>OX637579.1:21461972-22661972 GCA_951800085.1 Comarum palustre
TATCTCAGTCACTTTGTTTTTGTGTTGCAGTGGAGTGTGGACCTTTTCTGTTCTGTGTTGATTGTGAACTTGAAAAAAAATTGATGAATGACTGGTTGGCACTCTTTCTTTGTTCTAGCAACTTTGTACTGGTGGTGACTGTGCTTGTGAAGGCGGTATGTTAGTCATCTGTGGGGTCAAAACAAATGCTCATCTCTTTTGTTTCGGCATATTCCCTCTCTAAACAGGAGACTGGAGGTTGTTAACTGCCTACAATAGATTTGTCTTTAGGTATTTTGTAGTGGTAATGACAACAAAAAGAGTGGGTGAAAAGATTTGCAGGTGTGTTTAAGTAACAGAATGAGGGAATGGCATCTCAGATCAAAGTTGCTAAAAGCTGAAAGGGTATGTTATCTTAAGCAACTACAGAGCATGTGTACAGGAAAAGGTGCGTTCTCGGAACCCATTTAACACTAGATTGTTTCATGTATTGAAGTTTCATCTGTCAATTCTTGTAGTCATATGCTTGCTTCTGAAGAAATTGGTGGGAGGAGTTTAGTTTTCTGTTAAGAGATAGTTTCACTCGCATATATATAACGTGAATCAGACTAAAATTATGACAAACTGGAATCTGCTGAATGCCAGAATGTCGTCGATACATTAAAATTTCTAAGTCTAATGCTATACAAATTTGGCTACTTAAGTACTAGAAACTCATCAGCTTAGAAAAGAGAGTGAGATGAAGTGACAGAAGAAGATAAAGAAGAAAAAGGAGAATAGCTGTAGTGAAACTCGATCTGCAAACGCTGGTGGAGAAATAAATCAGACACTGTTTTCTTCTTTGCTTCCTCCTCAAGTTGCTTAAGTGGTACGGCAGCAAGGAATCTCTTAATGAACTCTCTACAACACTCTTTCCCACTGCATACTACTGAGCTTCCCTCTTTACTCTCAGAACCCCCCATTTCCTTTGATGCTGCAGCCTCTGATTTTTCCAAATTACCCTCGGATATGATACTCGACTCGTCGAACTGTAGTATGTATGCCTGTTTACACCCCTCAAAGAGTCTCTCCCCCAATGAATCAATGATGTAGTAAGCATTGGCTTCAACCTTCAAAACGAAAAAATGGTCGTTCCAGCTCACAATGTATATCCTTGGTTCGTCAAAAATGGCATTCTTGCTTATCTCGTTCCATATCTGATCGAACGACATGTGCCCTTTCAAGCTCTCAAACTTCTCCGGGCTGAAGAATCCGATAAATGATCTATCTGTTACCACCTCTAGAGGTCGGAGATCTGCTTCCAAAACTGTTTCAAGGTCAAAATGTTTGTTGGGAAACAAGTTCATGTAAGCGTCATTGCTGCAAAGCCTTCGCCACTCTGAGCAACCTTGTGTTATGAGGTTGTCATATTCAGATGTTGTAGGCATAGAGACTTGGTTCGAATGCAGCCAGTGTGCGATGACGGCAACTAGTGTTGAACATGCACTCTCACCGGCGGCCTTTTCACTGCATTGGTCGAAGGAGGCAAAGAACACATTGGTTTTCAGTTTTACCTGCCCATCTCTACTTGATACTTCCCTTGCTTCCCAGCTATTCCTAGTGATGCTATTTCCATCGTGTAGGTATGATTGTGAAGAATGTTCAACATTACTTATAACCTGAAGTAAACGAAAATCAAAATGAGTATAATTTTAATTTGAAATCGAAATCCTGTAGTATAATGTGGCTCGCCTAGCATTGTTTTTTTTGAAAGCTCAAAGTTGCATTTCAAACTTGGTTATCTAGCGTTGAGGCTTATACCTGTGTTGAGTCACTGAGATGATTGGCAACAACAATCGGATCTGCATTGACTTGATTAGTCCTCTCAACCAACGGCTCTACTTTTCTTGGTGGTCTAGGACTGAACCACTTTCGCTTCTTAGAGAACCAACTCTTCTGGCCCGAGTCAAGCTGAGTCTCAGAAGAACTCGGGGACGATCCCAACTCAGTCTGTGAGGTTTCATTCGCTGAAGCCCCGTCTGAATCGGTCAAGCATGACTCGTCCGTGTCACTAGAACTCTTTCTCTCCTTGTTGGTCTTTCTAAAGCTTTTAAAGTAGCTAACCCCTCGAACCATCCTGTCTTTGTCAGACTCGGCCGAATCATCGACGATTCCGGCCGAGTCGTGTGCATTTCTGACCTCAGCAAAGCTAAGACAAACCTGTAGGTAACCATCAGAAAAACATTAACAAAAGCCAAAGCCAAAGCCAAAGCCACAGATTGATTAGTTTATTTTGCTTCCCTTGGTGTGAGGTGTGAACATTGATTAGTTTAACGTTACTAGGAACCAATCTTATCGTCTTCATTGGGGGATCTTAGTCTGAAACTACAATGTAAGAACTTGTCAAGATTTGTTGGCTACTTACAATTACAAATACAACCTTACATGAATGATGATCTCCAATTGGATTGTGATAATCATTTGGTATGAACTAGGAAACCACACTAGCTGTGGTGTTGAAGCCTCCATCAAATTTGTATAATGCAAATAATGCAGCCCAGAAGGGCAATGTACATTTTCTGGTCAATAAAAGAAAACCTAACTAATAAGAGAGAGAAAATGATGAACCTAACTAATCAACGGACTTACCAAGAGAGTAGCTTCAATAGGGATGATCATCCCTTCCAAATTCAAAATTACAGAAAGCCTTGCATGAATATCAGCCTCCATCTTGGAAACCATTTCTGCCAAGTTCATCGAACCCTTCCCTAGAACCGTCTTCGATTCTGCACTCTCTCCCTAAAATTCACATACAGGATATTCTTTTAAGTTCAAGCAAACAAATCAAAAAGAGAAAACAGTTACATAGCAGATAAAGGGACGATCAAAACTTACATGTAACAAAGTGAAGGTCAAATCCCAAGTACTAAAAGAATTACCATTACTCTGTTTCAACCCAAAACTACAGAAGCTCAGAAACTCATCGTCCCATTCGACGATTTCACCTTTTCCGGGAAACCCTTTACCGGTGCAGTTTTTCTGACACCTCGATCGTCCGTAAAACGGCGCCATTAACGCTCCGGAAGGACCTCCATACTTTTTAGATCCTTTCCATTTTACCTCGATGAACAATGCCTTGTCTCTCTCGTTTTGATCACATGAAAATCCGCGAAGCTTTAGCTGGTTGACTTTCACGTGAAACCTCCTCGTTGAACCAAAAAGCCACGGTGACCACTTCATCATCGATCGTCTTCTTCTTCTACCGTGAGTACCGTCTTGGGTTGTTTGATTTCAGAGAACCAAGTCGAGCTTCAACAATTACAGATATATACAAACACAGAGGGTTTTTGATATATAGATTGTGAAGGAATGTAAAATATAGTTTGGGAAATGATTCAGGGGTTTCTTTATTGGGTCGTAGTGACAGCTACGTCTTCTTCTCCTTTTTTTTGGTGGGAGCTTCAATTTTTCATGAACGAGTCCAGCTGCGACTCCACCCCGTGTGCGTTTCAGAGGAAATTGTCACGTGGTTTCTGCTCACTGATGTGGCGGCTGGGGACGCGTTGGGTGGAGTTTCGGTTCGGTGGGGGTCGCCGCAGGAGATTGGAAAGTTTGGTCTTGGGCGTCATCGGAGGTTGACACGTAAATGCGTGGGGCCAATGGCGCACGTGTGGATTTGGATGCGCCATTATCATTGGTCAGGGACCTTCGAAGTAAAGGTTGGTTGACCCGCTGAGAAGACACGTGTCCGTGACATGTTTTTATTTGAGTGGCATTGATAAAACCAGGCAAAGTGGACAATGGACACCAACAATGGTGATGTTCTTCCCATTAGTGTTTGAATCGCCCATAGTGGTTACAAGAGGATCGACCAAATTGATTTTGTTTTGTTTGGTTTTGAGGGTACATTTGTTCACTCTCCAATGAGAAAAACGTAAGATACGAATCCCTTCCTCATTGAAACAATCATGATTTGAACAGTTAAGTATAGTTAGAGACATTATACGAAACGAACTTGATAGAAAACACTCGATTAATGTTAGAGTAATGTTAACGCGTTATTAGTTCGATCATCTATATATGTGAGTGTGATCATCATGATTAATGCTTCCTACTCGTTACCCCAATTCAATTTGTTAATGATTGGGCCTGCCTCTTTAATTAAGCAAATTCATCTTTATTGCCATTGGGCCCAAGATCAGTAGGAAAGATAAGTTTAGGGGTTTAGGCTGGCAATAGTGACAGATGCACATGAAAGCTGTAGGCAAACGCAGCTTCAACTTCACCTACAGTTCATACAGCTAATTTGCAAGGGCCAGACATGTCCATCATACGAATTGATTTGTTAACTGCTTGCATTACATAATACTTGTAACTAATAGGTCTGGCAAGGAAGAAATTGACAAAATGATCGAGTATTTTGCGTGTCGAGTTTCGAGTTCTAGTATTTAAGAGAACGATCGAGTATCCAAGTTAGAATTCTTATCTCTCTAATCCTGCATTGAACTGGGGCGCTTCACTGATTATTATCATTGGGACGGCAACATTGATAATAAGCTCGTTTGTATTGAAAAGCAAGTAGGTTTAGGCAGGCTTTCTGATACAAGACCCCTAGCTTTCACAGTTTCAAGGTGAACATCAAGGCCTAGCTAGTCCACCAGCACCTTCTTGACCAACAGAACCAGTACGGCCTTGACGCCGATCCTCGATTGACCTCCGACCACTGTGACGAGTACTAGTGCGAGGTTCCATCTACCAACAACCACATCAAGTTTATCAAGCATAATCAATCTCAAAAACCATAAAAAGAATAGAATCAGAAAGTTCCATATACAGTGAAGACAACGTAGCAAAATTCAGCGCACTAATGACAACCTAGCAACCCTAACAAGACTGAACCATCTGACCCAAAGGTGGCAAACGGGTCGGGCCGGCCGTGCTTGGTCCGGTCCATGACGGCTCACATCTTAACGGGTTCGAGCTCGGGCCAGCCTATTTACTCAAATCTAAGACACAGCCCGGCCCACGGCACAAGCCCATAACATATTGAGCCGTGCTCGGGCCGGATCGGGCCCATTAACGAGCCCGTTTGTAGTTAAAAATAGAAATTAGTCCGAAATTGATATCATAGTATACCAAAACAAATGAAAAATATCTCATATTATCGATCATTTGTTTTCTTTGCCAAAACAAACTAAAGAAATATATGATATATGAATTATATGATCATTATTTATGCTTGGTAATGTTTTAGCAAAATTTTTTATGGGTCTAAGAGAATCAAAATGAATAATTATTAGTATTTATAAGTTATTGTTCACCCTTAAAACAAATTTTATACTATTTATAAATATATAATCTTCATATTATAAAGAAAAAATATATATATTTCACAGCGGGCCGTGGGCCTTAACTTATCGTGTTGGGGCCGGGCCCATGGATTCATTTTTCTAGGTCCGACCCGGCCCATTAAGATAACATGTTTAGGTCGTGCCGGGCCAGTAGCCTGCTCGTGCAGTGCTGGGTCACTTTTAAACAAACTGTGCCCGTGCTTTACGGCATGTTTGCCACCTCTACCCAAACAATGAAGACAATGCCAGAAACATCAAAAATAAAATGAAAAGAAAAGAGGTTCTTGCCTAGACATCATATCTAATTGAGTAAGCATACTAAGGAAGATTATAACCTTCATTTTCATAGTTCATATGAGTTTTTTTCTCATTTAGACACCTTTTTCTAAAAGTTCATTGTCTATTAAAGTGAAGTATCTCCACATTTATGGTATCATAACTATTTCAGTTGATTTTCAACCTCATTTTCATAAAAAACCAATTTCTCTATTATCTCATCTTTGTTTTCCAGGAAATACTCACAACAAAATTGTTTATTGTTATCAACAAAGATGATAATTTTTTTAGTATCATCTCTTGTTTGCGTTAATCTCAAATCACATATATCTATATGAATTAAATTAAGAAGTTTTAAAGTTCTTTCTTTGAAAGTTGTTATTGTCAGTTTTGTCCCAACACGGGTTTTCACTTGTTAATTAGCTTCTTCATAAAGCAACGTAATTAACAAATCATATTCTTTGAGTCTAAACTCATAAGATCTTAAGAACATACAATTCTTTATTTAAAGTCTAGTTCATTTTTGGAGATCATCTATTGAACATTCTTCTCTAAATTTGGCTTGATCATACCACAACTCAAGGTCTCTTATTCCATAGTCATAATACTTGACTCCTTCCATGCCCTATCCTCAAACATGTTATCATTAAATGGAGTTTCATTCCCAAAATCTATCGATTCTTTAAAATCTTAGAGGCTTGGTTCCATCATCATCATCAACATCATCATGTCCTTCTTGGAAACCAAGGGACTCAATGTACTTTCTCTAGCACATGTAGTGCATCAACACCTCTTATTACTATTTAAGTGACATCTTGAATAACATATTCATTCTTCATGTGAAGATGAATGAACTTCTCAAATTTTTCTCCATATGAGATTGAGACAAGTACAATGACATTCACAGTCATGATCGGCAGTTAGGTCGACTCCTTAGTTCAGATTACAACCTTTCACATTCTTGTGAGGTTACATTATTTCACAATGTTTAAGGTAACATTTTCAAGAATTTTAGCAACCATAGAAGGTGAATCGTATAAAACTGTTTCAAGCATTCAACTTTAAGTAACTATTCTTAGTCACCATATAACCACTTAAATTACCTAATTTTAAAATGGTTAAATAAAATTGTTATTTTTACAATTTTTCTAACAAGCGGTTGGGGTCGAAGGCAACATTTGGTTTTTAGAGAGAACCTCAGTTCTTATGAAGAAGACTAACGAGGTTTTGATGAAAAATACCCTACCAAGCCTGCAAACAACAAATACAATATCTACAAAGATCTACAAACTTGAAGATTTGAGGTTAAACAAATATTTCCGAGCTTAAATAAAGACTAGCTAGACATGTGATGAATCTAATTTATAGAATTATAGTTTATGACCTTAACTCATGGCATGTAATATTTAAGCAAATTTGTTCGAATATTTCTATCCGAACTTCCATGCAGTAATTGTTAGTATCCTGTTTGAATTCATCTGATATATACTGTATACTATGTTTGCAATTATAAATTTGTGTTATGTACTTAAAAGTTAAAACCCTGCATATAGAGATAGCTGCAGTTTCCACTTTGCCTCTCGCCGGTTTCAAAGCCAACGGCTCTTATCGATCCTTTGCTAGCTTTTGTAACATATATAGTTTACTTGTAACTAAACTGCTGAAATGCATATAAACACCAGTGTGAAAACTGAAAAGATTGAGCACCACGATTAAAGAATACCTCAAAACTTTCTCCATGCCAGGTTATATTATATGCAGATAGAGAGCAGATAGAGAGCAGCAGAGGTCAAAAAGACGAGGCATCGATCATTCAATCCCACTAAATCAATAGTTCAAACCACACTCAAAGGTAGGGCATTTCCCATTCTTATATAAATCCATGGATCCGCGCGTCTCATATATTATAGTTGTTCGACCATTTCATTTTTTCACCTGTTGAAAACTTCTACAAGCTAAGCTAAGCTTTTCATCACATTCATCATCACGTATCTAATGCTACATGTAATTAGTTTATCGGCAAGTTGATCATATACTATGATTTTGATTAGTGACCTTAAGCCAGCGTTTGATTTTTTTTCAAAGTTTTTTTTCCTAAATTCAGCAAACCCCTTTGTGCCTAATACCTTATTGACATTCGGTCCATACAAAATTATAGATATTCACTTTACAAAGTCATACGTACGACTCCTTCGACTCTCTTATCCATATAGTTTATTATCACTAATTGTTACCGGTGACCTGATTATAAGGTTTTTTGCCCCCAAGCTTTTTCTGATATATATATATATATATATATATATATATTTGGGTCTTCCAAATTCTTAATTTCTTATTATAGCTACATACATATGGCTTAATTATGATATCATTTTGACACGATCATGATGACTACTACTCATTATGCACATTAGTATTTCACAGATAATATTGCATGATTTATGTAGCGCGTTTGGAAGTATTTGGTTTGAATTAATCTTCTTAGGTGTTTCATTTTTTAAAGTATATTATATGTTAGAACACTTTCTTTTTTCTGGTCATTAAAAATAAATTGAGATTTAACTCTAATTATCGTCAACAGAATTCAAACCTGAGTATAGAGGTTCCACATCAAGTCTCTTACACCGATCACCTGTAATGGTTTTTATTTTTCACACACACACACACACATATATATATATATATATATAGGCCAGATTAGAGACAGACGTTCGCACTCCGGCGACGACTTATCTCCTTCTCGGACGACAACACAGTCTCCTAAGACTATTTCTCTCATTCCAGAACTCGCTAGCGAAGAGTTTTCTGGCCAATATAGTGTTTTTGTCCAGATCTTCATTCCAGCCGAAAAATTCGTCGCCGACAAGTCTTGAAAGGAGGGAAGTGATCTTAGGAGGCTTTGCTGTCGTCCGGAAACGAGAGAAGCCGTTGCCGAGTGAAATGACGGAAAACAGCCGACGTCCACACTTTAAGCCGGAGAGCGGAATCGAATGACTCCGTATGTGTGTGTGTGTATATATATATATATATATATATATATATATATTCGGATCGTCTCCGATTAAAGCTAGCATGGTAACAATAATTATCTTTGTATTTATGCAAAAAAAAACAAAGATATAAACTGCAATCGGCCGGGATGTGACACTTTACTCTTGTGTCTCAAAATAATAGAAAACAACTTGCAGATGAAATACATGTAAATTGTACACATATGGAACCAATATGATGATTGAACACTTGGTCATCGAGTGAAAATACTATTCGTTACCATAGAGTACTACTGCATGCTTTGATAATCAATTAATCCGTAGTTGTTGGATTAAAATTCAAATGTATGCGGACTTGTATGGAGGATAATGAGTATTCTAACTGCTATATATATATTTCATGATGGTCATCCTCATTTGAACGATCATTATTGAATACTGAATCAGCTGAGTACTATCTAAACAAATGTACGTGTACTTAAGCGTACCTGTTCCTAATATACAATCATATTTATCGGTAATCTGTCGTTAACACATTTTGTTTGGATATATTTTCACTCTAAAATATTAATCTATTTTCTTGTTTTTCATGCTTGAGAGAGACTTTGATAGCTAGCTGCTCCCACATATGATCACTGTTACATGTTGAACTTCTAGATGAGTGAACGTTACCGGTGCTAAGATCTATAGCTGCTCGAGAGTCCGGGAGAAAAATAAACATAAATAACCCTGCTGGTTTTACTGCACGAAGATTTGTAAGGTTGGTACAATTAGTACGTAGTCGTGTTTCAGTGGTATTGGTTGGGATCATATCATATCATATCAATTAGATATATAAATATGTATCATTAATTGGATCAGCAAGTCTTGAATCATCACTACTAAGATCTAGACAATTTTAAATGGGGGAATGCGTATCTTGATCGATCATCTTCTAAACCATTATACTAGCTGCTCGATCATGATGATCATAGTTATATATGTAGGTGATGATCCATCGAGCAAATTAAAGTGAACGAAGATGATCCCCGGCCACCTAATTAACATTCCTTAATCATCCTGAGAGTGGAAGGAATTAACTAATACCAACTAGTCAATAGATCATAATTCTCTGAGGAATTGATAATTCAGTTATATGTGATTCATAAGAGTTTAAGCTACTTTAAAGAGCTAGGGTTTCGTTTGGAAAATTCAAGGGCTTAATCAACTGGAGCATGTTGTTGAAGGATGAGCATAAGATCCAGGATAAAAAGAAGACCAGAGATGGAAACACAACTGTTTCACTTGCTTCTGAAATTTTGCACATTTACCAAAACATATTGCTGAGTACACGAATGAATGGATTCTATTGTTTTCTTGGTTTCTGCATATATAATCCAACTGCATCAGAATTTGAGGATCTTGTCTTGGAGTGTTGTCCACCCTAGTTCTTCCACCTCTATTTTTTCTATAGTTCTGTTTCTTCATTTAATTTTTGTCATATGAATTTGTTTGAATTATTTATAATTATTGGATTAAACATAATATAATTGCGCCTTATCATACTTATATCATCTTTATTTAATATACTTAGTTTTAAATTATCTAAACAAACCTAAACAAAAAAATTCAAGTAAATAAACCCGATCTATTTTTCAATCCCATTTATGCTGCTCGCTCACACACTCATGGTTCTACTGTACAAGCTAGTATGATCAAGGAAAAAAATATACAGAGGTTCATGGTTTTGTTCAAGATCACAGCACATGGTTTTGTTCCCACCATCGTCCACACCAGCTAGCACAGCCTGTACTCATTCATTTGCTCCAGTTAAGCTTTTCTGCAACAAATCCCTCATGGGTCGACGTGGTGTTTTTTAATTTTATGTTTTATAATAACAATTAATGAGAATATCTCGCTCGATTAAGAAGGGGAGACAATTTTCGATGCTTCTTCTAACCGTAAAAAAGAACGTCTAATTTTCGATGACACACTCGACGCAAATGTTCAACCAGTCACATATGATGGAAGTGGAAGTCCAAAATGTTCAGATTCAATGGTGGAGTATTACGACTCGACTCTCGGGTTGCAGTTGAAATAGTAGGAGAGTAACATAAACTATTTGTCTAATCTGACCAAACAAAGAGGAATCTATTAGCATAATTAATCTTTTCCCATTTTCTCTTCGTTACGAGGAACGCAACATTTGATGTTGGGCTTTGCTCTTGACGAAGTAATGGAACCACTGGGATAAAGAAGAAGCAGTCCCGTTCAAATAGATCATTACTAATCAAATGAAATTTAATCCGTTACCGTCTGATTTATATCTTAAAACATAAATTTGATACATAAATTAAGATGAAGTAGATCTTAATCATACAATACGTAACTCACTAAATAAAATCTGAACACTTAACGTCAATTTAAATGAGACTCTAGAGGAGAAAAAAAAGAAAGAAAAATAAAAAGAAGAATGACCCACACACCATTGAAATTGGTGAGCTGCCTCGACCTAGTGGGCAAAATGCTACCCTGACCTTACATATGCTCCAAACAGAGCCAATTAATAATCTCACCTTTTGCATTCAATTTGCATCTATGGAACACAACTTGTTTACGGTTGGAGTGCTATATATCGGATCATCTTCTAATTTTTTAATAAATTTATAAAATTTAAAAAATGGCGATAAAAAAAACCTAATTCGTATCGACAGTAACAAAATCAAACTAAATTAAAAAAAGCGTATGATGCATATATATATTACTAGGATAGCCTAATTTTCGCTCAAACAAGTCATTTTCGCTCAAACAAGTCATGATCTATCATCACTCTACATCAGACTGATGAGTAACACAATGCATCCCCTTTTTCCATAATAAAATCCATACGGAAAAAGTTGAACGGCTTCTTCTGATAGATGTGATTGTCTTGTTACATATTCAACAAACTACATGTGGTCTAGTGGTAGACTATCAAGATCGGAAACTGCTCAAGCCTTGTTCATTCCACGACCCTGTTACTTGTGCCCAAGGGCAAACATTAGACGTCCTAATTACATACTGAGCCTTGTTAGGTGTAAATTTTGATATTCTAGCAACAACAACAACAAAGCTCGGGGAATTCGTTAAGTTCCTACCAAGTTACTTACATGTTGTCACAGAATTAGAAAACAATGTAACACTACTTTCATTTGAGTAGTGTTAAAAAGGAAAAATGTTGTAGGAAATGGGTTTAGCCCGTGAGCCTTATACATGTGTCCTAGTTGTAATAGGTTTACACTATGGACTTGTTTCAATCCTTTAAGTATTGACCCATTGTACCTAGAGTGAGTCTCTATATAAAGAGCTCATCCGTAATCATAATAAGATTGATTCCATTCATTCTCCATATTTATTCTACAAGACGTTATCAGTCACGCTAGCTCTAGGAACCCGAGCTAAAATTGTCCACCGACCACCACCGAAATAAAACCCAAAAACCTAAAAATATTTTTTTCGGCCAAAATCCTTTCTTGGATCGCTGCAGCCACTACTGAAAATTGTTTTTCTGCCGCGTGCCCGACTGTGCACTAACGAGTGCACGCCTTGCACTGCCGCACGCACTACTGCGCACCACCTCGCACACCGAGCTACCCTGGTAATTTACTGCGCACAGTTGCTGCCCCAAGCATCAAGTTGATATTTCAAGCTTCTCTGAAGATTTTATCGACAAAGGTATGTACTTTTGAACCCTAAACTCGTTCAAAGTTCACTAAACTCAGGGAGGATAAAGTGTAACAACCCGTCCTAAAATTTACCTTTTTACTAGGATCAGACGGGTTACAGAGGGTTGTAACCGCGCTGTTAGTCTTTCCTAAACTATTATTCGAGTTTAATGTTGAGATATTCTCGATTCTGGAGGAAAATATAATTTATGTCTCGCGGTGATAGATTATGTTAATACTAGTCATCCGGTATATCAAGAATATTTTTCGGAGCTACGAGCTGTTTAATATGGATTTATTCAGTTTACGGAAGTAAAAAATGTTATTCATTTTACGGTAAAAATGTGACTTTACGATAAGTCGAGAATTTGGGGAAACTTCCTTCGGGAAAGTTGTAGAGGACGTTAATACGAACTCGTGGGTAAGTCATCTGAATTAATCGGAGTTCGTATGCGGATGTTATTTAGGATAATGCATAGTTACTACGTGGTAAATAGTAGCAAAATACTTATTCACTGTTCACAACAACTTTTTATTATTCGATCTGGACCGTTAGATCTTTCCAACGGTGAGTACAAATCAATTGTATAAACGACTGATGTGCTCATTAATTTTACAGTCAATGGTCGAACATGCGATTGGACTCGACCATGTGGATTTGTCGATATGGCGCTCGAGGAGTATTCCGAGCATTGAGGAAGCCGCATTAAGTACTGTGAGTAGACTTTTATTTTAAATTTAATGCATGCAATAGACTTTATTTAGTTTCTCCTTTATTTATGAATTTCCTCCATTTTAAGTTTATGGTGATTTTGGGGAAAATTAGAAATTTATTATTTTTCAAATATAAGTGAGCTGGGAAAGAGGTTCCTACATTTCCCGTGATTTTAAAGGATTTTTTTTCCGGAATATGGTTTTCAATTGTTATCACTATTTTGGGTTATGGAGGGGATTATTTTTAAAAGATGAAATTTGGCTCTTGGATTTATTGATTTAAAGTAAAGTCAGGGAACCGATTTCGGATGCCTGAAAATGTGTTAAATCCAATGTATTTTGGGGAAAAAGTCATAGGTGTTTTGACTTGGATTTCGATTTGTTTACCACGAGGTTTTTAAGGATTTTCAAGGTTATGTTTATATGTATTGCTAGCTAGCATGAACCCTCTCCGGATTGTAGCCGGTCAGACCCTCTTCGGTGGTAACTGGTCAGAATGACCCTCCCGGATAAAGCAGGTCAGGACCCTCTTCGGTGGTAGCTGGTCGGTTGTACCCTCCCGAATAGAGCGGGTCATGAGACCCTCTTCGGTGGTAGCTGGTCGGTTGTACCCTCCCGAATAGAGCGGGTCATGGAGATGGTACCCTCTCCGGATTGTAGCCGGTCAGACCCTCTCGGTGGTAACTGGTCAGAATGACCCTCCCGGATAGAGCAAGTCAGGACCCTCTTCGGTGGTAGCTGGTCGGTTGTACCCTCCCGAATAGAGCGGGTCATGGGACCCTCTCCGATTGAGCTGGTCAATAGACCCTCTCGTGGATAGAGCTGGTCAGTTGTTTTCTCATGGTTATGGTGTTAATACCCCACATCTTAAATTATGGATTTGAGCCAAGAGTATTGTTATACAATTTATTTATTCATTTTCTATTGGTTGCGTGCCCGTGGATTTTGAAAAACCAACAAAAAAGCATTAAAAGATATTTATCTTTTATTCTTTTATTTTGTCCACACACGCTAATGTGTTTTTAAATGTTTCTTCCCTGGGCCCTTCATTTTCAAATGTCCAGTGTTGCAGGGTTACTGAGCGGAGGTCGCGCGTACAAGAGTCGGGGTATAGTCGATTAACCCGTTGTTGCATGCATATTGATTTAGGAAAAACTTCCATTTAGACTGCTCTGACTAACCCAACTTAGATAGGGGTTGTTTTAAATTATTCTTGGAAGTGCTTAGTTGGTTTGTAAGAAGAGTTGTCCATTTCAAGGGCGTTTCGGTAAGAAATTCCCTTGAGGTGGTCCCCGTAGGATTTACTTCGGGTTAAAGGGGTTTAACTCGGGGTGGGTCCTGACAGTGCATATGTTCACAAGATGCTTAGACGCTTCAATGTGGATAAAATGCATCCAATTAGCACCCCCATGGTGGTCCGGAATTCGGATGTTAAGAAAGATCTATTCTGTCTTAAAAAGGATGGTGAGAATGTACTTCGAGACGAGGTACCATATCTTAGTGCAATCGGTGCGCTACTATATTTGGCTCAGTGCACTCTACCAGACATTTCTTTCTCAGTGAACTTGTTAGCTAGACATATCTCTGCGCCAACTCAACGTCATTGAACCGGTGTTAAGAATATATTTCGATTCCTTAAAGGGTCAATGAACTTGGGCCTGTACTTTCCATAAAAGGATTCAAGATGGACTGTAAATGAGTGAAAAGTTCCTAAGAATCTAGGCGCTGGTCACCTAAGGAACCAAGCTGCCGGGTACGGTGCACATAGCTGTCTTGTGCTGTGCACAGCTGTCGAGAGATGTGTGCACGCTGTCGAGCACTATGTTGCCCCTGCCGAGCACCATGTTGCCCCTGCCGAGCACCAGAAGCTGCCGGCTGTGCACTGGGTGCACACTGCCGATCGTTGCATGCTGAATGTCAAGCAGTGCACGCTGCCTGCTGGGTGCTGCTGACTGCATGCCGAGCGGTGCATACTGCGGGCTGGGCACTGCCTGCTGCCTGCCGAGTAGTGCACGCTGGCTACCGAGTGCTGCGCTGCAGTTACCGGGCACTACGTGCACGCTGTTGCGATTAAGATGCAGCAACCAACAAGGGTTGTGCACACGACTACCAAGCGCTGTGCATGCATGCACACTTAGATGTCGAGAAGCATTACTCTCCCAATGTAGTTGACACCGCTTGCTGCCCTTATATCGAAACACCTAATGATATCTTGGTGGGTTTCCCGGATGCTGGATACGTATCTGATCCACATAAGGGGCGCTCCCAAAGTGGTTATGTCATCGCCATTGGGAATACAACGATATCTTGGAGGTCCACTAAACAGACCTTAATGGAAACATCCTCCAACCATGCAGAGATTATTGCGTTACATGAAGCTGTTCGCGAATGTGTTTCGCTCAGATTAGTTATCGAACACATTAGAGGGACTAGTGGATTGAGCTCCACCATAGACAAGCCAACTTGTATCTTTGAAGACATTGCCGCATGTATTGAACAAATGAGGTAAGGTTATATCAAGGGTGATCATACGAAACACATCTCATCAAAGTTCTTCTATAATCAGCAACAACAAGTCTCTTAAACATCCAAGTTAATTAAGTGAGTTCAGAGGCAAACGTAGCAAACTTGTTTACTAAAGCTCTGCCTAAGTCTACCATCGAGAAGCATGTGAAGAGCATTAATGCGACAACTATCAAGCCTCTCCGATTGAGGTACTCATCAGAGGGAGCCACACTCTCGATCGAGAAACATGATGTCTTATACTCTTTTTCCTTCGACCAAGGTTGTTTTTTCTCACAGGGTTTTTGTTACTTGTCAAGGTTTTAACGAGGCAACATTGTAAACACCATATGACATATTGACGCGCGGCACAAGGGGGAGTGTTGTAGGAAATATGACATGTGCGTTTGTGCACTTGGTTTTATGCCGTGTATATGAGCTTAGCCCATGAGCCTTATACATGTGTCCTAGTTGTAATAGGTTTACATTATGGACTTAACTCAATCCTTTAAAGATTAACCCATTATACTTAAAATAAGTCACTATATAAAAACTATTTTCTACTCATAATAAGTTTAATTTCATTCATTCATCACATTTGTTGAGAATAGGGTCGTTGAATAGTCCTTAAAACGTTGACACTCTTCAAATTGAGGTACACACATTGACCATTAGAAAAATGAGACACTGGTTTGATCGTAAATTCCACCCCAATGGAAAACCGAAAATAGAGCCTTATTCAAGCAGATATTGAAATGGAAACACTGAAAAATGAGTTAAATATTTGAATTTACATTATTGGATCTGTCAATGAACATAAAGACCTTCTCTTTTGACAGTTCTGTTTTAAAAACTCAGAGACACAGCCTACCTCAGATCTCTCAAAACTGTGACACAAGCAAACAACACCAGATTGAGCAAAAAGCCAGAACAACCCATGCCACAAATGCCACTTGCTTTTTAAGCTTCTGCTTCTCAAACAGGGGAGGTGAGAGCTACACCTCTCTCTCTGTTTCTGGTTCTCTTCACATCAAAATCTTTGTTTCTCTGCAACTATGCTTTCGTTTCATGGCTACCCATTACTCAACACGGTTTGTCTTCCTCTTTTCTGGCCTACAGTTTGGTTCTTTATCATCCATTGACATTGTTCAGTTTTATATCTCATCTTTTGAGTTCACACCTCAACTGGGTTTTCGTCAATTTTGGTGTTGTTTCAGTGCATTGATGTGTAGGATTTGAGGGTAGTTGGCAGATGGCAAAACGTTAAATCCATGTGTTGAACAGTTGAACTTTGTTCACATATTTTTTCTCATCTTGATTCTAAGTGGGTCAAAGTTCTCTCCTTTCCATCTCTGCTAATTAGTTCTCTTCTCCTTTATCTCAGTTCAGCTTCCAACTCTCTTCACATGTGCTTTCTTTTGTCAGTGGACTTTTTTCTTTAAGAAGCTTTGGGGTCATGTTTACTGAACCCTGATCCTGTGATTAGCCATCTCATTCATTTTCTTTGTATCCGTTTTTCTGATGTGAAGAATTCTAGTATATTCTTTGTTTGGCTGTGTTGTCTTCCTTTGAGTTCAAAATCTTAGCTCAATTCTGGTTCTTAGAGTAGTTATGGGAGGTTGGAACTTGATTCATGTCATAGGCTTCATATTGTTGCCTGTTCTCCTCTCATCGGAGACCTGCGTGGCTAGTGTTAGAAATTTTGGGAAGCTTAGTCCGGGTTTTCAAGGGGCACAGATGAATTGGATTGATAATGATGGGCTGTTTCTGTTGTCTAATCAATCTGATTTTGCTTTTGGCTTCGTCACCACTAAAGATGTCACTTTGTTCATGCTTTGTGTTATCCACTTGGACAGCAGGACGACTGTGTGGACTGCAAATAGGGGTTCCCCAGTTTCTAATTCTGATAAGTTTGTGTTTGATGATAAGGGTAGTGTGTCGTTGCAAAAGGGTGGAGCTGTGGTTTGGTCTATAGACACCGGTAGGAAAACAGTTACTGCAATGGAATTGCAGGACTCAGGAAACTTGGTTTTGCTTGGGGATGACAGTGGAGTAATTTGGCAGAGTTTTAGTCATCCAACTGATACTCTATTATGGAACCAGGAGTTTGAGGAAGGAATGAAACTTCAAAGCGAACCAAGCTCTAATAATGTGACCTATGTTCTTGAAATCAAGTCTGGCGACTTGATTCTTTCTGCAGGTTACAAAACACCACAGCCTTATTGGTCCATGGGGAAGGAAAGCCGTAAAACAATCAACAAAGACGGTGGGTCAGTCACTTCAGCTTCTATCAGTGCAAATTCATGGAAGTTCTATGATAGTTCCAAAGTGCTACTATGGCAGTTTATTTTCTCATCCAATGTTGATGTAAATGCCACATGGATTGCAGTTTTGGGAAGTGATGGAGTTATTTCATTTTCCAATCTGCAGAATGGAGCTTCGAATGGTCCTTCAACAACGAAAATACCTGGCGACTCATGCAGCACCCCTGAACCTTGTGATTCATATTATGAATGTTTCAGCGACAACAAGTGCCAGTGCCCTTCAGGTCTTAGCTCCCGTGCCAATTGCAAGTCGGGAATTGTCACTTCATGTTCAAAGGCTTCCCCAAAGCTTACAAGTGCTGGTGATGGGCTTTATTATTTTGCTCTGGGATTTGTTTCGCCCTCTTCAAGAACCAACTTGGAAGGTTGCAAAAGCTCTTGCCTTGCCAATTGTTCATGTGTTGCTATGTTCTATCAAAACAGTACGAGAAATTGTTATATGTTTGACTGGATAGGTAGCTTCCAAAATTCGGACCAGGGCTTTGTTTCGTATGTTAAAGTGTTGAGTGATGGAAGCAGTGGGGGCAGCGGAAACAAGAAACATTTCCTTTATATTGTGATCATTGCTGTTTCGACAATAGCTGTTATCTGTGGCCTACTCTTTGCAGGATACCGATACTACCAGAGGAAGAGAAATGCACCAGAACCTTCTGAAGAAAATTCAGAAGAGGATAATTTCTTGGAAAATTTAACTGGGATGCCAATCCGTTTCAGTTACAAGGATCTTCAAACTGCAACTAACAACTTCTCAAAGAAGCTTGGACAAGGAGGTTTTGGCTCAGTTTATGAAGGGGTTCTCCCAGATGGAACTCGACTCGCTGTGAAGAAGTTGGAAGGCATTGGTCAGGGAAAGAAAGAGTTTCGAGCTGAAGTTAGCATCATTGGCAGTATCCATCATCTTCACTTGGTCCGGCTCCGGGGTTTCTGTGCAGAAGGACATTATCGACTTCTTGCTTACGAGTACATGGCAAATGGATCCCTGGACAAATGGATCTTCAGGAAAAACAGTGAAGATTTCCTATTGGATTGGGAGACAAGATTCAACATAGCAGTTGGTACTGCGAAAGGACTAGCTTATCTCCATGAAGACTGTGACTCAAAGATTATTCACTGCGACATAAAGCCTGAAAATGTGCTCCTTGATAACAGTTACAATGCTAAAGTCTCAGATTTTGGTCTGGCAAAGCTGATGACCAGGGAGCAGAGCCATGTCTTCACAACAATGCGAGGAACTCGAGGGTACCTTGCCCCAGAGTGGATCACAAACTATGCCATTTCGGAGAAAAGTGATGTGTACAGCTACGGAATGTTGCTGCTGGAGATCATTGGTGGAAGAAAGAACTATGACCCATCAGAAACATCTGAAAAGTCACATTTTCCATCGTATGCCTTCAAGATGCTGGAAGAAGGGAAACTCAAGGACGTATTCGACTCCAAGGTGAGGCTAGATGACGTCGACGAGAAGATTTCTACCGCAGTTATGGTAGCATTATGGTGTATACAAGAAGACATGACTTTGAGGCCAGCAATGACTAAGGTTGTCCAAATGCTTGAAGGCATCTGCCCAGTTCATCAGCCTCCAACCTCCTCAACAATGGGGTCTCGCCTCTACTCGAGTTTCTTCAAATCAATGAGTGAAGGGGGGACTTCCTCGGGTCCATCAGACTGCAACAGCGATGCCTACCTTTCTGCAGTGCGCCTTTCCGGGCCAAGATAACATTTGCTGAATGTGGGAGAGACGGTTCTTGAGCATTCATGGATGACATAAGCTTAGTGTCTCTACACAATCCATATATCTTGTGTATATTTCTTTGATCACTTAAATTTTGTAACATTAAGCTACAACTATTTAAGCTCAGTGATTCTGTTTCTTCTGTAAATTAAGTGTTCATTGTAGTTAAGTTTTGCAAAGTAGTGAAATTTTAACCTTTTTTTTCTTTGGTCTGAAAGTATAGAAATTGTAACAGATCCTGCAAACCTTTCACACTCTTACAAGGGATAACCCTAAACAACAATCGCGGACAAATTGGAATATGAGTATTCTTTCTCTAAGGATTCGGATGTGATCTTGCAATTTGGACACTTATAAAAGATTTCACTGATGATGGAGCCCTGCAGGTCTTCGGGTAAAATCTTAAACCCTGTTCCTTGTTGCACCGAGTGTTCAATATTGCAGGTAAACTTGGCTTCTTCCTTTCAATCGAAAATTCTACTATACCTCATGAATTTCTACTTATATGGAAAAGTATGAAGAATTTAGGGGCCACCATTGGAATTGGTTCAACACAGTGCCTTGCGCTGACGGGTATTACCATTGACCACCCTTGGTTTGATTGAAGCCAAGATCAATATCAATATCGCTTGCAATATGATAACACGAGGTTTGGTCTTCCTCTTCTCTTGCGTTGAGCCCAGTTTTTTTCTCATTAATTGACATTGGTACGTTTCTTGATTTGCCAATCTCAAGTCGGTTCTTGATTCAGCTATGTTCTTCTTTTTCTTATAATCCCTTTGGTGGTGTAATTGTTATCATATATTTGGCACTCTACTGTCATTTTGGGATTTATATTTAGTTATTTACGGTGCAGATGCGTTTTTCAGTTTCTGAAACTAGATGATTAAACAGTTGAAGTTCATAGTAGTTATGACATTCTCCTAATGGAATCTCTTGACTAGTTTCGTCGTTCTTTTGTGATCCTTGAGTCTCAAAATAGTAGCTCAAACCTGGTTGTTATAGTAGCCATGGGAGCTTGGAACTTCATTCATTTCACAGCCTTCACACTTTTGTCTCTTCTCCTTTTGTCTGAAACCTGCATGTCTGGTGTTAGAAATTTCGGGAAAATTAGTCCAGGGTTTGAAGGAGCTCAACATAATTGGATTGATGATGATGGGCTGTTTCTTTTGTCTAATCAATCTGATTTTGCTTTTGGCTTTGTCACCACTCAAGATGTCACTTTGTTCATGCTTTGTGTTATCCACTTGGACAGCAGGACGATTGTGTGGACTGCAAATAGGGGTTCCCCAGTTTCTAATTCTGATAAGTTTGTGTTTGATGATAAGGGTAGTGTGTCGTTGCAAAAGGGTAGAACTGTGGTTTGGTCTATAGACACCGGTAGGAAAACAGTTACTGCAATGGAATTGCAGGACTCAGGAAACTTGGTTTTGCTTGGGGATGACAGTGGAGTAATTTGGCAGAGTTTTAGTCATCCAACTGATACTCTATTATGGAACCAGGAGTTTGAGGAAGGAATGAAACTTCAAAGCGAACCAAACTCTAATAATGTGACCTATGTTCTTGAAATCAAGTCTGGCGACTTGATTCTTTCTGCAGGTTACAAAACACCACAGCCTTATTGGTCCATGGGGAAGGAAAGCCGTAAAACAATCAACAAAGATGGTGGGTCAGTCACTTCAGCTTCTATAAGTGCAAATTCATGGAAGTTTTATGATAGTTCCAGAGTGCTACTATGGCAGTTTATTTTCTCATCCAATGTTGATGTAAATGCCACATGGATTGCAGTTTTGGGTAGTGATGGAGTTATTTCATTTTCCAATCTGCAGAATGGAGCTTCGAATGGCCTTTCAACAACGAAAATACCTGGCGACTTATGCAGCACCCCTGAACCTTGTGATTCATATTTTGAATGTTTCAGAAACAACAATTGCCAGTGCCCTCCAGGTCTTAGTTCCCGTGCCAATTGCAAGTCGGGGGTTGTCACTTCATGTTCAAAGGCTTTGACAAAGCTTACAAGTGCTGGTGATGGGCTGTATTATTTTGCTCTGGGATTTGTTTCACCCTCTTCAAGAACCGACTTGGAAGGTTGCAAAAGCTCTTGCCTTTTCAATTGCTCATGTGTTTCTATGTTCTATCAAAGCAGTACAAGAAACTGTTATATGTTTGACAGGATAGGTAGCTTCCAAAAGTCGGACCAAGGATTTGTTTCTTATGTTAAAGTGTTGAGTGATGAAAACGGGAGCATAAGCAAGAGACGCTTCCTATATATTGCGATAGCAGCTATTTCGACAATACTGCTGGTTATCTGTGGCTTACTTTATGTGAGATACTATCATTACAGGCTGAAGAGAAAAGGAAACTCACCGCCATCTCTTGAAGCATCTTCAGAAGAGGATAGTTTCGACGAAAATATGCCTGGTATGCCCATTCGTTTCAGTTACAAGAATCTAGAAACTGCAACAAATAACTTCTTTAAGGAGCTTGGGAAAGGAGGTTTTGGATCAGTTTATGAAGGAGTTCTTCCGGATGGAACGCTACTGGCTGTGAAGAAGTTGGAGGGAATTGGTCAGGGACAGAAAGAGTTCCGAGCTGAAGTAACCACTATTGGCAGTGTCCGTCATCATCACTTGGTCCGGCTCAAAGGATTCTGTGTAGAAGGAAGCCATCGACTTATTGCTTATGAATACATGGAAAATGGACAAATGGATTTTCAAGAAAACCAATGACGAATCCTCGTTGGATTGGGAGACAAGATTTAGTATAGCATTGGGTACGGCCAAAGGACTAGCTTATCTACATGAAGATTGTGATTCAAAGATTATTCACTGTGACATAAAACCTCAAAATGTGCTCCTTGACCATAATTACCATGCCAAAGTCTCAGATTTCGGTTTGGCAAAACTTATGACAAAGGAGCAAAGCCATGTTTTCACTACACTTAGAGGAACTCGAGGGTACCTTGCACCGGAATGGATCACAAACCGTGCTATATCAGAGAAGAGTGACGTTTATAGCTATGGAATGCTGTTGCTAGAGATCATTGGTGGGAGAAAGAACTACGACCGATCAGAAAGTTCTGAAAAATTTTGTTTTCCATCATACGCCTTCAAGATGCTGCAGGAAGGCAAAGTGAAGGACATTGTCGACTCCAAGATGAAGATAGAGGTTGCCGACGAGAGGGTCTCGACAAAGATTACAGTTGCATTGTGGTGTATACAGCAAGACATGTCTTTGAGGCCATCAATGGCCAAGGTTGTCAATATCCTTGAAGGGGTCTGTCCTGTTCCTCAGCCTCCAACTTCCTCGGCAATGGTTTCCTCAACAATGACTTCAGTATCAACTTCCTCAGCCTACATTTCTGCAGAGCAACTTTCTGGACCAAGATGAACATTTTGCTTTTACTGATCATTTTAGAACATAATTTCTTGGAGGCCATTGTTGGCATTTGCCAAAATGCATGCATTTCTCTTTCCCAAATTTCTGTAGCTTCTTATTTAATCGCTCAAACCTCGCAACACTAGCGTAATCAAGAAATTTTTCAGTGTTACCGTAGTACTACGTGACAATGTCTAATGGTGCTACAGTCTAATCAGAACAAGACATGTGGATTTATTATAATTAAATTTAAAAATGTGGATTTAGCTATATTGTTAGAGCATCTCCAACAGCTCATGTAAAACTAGAATAATCTCTATTTTTGAAGAAAAACATCATTTTTTGGCTCCAATAGCTCATGTAAAAGATCCTCTATAATACAAAAAGTATGAAGATAGAGAAACATATCCTCTAAAACTATAGAATTTTTACAAATTTGTATCTCATGTAAACTTTATTGTTTGCCTTTTGAATTCATTTTTTTCCTAAAAAGAACAAAACGTCATTAAGTTAAAACAATTAACCAAATAATTAAGGTTTGATTTGAATGAATTTATATATTTCTATAAATTCATTAAATTATACGAAAAAATATTTAATTTTGTATATAACCTAGAAGAACTGTTGGAGTTTAGCTCATTTTCTTATAGAGATTTTATGATTTTCTCCTCTATAATAGAAAATTAATACAAGAACTATTAGAGATGTTCTTAAAGACCATTTTGTGTTTCTTAATGTTTTTACAATAATTGATCATATAACACTAATTTGGCTCTCTCTCTATTCATTTAAATGATTCTCGAAAGAATGTGTCTATTTGAATATAAGGTGTTATTACTTACGTCCAAATAAACAAATCTTTTCTTAAAGTCTTCACACATATTATTTAAAGATTATTTTGCCCTCACTCCTTAAACATATATAGAAAGTGAAAAAGTTGATGAAAAATGACTTAGCCGGAAACTCATGGACTCCGGTCGCCGGAAAATCGCCGGTGACCGAAAAATTGTCTTTCACCGAAATTAAAAGTATACTAAGATTAATAAACTTAAATCTAGAGTATACTGGGTTTAATAAACTTTGATTTGAAGTATACTGAGATTAATAAACTTAGATTTAGAGTATATTGAGGTTAATAAATTTAAATCTGAAGTATGCTAGGGTTAATAAATTTTGATCTAGAGTATACTAGGGTTAATAAACTTAAATATAAAGTATATTAGAGTTAATACATTTTGATAGATATGGGTTGATAAGCTTCGTGGGTTCAATTTGAGATGAGCTAGGAAGCTACAGTGAGCTCACAGTAGTGGATTTATCCGAAAATTTTTTGTACGTGAAATTGAAGGCCATATACCTCCTCGACTCTAAAACCCAGCAAAACCTCCTGGGGACCCAAAGTTTGTGTATTGGAAATCTTAAACCCTCCAATGTTTAGAAAATGTCTGACTATCCGGTTCCGTTGGAAGAAGAAGAGCCTCGAGGAATGGATCACATCGGCATAAGCTCAACGGACGCTCTTGAGGTTAAAAGAGACTTTGATGACAAACGGTCATATCGAGCCACTGACAACCGGAGTTATCAAGCTGTGGGAAGTACATGACAGAAGTTTGAGTTTCACAGACCCATCAGCTCAGAAAATCTCAAACAAGGCCAGTTCCACAATCAATTACCTCATTAAATCATGTTGGTTGTAATAAACTAGTATAAAATTCAACTCTAAAATTAATTGGTAATAGAAAGAGTGATTCAAACCCTTATAAGCCCACATGTAAGATCTCATATTCCTGATGTAAGATATATATCTCAACACGTCCCTGCACGTGTAGGGAATCTTCAAGCCTAATACGCGGACAACAACTTGGGTGGTCGTGGAGTTCGTGTGGCCTTTGGGTTTCACACGTGTACGTGGGTAACCTGGCTCTAATACCATGATAAAATAGTCTGGGGTCCAACTCCAAAACCAATTGACAATAGAGAGAGTGACTCAAACCCTTATAAACTCATAAGTAAGGTCTTATATTCATGATGCGAGATATATATCTCAACAGGTTGTCTCAGAAGAAGCAAAGTTAGCAGCCACCAAGGTGGAGCTGCAATCCCCAAAAGGAGTAGACTCTGTTTTGGCTTTGTTGAGCAGCCGTGAGTTATCAGAAACCCAGATCTCAAGGGTGGTTAAGTCAAATCCAAGAGTCCTTTGTTGCTCATCCTGATAAGACCCTTGCACCCAAGACAATAGTGGACGACGAGCCCGACCCAAGCTCCCACCTATACTTGAAGGCGTCACAGATCTTGAAGGCGTTGTAGATCTGGCGAGACGATGATGACAACGATGACTTCGGCTTCGGCTCCAAGAAAGTCCACCGATGATGATGACAACGGATTTGGCTTCAAGAACTTCCATCAATGACGACGACGATGGCTACATTGATCCGACGAAGGCGGTGGATTTCGATGCATCGAGATCGGTGAGAGAAAGAGAGGATATAGAGAGTTGAGGAAGAGAGAGACGATGATATGTAACGAAGAGATGATAGACAAATACAGTATAAATGAAGAGAGTAAAATAGTCTTTTAATTATAATAAATTGGAATAACTTTTTATTTATTTTTTCATTGAATGAATTAGAGTCTGACTTTTATGTTTTTGTGCAAATGGGCATTACCTCTTGTTTTTAAATACTAATTCATAAGCCCTAAACTTTATATTCTAAGCCCTAAATCATGTCTTATCTTAAACCATATACATTATATCCGATATTCTAAACTTAAACATTAGAGTTTAGTATGAACTCATTAATTACCAATGAGTATCATTTCACAACATATTAAAAGCATTAGATTTTATTTTAATAGTAATAAATTCACATATTTTGTTTCGATTAAAATGTAGTATGCCCATTTTTCTTTCACAAAATAAAAATAAGACTAACGTGGGCTAGGCGGACTGAGTGGCGGTTAAACGAGTGGTGTTTTGCTACGGTGTACAATAGAGCCCTGGACTCGATGGCATGTGATTAGTGCCCCTACTGCAACTTAAACCTGTCTCTTCAAATTTGGAGCGCCCATTTATTCGTAACCGTCCGTTAAAGATGTCCTCCACCGCCGTCTCCCTCCTCCTCTGCTCCACAACCTCCCTATCTCCATTAAATCCCACTCTTCCCGCCAAATCCTCATCACCGGTCAATTTACGCGCCAAATCAAACCCTATCCAAACTGGATTGGTTTGCCGAAGAGGACTGGTGCTCACACTGCCGTTGCTTCTTCCGACTTTCTCGGAGGCTTTCGCGGCCAAGGCAGTGGAGTGAGTCTTTCAATACTTTAAATTTTTGTAATTTTATTTTTTGTCAGGTAATTATTTGGTTTTGGTTTCGAATTTTGAAAGGGCGGATACGAGTGGTGTGTATGAGGTTATGAAGGAAGAGATTAGGAAAGTTGTGTCCAAGGGCAAAGCTGCGGGTGTGCTTCGATTTGTGTTTCATGATGCTGGGACCTTTCAATTTGATGACAATTCGGGTAAACTATCCGAGCTCCTTTGAAAATTATGCTCTGTTGTCTTGGTTTATAGCTTTATGCATTTTGATTACTGTTGGTATTTGCAGGTGGGATGAATGGTTCAGTCATTTATGAACTCGATAGACCCGAAAACAAAGGTCTTAAAACTCCTTTCAAGGCATGCTTTTCTATCCCTGTATAGATCTGCATGTTTCTGTTTTGTTAACTTAAATGTGAGGAAATGAAATTTTATATCATCTACTACCAGCTAACTCCTGGGTGGATAAATTGTTGGTTAGATTCTAGAGAAAGCAAAGAATGAGGTGGATGTAGTGCAACCAGGTGTGTGTCTACTGAAATACAGCTGAGCAGGGTTTTTGTATCAATGAATGAGTTTGGTACTGTGCTAACATGCCGTTGATGTTTTCGATCATTAGTATCGTGGGCGGACATGATTGCTGTGGCTGGAGCTGAAGCAGTTTCAGTGTGTGGAGGTCCGACTATCCAAGTTGCATTAGGCAGACTAGACTCCAAGTAAGCTAACAGAAAAGCAATCTTATGCTTTAGTATAGCTATTCAGTTTCTTAGTATGGGCAAGTACTTAACATACTGCTAAGCGTTAGAAGTAGCATTAATGTGCTTCGAATCCATTGTTGTTGCTGAGATGTATGACTCTCTCGTTATCTCTCATCACTTTCCAGGGAGCCTGATCATGTAGGAAAACTTCCTGAAGAAACTCTTGATGCTGCTGGTCTGAAGCAAAGCTTTCAGACAAAAGGCTTTTCGTGAGTTTTTATGTGATCAACAATTCCTTTTTCCAATTTCGAGTTCTTGAGATTTCATGGAAATTTGTTAAAAATGTTTACTTGGCATTACATGTAACTGATTTTTGTTTAGCTAAATGGTTACTGAGTACTTGAGGCTATTGAGCAAATTTTGCTCTCTTTTACTTCACTCAGTACAGGTAGATCAAGACTGTCTCTTTTGTTTGCAGAACGCAAGAGCTAGTTGCTCTATCAGGTGCTCATACTCTGGGAAATAAAGGTTTTGGAAGCCCAATTGTTTTTGACAATTCATACTTTAAAGTACTTATTGAGGAATCCTTGTCTTCAGGTAAACATTAAGATGGATAACTTCAAAAGAAATGAAAAAGATTTGAGCTTCTATTTCATTTTGCCTTCATTTTTCGATTACTTATACACTATGCAAAGCAGGTAGTATGTCAAGCATGACTGGGCTTCCTTCAGATCGTGCACTCCCCAAGGATGATGAATGCTTAAGGTTTATCTCCTCTCAATTGAGCTACTAGTGGTTTCTTCTTTTTAATGTGTTTTAAGCAATTGAGCTCATAGTATCAGTTAATCAAACTAAAATTAAATAAAAACAATCTAAAGCCTTTTCACTGTAGCATCAACTCAGCTTGATGAAATATTTTGAAAGGATTTTTTATTTATTCCATTGAGATAAAAAATTGCTGTCTACTTTTAAATTTTAATTACTTTTTGAAGAATTTTTGGATTGATGGTTTCACAAAATTAGAAGTTTAAAAGACAACTTTTAATCTTGGCATAGAATGCTGATATCCTTGTACACTGCCTTATGCTCGCTTATTTTTTGAATAACCATCTACATTCTTTCCCTTTAATCAGCAAAAGAAAGATGAATATTCATGTGCTGTGTACTTGTGTTGCCATCAACATAGACTACACATATTTTCCTGCACTAGTGTTCAGTTATGATTATTGTCTTTTCTTTAGCATATCCAACCAAAGAAAAACTCTTTTAATGAACAGATGGATCAAAAAGTATGCCGACAATCAGAACACTTTCTTTGAAGATTTTGAGAAGGCGTACATCAAGTTAGTGAATTCAGGAGCAAGATGGAAGAGCTTGTGAATATTTGCAGCAGCAGGATCATGTTTTTGGTTCGGCCTGCTTCATGCAGAAATGAATACAGTGGAGTTGAAGAGGTATACCAAATGGGCAACCATAGCCGTATAAACAGTTCAAAGTAAAAGCAGGCTTAGCGTTGGTTGGGCTTGATATAATTGGACACTTAAATAGGTACGTCCCCAAATTAAGTTATGTAAATTACAATATAGATGATTAGGTGCAATCCTTAATCAAATGCTTAGCCGAAAGAGTGAGGGACAAGAGTGAGATGGTCTGGTGACAACAGACAAGACTTTATCTTGTATAATCATTAGTATCTCATCAAATGATTTATGTTCTTAGTTGATCAGTAATTGTTTACTTGCTTTGGGCGCTTTTAAGTGGAAGAAAATATAAACTTTAAGACTAGAAGCAATGCCTACTATGTGGGGAACTCTTTAAGGTTATTATAGCTATAATCCTAAAGGTAGGATAGGAATGATGCTGTATCATAAATCTTTAGGTGTATAATTCAATTTCAGAAAGGTGACCCATCAAATAGTTACATACTTGATAATTACTCTACTTTTTTTTCGCAACTTGATAATTAGTTAATTACTCTACTTGTGGGGTGTCTCAGCTGGTATGCGTTGAAATTTGCCTTGATTTTAAATCTCTTCTGAATTTCACTAATGCAGTAGTGTAAGGAGAAGTAATATATTCTGTGGAGTTCTAGGCCTTATTGTAAATCACTAAATCTCTAGACTATTTATAGTGTGAGAATATTTTCATGTAATGGTTAATCTAGACCACTAACAAAACGGGATTTAGTTCTAAAGTGTGGTTCAGATTGATAAACATATACAATTTATACATATACATTAATACATACATAACTAAAACAGGGATTTAGATGCTCAATACTTCATTCATACCCCACATTTGCCGTCAATTTATTTTGTAATTTGACCATTTCTTGTCTTTGTGGCAATGGGTTCTTTCTGGTGGCCGGGAACTGGGAAAATCATAGAGCAGCATGTGGCAAGAAAACAAGATTGAAAAATTGATACGAATTTTCATTTGATAAAGAACTCCAAGATGAACCGACATAGGTTGTATGATTTTTTCCGATCGATGGAACACCATTCAATTTCGCTAACAAAAAATGACATTTCGTTTATACGACACTCGAAATTGGGATCGACCTCTTGCCAAACCCTACAAATTTTATGAGACAAGAAAGACTAACATATAGCTAAGAAGATACAATGTGGGGTTCGAATAATAGCGAAATAATAATTAGAAAAAAAATGTTACGAATGCGCTCAAGGCTTACAAAACTGATAGTGACCATTTAAACAACACATATATAGGATCATCTTTATATATTATATTCTGTCTTAATATATAAAGATGATACATCACTGTTGATCCCCCTCCCATCTCTTAGAACTTTCTCTGTTGAAGGCCCACTTAAGGTCAGTTCTTAGGGGTCCCTGCACTGAATTGTCTGCATTTCTTACTATACAGTAGTGTAATCTGCATATGTAGAATTTTGAATGGTTCAGTTCAGTGTATCATTCTCTATCTCCAACCACAATAATGAAACCAAACCCGTATCCTTCAATTCTGTACTTAAACACCTTGTTTGATTCTAAAAAAAACACCTTGTTTGATTTCATGTATTAGGTTCCCTAAATTCAATATTCATAACATGCATGTCTGCAACCAACTTATCTTTAAGCAAGAATTACAATGATTATATTTGTACATATGATTTATTTTGCTTGGCTTTCACTAAACCATGTATGTCTCTGTATTAGGGTGTTCTATTATTCCATTCAAATAATGCAAATATAGTTTTAACTACTTGATCTCTTGGAAGCCTGGTGGAGGGGATCAAACCCTTTACAGGCAAAATGGAAATAACAGTTAGAGATTGACTTCAGCTTAGTTTTGCTTGTGGGTACAAGTTCTAAATCTCTATCAGCTTTTTGTTTATGTTTGATTTTTTGGCCCTATTTATCTATTGCTGGGATTGATTAAAACGCAACAGGATCTAAAGTAAAAGGAGAAAAAGGAAAGAGAACAAGAACATAGTTGGGCCACGGCACCTGGGCGACTCAGTCGAGTAGTATTCTTAAAGTCAGCATGAGATTTTCTCTGTTTTGATACATGATATGTTTCAGCGCATACATAGGTGCTTCAGTCTTTTTCAGTCACATTCCGATGGAAAATGGGAAAGTTTCTTTAATGTGAATGATGAAACGTCTGTTATTTCTCGCACGAAACAGTGGATATCGAAGAAAATGAGAAGATGAAGAAGAAAAGTTCTCTTCGCTTATCTTATATTACCTCTCTCACAATGTTGCGTTTCTTAGGATTTTAAGAAACATTGTACAAAGTTAAAGTGGTTAACATATATGTCAACAATGTATATCAAGCATAGAATTTTGAGCCGAAAGGGATTCAAGCAAAAGACGTCTCTCTTGTTAGTCATTTTACGGTGGAGACTGGGTTCAGGAGGAGGGATATGACATAAGACACCTCCTTGTTCGATCTTGTTGAGAAGATAGAGGAGAAGACAATCACAGAATATATAGGTTAGAGAGTATTCTATGACTGATGATGAGTTGATGACCTCTATTAGGCCTCGTCATAGGCCGGGCTAGAACCGAACCGATCCGATCTGACCCTAAATTTTAAGGGTTATGGTAGGGTAGTGTAGGGCTCGGTTAAAATCAATAAAATTTAGGATCGGATAGGATAGGGCCGAGACTTAAATATGTAAGCCCTAACCTGTCTTAGTGGCCCATTTCGTTAGGGTTAATAGGGTCGGGTAGGGCCGGTTCTTTAAATAGAGCTAAACATGGTCGAGATAGACTTGTTATTTTTTCTTTCAAAATCTAGCTTTAAAATTAGGGGATTCTAGTTGCACCTTCAAATTTGATATGTATACCTCCACAATTTTTACACAATAATTTGACTTTGTCCACTCATATAAAAAGACATATAATATCAATTATTTTCACAAATACCATCTCCTTCTTAATAGACAAAGATGACACTTTTTTTCTTCAACCCATACTTAAAACCCTTGTATACCAACAATCTTACAATCTTCCATCAAAAGACCATGATCATTCTCACAATATATACTCCAATTCTAATTTAATTACTTAGTTCTCGTCTATAATTAATTATTCAAGAGTTATTTTATATTTTCTCTTTGTTTGTCAATCTAAGAATTTTAGATCCAAATATAAACTTAAAGCTTATGATTGATTATGGAAATACATATGAAAAACCAGCTTGAATAAATACAAAGAGTTTGTTAAAATCCTAAATCATGTGATTATCGATCTTAGAAAGTCTCATCCTTCAAATTTTGATTGATGTGGTGATAAAATTTATATGGTTGAAGGTTTGCATTATGAAAGTAGATCAAAAAACATTTAAAACCTTAATTCGTGATAGCGAATTACATTGACAACATGTTGTAGAGATGAGGGTGTTTCTTTTTTATTTTTGTTAGAGATGAGGGTATTTCAGTACGAGTAAGGATGTGTATTTAGATTTTAATTATGTTATGTTATAAAATAAAATAGAGGTGTACTAAGTAATGGAGGTGTACACAGCATATTTGAAGGTGTAACTAGAATCCCACTTACAATTATATGTAATGAATCTTATCTTTTTAGTCATATTTAACATGCATGCATACATATTATACTTAATTTCAGACATCTATCTATAAACTAAGTGGTTATACTCATATATCTCACGAACTATTGTTCTAAATCATCAAAATACAATCGTTAATCAACAAAACAAAAAGAAATTAAGGAAACAAAGCTAGCAAATCAACTACAAAAGAGAAGATTAGTTGTATTGTATCTAAAAAATAAGAAACAATACAAAAAATAAGAAATTATTAGAGGCTAAAGGACGGACTTTTATGGCCGGCCCGAGTTCAACCCTAAATGGCTCGTTAGGGTAGGACCGTAGGGTAGAGTCGAGTTTCATTTGATCAACTTTTACCCTACTCTACTTGAGAAGAGGGCCGGATAAGGTTTCAGCTCTAAAGGATATGACAGATTTTAGGACGGACAAGAGTTGATTGACGAAAAGATGAGGTATAACCTTTATATATATATATAAGCATTTATTAAGACTTGAGAAGAGGACACAGACAGAATACACGTGCAAATGATATAGAATGTCTTGGAGGGTTATAGTCACAAGGAAGCATACTTGGGTCACCTCCCACGGACCTCTGCGTCTCTGTGTCCCTCTTCCCTGCTCCATCTATATATAACAGGATGAGGATTTCTGAATTAGATTGAGATACTGTTTTAGTATCCGTTTGAAATTTTCATACAATGCTTCATTGTTTCATCTTGGATGGATGATTTTCAAGAACAAAACGATATTTCAATCGACCGATGAAAAGTTATGATGACAAATGAAAATAGCTTATGATCTATTTTATTTGATAATAGGCGATGAAATAACTAATAAAATGTATTAAGTTATTTGCATATGATACATGTTTATCAATACGACTATCGAACATTTGAACGGATCATCAAATCTTCTTTCTACTCTAATGGACGTCAAAGACAGTGATACAAGATATAATTTGCACTAGGGTTTTCACGGTTTCCAGGAAACTTGGCTTAAAATCTAATTACGCACTTAATCTGATGATTACGCAAAGCAACAGTCTTTTTCACTAGCTAATCACCATCTAAATCCAATCTCTGCTCCTTAAACTATGATTTACGTAGACCAAAAGCCAGTCATGAAAAAAGAGTTTCATCAGCCAGAATGCTTTATTGAAGAAAAATGGTGCAATGGTTAATTATCAGAGAGAACAGATTACACAAAATTTAACATTAACCTTGTATATATTTATACGAGAAATTATTTACTCAACAGTTTAGGAGTGTGCTTAGTGCGATTTTGCTAAACTAAACTACAACAATAAACTGGAACGTTGTAAGAAAAATAGAGCCAAAGCTAGATGTCAGTATCAATGGTATCAACCCTGAAGATAATATCGGTGGGTGAGGGTGGTGATCAGAGATTGTGAAGGAGAGTGTGTGGCAGTCTTTGTAAGACCATTCCAATTTGCATTTTTCGCTTACCACATGGAAGTTGAGTCTCTTAGAGCGGGTTTGTTGATATGCATTCAACAGGCGTGGCAAGATATTAAGGTTGAGAGTGACTGTATCAATCTGATTTACGAACTACAAGCAGAAGACGATGATCTTTCTACTGTATAGAGGATTGTTGAGTATTGCCAGAGATATGTTAGTGTGTTCTCATGTTGTCAACTTCGATATACTTGTCGTGAAACAAATAGTGTAGCTAATAGATTGAGCTAGATATAGTATTTTTGATTTTGTTAGTTTTAATGAGACACACGTTATCTCATGTCCTTCCCGATGCAGAATTTGATTTTAATAAACGAAACTGGAAACGGGACTGAGACCTCTGCTTACACTCAGACCCAATCTCTTATTAAAAAAAACTGGAACGTTGTTTATAAATAATCCAAATAAATCGACAAGAAAAACGTTCATATTTCTGGAGAATATTTGCATATATATATAGATATGGATCTTCTAACCTGGACCTTATTTCTAAACCTGCGTTTGCAGATGCATGTCTTCATAGCTGAATCTAACCTTACACACACAGAGAAGATATGGACTGATGGAGAAGTAAATGTTGAGTCGGAATCGGAAGGTGGCATGAAAATAATGGTGTCGGTTGCAGGTCTTTACAAACCAGCCGACAAGTCAGCTCCACTGGTCGGTTTGTCACGACCTCTTCTTCTTCCCAGCTCTCTCACTCAAACCGTCGTCGCTTCCGCCGTCGCCGGCCGGTAAAAGTCGTCCATCAAAACTGGGTTTGTTAAGTTTCCCTTTCCCTAGCCTACCCTTCTCGATTTGTTGATTTGTTCTAATCGGAACTAGCTAAAATAGACAAGAGCTATGCATTGTGTTTTCAAAACTCAATCAGACACGTTATAAGATTCCTGATCGATTTGGACGCGCCAGATTTAGAATATAAGGGGTTTTATTACAAGTGAGCTATTTTAACTTGTTTGCATCGCATGTTGAACAATTATATAAAAGTAGGAACTTCAGAATTTTTTTCCTTCTGGCCCTCTTGAACATATATGATTATTTATTCGGGTCATGATCATAAAGAGTGAAGTTGATAACAACCTTTGTTTGGGAGAAAGGAAGTAAGAATGCCATGTATGTTTTTTTTTATCCAACGTTAATTTTATTGATCACAACTTGAGACTAAGTACAATAACAAAACACAATATGTTATGGTCTGATTACATAACATAAAAAAATGAATTATACAAAACTACCTAGTAGACACAAAGCTATGTTAAAAACCATAAGATAAAGCACTATGATCAATATTCTATGGTAGCGAACGTGACAAATAATCAGCCACCAAAAATAAAAAGGAAAAGACAAATCCTTAACTTATCATTATTGACTACTTCTAGAACCACCCTATACAGAGAGAGAAACCCCAGAGCATCAAAGAAACCTAATTAAAAACCGAAGTCAATAACTAAGAAAATATATTAGACCCACAAACAACTTAGTCTAAACAATGAAAAAACTAAAAATAAAAAATAAAGCATAAAACAAGCTAGGGCCCAACATGGAGCTCAACCCAATCTTATACTCAAATAGATGACCAAGCCCAAAAGGAAGGAAATAGTTGGGTCAACGCACCTCGTTTGGCCCAAACCTTGTCGCGCCATCGCCCACTCTCTCCTCCGTCGATGTCGAATCAGTGTCTGACGTCTTTGTCAAATTGACGAACCAAATGCCAACCGCCACCCCCAGCTCCACGCACTAGGACTACCATACTTAGAATTGGGTCCAAGCATCATCTTCGACCCTGCCGGCAACAACCGATTGGCTCCGTCGACCTAGCTCCAAGAATCCCCAAACATCACTCAACCCCTAAGAACCCTAGCCACCAGCTAATCACTGTCGCTCGCTTCCCCGGCTCGACACAACCTCTAAAAAATACGAGAGATAACACCCACCTGATCTCCTCCTCTGAGACAAGGGCTCATCACACAGACCCGTCACGCCAAGCCTCATGAGCGTTGGCTCAGAGATTGTTGCCGGCTCTGAGACGTAGCTAGACAGACGCTCACATCTCAAAGTACTCGCACTTGCTCTAGGGTTTTTGTTGATGAATCTCACTGCATGGGAAATGGTAATTGATCACAATTCACATGTAAAACATTACGGTCATTTATTTTAGGATAAGTAAATTGATATATGTATCATTTTGTGTACGAATTAAAACTTACAAGACAAATGGTACTCATTTTAGTCATTTAGCTTTCAACTGTATAATATAGATAAAATGTCTTAACTTTTCATAAAAATTTAGTGAGGAAAAATGATCTAAATAGTGTCTGACCTTTTAGAGAAATAAAGTTTTGGTATCTCAAGTTTTGAAAACTTCAAAACGGTATCTCACGTTCTTGCCCCGATTGAATAAAGGTATCTGAAACCATTAGTTCTGTTTAAAAAACTAACGACATACATTTTTTGACGTGAAATACTAATTTGCCCTTTGTTCACAGTGTCTGACCTTTTAGAGAAGCAAAGCTTTGGTGTCTCACGTTTCAAAAACTTTAAAACAGTATCATACGTTTTTACCCCGACTGAAAAAAGGCATCTCGAACTGTTAGTTCCGTTAAAAAAATCTTTTTTATTCCTTTTTCATCTCTAAAATTTTATGTCTTTAAAGTTAAGAAAAATAATTAATTGAAATTTTATGTAAGAGTGAATATAACTCAGTAAATTGAAAAGAAAAGAAAAAAATATTGTCATCTTCGTCTCCATCGGATAAAAAGAGAAGGGAGAAGCGTCGTCGTCGGAGAAAGAGAGAAGAGAGATGCGTCGCTGGAGGAGAAGAAAGAAAAGACCAGCGTCGCTGTTGAATAGATTTTGTCAAACCGGTAAACATTTTTTAAACACAACTGTTGTAGTCGATACTCAAAGAAGTTCTTCATAGTTAAAACCAAAACATAATCAAGCTTGCTCTGACCCTCCTCTAAAAACTCATAATGATCAAGTGAACCATGACTTCTCCACTCCGTCACCACGGCCTCTCTTTCTCATAAATTAATAAAGTTTCTGATGCTAATACTTGACTTTATACGCACTTGCCAGCATTAGTCAACCATAACCACCTAAACTATTTTTTATCAGTCATATTTTCTAAATCTTTATGGATCATGCTAAAATTAGAGAACGTCTGTGATCAATTGGTGGTTATCAAAAACAAAAGTAGTCAGATGTAGTCAATTTGAGATTTAGATGTTGCATTGGATCATACCATAGCCATCTATATCATGTGATCTCGACGAAGAAGACGAAATCGGGACCAATAGTGGATTGGAAGAGGACGAGGAGCTCAGATAGGAGTGATGGTACTGAGGATGTTAGTGACTCATAACTAAAAGTTTCAGATACATTTTTTCAGTCGAGGTAAAAACGTGAGATACCATTTTAAAGTTTTTGAAACGTGAGACACCAAAGTTTTGCTTCTTTAAAAGGTCGGACACGATTTGGATCATTTATAAAAAAACAAATAAAGGGTAAATCAGTTTTTTCATGTCAAAAAATGTTTGTCATTAGTATGTTTAATGGAACTAAAAGTTTTAGATATCTTTTTTCAGTAGGAGTAAGAACGTGGGATACCGTTTTGAAGTTTTAGAAACGTGAGACACCAAAGTTTTGCTTCTCTAAAAGGTCAGACACTGTTTGGATCATTTTTCTTTTAATAAAAAAATAAAGAGTAAAACTTTAAATATTACGCGCTTACGATTGCTCATAATTTAAGAAGTTTTCCATATATGAGCATTTTATTATCCCGTATCTCTTTTCTTTTGTCTACACCATAACTTTCTTAGCAAGATGATAAGATTGTTAACTCGTTCATCAGCATCACATCTGCAACATTTACGGTCACAAAAAAGATTCAATTTATTCAAATCCTATGAACTAATTGAAATTAGATAGCTACACATTTATCCGTCACATTATAGTTGCGTGCTATTTTCTTCCGTATCTAATTTTTTTATATACCACCGCAGCTTCCGTCATACACACGAAATGAGTCGTCGTACTTACATCGGATCTGCCATACTTTTAGTTCTAGGAAAAAACCCAACAGATAGGATCAAAAACAAACCGATCATATCTTCACAGTTCAAATTCCAGAAGAAAACTAAAGAAGGAAAATACAATAAAAAAAGGAGAAAGAAAAGAAGGAAAGTCGATATACGGTGAGGAATGGTCGGTAGTAGACTTTTACAGTTCCTTGGTTACTAACCGCCCGCTGTTGATTTCTTAACTGAAACACCGTAGATTCTCCTTTGTACACAAATACGTATATATGTAAGAAGAGAGAGAGTGACCTGCAGCCTGACCTGGATTTAAAATCCAATCGTATAAAACAGAGCCTCCATCTCTCCCTTTCTCTCTCTAAACATAGTGACCGAGTCTCTCTCTCTCTCTTTCTCTGAGCCCAGCATTCATAAATTTCCCCCATTTCATATGCATACTCGTTTCAAATTTCAAAAATTCACAAACTTATTCTGATTTCTTTTTTAATTAGAAAACAAAAATACTGTGAAAGGGAAAACCCAGGGCTTTTGAATCCGAAAAGATCCTCCCTTTTTCGGGTTCGGATCCTCCGATCCGCCTCCGCCGTCGTCACCGTCACTCTCCGCGAGTCTCAGATCCTTCAAGGCATGGACTTCTGATTGGAAAAGGTGCGCTTATCGAGGTGAGTAGAGAGTGAGGGGAGCTGGTTTTGTAGATTTGGTGTTTGAGATAATGTGATGGAATTGTCGAATCTTTTCTTGTGGTTTTTGTAGTGTTAATAAGGTTTGGATTTTCGATTTTGAGTTTTGGATTAGTGAAGAACGGATCGGTGATTGTGTTTAGGGATTGTTTTGATGCATGTTTAGGTTAGATCAATGTGAAATGAGACTGGAAATGTGGTTTTGGTGGATGTGGATTTTACTGTATTATTCGGTTTTCGATTTTGAATCTTGGTGTGTTTCTGTGGAAAATGGATATTCGTTTTGATTCTGTTACTTTTGCTGATGAATTTTATTCAAGTCATTTCGGAGTTTCATGCTAGTTTTGTTTGATTAACAGCTGAGAGGGTTTATGTTGCCTGCAAGTGAGCAAAATTAATTAGTTTGATATTCCAAATCTTAATTTCATGTTTCGTTCAAGTCTTCATTGTAACTCTTTCGCGTATGGTGTTACCTACAGTTTTATTTATGTCATATCTTTGCTGTTGCTTATACTTTCGCTATTTATTGTATTGTTTGCGGTTTTCAGTGTGTCATGGATTCAGACAATTCGGAAGCCGCCTATGGGCTTCAAGTTGCGCTTGAAAATGGTGGTCCTGGGCAACTTAGTGTTGGTTCGGACGGCATTAATGGGAGTGTTTGTGAAACTGCTGTTGCCGAGACTGCAGCACCAAATGGGAAAATCGAAAATGTGGTGAACTCGGATGATGGTGTGTCTAATCACTCATCTGCTGGAGAAGTCAAAGAAGATTCCAGTGTTAACTCTGCAAGCTATGGTTTGAAAATTGCTAAGGTAGGAAGTGCTATTTTGGCCCATGTGGTTTAGACATTTTGTAAGTATATAAAAGTATGCCTGATTTGTTTCCACTTGTGTTCCCGGGTTGCAGGAAAGGGGACCAAAGGTTTCTGTTCAGTCAAATCAATTCAAAGTGCAGAAGGGTCAAGGTAAGAGTAGGATTGAGAAGCCACCTAGTCCTAAGATTGCCTTGACAATTTCAATGAAAAGCAAAGATGGAAATGGTGCAGAGGCAACAGCTACTGTTTCCAATGGTTCAGCTGTACCAATTTCACGGGCCAAGCAGCCTAACAAGAGTAGATCATCGAATGGCCTGCAGGTTCAGTTATCCAATGTAAGTATCAACAGAAATACTTGATTTTATTCTTTTGTAGCTTACGCCATCTTGGTAACACCACTACTTTGTTCAGTTTTGATAACTTTGTAGTTTCAGATGATTTTATCTAACTATATATTATTCAGCAGCAACCTAAACAATCTGAGGCGTCATCAACTGAAGGCCTTGTGTGAGTAGTGCTTGTGCTTATTGCCTTTATGGTTTTATATATCTTAAGGTTTCATTTTCCTGTCTTCATACTTGGTGGCCACGAGTGGAGGTTTCTATCTGGTGGAAACTATATTGAATTGTCCAATAAGCTAATTGCTCAATGTGATTTTCCTTCTACAGGGAGAAGACAAATCTGAAGCCACTACTCAAAGGCTCTTATAAGACTGATGGAGACTCGCAATCTTCTTTGTATCCTTATCGGTCTGAGAACATTTTGTTATCATTGTACTGTGCTGGTCTTTCTATATCATTTTGTCTATAGGGTCACACTGTTATGTAATCATGTTTCCTTAACCACATCTTAGAAGTCCCACAGGAGATAAACCGCCTAGGGTGGGTACATTGCCGAACTATGGTTTCAGCTTTAGATGTGATAAAAGAGCTGAGAAAAGAAGAGAGGTTGGTTTTGTGCTTTTCTTTTCTCTTATATAGTGCTCTCCAGCATTATTTCTGTTAACAACATTTTCATACATCACGATTTAATGGTTACGATTATACTGCCCACAGTTCTACACCAAACTTGAGGAAAAGATACATGCAAAGGAGATGGAGAAGAATAATTTGCAAGCCAAGTCTAAGGTAATAATCAATGCAAGGTCATTTACCCTGTGTGGGTAACCTTCTCTTATTCTGAAAGTTTTCCATTCTGTTCAGGAAACTCTAGAAGCTGAGATCAAGATGCTCAGGAAGAAGCTGACTTTTAAAGCAACTCCAATGCCAAGCTTTTATCAGGAGCCTCCACCTCCTAAGGTGGAGCTAAAGAAGGTACATCTCTTTCTCTTGGAAGTCAAGCTGCATAAGGCATTTTCTGTATGATTCCCAGGCTTGGGTAAACTTGGTTTGGTGGCAATAATTTTAAACATTGATTGTGTATTCAGATAGATGAGTGGAATATGGACAAACTACTTGATGAACTTCTGAATGGTCGTTAGTTTTGTGAATTTATAATGCATGTATTCTTAGGGGTTAGTTTGTGAATTTATCAAGTGTATTCTTATGAGTTAATTTGTGAATGCTCTTGTATACTTAGGTTCTCTAAACATGAGCAAATATGTGCAGTAACCATGTCCTTGTTTGGGCTAATGTTATTTTCATGCATCATAGTTGTTTTAAGTACACTGAAACAGACGTACTCATGTTGTTATTTATGAGTTCAAAAGCATTTGTCACTCGACAATATTCCTTATCAGCTGATTTGGTGGTCCTATGTCATGTTGCCCATTCTTCGTAACGAACTATAAGAAGTATATGTACAGAAATGGTTTCCCAATTAATTTTTGCCTAGCTATAAAAGTTAGGTCTTTGTTGAACTAATTGATATATGCAAAGGGGTTATTTAGATTTTATAAGTCATATTTATGTTTGCACATTTAGATAATGTGCTACTAAAGCTTTGTGTTCGTGCATTTTAGATAATGTCATCATGAGAGTACCGTGGCTGGTATTTGGCAGCATTAGCCCTTTAGTTGTTTGACCTTTATTTTCATACATGAGTTTTTTGGCGAATCTTAATTTAGCCTATATGTCACATTGCAATGGGTGCAGTTACCAACAACAAGAGCCAAGTCTCCCAAGCTTGGCCGCAAGAAGAGCTCACCTCCAGCAGATTCTGAAGGAAACAGTAATATCAAGAGTCAATCTGGCAGGCTTAGTCTGGGTGAGAAAGTTCCTCAAAATTCTGCCAAAGGGCATTCTCCTGTGCTTCCAAAGAAGCCTCAAAGAAAATCGCTTCCTAGACTGCCATCTGAGACCACCACTTTATCTGGTGTGAAGAATGTGCGAAAAGGTACTACCAAGGCAATAAAGGAGGAAAATAACAACTTGATCAATGCAATGAATGAAGAGGCTGCCGCCTTGCCCAATGCAACAGGTGGAGATGGACCTCACACCCAAGAGCAGGAGATGGTTCCCAGAGCTGAGATAACTGAACCCTACACCCAAGAGCCAGAAACGGTTCCAAGGGCTGTGATAAGCGAGGAGCAGTGCCACTCAGATGATGAGATAGTTAACGAAGAGGGACATCTTCCCACCTTGGTTCAAGAGCCTATATCACTCGCAAATTGAGCAAAAGTATGGACATAAGTGGATGCTCGATGAGAAACCTCAAAAGACTCCATTTATGAAAATAAGAAAGGTATTAAGACCCAAATTATTAGACGAAGAAGGCATGAAGAATTTTGGATTATGGTTTGTCTGTCTTGTCAGTTGTCAGCAGCATGGTTGTTTTGTGTTCTTGCTTTCAGAGGTTGCTGGTCTTTGTCACTGGGATTCTACAGTCCAGTTTGCAGCACTGTATGTAACTATTTTTCAGGTTTTCTAATTTATATGTTTAAGGATGCATTAGTTGCCAGATAATTAGTAGTATTTGGAAAATTTTGAAAACCTCCTCCAGATAGTTTGTGCTTGGAAGTATATCATGTTTAAGCTCTTCTATTGTTGAACAATTGGGAATTGTGAATCAATCAAGGCTGATTTTGTGCTGTACATCATGTTTAAGCTTCCCATTCCTTAAATTGTTGCTTTTCTACTTCGATATTCTGTTCATTCCAAGCTCAACAGAAATATGTGAAAACTGTAGTTCCCTCAATTTTTAGTTTTCTTTTTGGGTCCCGTTGTGATGCAAATTGAAGAGCTTGAAGGTAGTAGTGATGGTCTCCGGAACGGTGTTGTGACATGCTGTTATTTGCTAACCACTAAACTCCTTGTCCAAGTGATTTTCGAGGAAGGCCAATCCAAACGGCCCCCTTCTACTCTTCTAGTGCTGCTTTCTTCAACTATCAGTGATATAGAGAAAAAGGCAATCCTTATCTTGTGTTAATGAGGATGATGGAAATGGGTGGGGTCTTTATCTGGTAATTGAATCAAGTTTGATTATCAGACCTTGCTTTAAACTTTTTTTTGTTGGTGAATTCTTGACAATCAAGTTATTGGCAAAAATTAATTTTCAGAGCTCAGAAGATCTTTCTCGACGAGTAAATATTCAGCAACAGTTATTGTCCAATTTAATTGAAATAAAAGCTCATAATCTCCCAGAACTTCCAACAAATCCAAGGAAATTCATAAGATAAAGGTTATTGTAGAAGTAAGCAAAAGGATGTAATTAGTCTCCATTTTCTTGATTATTGGTCAAGTAAACAAGTTAGCGAAATAAACCTCAACCCTTATAATGAAGAGGATAACACCCACCTCTAAAACAAATTATCATAGAAGGGCGAGCAAGTTAATCATTGCCTTCAAGATTCATGAAATAGTCCTGCTTTTGATAACAAAGCCAAATATACGCAACTAGATCAAGAGAGCCATCATCAAGATAGACAATCTTGTTGAAAGTGATTTCCAAGGAAACTATGAGAAGGCATCAATTAGCTCAAGTGGTCATGGGCCATGTACGAAAGTGAACTTCCCATCTGCATAGTTGAATAATAATCTTGGTGAAATCCATGGCCATGTATTGAAATGTCCAAAGCATTTACAAATGCCAAGGAAGTTTCTTAAAGAAGTGCACAAAACACATCCATGAATGACAGGAAGCTTCACACTTTCACAGTTAGGTGTGACTGAGGTTGGCGCATAAGAACAGCTGCCAAACTGAGAATTGCTTACAACCAAAGCAAACATTCAATGATCACAAAACAACAAGAAAAACTCCAAGGCATCTAGAAAAGGAAGATCAATATCATAAAAGCACAACTGAGAATTTTTTTATTATGATAGAAAGCATACAACAGAGAGGAGATACAGAGATCATTACATAAGAAGTTGCAAACTACGGTCCAAGAACAATGAAGCCTGAAAAACAGGGGCATGGTAAAAAACAATCCTTCCGGGAAAGGAAGGGATCGTCAAGGCAGACATTGCTGCCAAGGCCAAAACCACCAAACCCAAGGCTTCACAAGCTTGGACCGGGAAAATGAACCCTTACAATACTCTGGATGACTACTGACCTTCAATCCACTCTGAGGTAAAACACAGACCCAACCATCACGTCCGGAATGCAAGTTTAAGAAAAAACGTGACCGACTCGGTAAAATGACAAATGACAGACTTAGAACTAGATGTGTATGAAAGCCTAAAAGTGCTTGGTATGAGCATTAGCCAACCAAGCAAAAAGATGGGCTCCTCCAACACCTAGCACTATAAAACCAGGAATACTGCTCAGGGAAATAAATGACAAGGGAATTTGCCAATAGCCATAACTCTGGGAACAGATCTCCGATGATAGGAAACCTGCAAAAAAGGAGTATATGGCTCTTCTCCCTGGAAAAAAGGCAACCAGGACACACTAAAGACCCATAGCTGATGGACCCAAAAACTACGCAAGCTGCAGATACTTGAAAAGCTGACTAAATTCTGGACTTCTAAGAAACATGAGAACCATTCCTCTGATATGCGGGCGAATCTTGAGTCTAGGAAAGGATATCACAACGCCATAGCTGCTCCACAAGACGGTCAACAGTGCTGGTGCTGATGGCATTGCATTGCTGAAGATTCAAACCTAGAAGTGTCTCACCCATTTTTACCAAGGCAGGCAAACTCTTGTCTGATACATAAGAGCAGCCTGAAACAGAGAGAATCTGAAGATTTAGCTGGCCTCCAAGGGCCAGAGATGCAAGTCCAAAATCAGTGATTGCACTCCTTGATATATCAAGATCACTAAGCAATGGGCAGTTCTCTCCAATTGCTACCAAGCCTGAATCGCTGATCAATCTACAACCTTCAAGATTCACCACTTCCAAAGTCCAACCATGAAGCTCAGCCATTACGGACACCGCTTTGTCAGTCAGATTCACACAACCACTAAGATTAACCTTTACCAGACCAGCCTCAATGCTCTTAAGCAGTTTGAGAAATCCAGCATTGGTAATTCCTTCAAGCCCACTGAAGTCAACATGCTGCAATTGAGGGCAGAGTTGGCCCAACACCGCCAGCCCAGAATTTCCAAACCCAGGGCAGTTACGGATGGACAGTGAGTGAAGAGATTCACATGGAGACACCACAGGCAATCCCAAGTTCAAGTCTTTAAGTCCCAGACAGTAAACAAAAGCTAGAGCCTTCAACTTTGCACCACTGTTTGAAAGAGCACCAAAAAATCCATATTGGGTGATCCTGTGGCACTCCTCCAAATGAAGGCTCTCAAGAGATCTGGCTGATTTGCAGAAAGATACCAACCCACCATCAGATAGGTATAGACACTTGCGCAGGCAGAACTGTTTCAAATTTGGGCAACCTTTTGCTACTGCTTCAAGTCCAGTGTCTGTTGCACCTTGACAGGATGTAACAGTAAGGGACTTCAACTTCTGCAGCCCGTGACCATTGCCCATGACCCAGAATCCCCTCTCGCACACATTGGAGAGGTTGGTGAGGACAAGATCGGTAACAGCCTTGCCATAGCATCCAATAACAGCAAGACACACATCAGTGATGCTCAATGCCTGAAGCTTTACCTTTTCCAGGACATCAGAGGCAGAAGATACCAAACTGGCAATTCCCTGATCCCCAATAAGAGGGCAATTTTTGATTGAAACAGATTTCAGCTTGGAGCAGCACTTTCCAATAGCTATCAGACCTTCATTCCCAATGCTAGAACAAGACTCAAGTGCCAAGTCGGTCAAATTGGGACAGCTCCTTGCAATAGCAGCCAATCCCTTATCAGATATTGCAGGACAATGGGAGAGGTCGAGCTTCTCTAAAAGATGACACCTTTTTGCAATCTCACACAAGCCTTCATCCCCGGCTGAAGACACGTTCCACATAGATAGAACTCTTAGTGAAGGACAGCCATGGGAAATCGTCTTGAGGCCAAGGTTTGTCACTGGACGAACAGAATTGCTTCCACGGATCATAAGCTTGCCCAGTCCTCCTCGACCGGCAGTTCCAACAGCGATGGCAGCAAGTCTAACATCTGTTGCCTTCTTGCCTTCCAAGCTCCTGGAAAGATATCCACAACTCTCAATCTCCTGGTCTTCAGTGGTCTCATCCTGAGACTTCACGGACAGGTTCATGTTCTTGTTACAGAACTCATCCCTGTGGATATTGCTCAAAAGAGCAAGCCACTTCTTGGAAACACAGGCACATGCACTCCTCTCCTCACCTCCAGGTAAGCGTTTAAAGATCTCAAAGAGACATTCTTCTGGCAGAAGATCAATAGACACCTGCTTGTTCTGTTTGAAACTCTCTTGGTTGAAAACAAATGGAGCACTGTTGCGAGACCTCTTACTAGGTGGATAATAGAGATCCACATGCCGACCAAGAGACAAAAAGCGGCCTGCTTCTTTGGGGTTTTCATATATTGAGCCCCCCGGGCAAAAATCATCACTACCTGTTAGCCACAAGCACAGAAACTCAATCAGCCTCGATAAAACCAAATCATACGTTAAAACAAACTAAAATAATATATCTGTGAAAAAGTGAGAAACACTACATGAATTCAACAAAATACAGCTAGTTTCAATCAGATTTAAAATTTAAAATTGATTACCTCTTGTCCATAGCTAAATTCATAAATGGCAGATCACAAACCTATATTATGTTATCAGATCCATGACCAGCAAATTTATAACCATCCAAGCAAAAGAAAACATTTAATTTGATCCTAAGAAAAAAATTAAAAAGCCTACCCTATGAACCACAGGTCTCATTCGATTTCTAGTTTACCAAACCAAAACTATTCTGCATAAACATGTATCTGTAAATCCTAACTCTATATTGTAACAGATACACTATATTGTACATGCTTCAGCATATTTCACTACAAAACTCTAATCCACACCAAAAAAAAATCACAAAAAAACAACAGCTCAGCTAATCAATCTAGCCAGATCATCTCAAAATCATAACTTGATGCAATTATCTACAACTAAACCGGCTCAACATCCTATATATCACAAATTCAATATGTAACGCTCCAAAAACATAAAATTAAACGCATAAAACTCGAGACTTACCAGCGAATTCGAAGAGCTTACACATGGGTAAACCTCAAACAACCCCGGAAGGCAAAAAAGGCAAGGCTTTACTCCGAACAAGATCGACCCACAAACGATTGCAACGACGAAGACGATGAACAGAGCTAATAGGCATGAAATGGAGAGCTACAAGGACATGGGAGCCCTATGAAATAGGGCACAAAACTGAGAGAGGAGGACGAAGAAGAAGAAGAAGAAGAAGAAGAAGAAGAAGGTGAGAGGAGAGAAATGAATGGTGAGAGACTGTTGGTGCGAGTTTTATTGTAAATGGGTGTTTCGGTGTGCGACAATACACGCAAGGAGCCCTCAGGTGCAATGTATTTAGGTTACCTAGTGGGTTTTCTTTGTTGTATTCCTCTCCCCTTAATTTTTTTCTCTTCGGTTTTGGGTTTGGTTTTTTGGTATTTGCACACTGGTAAGGCTTGCTTGGACCTGGTGACGGGAAATGGTAAACCAACCCTTGATTTCTCTCCTATTTGGTGGCTAAGACCTTTAGAGAACTCTTGTTTGTGTAGTTTGGTTTTCTCTGTCTCGAAAAATCTCGCTCGGGCTTTGATTGGGATGTGCTCGCTCTGTTGTGCTAGGCAATCACCTATCGACTGTCGTTTTATAGCGACCAACAAGGGTGCTGAAATGGTAAGTCGTTTGGTATATCCACCGTCATTTAAGAGGGTGTACTGTAAGTGCGAACAATGCGTGAATCTGGATTTTGAGGTCGAGATTTAAGCGAATAAAATTGAAGGCGAATTTGTGCGGTCTATATTTAGGGTGTAGATAGAATGTTTGACAGACTAAATACGATGCTTAAATGGTAAGACATTTGGTGTATCCAGTGTCATTTAAGAGGGTGTTTGGTGAGTATGAACAATGCGTAAATTATATGGTCAAGATTTAATGTTTGAGGAACTAAATTGAAAGTGAATTTGGTGTGTGGATCTAGGTTTATGGTTTATATGGAATGCTGATTTCACAGACAAAATTAAGTGTTGAAATGGTAAGGCATTTGGTGTATCAAACGTCATTTAAGAAGGTGTTTGGTGAGTCAGAACAATGCGTGAATCTAAATTTTATGATTGAGATTTAATGATTGTCGTATGATGTGTATAAATTAAATGTGTCTTAATGGTTATCATTTAGCCCAAATAGCCTAGCATGACCTAACACGAGCCAGACCTAACCCACCAAAAATCTCATCTCGGTCATGCATGCTCATTAGGTATGAGGTCGGGCTAGGATGAAAGGTTCAAAGTCCATGGCTCGCGACCTCGCCAATTAGAGCCTGGTTAAAAGCTTATTAGATACTTGTATTAATAATTTTTACGGAGTTATTCGTTGAATATGTAAAATAAATAGTGCATTAGACCATATTTTCTTAAAGTGTACTCTAAGTTGATTTAGGGTCCAAACCACACTTTAGGTCGCCTCCGGCAATCAACCTAACACAGCCAACCCACCTCATCCTCCATCGTTGATTGCTGGACATTGCCCTTCTTTCGGCCCAGATCCATGACTACCCCGAACCCACTCCACATGACTACCTCCACCCCCCAACCAGTTGCCGACTTTATCTAAAAGAGTCGTCAGACATCTCTACCCAATCTTTGTCTCAACGCACTTGACTTGTCCACGCCACACATCCTATCTGACCACCTAGATCAAACGTTGGAGAGGCGAGAGACCATCCCCAACGCTATGATGTAGCTTGACAGGTGAGGAAAGACCGACGATTTGATCGACCCCAAGAGAGAGTTTTAGAGAACCCTAAAGATGTCGTAAACCCTATATATACATGCCGTTTATATAGTGGATGTCGGTTCCTTAGCTAAGAAACAAATTTCATTATTTGACCCACTTCTCGATCATATTTTCTCATCTTAACCGTTCAAAATCTAAGTATATATGTGTAGATCATCTCTACAAATTTTCAGCCAAATTGATAATCGTAAGGCGTTCAAAGTTGTGATTTAGAGTTACGGTTCACGGTGAACATCTGGGATAGTTTCATTGATTTGAACGCCTTAACGATTATCAATTTAGCTGAAAATTTGTAGATATGATCTACACATATATACCTGAAATATGAACGGTTAAGATGAGAAAATATGATAAAAGTGGATGAAATAATGAAATATGTTTCTTAGCTAGGGAACGAACCTCTATTTTTTAAACCATTATATATATAACAATATAAAGAAATGATGATTACTAGTAAATCCAAGTTTTTAAACCAATAAATTATGGCTCTTTGTATCAAAGCATATGCACCCATCAACCTCCTTCAATATCTCAATCTATCAATTTAATTGCCTCATTCAATCACTATTCACTACAGATTGTATTTTTGAGTCAATTTTTATGCAGAGGTGCAACTCTGTCAGAGAGGCAATCACTATTTATCAATTATTATTATTTTTTTAAAATTTTATATATGATACTTAACCAATAATCAAATGACATGTGACATTTTTGGGTCTCTTATCAATGAAATAATGGTATAGATTTTTGATAGGATTTCAGACCAGAATTTTTGACGAATCAAAAATCGACATGTGTGTGTTTGTCAGTCTAATAATATCGTTGGATTTTCGATAGGATTTCAGACCCACCAAAATTTGACACGTGTATGTTTGTCGACCAAATAATATCGTTGGATTTTGGATAGGATTTTCGATTAGATTTTTGACGAATGACAATTCAACACGTAGCATGATCTTCAAACTTTATGATCTGAAATTGTCCATAAATAAGTCGGATCACCTATTTTATACTCACTCAACCTTCACAACTCATTTCTATCACTACCAAAACACAATCCCTCAATTACTTCTTCACATTCCCTCATCACTACGATGAGCTTCTTTAGTAAATTGTTGAAGCAAATGCAAGAACAAAGTGAAGATGACGCTCAGATGATGGATACCATGATGAATAATGCGGCCATGTTCATGTTGCATATTGATACTTTAGATGAACCACAAGGACGAGGTTCACGTCCTGGTCGCTCTTCTAATCACCCCAGAAATAGAGAATCTGGGGAAACAAGTCTCATGGCTGATTACTTCATCGAGCGCCATATCATTAGGGAGGAATAATTTCGTAGGAGGTACCGAATGCACACCTATGTGTTCAACCGAATCATGACGAAGCTCTGCAACCACGACACTTACTGGCATCAAAAGGTTGATGCCGTTAGAAAACTAGGGTTGCTGCCCCAACAAAAGATGACAGGTGCCATTCGAATGTTGGTGTATCGTGCAGCTGCTGATCAGTGTGCCGAGATATGCAGGATGGGTGTATCAACAACACTAGAGTGCATGAATAAGTTTTGCCAACAGGTGGAACATCATTTTGGTGAAGAATATCTCCGTGCCCCAACACAGCGAGATCTCCAAAGACTTCTTGCTAGGGCCGATGAACGAGGCTTTCCTGAAAAGATCGGAAGCATTGACTGCATGCATTGAGAGTGGAAGAATTTTCCAACAGGATGACATGAAGCTTATAGTGGACGAAAGGCTCGTTCCACCGTCATACTTGTGGCCGTGGCCTCGCATGACACGTGGGTGTGACACTCTTTCTTTGGTGTGCTAGGAGCTCAAAATGATATCAACGTCCGTGATCAATCACCGATCCTTGAAGGGCTCATAGCTAGAAACACCCCGGCTGTGACATTTCACGTTAACGGAAGGAGGTATAGCAATGCTTATTATCTGATTGAAGGAATATATCCAGGGCATTCAACATTTGTTAAAACTATTCCCAATCCTGAATCCCAAGCACAAAAACTATTTGTAAAAAAAACAAGAAGCAAAGATGTAGAGAGGTGTTTCGGCATCCTGCAATCTCGTTGGACGATCATTCGTCATGGAGCTCGGTTACACAAGAGGTCAACACTGAAAAACATAATGATCGCTTGTATTATACTGTATAACATGATTGTGGAGGATAAATTTGTGGAAAACGAATTTGTCGAGCCGGAAGAAGAAGATCTACTAAACCCACTAGCTGCAAGAGTTTATGATGGGCAGTGGATCAGCAGGGTAATAGAATTTGTCCATCTTTTTCACCAGTGGAAAGAGATGGACGAAACCAACATGCATTTTGGGACCGTATTGACCATCTCGAGTCAGCTTATATCCACAACATTCTTCAGAATGATTTAGTGGAGTACAATTGGGCTTTGAAAGCCAACCAACAATAATCAATTATGGATTTTAATTTGATATTGTATTTTTATCTTGTATTGTATTTTTATCTTGTTTTGTATTTTAATTTGGTATTGTATTTTAATTTGGTTTTGTATTTTTTTTATCTTGTGTTGTTTTATTCCATATAAAATTAACTTGAAAATGAGACAAATAATTTTTTCATACATAATAACTTGAAATGGAGGAACATAAAAAAATAACGGAAAAATATTACAACATAATATCACTCTTCATCAAGGTGAACATAATAATCATCACTAGTGCTACTACTCTCATTCATTTTTCTTATGATCTTCGCTTTTTCCTCTTTGTGTGCCATGTCAACTTTCCTTGGGTCATGATACTCATATCCATTGTCATAATTTTGGTTTCTTAAATCAACTCCAAATGAGCATCATGTCGGGCCAGCCTTGCTTCCTTTTGTTTTTCAAGCTCTAAGCTCTCCCTAGCCAACCGAATGCTCTCCTCATCTCTTCTCATACTAGCCTTCATAAATGTCTTTTGATTACATTGCATACTATTAAAAATTGCTAAAGATAACTCTTCTTTTTCGGTCATATCTTTTTTTTCTTTTTTCTTTGCTTCATTTGTCGTTTTTATTTCCATAGGTCTAACTGGACTCGTAAGACGGGGTCTCTCTTGGTTTGGTGGCGGAATTATGTATCCTCATCATCATCCAAGCCAATATGCCCATCCAAGTCGATATGCTTATTGGTGTTATGAAGATCGGGAGATGGAAAATTTTAGTCAAACGGAGAAGGAGTACTACTCTCAACCGTCACGAAATGAGGATGGTTCTTTAACGCTTCATAACAATCTTTCTTATCAAATTTCTTTTTAAAATCTTTGTAATATAATGATTGAGCTTTAGTTTCCTACAACACACAAAAAACAATATATATCACATATATGAAAATTAAATTTCATATATTAATTGAAATATTTAATGTATGACAAAATACATTAAATTAAAATATTTAATGTATGACAAAATACATGAAAAAACTTAAAAATAGACATACCTCATCAACCAAATTCGTCCCACTAGCCGCACGAGTACTTGTTTTTGTTACATAACTATGTCACTTCTTAATCATTGTCTTCAAACACGAAAAACGTCATTCAAGCACCATTTTGGAACGGGGTCCTTGGGAAGGATCGTCGGGATTGCCACACCAATTCTTGGCGTAATCGTCATGGACTTTCTGCCACAAATTACCTTTGGCTTGATATCGGTCGGTGATGCTGTCGGTGGATTGTCGGCCCCAAGAAACACATAGTTGCAAGTCTTCGAAGGGAAGCTAATTAGACATAGAAATTAGGAAATTAAGAACAAAATTGGAAATTAGGAAAGAAATTGAGAAATTAATATATGAAGGAAGATGAAGGAGAAGAAATGAGAAGTGGTGTAAATTGTGAAGAATAGAGTTAGGATATATATATATATATATATATATATATATATATATATATATAGAAAGAATTTGATCATTTGAATCGGACCGTTCCATTTCGACCGTTTGGCCTTGGACCAGTGGCTGCCTCTGGTTGGCCAACAGAAAACGGCATGTCAGCCACCTTTTTTAATGACGCGTGTTTTACACGTGCCGTATTTTAAAAAAAGCGGGCGCCCACGTGCATGAGACCCACACTCTCACCGACCCCGTCTCTCAAGCAGTCAATTAACGCCTGTCTGCCTTTTTGACGGGTTCCACGTCCATTTTTTCCATCTCTCCTTCCTCACTGCATTCTCTCTTCTCTGACGGATTTGCATTTACTCAACAAAATTGAGTGACTGTCTCACTCGGATGGAGTTGCTCTCATAGCACGGAAGCAATGAACCTAAATCTTGTTAGTATGGTCATTGCAAATTGGACTGAAAGGGACATTGCCATGTTACGTTTACTGGCTCTATTACACACCAAACGTTCATCGATATCATGCACGTCCCTTCACTAGTGTTTACGGCCATCTCTTTTTATCTCTGTAGTCTGTACTGAAGCATATATATTCGATGAGATCCGTATTACTCGACCTTCAGCTGCACCAAGTTGTGCCGTTTGAATTCATATGGTTTCCAGCTGTAGCTGCTGCATTTGGAATCCATGCACTATTATTGAACTGAACGTAGATAGAGAGTACGTCTGCAGCAACAAGTGGATTAATGGTGTCTCTCGTACGATCACTGGTTGTTTTCGTTAAGGAGGAGAGATTTCATATCAAAAAATAATAAATAAAATATAACATATGTATATGTTTTGACATGTTTAGAGCCAACATGTACATATAATCACCTCTAGGTAGCTACTTACTACTACTGTCTTCCAATCTTTATTAATTAGGGTTTCAATTAGACAGCACTGCCTGCATGGTCGACAGTTAATAATGCTTTAATTTGCTAGCTTCGGACAGTAACATTGTATTCATGTATATGCAATAACGTTCTTGATCATATGATGTTATCCAAGGTAATAGCGTTTAATTATTCATTATTTAGTAACCTTGTAGTCTCAACGGTTTAATAAGTTAGAAACTAAATAACAAAGATTATAGCGATCAATATATACTTTCAGGTCCTCAGTTTGATTTCTTTACATTACAAACGTATATTTTGCTCAATCGATCGATCGGACCTTAGGAAATCAACATTGATATGTACTTGCATCGATCTAGCAGAGATCTCACCCAAAGTCTTAAATTTCGACGATTAAGGAAATATCGACATTCTAAAAAACGGATATTTCGAGAAAATATCGATAGCAGTAAAAAAAATTGACGGAAATTTAAAGAAAAACATGGAAATTTTAAATGAAATTTTAAGAGATGTTTGTTTATTATATTATGTACTATGTTTGAAAATAAAACCTTAAATAAATATTGATCTATAGGGAATTTTAGTAATTTAAAATGAAAAAGGTAAGTGTTGAACAATTAATAATGTTTAAAAGTTTATTTTAAACATTTTTTTTATGGCTGGAAACCCAAAGAGAGGCTAGGTCATCACGTCTTATATACATATGATACATTTCACATAAAACTAAATGAATACTTTAAAACCACGTACGTGGAAGATATATGAGGTACACAAATTTTCGTTATATTCATCATCTCTGTGTGTGGAGTCTTCAGCGTATTGTGAAGAATAATCATTAAATGATACATCATCTTTGTAGTTTTACATGTATTGACTTATATGTCAAGCACACGGGTCAAGGGAGACTGACCATGAGTTTTCATATCAGGAGTTGTAGTAGGCATTGGGTATCGCTTGACCTTGGCCATAACCGTAATCATTGGAAGATTGTGCTTCAGACTATGACCACGATTTATTATTTGATTGCACCCCATAAACCATGAAATATATTGAATGGGGTATTACTAGATTTTCGTCGTAAGAATATATGGTGAATTATAAACTTTTGGGTAAAAAGAGAGATTAAAGTAAGGGTATGAATTAAAGTAATTGTTTGAATTTTAACTTAAGGATTAGAAATGTTTGGGAAACAAAATAAAAAAATAAACAAAAAGTTAGAAATTTTTGGAAAATATAAAAAATATCATGAAGTATTGAGAAATTTCAAAAATTTTAGACGAAAAATGCTTGTAATGTGAAAGATATTTGAGATGTTCAAAAAAAGGAATTTTTCGATGAAATTTCGTCGAAAATTTCGATTTTTAAGACCTTAATCTCACCATTGATAACATATCTAAAATAATATCCTATATCCAATTTTACAAATATAATGATACATTACATAACCTCTAGTTGATCGGTGAGTCGGTGCCACCACCAGTCTTTCTTATAATTAGAAACACTACTTACGTTAAACAACAATATTATTTACTCAAAAAACAACAATATTATTACACTAAACATTAGAGTAATTAGCCAAAAATAATAATTTCCCCCCAAAATACATTGTACACACCGATCTGTACTATATATTCCCAGGTTCATTGATTCTTACCTTTTTGATCCACTTGCCATTCCCAGAAATTGTGTTGTTTAATTAAAAGTTTAATAATGATATCATTTCAGATTGTTCTGTATAGCTAGGTTTGAGCTGCTGCCTAATCCCTATTTGTTTAAACCCAATTGCGTATTAGAGAGATATAATTAAGCAGCTAAATCTAGCAACTTATTATACAGATAAAACAATTAATAATTAAGTTGCTAGATTTATATCAAATAAGGATTGGTGAGTTTATATATTTATCTCATAATCTAGCAATATAAAATCGAGTTTATAAGGATTTTAAAAATAAATCTCACACTACTTTATTAAATATTATACAAATAAAACAATTAATAATTAAGTTTCACGCGAATCATCGTCATCCTGACGAAGCCAAGCCAGGGTCCATATATATTGGTTTCCATGGACTAGGGATTATACAGAATATTTTTACACCTAATTAATCTCACTTAAGATTAGCTATTTCGGGACTGCAACTTAGGGCAATGAGTTTAAATGTTTGTATTGGAAAGAACTCGAGGAAGATTACGGTGCGTCAAGTTATAGTTTAAGAAGATACTAGAATAGAATGGTACGTTTTCGTGTCGATAACGTGATATATACGTTAAGATAACTATGATAATTTTACTACTGTTTTTTTAATTGTCCTACTAAACGTAAATAATATCGAACAACTTTAGATCTTCAAGCTTAATATAAGATGTCGTGTGACAAGGTGCTTATGTTTCTGCATGTCTTTTCTTTCAATTGAGATTATCATGGGCCAACAATTAAGGACATGAATTATTGGGTTGGCCTATCTAATTAAAAAGTTGAAGATTCTGGCCCACCCCCACTTTCATTGTTGCAAAATAGGTGGGACAAAACTCATCAACTACCAATTCATCAGAGGACTTTGGCCCTGCTTTGTTTTGACTTGTGAGTGGAGCACTGTTTGTGGCAAGAGGTCGGCTGTTAAGTGACTGGTCGTAGGTTCGAAGGATCATCATGCCACAATGGGAATGAATCATCAGAACGGTTTGAAGTGATGCCACAAAGGGAGCACCTCGCTATTGTTTTGTGGATGGAGAATGATGAGACGATTAGGGAAATATCAATGTCAATTCAGTTTGCCATTATATTCATGCTTGCACCAAAATATCAGATTAGGTGCAGAAGCATCAGAATCTCATGAAAGATTCTTATTAATAAAGCTGGCCATTTGTCTTTGCCCAAGTGAGTGGTTTCTGGGTTACTTTGCCAAGATGCAACCCATCAAGCAAGCAGTTTTCAAAGGGTGGTGAACAGGCTGTACAAACAATTCTTACAAGTGTTCTAATTAGCAATCAATATCTAGCAATGACAAAGACTTCTGTAAATTACAAAGAAAGAAAAGAAAGCTGTTCAGGCTTTGATGGCTCAATCAATCATACAATCCCTCTTGCTCCCATATATCAACAAGAAAGTCAATCATTTCCTGTCATTTTCAAATTTTGAGAACGAGTTAGAAAGAATCACACAGCTTGTAGAAGCAGATGCAGACGGGGGAAACAATTCGAAGATCAGTCAAACTTACAGGAAGAGGGATTGGCCGCTGAAAACGCTTGTTGGTACTCAGTAAACTATCATAAGTTGCATTCCAACTGCAAAACACAATCACTGGATCATTTGTACTATGCACTTACATATGCAGCATAGCAAGAATCAAGAAAAAATTAACAAATAGTAATGCCTACTTTTACAAACTAGGAGCAGGCATTGTATATTGAAATACTTCAACATTGGCAAATGCGAGATGAACTAATGAATGTACAACATGTAAAAGGAAAATGCTGCTTTTACAGATCGCCTCTAATACAAATACTACTACTATTGAAGGGAATAAAGATATAATCACCTTATTGTAGGTTCTCGAAGTTCTGTCTGGGGTCGAGACTTTTTATTTCCAACCCACTGCTGTCTTGTTTGGTTACAGAGTAAGAGACCTGCATCATTGAAATTTTTGTTGTCAAACTCTTAGTTTGGTACATGAATTTGAAATAAAGGTTTCACAAAGACAATGATAAGTTTTCACAGAAGCTAAGCCATCAATTTTCAGAAAAGATCATCATAAGATTCTCATCGATTGCTTTCACCTTGAAAAGATTATACATGGATATACGGCCCAACTACTAATTTCAACAAACGAGTGAAAAATGAACAACGACCAAATTGGTCATGTGAGGTAAGCATTCTTGACCATCACCATTGTTTTCCTTTATTCTAAAAACATACAAACCAAAACATGCATAGGCACTATGTACCAGTTATAAAATCATATAATAGTCTGTTACTTCCAGTTCTACATTATCTGCATTCCTGAGCACCCTCCACATAGGCCATGAGAGATCTTTCTATGACGGTCAGTTACCAGAATACGAGTATCAGAATTAATCATCTAGCTCCAAGCTTCATTGGACCACATTCCGTATGGAAAAAACTAGTACTATGCAGATCAGACTTAAACAACATCAAAGTTTCAGGGACGCCAAATAAACAAGACATATTAGAGTTTCAATGAGTGATAATTTTCGAAAAAGAAGAAACAAGGAAAACACAGAGATAGAGCCCCCAAAAAACATTTGCATATATGCAGGTTTATTAGATATATACCGTGATTTACAAATTCAGAAGTATTGCTTGTGCTGCTCGCACCATGAGCGTCAAGGGGGTTGTTTGAAGTGTTGCTTATCTGAGACAGAATCGCACTGTTATCCATATCAATAGTGCTGGTGCTCCAGAAATCCTCTGATATGCTGTTTTTCCTCACTGGTTGACCTTGGATTCTCAGTCTGTTTGACGGCTCATCTACCACAGTAAATCTGGGTTGGCTACAGCTTCCAAGACAACCTCTGCTCTGTTACAAATTAGTTTGAAGTAACCATGAAAATGATTAGTGCCACCTAACTCGGCCACATTCACGGATCCAGAATTGTTGTGACAAACTGGAGAAACATAAAAAAGAAAGAAACAACCAAAGTTGGCATATGTGCTATAAATGTAAACTAAGACAAATTGAGTGCATAGATTTGCATAAACAGTTTCAATTGAATACCCTTTTCCGAGAAAGGAAGAAAATATAAGGTAAGAGTAAACAGATGGCCATAAATTTTCTTATGATTATATAAGATGCAAAATTCTATATGCCAGGAGTTAACTATAAAACAATCTTTCCTTGATTTGGGTGAACAGATAGCAACATATCACCAAAAAAAGTTGTAAGCTAAGAAGCATGCCATCTATGAGTTCGATAGCTGTCAAAGACAAACCACAGTATGCAAAAACATAGATATAAAAGTTAAACGCAGGTAGCCAATGTTGAGTGCAAGATCATATGAGAATCCACAACTAACCGTACTGAAAATACACCTGATCGTATGAGAATATGGACAAGTTCTTCTCTTTGAGAAGAATACTGATAAGTTGGTAGACACAAACACAGGTACAATATACTCTAGGAAAGTTTTGCTGAATTAGAAAACCATCCTGGAGAAAGAACCTTGGTACCAAGTCACATTTGGAGCAAACACACCTAGGATTCAATTTAACCCCAAGAAAAACATAACTACTCATATAAGGCCACACAGCCACAGTAATTTTGAAAAATATGTATCATAAGGAAGGCATGCCATTCCTTGGAGCTAATTATTTCTGCTAACAAATAGAAAAGAAATCCTTCCCCCCTTACACTGAAAAGTGCCTTGCATTTAGTTTTGAACTTCTCCATAAGTAGAACAACAAGAGCTCGAAAATAAGTTATGAAGAATGCGAAAAATGAAGAGCAAGGTTTTTTCCCAAAGCATCTCTCTGTCTGAGACAACAAACAACATCTAGAATACATAACTCTCCCAGAATTCCATGCAAAGGGAAAACCCTTATTAGAATTCCAAATGCCTAAGACTTGAAGCAAAGAATGGGAAATAAAAAGGGTACACATCCTTATTCACTGAATCCCAATCTTGCTTATGGGACAAGCAAGTTTAAGTACAAAGATACCTAAAACAAAGTTAAAGGAACAAAGCTTCAGCTACAGAAGAAAGCCTTAATTCTTCTGTTTGGACAGGTTATACAGAAAGCCAGGGGAAAAAATACAAAAGAAACATTGCACTTTTAAATCTTTATTTTCAGTGATGTCACCATCCTAAAAACAGCAAGATCAAATCATTTAGCGCTCAAGAATCTCAGCAATTGGAAAGAGAAAATGTCATTCCGGATGTGAAAGTCCCATTCTTTTCCCTCTAATTTCTATTCTAAACATTTACAACACATATGAAACTCACAACAAACAAATCAAGCTTTCAACTTTTTTCTTCTCCATTCTCCTGAGCTTTCTCAGGAAACAAATAGAACCCAGAACATCATGAAAACATGAAGATCAAGGAATAATAAAAGCAAACAGTCTCAAACTCACCCCATGCATGTGAAAATGGCAGAGACCCAAGATGGAATGTAACTAAAGCTTTGCATCTAAACGTGGCCAGCCTCCACCAAAACTTTAAATCCAAGGAGAGAGAGACAACTCACACTCCTGCAAAACAGATTCATTTGAATGAATAATTTTAATGAATGATTCATTAAAATTTAACCAAATTGCACTTCCAATGGTTTTTGCTTATAATAAAAACAATGATGGACCTGAAACTCAAAGATGCCATGATTGGATTGAAATTGGGTTCTGCTCTCCTTCATGAAACAACACTTGGGTTTGGCCCTTTTGGTTGGCTTCTGATTCAACCAAAGGAGCACCCTTTACTCTCGGTCTTCTTCTTCTTGAGCTGTTTCCTCTCTCCCTCTTTATTTCTTGTTTTTCTGTTTTACTTTCTGTGTTTTGTGATTTTAGGTGGTATTACTTTATTAAGAGGGAGACAGAACCAAACGTAGTAACTTTTTTTAATATTTTTCACTTTTTTACCAAACAAAGGTTGTACCGTTGTAACTTGTAACCACTTGTGTGATCACTAGATATTGGTTGCTTTGGAATTCGCTTTACAAGTTACAACCAGTTCTGTTTAGTTTAAGGATGCAATGGTTATAAACTTTTGTTTTAGGAAGGAAAAATGAAGGATTGTGTTGGGTGGTGGGGGTCCAGACGTGATAGTGATGAAATGGTGGAATTCATCCATCTTCCTTTTTGGTATTGGTTTTGATTCTTGGATTGCTTTTATCAATTGGTTTTGGTGATGTTTATGCTTTGATGCTTTCTATGTTACCTAACCAATATTGCCTTGAAAATGAAAGAAGAAAAGAAGAACCCTCAATTATTTGGTTCTACACTGAAGAAATTAATAATCCCTCAATTATTTGATTCATGTGGGTCTTTACAGTGGAAGTGCAGATTTATGTGTTTATATGTTACATAATTGGCTCCCTTATTGTATAAATACCTAAGCAGTTTATGAACATGGTCTGTCTGAATTGATTTGGCTGATAAGGGAAAAAAAGTATCAATCAATCTGTAAAGGATATGATATTGCTACACAATCAGCACATCTTACTATCTGACATGGCATCATATTCAAACTAATGACAAGTCTATATATAGGTTGAAATTTTGAAACTCAATTGGAAAAAGAGTGACAACTGACAAGTATGAGAAAATGGTTAATTGTGGTTCTGAGAAATTTGTCTCTTCAAGCTACTGAGGAGATGCATATCCAAAACAATGATGAGACAGTAGTGTTTAAAACAATAGAATTAGACCAACAAGGTATTTGGAAATAATAACAAGCCACTTGCTTTGCTTGGCTCATTTGGATTCATTGATAGAGATTTTGGACTCATTGATAGAGATGGTGAATTGGTGATACTGGAGGCATGACTAGGCCAACATTGAGATGAAACGCAAGGCATTTTGAACTCTATATATAGTTGAGAGAGGAACAATAAAAGATTACAGTTTATGATCTTTACAATTCTCATAGTTTGTACACATTGAATTGACTAACATTGTTGATGACTACCAGGAATGTGAAATCAAATCATAAGTATTGGTAAGCATTCTAACATCTATTTGTGTTCTCAGCTGTTAGGTGGTGAGGATTGAAAGAAGGTACTCAGATTTGGTGCCAAGTACTTTAGCCTTGGTGTCTGGGAAATGTTCGAACCCTGGCAGTGCTGTTAAAGCTCCAGTCTTGCTTACCTCAACAGGATATCGAAGAAGGTGACCAGGAAGTTCACCATGAAGAGTGTCACTTGAGTAAAGATCCCAGTTTCTTTGTGCAAGTTCATTCACTATCCCAATGCATTCTATTGATTCTGGATGCAAGAAAGAATTGGTTAGCATTTTAAGGTGTTCATACCATAGTGACATCCTGAAAGCATGTATCTCTCCCCTTGCTCGGTCGGTGGAATTAGCCAAATGATTAGTCTGAAATGCTCCCATAGCAATTTCGGAGTCCCTTGATCCATCCATTGACCTTTGGTTTATGTTGGCAGATCCAATGATAATGTATTCATCATCAACTGAAGAAAAACAGATGTTAGAATGCTTTGAAAGAGTAATCTGAACTCAACTTTGAGTAATAAATCTGTTTTTAGATCGTTCATATGTTATGTTGCCAGTCATTCTTACTGTTTACACATGCCAATAGTTAGTGATGTAGCATTTCCTGTTATATATGGGAAGTCTGCAGTTAGTTACCACATACGTACCTATCATCATTTTTGAGTGCACGTAAATCATGAAGCGCCGAGCATACTGAGCTCTGATGTAATCGGTGTCTGATTCTGGAGTCTCCGGAGGTACATATTCTCCATCGTTCAAGCTCTCCATGTTCCCAAGGCAGAAGAATGTAAGATAGTCTCTAGGGTTTGCATTCAAACCCCTTCTCTGAATGGCCTCAGAGATATCAGTGTACATCATCTCCAATGTCCTTTTTTGCCAATCTAATATAGCCTGAACAGAACCACTCTCAGGTATACCTTCTGGCCACATTGGTAGAACAATGTAGACAGCAAACCTCTCCTCTGCTTCAATTTTACTAACAATCTTCAGTGACAGCTCCTTTGGGATAAGATGCAAAGCATTGATATCTGCATCATTAATATCTTTTGATCTCCATCCAAATGAGCTTCCAAGGAAGTACTGATTCTCTATGTAAATGAAATTCTTTGCTCGGCGAATGGCGTGAATATATGCATCCTGGATGCTTCTGTCTATGATGTTATTCTTCCCACTGACAAGTCCCCTTTGTGTTGCTTCAAAAGGGTTTTCAGGAAATCCTAAAGCAGCTCCATTGTCGATGGAACGAAAGAGCTGAACATTCCATGCTTCACTGTCATTTGAATACATGTTTTGTAAAGGGTGAACTGTGAATTCCTGAAGCTTGCTTAGAGAAAATAAGAACTTGTCACCAACTTGCTTTTTCCACCTTTGCTCAAAGTTGTACAAGACATCCCAAGCAACAGGCCCTTCAAGCTTGCAATGGATGTCATGCCATGGTTCTCTTGGACCGCCTTTTCGGATTGAAGCGCCTGGAAAGTTTGGCTGATGGAAGTCCTTCTGGTGAATTGTGCCTAGAGTTGAAAATAGAGGGTGTTTCTGAATGTCATATCTTCCATCACAAAGATCAATGCCTCCAACAAAGCTCAGAATCCTCCTTTTTTGCGACAGATCTCCACCAACCATCTCACTGTCAACCACAACTGTTTTTTGATGGTGAGTGAACATTGTAGAAGTCTCAAAACCTTGAATAAGGCTTCTTCCAATGTCAGGGTTCCGAGGGCAAAGGAAGCAACGAACTTTTGTGTTTCGAAAGTACTCCTCAGTTTCTTGATCATGTGTTGTCATCAGACCATCCTTCTTGTATTCAGGAATAGAAGTTCTGTCATCCCAAACAAGCAAGAGAACTAGAACACCCTCATCAGCCTTTTTCTTCAGAATCTGTCCTAGTGTGAGCTCATCTCCTGGTTTTCTCCTTTGTGGATCCCTCACCAAGTTTATTTCAGTGTAGACAGACCAGCCAGTTATGTAGACCAAGTGCTTTGCATTAGTGATTGCATCAAATATGTCCTCCCAACATCTTTGTGGCTCGTGCCTTTTGTCATTGGCCATAAAAATGTGAGGATCAAAATCATCTTCGACATGTGAATCTTGGTAGAGTGTAACCTTACAACCCTGTCTTTGATTGAAAAAGGTCCAAGGAACACCCTTATAGTTGGGACTTCCGAGGCCCTGAGACCAATGAGCATCTTGTCTAACACTTGAGAATTGCAACTTGACATGAATTCTAGAGTTTCCATGGATGGGATTGTTCTCTTCGTCTAGTATCTCAACCCATCTGTCCACATCGCCCTTAATGATATCTTCAACAGGTATATAAGCTCTTCCTATGAGGGTTGCACCAATAGGATCATTAGCTTTCACAGTGAAGATAATATGTGAGATGTTATGAGCACTGTAGATATGAAACTCTTCCTTCCATATGGGGTTGTGGGAATTGTTTACCATTCGGGTTCGCGCTGCCCGAGCCTTGTCTAGATCAACCGTAGCATAGATTTTGGGCCCAGAAATCTACAAAAAGAAGTTCATGGTCTGCCAGTAAGTAAATTATACAGACAAATTTAAACTGATTGAGCAGTCTAGGAGGAAAATGAGTGATATTTTTTGGCCATGGCAAATTTACCTCGGGTCCGCATAGCACCAGCCTCTTGATTTGATCTACAAACTTCTTCGGTGACTGTTGTGCATTCAGAATTTGAAAAGTAAGAAATAAAACTAGTTACTTAGGCAAGAACACCGGCAGAACAGAAAATAAGCTATTGTACAAACTAAGCATATACTGAAAGACAGTGTAGAGAAAACAGTTTGAATAAGACACCAAGCAAGCATTTTTTTTGGTCTTGCAAGCATGGTCTGCAAGTTTCTTATCACAATTTGTCAGAATAATTTGAGTAGTAGCAGTAATATTAGTCTATGGAATCTTGATCTGTTTTACAAAGAGAACATCATTCCAGAAATATTTAGGCTTTTAGCTAGAATGGTTGTGAAAATGACAAGAACCTTGTCAAGGAAATAAGCTTATTTGATAGATGTTCCGGTATACAACCTATTTCACATCAATTCACTTACAAAAGAAGAGAGAAGGTACTTATCACTAGCATATGTATTTACAGTTCCCAAGAGATTGTCAGACTACGGATTTAGATATAAGCACAGAATCATTTTCAAATAGACTTCGCAAATTATTTGAACTTTGGTCCATATATACATCTCTAAAACTTTTACCATGTAAAATTGAGTTCAATTCGCCTTCTAATGGGTGCACCCTCAGTTCTTAGAAGAAAGAAAAAGTGCAGGAGATACGTACCTTCCACAGTAAGTCGATTCCACATCCACTGTTTAACTTATCAATATCATAAATTTTTGCATAAAGGCTCCCATGAAGCAAACGTGGCATTGTTTTTTATCTATAAAAAAAACCCAGAAACATACATACACACATATTAGCAACCAGATATGTAATGTTCAAGAAAAAAAGTTGAAACAACATAAATGAAACAAACTTTTCTTAGAATTAGTACTTACCGGGGAGTTATGTATGAATGGTATCTTAACTAAGTAGCTTTGTTGGAGAAATAATCGGGGGTAGAGGATGTGGAATGAATCAAATACATATAAGAGCTATATATGGAGGGTAGAGAATATCTGTGATTGAAATTTGTACAGTAAGGAAGGGATAAAATGTGAATTGGTTCCTTCTTTGCTTTCAAGGAGCCCATTGTGCAGACTTCCAAGCCATCTATTTCATCATAAGATGATTAGCTAGCTTTGTGCACAAACCAAGTTTACTTCTAGTCTTTTCTATACATACAAGTAACTATATGTTGAGATATATATCCCACATCAGGAATATGGAATCTTGCTTATGAGTTTATAATGGTTTGGGCTACTCTCTCTATTGCCAATTGGTTTTGGAGTTGAACCCCAAACTACTTTATCATGGTATCAGAGCAGGTTACCCACGTATACGTGTGAAGTCTAAATGCCACACGGACTCCACGACCACCCAAGTTGTTGGCGAGGGCGTGTTGAGATATATATCCCACATCGGGAATATGAGACCTTACCTATGAGTTTATAAAGGTTTGGGCTACTCTCTCTATTGCCAATTGGTTTTGGAGTTGAACCCCAGACTACTTTATCACTATATGTTGGATAAAATACTGGCCAAGTCTAGTAATGCATATTTGACGAATCATTGTTTACTTGCTTGATATGTGATCATTGATTTTGGTTTCATAAATCGATTTAAATTAAGAGCTTAGTTTTCGGATTTTGAAACCTCAATGCACTTTTTTTCCAGTTAAGAGTGGAAAACACAAAAATAGAACAAACAAGGTCAATAACCGGAGCAATGATATGAAGGATAATGAAACCTCAGAGCTAACATACAACAAATTTTGACACCAAAAGGTCCATAATACAGAGATATCTGGACTCATGGTCCCAGAAAGAGTAATGTTCAATTCACACAAATGTTGTCCTTTGAGTCAACTGCTAACCACCATTATGGTTAGATACCAAAGCTTTTCTTCTCACAAATGCACCCTAAAAATTTGCATTAGTTGTATCACTATATGCATGAATTTCTTTATACTTGATCAGTTAGCTAGTTTAAAGTACAAGTCAAGATGTTTGTTAAAATGACAAGACGAAAAACACGATGGAACATAGGCAAGGGCAACATCTAGTGGAAGTTAACGTGAAAGAAGCACAGAAAGTAGAGTGGGATTGTATCAGTTGATGAAAAAAGGAGTCGGAAATCATAAATGCTCCTTTCTGGTGGGCAGAGAAGGCTAGGTTCATATAGTAACATGATGCTCACTTGCTTTCACTTTGCTTTGTGTCGACGATTCCAGTTGTCAAGAAGCCGACTGAGTTTGTGTGGGGGGTGTTCATAATGTTATAATGGCCTTTTGGGTTTTGTAGGTGAAATCTTTATTGCATTCCCAACCCCTTGCTTGTACTATTCAGAATAACTTTCCGACCAACCTGTGTGCTTAACTAAGCCCACCGACAGATCTTATAAATGTTCTCCTACACTCGTATCTCTGATCTTCTCACTGCCTCTCACTTACTCAAACCACACTTTACTCTCCCCTATCTTAATATCTCTCCCACACTACTTAGAATGCAGATTATTTCTCTGCTTCTGTGTCTCTGAGATTATAATTAGCGAAACCAAACATGGTACAATCAAGGAAGTTCAGAGGAGTCAGGCAGCGCCAGTGGGGCTCCTGGGTGTCAGAGATTCGCCACCCATTACTGTAAGTCCACCACCCAACAGCATAAAGTATCTTCTCCCATATATATATCTCATTCTCCTCTTACTCTACTCTAATCCCTTGACATACATGTTAGGTTGTTACTAGTGAATATGGATCATGCAACGATCTTAGAATATAACATGTCTGAGGAAAGACAATCCAGCAATATAGCGCCATTTTGGGCTCTTGTTCTATAGTAAAATGTGATCACTGTATTATGCATGTTTCATATGTTCTTGTTTGTTTGTGTGATGGATTTAGTAAGAGGAGGGTGTGGCTAGGCACATTTGAGACAGCTGAGGCAGCAGCACGAGCATATGACCAAGCATCTATATTGATGAATGGTCAAAATGCCAAGACCAATTTTCCCAATAACAACCCTCCATCTGATGATCAAGAAACAAAACCTGCTGATCATCTTCCTCATGGTAATCAGCTTCCATGGGATCCCAAAGAACTTGCAGAGCTGCTCAGCTCCAAGCTCAAGAAGTGTTGCAAAGACCCATCTCCTTCCCTCACTTGTCTGAGGCTCGACAACGACAATTCTCACATTGGAGTTTGGCAGAAGCGACCTGCAGGATCGCGTGCAAGCTCTAATTGGGTCATGAGAATTGAGCTGGATAAAAAGAATAAGGAATGTAACACTACAGTTGCTGAAAATGAAGATGGATTGAGACCAACATCATCATCGTCGTCGTCCTCTCTTATAAGTCATTCATCAGCTGGATCAAATACTAACGGGGCTGGAATTTCAATTGAAGAAGCTGATGAGGATCTTGGTGAAGAGGATAAGCTTGCAATGCAGATGATAGAAGAATTACTCAACTGGAATAGTTATCCAATTCCTTCACCTACAAGTAATGTTCAAGATGGGAAGTAAATTAGTGACTAGATGCTCCTCTAGCGGGTAAGGTTAGGGTGAATTAATGCATGTGAACGATGTGATACATCAATTTTGTAAAATGAGTTGTTAAAGTAGTAATATTAGTTATTAAAGTTGTAATATGAGTTCTTAAAGTTGTAAAAAAAATTAGTTACAACATTAGTCATCATTTGTCCTTAAAGTGATAATTAAGTGCTTAAAGTTGTAATATGAGTCTGTAAAGTTGTAATTATCACTTTAAGGACTCAATTACTATTTTAAGCACACATTTTACCACTTTAAAAATACATGATGACTAATATTGTAACTAAAAAATTTATAACTTTAAGGACTTAAATTACAACTTTAAGGACTAATATTACTATTTTGACAACTCATTTTATATAATTGATGCATCACATCATTCATATACATTAACACATACTAGAATTTCTCCTAGCACTTAATTTGCAAACTCTCGAGTATAATTTTAGTTACGTATGTTAGTGGTAATCATAAATTGTCACCGCACTAACGATGTTACTGATTGGTGATCAATGTGAAAACTGTAGAAAATTAAAGCAGAACTTCTATATATTCAGGTAATTGCTTCTTGATGATTATTAATGTAGGTACTTGGATATTGTTGTGGCAAAAGTAGTGTAGATGAACCGACCACGTTTTGCAGACTGGTGATTTTAGTATAGCTATAACTAAAGGTATACATATATGGCATTGACACCTACTGGTGTAGATCATCTCCAAGAGGATTTCTGTTCCTGGTAAAAAAAGGGTTCCGTATCAATGTTTTTGGTCAATAACTTGTTCATTTGATTATTATCAAAAATTATTGGATGCACTGTCGATGATCTGCCTAATCTACACTGTCCGATCATCTCCTCTCAGATGTATACATTATTTACTTTAGTTTTTTCTATTTTTCTGTCTACTAGTGCATGGAATACTCGCTCGGTTATTATTTGGAGCACTCCTAGGTGGAAGATCCTTTAGACGGCCTCTGAGAGGGTCTAGATGGCTTCTACGCGGGTCTGGACGACCTCTAGGCGGGTTTAGGTAACCTTTAGGCCGGGGTTGGTCTAGGGGGCATCTAGACGTGTAGAACCCTGAATTTAAAATTATCTACTAAAACCCTGAATTTAGCTCTTCCGTAACTGATTGATATAGAAACTAAATGAACTTGTCATGAAATTGATTAGAAACACCAAAAATGCAAAATAAACATTTGAAGAGAAAACAAAACCAAAGGCAGAATCATCTATGATATTTTCTAGATTCTATAAATAGGATTTTTTCGTATAATTGACTATAATCAATCTACCATGCATATATTTCTGGATTTGAGAGTTTTCCATGTAGGAATATAAGGACAAAACTCAAGGCGACATGTTGAGCTTATTGCCAAGATATTTCAAAGTAACAGTTTCATTTGTTTAAACACAACAAGCTAGAAAAGTATCTGTTATTTTTAAATTGTCTTGTTCAATGTTTATTAATGATAATCCAAGAAAAAGGAGCAAGATTCGACAATAGGACAGATGAGTCCCCATCTCATTAGTTATCAAATCCCCATCTTCTGATTAATTTTAGTTTCTCAAAGAATTCTGTAGTCTTTTTCTTTTTCTTTTTCGATGAAACAGAATTCTGCAGTTGATATTATTGTTCTGAACAATGCTTCTTCTTACTCTTCTTCTTTTTCATTGGAATTTTTTATTTCATCAAAAACGATCACAGTTTTGATCATCATCACCCCAGCTCATTTCACCAATTAGACCCAGGAATTACAAAAGGAGATCATAAAGAATCTGAAAATCTAAGATGCACCCATCTAAGCAGAACGCTGGTAGCAGCTGGAAGACATAAATTAAGCATATGTTATGGGGTCTGGTTTCCTGCATATACAGATACAATAATATCTCATAAGATATATGCTTATCTGATGACATACCATGATTGTCACAAAAGTGGCAACAATTTTGTATACCTAGAAAATGAAAAATAAATGAAATTTTGGGAATGAAAATGAAATATAGGTACCAGAGTCCTGTGAACTATGCTTAATCATGTTGAAAAAAGCACCAGTACTTTCAAGCAATTCGAAGAAAATTGGGATAGTGAAAAGGTTATATCTCCTTACTCGAAAAAGAAGAAAATGATAAGAGTCGAACTCTCAACCAGAATTTAGGGATGTAATTTACTGCAATCGCCAATCATCAAAGAAGCTGGACTGAAGATCAAGGCAGAAAGCTGAATAAGTTAACCTAGTTGGGATGATGAATTCAGACCACATGACTTGTTCTTAATGACGAAACCGTATTGCGAAATTGAGGTAGTCTTCAAGAGGCTATCCCTCTCTCAGTAGTTGAGTGATGAATGCTCCATACATCAAGGGAGACTAAGACTTGAAGACATTGTTGCCACCAAACTGATATCACATGACAGTGTTTATCAAACTGGACTAATTTCAGTGCATGTGATATATCGATGGCAGTTGATAGAGATGTGACAGTGACTTACAGTCCTAACTAACAGAGGATAGCGTGTATCACAGATCAAGTTAAGGAATAAAGTGATGGAATAAGTAAGAACCAATGAACTCGATAATTACAGGAAAGATTACAACTCGTTTTCGGGCTTCTGTTTTGAAGGAAAGGAACCATATGTTATAGGCTTGTAGCAGGAGACCAGATTAAGAAACCTGATTTTGACATTACCAACATAATACCTAGATTACACAGACCTCATATATACTAACACTTCAGGTCCTACATCAGTTCCTTGTTAAACAAGAAAGTTGTTGACTTGTGCTACCATATCTTCAAATGATCATTATATGTTCTGTTCTACTTCTACCTTTACTTATGTATATCTTCTTTTAGAAATATGAAATTCTAAATCATGTACTGTATCAAGTAATGCAGAATATGAGCAAAATATCTTAGTCAGGATTTTATGATTTCTTTCTTATTTTGAATTTGTGTTTTATTAGAAAATCTTTTAAGTTCTAGAACATTAGGGTTGTTTGATCCTAATTGACCTAGGGTTTTAACCTCTCTCTATATAGAGTCATTTGTAGTCTTTTCTAGTTAGAGTTGAATAAATAAAAGTTTGAGAACTTTGTTTTTTGTCCATGTTTGTGAGATGCAACCTAACCTTAGGTGGGATGTCTGAGATCCTTAGATGTGATGTCTAGAAACCTACTGATGTGATGCTAGTACACCTATCATTTTCTTAATTCTATCTTTAAACCCTTATTATAGAGTTCATTCTATTTGTCCTGCATCATCTTGGCGTCGTCTGTAAACCAAAACCTATGGATCCAATGGATGCACGATCAAGGAAAAATCGTTAGGGTCGTCTGACCGACACACAACGAGATGCTTTGTTACGAACGATAGTGGACCGACTTGAATCATTCGATCTTCAGCTAAGATAGTTAGAAGATAGAGGGAAGGCCTCCATACCGCCAGTCAAGAAAATACATATTCTTTTCTGTATTAATCGTGATGTGCACCATTGTGGAAAAGAAAATACATATTCTTTTCTATTTCATAAGCACAAGATTTTCTTGCAGCCTATGAAAAAATTTGACATGATACCCAACAACGGAAGGATGTTAAGGAGACATGCAACAACCAAAAAGACAGTTATCCACGTATAATGCAACAACCAAGGAGACATGCAGCAATCATTTGGGATCATAGTCTGGTGGCTTAGTGAAAGGATTCTACACTCATAATTCGTCGGAGTTGAGTTTTTTTTTCAACCAGGGGAGGATAATGCAGAATAGGAGCAGAATATCTTATGTCCAGATTTTATGATTTCTTTCTTATTTTAGATTTGTGTTTTATTAGGGAGTCCTTTAAGTTCTAGAATATTAGGGTTGATTGATCCTAATTGACCTAGGGTTTTAACCTCTTTATATATAGAGAGTCCTTTGCAGTCTTTTCTGGTTAGAGTTGAATAAATAAAATTTTGAGAGCTTTGCTTTCTGTCCAGGTTTGTGAGATGCAACCTAACCTTAGCTGTGATGCCTGAGATCCCTAGATGTGATGCCTAGAAACCTACTGATGTGATGCTAGTAGACCTATCATTTTCTTAATTCTATCATTAAACCCTTATTCTAGAGTTTATTCTATTTGTCTTGCATCATCAAGTTTAGAATATAACATTATTGGCTGAAGCACATCTATTCATGTTAGTGTTGCATATTACAAAAAAACAAGTTAGTGTTGCATAGCTCATATACTTCAAAAACTTGTATTTGCATACCCTAAGCTTCTTTCTGTTAACATTTTGATACACTGACCACTAACACAGTTAAAATTTGATAATACTCAAGAGCGCTTATGTCAATTCCTAATATCTTTGTAATTGATGAAATAAAAAATTATACATTAAAACTTTTATTAAAATTAAATATTTTTCATTGCTATTGTTCAAACTTGAGAAAATCATTTCTTCATAATAAATCAATGAGTTATTATGATCACAGACCAAAATATCTAAGATATCCTTGATATTTTCTCGAACTTTCGGTTTTTGACAAACATCTATATTAATTTTCATATATTTATGATATTTTATATTTAATCTATTTGTGGCCAAATATACCAATTTTATATAAAATTTGATAAAATTTCCATGGATGTTCAATTTTTTCTTGATATATCCATTGCGATTTTCTTTTTTCGAACTACCTATATTTCCATAATCGTTGATATTTTAGTCCTTGATTGTGATTGGTTATTCTTATTGGCTTATAATTTATATAATTATAATAAATTCAGTTGCAAAGTTTTAATTTCTATTATTTTTATTAAACATGTAAGTCCAAAAATATATATACATACATGAGTTCTACTAACTTTTGTCACTATATTGTGGCAAAAACAAATATTTAATTTTACAGTTTTTTTTGAATAATTTGGCTAAAATAAATTGTTTTATTTGTATTTGATAAATTCAAAAAATAAATTATTTTGTTAAAGTAAATGTGAAAATGCTATATTTGATGTAATGATGAAAATACCCTTAAAATTCAAGAGGCATTGACCATTTCATACAAATTAGAAAAAAGTGACCACTCCAACTGAAAGAGTTTTACATTGCCCATTCCAACTTTTTGCAACAAAATTACAATTGAAAGAGGCCTCTCCCCCACCATTCTTCCCCATCTAATTTTTCTTCTTCTTCTTCTTCTTCTTCTTCTTCTTCTTCTTCTTCCTCTCTCTCTCTCTCTCTCTCTCTCTTGTCCGCGCGGCTGCCAAGTCGTCGAATACAAGACGACCTCACCACCCCCTCCCACCGAGGACCACCGCACACAATACTATCATAACCATCTCTGATTCTGAACCGATGAGCCCAGACCGCCACCGATCAACCTTTGACGTCATCTGACAAGTCCAGACCTCCGTCGCAGATTCGATCGAAGTTCTAAACCCTATTTTAGTTTTTCGACGTGAATCTCCTCCCCTCGAACCGACTTCAATCTTTTGCCCGGATCCATTCATTTCCCGGCGTCCTCTGCGAGCCCAGATCCTCCCCTAGCTTCGACTATCGTCATTGCATCTCGCCGTCAAACGGGAGGTCCCGCAAATCGGGATTTGCGTTTCTTCCTGACCCGGAATCATTCCTGCGACTTGGCCCAACTATTTCAACCCGATTTGAATGCATTGACCCCCAACCGGTCCAACTATCTCTCTCTCTCTATCTTTCAACTTTATTTGGGAGTAGTAAAGTTGGATGTGCAATAAGAATGCGGTTTACGGTTCAGTGAGAGTTTATTAAGGGGTAGTAAAGTTGGTTGTGCAATATGAATGTGGTTTAGGGGTTCAGTGTGAGTTTATTATGGGTAATAAAGTTGGTTATAGTGATAAGAATGTGGCCCCTAAACCACATTTGATGACTTGGTTGAGACGACCTCGCCTAATTAGGATAGTAAAATTGGTTGTGGCGATAAGAATGTGGTTTATAGTTCAATGAGAGTTTATTAGGGGGTAGTAAAGTTGGCTGTGCAATATGAATGTGGTTTAGGGTTCAATAAAACTTTATTAGAGGGTAGTAAAGTTGGCTGTGACAATAGGAATGCGGTTTAGAGATTCAGTAGGAGTTTATTAGGGGGTAATAAACTTGATTTCAAATTCCGACGAGATTCAGGCGACCGGAGCCGGTGAGGTGTCGGTCATGTCTCCTCTCTCTTCCATTTTCTTTCTCTATGTTGTAATAGGTGAGGGTAGAATGAGTATTGAAATATTATACGCTGTTTAGAGTTGTTATGAGTTTTGTTAGAATGAGCACAATTTTTTTAAAAAAAATTGAAATGGTTAATGTTTTTTTTTAAAAAAAAACTGTTAGAATGAGAAATGAAGTCCAACTTTTTTAGTAAATTGACATTTTCTCAAAATTTAATTGTATTAATGGTTAAGGTATGGAAATGAAACTTAGTGTATGAAAATGTAAGTTTTTGATAGTTAGGTATGAAAATGAAAATAATATCATAATTCAGGTGGACTTTTGTAATTAATCCTTAACATAAATATCAGAACAAAGATAAAAAACCATCTTGTTATTAGGTAACTTGGAATTTCATAAGCCTTAATCAAGTGACACTCACAAAATTCTAATTCTTGGCACAGATAATTAACAGCCAAGCAATAAAATTTTAGATAAAATTGATCACATTCAGTAGGAAATCTCAGCAGAAAGTAAAGATAAGAGCTGACGAAATTAAATGGCAGAATGGCCTTGCAGCCTTGAAGTTTGACAAGTCACAGGAGCTCTCATACACAGCGAATGCCAGTCCCTATTCTATCAGCGAGGTACCTTCTCAAAGAGTTGATTGGCTTTCTTGAGTCGATCATTTCAACTCCACTACGCCTGATCTTGATCCGAGCAAGGTAGTCAGTTGCAATCCAGGCAAAGCTTAACATCGGCATCTCTCCGGGACCATCTGGCCCTTGCATGCAGAGTGATTTTTCCACCAACTTAGGGTGATATGTTACCATGTACCATGCTGATGCCTTCTGCTCATACATAGAATTCTTCTGATCATCACTCAGTGACTTGAATCCATCGATCCTCTCAAAAGATTCCCTGAACTCTTTCTTAAGAGCACCGTAAGCCTGCTTCAGCTGGTCCTGGAGCTCCCCTCGCCTCCTACTCTTCGGCATTGACCAGATATACCCAGTAACAACCTCTTCTTCCCTCAAAACATTATACTGTCCCATTAGAGCCTTCAGCTGAAAATCGTAGGAGCGCTTTCTCTCCAACGCTTCTGGGATGATATTTTGCGCTCCTGGAACCACCAAATGGCTATCATACGGACAACCTAGTTTGCCAGAGGTTGTCATATCTTCGTCATAGGCATCTGTGATCTGGCGATAGAGTTCTCCCAATATTTTAGTTGACTTGTAAGAGCTGCGGCCCTCTTTCCCCATGAAATCTGGGTACGACTCTGGTCTTAGGTGTGGTGGCATTGTAACAATCTTCCCGGTTTTAGGCATATCAACTGCTATTGCTGCTAGCTTCGCTAGTTTAATGCAGTTGTGATCCTTAGCCCCATCTTCACTCCTGTCAGCATGAACTACATGTGCATTGCATATTGATCCCAGGTTCTCATTCGTCATGTTTCTCACGAAGAACTCTACGATGTCCTGGTTGGTGACAGGACGGTCCAAAGTTTTGGCTTCTGCAGCATCAAAATTCATAGGTTCCTCGCTCTTTTTAGTTGGGGGAATAAGATTTTTATCCCATGTGACAAAGTACAGGTCCCCATCCAGGTCACTTCCAGAAGCTTCATTCGAGTGTGGCCTATATCCCTTCTGAGGGAAAACAAGGCAATCATGTAAATGGTGTAAACCTGGGGCATCAACAGCTTCAAGAATCCTTATATCACCTGGATGAAGACATGGATTCTTTGCTACCACAACTACTCCTTTAACTACTTGAAGGTTTTTCTCTACATGAGAAAACCTAGAGCCATGGTTAGCGAAACAGTTTTCAAGTGACGGGTTAGACACTTGGATAAAGCACTGACCTTGCTCAAGTACCCCTAGCTCATCTAGACAGCCCATAAGCCATCTCCCCGAGGGTACAAAAATCCTACCCTTTTCTCGGAGGCCAGAAAGCTGCGCGGCTTTTATACATGTTAACATGCTGCGCAGATGAGGTTCTGTGTGCGGGGTAAAACCCGCACTCAGCATTATAGCTGCCGCATTTCCTTGTTCACCGCATGAAGCAGTGACAACATCAAATGCAGCATCCATGTCTATGAGCATCAGGTTTAAGTTGGAAAGCATTTGCTGCTGCATTCTACGGAATACCATATCTGGAACATGCAGTGTTGAAAGCAATGTTATAATCTGCCGGTTTAAAAACCCTGGCTGCAACCTTGTCCAAGAACAAATTTCCAGTGTAGCATGCTGCGATTCAAACTTGTTCATGCTACGCCTTAAAGAGAGCTGGAATCTATCCCCTTTACTTGGCCAACAAGCAATAACCCCTTTAAATCCAGCATATCTAATTTGGAATGCACAAGGAACACTGTCCAAGTTCAGTTTCTTTGCAACTTTCATTGCAAGATCAGGGGTGATCTTACCAATCCCGTCTGAGAAGTTGTATCCATTCCTCTCAATATCTTGAACCCCTGGATTAACCTTGCTTGATGGAACTTCTACCGTTGCATATGTAGACGAAAAGCACAAACCCATTCTAGCAGAACACTTTGCAACATTTCTGTTCTTGAACTTCCCCATCCAAGTTTGGATGTCGTAGACTGTAGTGCTCCTGCATTCAGCAAAAAACCAAGCCGAACGCTCCCTCAATTGATTGGATGAGAAGGCCAAGAAAGAGTACTTGCGGCCACATAATTCAAATCCATTTTTCAGAATGGCTTCAACCCTTCCGGATACTTTGGTTCTCTGAGGGCAGGAATTAACCACAAAAGAATTCATAGAATTGGAGTAAATAGTCTGCTTTCCTTCATCCATAAAAGAAACCCTTAAAAACCGATCACCTATGGCCTTGTATTTTCTAAGAACCCTATTGGACAGTTGAGCCTCTGGTGGAATACAATAGGCTCTGGTTGGTGTAATGACCAACCTCCTAACATGAGCAAGATGATCCAACCTTTTAGGACGGTTGAAAAGCTCAGGATTCGCCGCAAACCAGTCTTGTAGATCTCTCAGCCTTTGGCAGGCATCAAACACTGGGAGGCGTCTACTAGAGTATAAGTAGTTCAATGCAGCCACATTGACATCCTTTGATTGGCTTCTGATTAAATCGAAGAAGCCATCTGAGTCTGACAACTGATGCTGATTAAGAATTCCCTTGTGCATCACAGCATTAACCAAGAAGATAATCTCGAAGCAAATACCAAATTTGTTACCAATAGAGTAGAAAAAACTAGAATTAGGCATCTCGAAAAACGGCTCCTTCTCAATCACAAGTGGCCATCTGACATCAAACTCCATCACCCTCAGTTGTCCAAGATAATCAATGGCCTTGTTCCACTCGGCGACATAGCACCGAGGGATCACAAACTTGTAGACATTGCTCCTTCCAATGGCGCCACTTGCAGTGAAATCGGTTGTCCTACTCCAACTATCATGGTGGGGAGACCTGCTCCAAACAAATGGCGACGAAGACAGCCTCAACAAAATCACAAAATCCATCTCCAAGTTTTCAAAACAGATGTACTCACAGATGTCCCTAATCAAAAACTCCACCTTGTAATCACAGTAGGTCCTCACACGCTTTTTTCTCCTTTCACTACATGTGACAACAGTGTTTTGTGTCAAGCAAAACCTGCAAGTCCTACTAGAAGGGTCCACAGTAAAGGCTACTCCTTTAGAGGGTCCTTCCCAAGCAACCAAAAACTCATCTTTGTGTTTCTGAACTAGGCTTCCGATCTCGACACGCACATCGTAAAGCCTGAATAGGGTTTCAGATTCACAAAGCACTAGAGAATAAGGATCCTCCATAGCACAACTAGTGTTGTTTAGGCATGTGTAGCGTGGATGGATCGATTCCATTGAACAAGACCCTAGTATTGGTGGGGAGCCATAGTTCAAGAGATGATGTGATTCCATCGAAGAGATAAGCCTTCATTCAAATTCTGTCAATCGCTATTATCGAGAGCTCAATTTCTCCTATGATGTGCTTCTTATTTATTTCTTCTCTGTAACTTCCCCCTCGGCTTTTTTTAACAGATTGGTGGGGGTGTGTAGTATGCAGGGAGTCTTGATACATAGCGTGTATCTACGATTGCATATATACCAGCGTCTTATCCTAAACGGTTGAGGATTCCTTTTCCTATAGAGTTCAGGAGACTAAAGACTGTCTCATCCCCTTAATTTAGGGAAGTAAATGGGCTGTTATGGGTCTTGAGATTGGGGTTCTATTAATGAGGACTTGTTAAAGACTTTTTCGTTTCACCCTATTTTCGATCGCATATTCACATCTCGACCGTCTAGTTTGTAGATATATATGAGTAGATAATCTCTATAAATTTTCATACAAATTGAAAATCGTTAAGACATTCATGAATGTGATTCACCGATTATAAACTTGAATGATTCTAGTTTGACATATTTGGATCATCCATTGATTTGATATTTTGATGTCTTAACGATCACTAATTTGACTGAAAATTTGTAGAAGTGATCTACTTATATAGACTTATAAACTGAACGGTTGAGATGAAAAAATGTGATTGAAAAGTGGATGTAATAAACCATTAGAAATTTTTTTAAGAACAATGCACCAACTATGACCCACTCTTAAAATTTGTACATCAAATTTCAAAAAACTCAAATTGTTACGTAAAGTTGTGATACCAAACCAAAATCATTAGTTTCTCGTCAGGTTATATTCTTTCTGAATAACATTAAGGGGCAAGTTCATCTATTCAAAAATTAATTAAAAAACAAACACACAAAATAATTCCCTTTCTTCCTCTCTCCACTACAGAGTAATTTGGATTTTTCAACTCTCTCACTCACCCTATTCATCCTTTGTCGTCGTCAAACCAGCTCTGCTTTTCACCATCAAAGACAACATCACCGAGCCAATTGAAAAATCGACCCCAACTCGATCATTAGATGTCAGAGACGGGGAATTCTTAATTAATGCATTTGTCCTGAATATTTTGAAGGAACATACCAAACAGTGGAGTCCTTCCCTAACCAAATCTCGATGATCCTTTAGCGCCAGAGATTCAAGAATAAGATTATGTTGGTTCAGTTTAGAGTTGGATTGTTGTTGGGTATTCGACAACCACTATCATCCACCACCACCACCACCATAACCACATCCAAACAAAAACAACCCCATTTCTGAATTCTGTTATTCAAGCAACACCAATATGAATTACAACCCGTACAGAGCCATAAGGATGCTGGGATTACACACTTGAGAGAGAGAGAGAGAGAGAGCATGGCTTTGTTGTGGGCCTGGGGACGACGGAATTAGAGAACAACACAACTCATGATTTTTTTCTTTTTCAACTTCTTTCCTTATTTTCAAATAATTTTTATAAATTTTAAAAAAATTAAATTAAGAATTGGCTCATTTTCCCTTGGAAGTTTGACGGAAAGAAGACTAAATAACAAATATGTGACGGTATGTATATATTCTTTATAAAGAAAACAAGTTTATGTGCTGCTTTGATTTTTTTCCTAAACTTGATACACTAAAATTTAGAATGAACCATTTTTCGTTTATTATTTTTAAAATTTTTCCAAATCATTAAGGAAAAAGTCATCAACTAGTGCTTAACAAGAAGATACTCAATATATCACCTCCCTGATTTTTTATAGGATTCAAATTTACCGACCATCAACATATATTAGTCATAATGACCAACCAATAAAATGCTGTCATATTAATCATAATTTTTTAAACCTCACACTCTTTCTTTACTTTCTCCATCCTATTTTTCTGATTGGTTGGTCATTATAACCAACATATATTGGTGGTCGGCAAATTTAAATCATTTTTTATATCCTTTCTATTTGTGTTTAATTTGTTTTTTTTTCTGATCACGTTATGGGGCTAATTTGTTTGATTTTTGTGATTATTATTACATAATTAGCTAAAATGAAAAAAAATATTCCAAAAAAGAATTAGCTAAAAATAAGGAATAAAGTAAAGACTCACATCGACCATAATTTAGCATAGCAAACAAAAATTACTCGTGTCCCATTTCACAAGGAAAATATAAGCAGAAAGCTAATATAAAAGCAGACGCATAAAAATGGCACTATGGCAGAGTGGCCTTGCCACCATGAAGTTTAACAAAACCTGGAGGCGACTCCCAAGGTCTTCAGGTGCTGGTCATATCCTATCAGCAAGGTACTTCGTCAAAATGTTGATGGGCTTCGTAGGGTCAATATTACTCACTTCACGGCACTTGATCTTGATCCGAGCAAGGTAGTCAGCTGCAATCCAGGCAAAGCTCAACATCACCACATCTCCTGGACCATCAGGTCCTTGCAAATGGAGTGACCTTTTCACCCAATCAGGGTGGTAAGTCACCTGGTACCAAGCTGATGCCTTCTGCTCATACAAAATATTCTTCTGATCATCAGTCAGTGACTCAAAACCCATATCTATCTTCTCAAATAACTGCCTGAACTCTTTTTTCAGAGCACTATAAGAATGCTTCAACCGCTCCTGCAGCTCTCCTTGCTTCCTGCTGGTATACTTGGGCATTGACCAAACATGCCCCGTGACAATCTCTTCTTCCCTCATAATTTTGTACTGCGTCATTAGACCCTGTAGCTGACTATCATAAGAGCATTTTCTATCCCAAGCATCAGCTATGAAATCTGCAGCTTTCGGAACCTCCAGATCCATGTCATATTTGATGTCTCTAGGAACATGATTTTGGTCAAAAGAGGTTGCCACATCGTCAGTATAGGCATCGCAAATCTTGCGATATAGTCTCCCTAGAATTTTATTGGACTTGTACGACTGGTAGTCCTGTTTTCCCATGAAATCTGGGTACAGCTTTGGCTTTAGGTGTGGCGGCATTGTAACAATCTTCCCAGTTTTGGGAAAATCAACTGCTACAGCTGCTAACTCTGCTAGTTTAAGGCAATTCTCATCAAAAGCTCCATATTCACTGCGGTCAGAATGAACCACATGGGCATTGCATATCGTTCCCAGGTTCTCATTCACCATGTTTCTCACAAAAAAGTCAATCAAATCCTGTGGGATAGACACAAAGACAGTTAGAATAATTCTGTGGCAAACTTGGGATTTCAACAGAGTAAACCTAAGGAAAATGCAACTGCATTGGAATGTAAAACCTAAATCAAGAACTATTTACCAAATTAAATCTTACATGTGACAATTTGTTAAGAATCTTGTCATATTTCAATTAGTCGCAAAAGTTTACTGACTCAATCTACTGACAATTCATATTGTTAGAATTTATTTAATTCTGACATCCCTCTTAATAGTCTACAGTAATAGACAAATCTAACATGGTACCAGAAGTAGAAAATGTTGAGTTTTGTGTAGTTAAAACTGCAGCTTCCAATGTTGCTCATAGGTTAGCACATTTTGCTAGTTTGGATAGTATAGTAGATCATTATGTAGAAGAGCCTCCTGATATTCTCTGGGATGTACTCTACAAAGACTCTTGTAGTAATGCTTAAAGGGTTGAGCGAGATAGAGGTCTTTTAGCCTCCTCGACTCAACAAGATATTACTAATATAAATAACGGGTGATGAAGCCTCTCTAGTAGGCAGCGTTCTTTTTACCCTTTAAGCATAAAGATAACTGTCATTCTACCTCTAAACACCTTAAACTCTCAGAATTAATGGTAGACCGACGACAGTATTTCAACAATTGTGCCTAAAATCAGGTTTAGAACAATCCCATATGACAAATATCTTTAAATGCAAAAGGAAGACATCACTTCTTAATGTTAACGGACAGTTTACTAACATTATCGTATAAACATACATAATATATATTATAGGTTAGTCACCACATAGCAGATTAACATGACTAATACCAAATAACAATATTGCAGATGTATCTTACTGATGTTAGTTCGAGTTATCTTGTTGGAGGAAGGGAGATGTACTTAAATATAAAAAAATATAATAATAATAATAATAATAATAAAAGAGAGATTATTCATGTTTCAAAATTTCACAAAAATTTCAGGGAAAACGATAGCAAGTGTCAGGTAATTACTTGAGTAATGATACTACGCCCTTTAAGTTTCTCTTCTGCAGGTTCATACTCCATAGGTTGCCAGCTCTTCTTACATGGGGGGATAAGATTTTCATCCCATGTGACAAAGTAGAGGTCCCCATCTAAGTCACTTCCAGAAGCCTCATCTGTGTGCGGCCTATGACCATTCTGAGGGAAAACAAGGCAATCATGCAAGTGGTGTAAACCCGGTGCGTCGACTGCTTCAAGAATTCTGATATCTCCTGGATGAAGGCAAGGATTCTTTGCGACCACTACAAATCCTTTTATTACTTGAAGATTTTTATCTGTCTGATCAAACCTAGAGCCATGCTTTGCAAAACAGTTTTCCAGCGATGGCGTAGAAGCTTGGACAAAGCACTGGCCTTGCTCAAGTACCCCTAACTCATCAAAACAGCCCATAAGCCATCTCCCAGAAGGAACAAAAATCCTGGTCTTTTCCCTAAGTCCCCAAAGCTGTGCAGCTTGTATACAGGTTAACATGCCTCTCAGATGTGGTTCTGTCTGGGGCTTGAAACCTGCACTTAACATAATAGCTGCAGAATTTCCTTGCTCAGCACAGGATGCAGTGAGAACGTCAAATGCCACATCCGTATCCTCCAGCATCTGATCTAATTTCGAAACCATTGTCTCCTGCATTGTCCAGAATATTTCATCTGGAACAGCAAGTGCTGAAAGCAATGTTATAATCTGCCTGTTTAGGAAACCTGGCTGCAACCTAGTCCAAGAACAAATTTCCAGTGTAGTATGCTGCGATTCAAACTTGTTCATGCTATGCCTTAAAGAAAGCCGGAAACCATCACCTGCTGGTGGCCAACAAGCAACAACCCCTTTACAGCCACCATATCTAATTTGATATGCAGAAGGTGGATCTCTGTCCAATTTCAGTTTCTCTGCAACTTCCATTGCAAGGTCTGGGGTGATCCTACCAATACCATCAGAAAAGACATATCCATTTCTCTCAACATCTGGAAGATTAGGATTAACCTGGGCTGATGGAACTTCTACTGTTGCATATGTAGACGAAAAGCACTGACCCATCCTAGCAGCACACTTTGCGACGTTTTTGTTTGTAAACTTACCCATCCAATTTTTGATTCCTAGTACACTAATAGTCTTGTCTTCAGCAAAAAACCAGGCAGAACGGTCCCTCAGTTGATTGGATGAGAAGGCCAAGAATGAGTACTTACGACCGCATAAATGAAATCCATTCATCAAAACGGCCCGAATCCTTACATACACTTTTGTTTTCTGAGGGAAAGTGTTTTCTGTAATTTTCTTCACAATAGGAGCAACATAAGAATTCATAACATTGGAATTCATTGACTGCATTCCTTCATCCATAAAGGTAACCCTTAAAAACCTATCAGCAACTTCTTTATATTTTCTAAGAACCCTATTGGACAGTTCAACCTCTGGTGGAAGACAATAGGCTTTAGTTGGGGTGATCACCAACCTCCTAACTTCAGCAATGTCATCCAACCGTTTGGGATTCTTGATCAGCTTGGGGTTTCTCAGCAACCATTCTTGAACAAGTTTCAGCCTTTTAGAGGCATCAAAAACTGGGTGTTTGTATGAATACAAGTGCTTCAATGCAGCCACATTGATCTCCTCTGGTTGGTTTCTCAGCAAATCAAAAAAGCTGTCTGACAACTGGTGCTGATTTAGAATTCCCTTGTGCATTACAGCGTTGACCAAGAACAATATGTCAAAGGGAATATTTTTCTGGTAATGAATAGAGAAGAAAGGATCTGACATGGGAATTCCAAAACCAGGTTCATTCTGAACCCTTGGTGTCTTTTTGGTAAACACCTCTTGCACCCTTCTTTCCTTAAGATAACTCATGGCCTTCTTCAACTTAGCACCATGCCGTGGTGGGATTAAAACTCTGTAATAATTACAACGCCCAATTGCCCCAGTAGGAGTGAAATCCGTGGTTCTGATCCAAGGATCATCATCATCCAATAAATCAAATAGAACTGATTGATCAATATCATCATCAGCAGTTCGATATGAAACCCAAGGTGATGAAACCAGCCTCAACAGAAGTACATGATATGAAGTCTCTGTGCAGTGTTTGAATTCACTGATTTCTCTGACCTGGAACTCCACCTTAAAATCACATTTTATCACAGCATGCTTATTCAACCCTTTAAATGAAAAGGCAGTATCTCTTTTGAAACAAAACTTGCATGTCCCATCAAAAGGATCCACAACAAAATCAACCCCATAGTCTGGTCCCTTCCAAGCAACGAAGAACTCATCTAGGCGAACTAAACTTCCAATCTCAAGACCCACATCAGGTAACTTGAATGGAACTTTAGTCCTCCTCCTCTTGTTCAGGTTGAATAAATTCTCAGGGCCCAAACTTGCTTTCAGTGCTTGGTTGTTGAAAAAGAGTTGACAACGCCCAACAGCATCCATAACAGCAGTCACTGACTCAGACGAAGCAAACTGTACAAATGCATGCGGCTCAACCTTTGTATAGTCATCTGTAGTTTCAATATCTGCAGCATCACCGATCTCAAAATTCGGAACAGACTCTGGAGGGGTCCAAGAAGTTTTCAGACGACACCTAAATACAAGCCCAATTTCATCTTCTAAGTAGCTTACAAGTTCCTTTGCCGTAACATGACCTCCAAATCCACCAAAGCTGACTTGAGTTACCACTGTGTCATTTTCTCTTTCTTCCAATTCCATCTTCACCTATCAAAGGAAAATATAACATTAGCAACAAACATATGTTTAAGCAAAATATGGCAATACGATTAGGATTCACAATATACCACCAAAACACTAATAAAACACCAGTAAAAAGTTCAACCTTATGTACTGCATTGTCTATCTGGTAAGACCCCTATAAAGATAACACAAAGTAATTACCATGATTAAGAACCTTGCAATCATTTCGTTCATAGTTAAATGCCTCATCATCATTATTAAATACAATACAAATGCAGGTAAAGATTAATGCTGTGAATAGATACACAGTGATCAGGGTTCTAATCAAAGACTAAATCAAACAGAATGCAAGATACTAAACCAAGTCAATGAAAGCTGAAGCATAACACACAATCATATACCCATTAAAACATCATCCAATTCAACCTTAATCCAATCATCAAAACAACAAAGCTTCAATTTGCACAGAATCAAGAATCATACTTGCAGAACCAAAAATCCAATTGGAAATAAAAAGATCTGATCTTTAATTCTAAGCGCATCCAACAGAACATAAAGCTGAATATCCTATCAATATAAACGGGAAAGATTAAAACTTGATCGCACAGTTGCTCAACCAAGAACCAAAGATTAACCCAGAAATAAGAAGAAAGGCACAACTGACCTGTTGGGAAATTTGTGATGAATAGAGAGAGTGAGGAAGAGTGTGAGTGTCAGAGACTCACGAAGCGTGTTGTGGAAGTTGAAAGACCAAAAACCTCTGTTTGGTGGGTTCTGTTGACTGCTTTACTTCCCGCTTTTGTCAATTATGACTAGACGGCAGTGACTGATTTCCCATCCGCTCTGGTTTTTCTTCTTTTTTCGAAGAGGGAATAAAATGGTGATTTGACAAGACATACAAGAGCCCAAAAGTCAAAGGAGGGAGGAGCCCAAAGATACAAACAAATTATAGCAGAGCCCAAAAATAACAAGTCAGTCTCTAAAATCACACAAGAGAAGCAGAGACGTTCAAGCAGTTTTCAATTGTGAAAATCCCACAAATTTTCAAGTCATATATCAGTTTGTTAATTCAGAAGATTTAGAAATTTAAATTCGGACATAACATAACAGATCTAAAATATAAGTCGAAAATATCTAGAATTATTGAAGCGGCTCACTGATTCTCATATATTAAAATTAAGATATTAATATTTGTACACAGATAAAACTCTTAAATCTTAATGCAATACTTGAGACCTTATACAATCTAAGAGTAGTGTAGCTTAAGTACCTTTGGATTTGGATGCCAATTTGAAGATGTGAAAATCCAAGAGCGAAACAACTGGTTGAGAGAGAGACACCCCTTGAGCAGATAAATAATTGAATGTGGGTGACTTGTTGAAAGTGTCGGAGAAAACGAGTTTGGTTTACGAAAGGAAGATTCTTGTATTTAGTATTTTAAAGATAATTTATTAAGTCTCACACATACGATGTATAAAATTAGGAAAAAAACATCCACAAACACGTGATTAGCTTGACCTTTCCATTTGTACCCGTATAGGCATTTATGTAAGCGTCTAACTCACTTGACTAGATTTTTTAAGAGACATATATTCTTTCATACCTTAAACACTTCCGCCATTTCACATGACAATTGGAGCTAAACCGTATTTCATTTGTTTTTTTTGTATATCAATAATTGATCATATACTCCTAATTATAGAAATTAATTACCTATTTCAATGAAAAGATTTTCTCAATGTCCATTCTAATGTTTTTAAATACAATTACTTTATTACCCATAAATTAACTATTTATACTCTCTGTCTCTCATTTTTTTCTCTCCTCTCCAGTCTCATCTTTTCTCATCTCCTCTCTCTCTTTCACATCCTCACCTCAACCTGAAGTCTGCTAACGTCGCGACTCCACCGCCGACGAGAATATAAGATCCAGATCCAGATTGTAGCTGCAGATGCGGAGGCTGGCGTCGTTGTTGACCAAGTCAGAGGCTACCGTGGTGAGCCAGCGCGAGTCCACGGCAACATGAAGACACATATGAGGCTAGATCTCTCTCTCTCTCTCGCTCGCTCTTCAATTCCCAATCTAGAAACTTCTCTCTCCTCTCTCTCTCGCTCTTTAATTCCCGATCTAGAAACTTCTCTCTGCTCTCTCTCTTCAGATCAGACATGAGACCGAACTCATCCAAGACGAAGCTTCCCCGTCGCTGTCGTGGAGATTGAAGATATGGTTGATGTATACTAGGGTTAGTAGAGTTTAGTTTTTTGCATCTAAGTGATTTTTCATTGTTTTTAATGTGTATAATGGTTTTGGAGATACTGTTTTGCAAGTTTACTACATCTGGTTCAAGTTTATTAGAGGTAGTAAACTTATGATTTACTACCAATGACTCGAGTTTGTTCATCTGCTCGAGTTTACTACCCCAGTAAAAGTTTACTAAGGATAGTAAACTTTATTTTTTTGCATCTAAGTTGATTTTTCACTGTTTTTAATGTGTATAATGGGTTTTGGAGATTCTGTTTTGCAAGTTTAATACCTCTGGTACAAGTTTATTAGGGGTAGTAAACTTATGATTTACTACTAATACCTCGAGTTTGTTCATCTGCTTAAGTTTACTACTCCAGTAAAAGTTTACTATCTTAGTAAATTTTAGATTTTGCATCTAAGTTGATTTTTCTCTTCTGATCTCCCCTCTCTCTCTCTAACTGTCACTCACAGAGCCTTCGTCTCTACCATCTCCTATGACCTCATCCTCGCCTCCACCATTTCCGACGACATCATCCTCCCCTCCACCTAATCTCTGCCTTGTCCTCGCCGGTCGCTGCAACACTGAGTCTGAAGAGCAACGTCAAATCCATATTTGGTCACGTCGTCTACACGCCGACACTAGGAAACATTGATACTGGGGTTAGTAGACTTGAATTTGATGAAATTCTAGGGTTAGTAGACTTGGTTTTAAAGTATACTGGATTAGTAAACTTGGTTTTGAAGTATACAATGTGTTATTAGACTTGGTTTGGAGTATACTGAGATTAGTAGATTTGGTTTTTTAGTATACTAGGGTTATTAGACTTAAATTTGAAGTATACTGAGGTTAGTAAACTTGGATTTGACGTAGATGTTGCCCAGTAAACTTTCTGTAAAAGTTTATTGCCCCTAGTAGAAAAAAAATCCGACGAAATTCCGGCGACCAGTAATTTTCCGGTGACCGAAGTCTGACGGTTGGTGACAGGAGTTCGGCAACCAGAGATGCTCCGATAAAATATTCTATCTCATTTTTTTCCAAGTGTATAAAGAACAAGGGTAAAATTGTCTCAAAAAATATTATTTTATCATAAATTTAATAAAAATTTGTGTATTTGAGCATTAGTAAGCACACCTTATATTGAAATAGACATTTAACTTTTTAATTCATTAATTTAAAATTTAACTTTTATAATTTTATGTAAATGATTATTCTCCTTTATATATATATAGACTCTTATCTTGAGCCGAAGATGTTAAAGTTACAAGATACTGTTATTGTAATATTCTTTCCAAACCAGCAAGATTGAGACTTGAAATTGGCCACCTTCAACCGTCTGTGCCCAGAACGTTATCCAATATCCAAAAATGAAAAAAATGATATAAAAAGAAAAAGGAAATAAATAATTTCCATATAAACATCGTTTTCTAGTCAAACCCACGAGAATATTCCCACTACAGACCAGAAATAAAGAGAAAAGAATATGCCACACTTGACGAATATTCTCATTCCCTCTCTACTTTAACCTCCGTCTCTCCCCCCGTCATTTTCTCTCTTCTTCTCTCTCTTATTTTCACACCCTCAAAACGTCGTCGCTTCATTCACCGGAAAGCTCGGAATCATGAAGTTCTCGAAGAGCCTCGGCGTCCTGGTCGAGGAGGCCTTGCCGGAATGGCGGGACAAGTTCTTGTCCTACAAGGACCTCAAGAAGCAATTGAAGCTGATCTACCCCAAAGACGGCGACAAGCAGCCGCCGAGTAAACGGCCTCGATTGTCCGACGAAGAAACGCGCGCGGATGACGACGGAGGTGACGTGTCCAAGGAGGTCGCCGATTTCGTGAGGTTGTTGGAGAATGAAATGGAGAAGTTCAATTCGTTTTTCGAGGAGAAAGAAGAGGAGTACGTGATCAGATGGAAGGTAATTCGATTTTTTTGATTGAATAATGCAATTCGATTTATAGAGCATGAGAAATTGTTCAAGAATTGACTGATTTAATCGCTTGGTTGAAAAAATTCATGCAATTTGTGTATTAAATTTTCGTTAATCTTGGATAGGAAAATCCGCGTGTAATTAGAGCTTATTCTGGATAGGAAAATCTGCGTGTGTTCAAGAGCGTTTAGGGTCTGCAATACTGAAAGTACTTCGAGACAGAATTTGAAAGTAAATGTAAGCAAGGATGGTAATTTTAAGTTTTAAGGAAGTGGAAGTTCCTTCGATCGACGTGTTTTGTTTAGTATATCAGCCGGAAACTTTAGGTTTTCGCAGCAGAAAAGAGTATTGTTTGTTTTGATCGATTGAATACTTGGTGTGGGGAATCAGAATCAACCTTGTATGTGTGACATTTGAGTGCAATGTGTAATCTTAGGAAGTATGTGGGGAACAAATATGTTAATTGTTAAACAATTGCAAAATTTAGTTTTTGTGGTGTCTGGTAGTAATGTAATCTCATCTTTAAGCATTTATTATTGTTAGTAATGAATGACCAGCGATGTTTAAACTTGGATTTTCTGAAATTACTAACAAACCCTTTGGGAAAGATTTGTGCGTTATCTGTTAACTTTCATGAAGCCATATCTTCTGGCCTTTTGCCCTTAGGCGATGACATCAGATTACCAAATAGAATTCTTAATTTTGCGTGTGATGCTTTGTGTTATAGACTTATGGACATATATAGTTGTTTTAACTTGGATTTTCTGAAATTATGAAAACCTTTTGGGAAAGATTTGTGTGTTATGTATTGACTTTCATGAAGCCGTATCATCATGGTATCCCTGTGAAGCTCTGTTTGCCACTGGATATTGCACTCCCCCACTCTTTTTTACAAGTCTGAAGCTGGACGACTATATGTTGAATGTGAAATAATGATGTTATACTCTTAGTAAAGATGCAAATATGCTTAGCTGATCCCGTTAATTAATTAATTGTTTGTGTGAGGTGAATGCCCTGGCTATTGGTGAAGACATTGATTTGTTTTTTAAACTTTTTTGGGCATGCTTTTAAATGCAGGAGCTACAGGATAGGGTGGCAGAAGCCAAAGATTCAAATGAGGAGTTGATGAGAGTAGGCAGAGAAATAGTTGATTTTCATGGAGAGATGGTTTTGTTAGAGAACTACAGTGCACTCAATTATACAGGTAGTCATTTTTATATGCTGAAACATTTTTATAGTCTCAGATCTGTTTTTTTCATTTGCTTTCTTTTGGTGTTTCTGCTTCCTGTCAACAGGACTATTGAAGATTCTGAAGAAACATGACAAGCGAACTGGTGTTCTCATTCGGTTTCCCTTTGTCCAACGGGTCATGCAACAGCCGTTCTTCAGTACTGAGGTACTCGATAAGCTCGTGAAGGAGTGTGAGGGGATGCTTGATCACGTCTTCTCCAAGAATGACCCATCAGGTCCATCTGAAGCAGCTAAAACAGAACAGTGCGACTCTGAGCCTGTGACTGAAACTAGAGAAGTTGTACTGAAAGCTCCTATAGAACTTGCAGAAATAAAGCAATTGGAGAGCGTGTACGGGAAGCAAACTGAAACCGCATTGCGTGTCTTGAAGGATATTCGGAGTGGAAGCTCAACTGTGAGTGCATTTTCACTGCCCCCTTTGCAAATAAATGTGGAGGAGGATTCAAAGAACATACATGTTTTACAACAAGAAGCCAAATGAAAATTTGGATGAAAGATTACTCTTGCTGTTAGATAGATTACAATTGTATGCCTAGGAAAAAACTGAAGGATGGAGCCTTTGTGATTCATCCCCTCTACTTTTTTTCCCTAGTCAGTGTAAATCACCATGACTAAGTTTTCTTTTCTGAATGTTAAATGTGAGATAGATGGATGATCAACTCCAAATCTGTGTTTAAGGTTGATGTTCTTCTTCTTCTTCTTCTTCTTCTTCTTCTATAGGAATTTGTTTTGGATGATGAACTTCTATAAGATTAATCTTATAGTTGTGGTGTCAGCAAGGAAAAAACTTACTGTTGTGGTGTAAACAAGGAAAAAAATTTAAAAATGTATAGTTCAAAAAATTTAAGGCGACTCCGCTGGGGATCGAACCCAGAATCTCTGGTTTCGTAGACCAGCGCCTTATCCATTGGGCCACGGAGTCATTGTTGGTAGTTGGCTGGTAAATAAAGAATTTAGAGTATTTTTACCATTGGAAGTAGTTAAGACTTCATGCACTCATGACTTGCCATTCTACTTTCTACCAACCTTTATAGAATTACAGAGACTTGTTTTGATCATGGAATGCAAGTTATATGAGAAACCTAACATCAAATCAACTGTAGTACATTATGTAAAATCTGATATTTTTAGAATGATCAAGGTGACTATAAATCCCCACAAACTATGACTCCTTTTGGTGCATAAACACTTGCCCATTCCAAGAAAAAAAATGTTTATAATTGAAGAATCACCAGACTTTCTCCAAGTCTTTTCTGATGGAACTGTGAAACGTTTTGCACCCGGGATAGTCGCTGCCTCATCAGAACCCTCTAATGGATACAAGTTCAAGGATGTTGTCATTGACTCATCGAAACCAATTACAGGGAGGATTTTCATTCCTAGCGATCCAACATCCTCTAGTAAGCTTCCAGTTGTGGTTTATTTTCATGGTGGAGGCTTTTGTATTGGCTCAACCACATGGATTGGTTACCATCATTTTCTAGGAGACTTATCTGTTGAATCCCAGTCCATTGTTCTCTCAGTTGACTACCGTTTGGCTCCAGAGAACCGGCTTCCAATAGCTTATGAAGACTGTTATGAATCACTTGTTTGGCTTCGTAACCAAGCAAGCTGTGATCCATGGCTGAACAAGGCTGACCTCTCCAGGTTTTTCCTATCCGGTGACAGTGCTGGAGGGAACATAGCACACAATGTTGCTGTGAAAAGTATGCACAATTCACTCATTCATGTCAAGATAAGAGGACTGTTGTTGATACATCCATATTTTGGAAGTGAAAAGAGAACTGAGAAAGAGATGTTGACAGATGAAGAGGCAGTTGGGAATGTAACAAGCAATGACATGTTCTGGAGACTTAGCATACCTGAGAGCTCCAATAGAGATTATTTTGGATGTAACTTTGAGAAGACAGAACTCTCTCTAACACAATGGCGCAATGAGTTTCCAGCTGTGACAGTTTATGTTGCTGAGCTTGATTTTTTGAAAGAGAGGGGTGTAATGTATGCAGAGTTTTTGCAGAGAAAAGGAGTTGAGGTGAAGCTAGTTGAGGCTGGGAATGAGTCCCATGTATTTCATGTTTTCAAACCTGATTGTGAGGCAACCCGTTTGCTTCAGAAGAACATGAATGAGTTCATTTGGAACTATTAGCTGCTACTTCATATGACCATTACTAGGATATGTAGTGAAACCATATGGAAAATAATGGAGATATATAAAAGCTAGCCATCTTGTTCTTTATGAATTTAGTAAATCTTATTCATATGTATCATTTATGCAACACTGAAGATGCCAATCCCATAAATTATCTGAATTCCAACTAACTAAATTTCGTCTCATACCAAGTACTGATAGCCTACAAGATCATCGGCATATACACTGCAAAACGAATCAATATCCATAACACTAGATATTTCAATTAATGTACAGAAGCATACAATTAGTCCAGCTAGAACAGGTCTGCACCTGACAATGACCAGCTCACTCGGCCGTGGTATCAGAAGTGCTCATGAATCCTCCAAGAAAGCCAGCTCCGTTGCAATTTCCACACAACATCTCCTTTCTGCCACTACAAGGAAACAAGAACAAGCAAGAGTAAACAGCTACCAACAGATTTCCTTGAATATTTAGGTAATGGCTGGTCTCTTGCAAGATATATGACATGTAACATGTTATATTGTTATCCAAGTTTAAATCTGAATCACATATAAAAAAGAACTACACATTATTAGTAGTTTAAATTTAGAGTTCAGATACATAACATGATAGACTGTTTGACACGAGAATACGAATACATGGTAGATACTATATGTTAGTGATGGTTACCCGCAAAGCCAACAAGAATCCCCAGCTTTGAACCGTCCACCAAATAGATCATCGGAGTTTACTCCACTCCCTTTGCATTGAGAGCAGTGAACTGACCTAACCAATACAGTTGGCAAACACAGCAAAGATTTCCCTTTACATTACATTCTTGCTATCTGTTCTAGTGACTAACTGTCAGCTCACCATTTCCCTCACATTCAGAACAGACCATGCTGTTCCGCCTTGTGCTCTCATCACTTTTAGCTGCCCATGGGATCCAAAAGAGCAAACAAAATCCATCTCAGTACCCTGAGCAATATGATAATGGTATAATACCTGTCTATATATGCATCAAAATGATATGAAGAAGTCTAATCTGTAATCTAGGTCAGCATACCTTAGCTTTAACATAGAAGCCCTTAGCAGCAGGAGAATTGTGGACCAAGTAGTTTATTCTAATGAGCTTCTGATTACTGGTATGCTTTCCTATACAAATTGGGTAAGTATATAGCATTGAGCCAATGACTCAACTACTGAATTCTAGTAAGGAGCATAAGTTAAGAGGAGAAACCTGGTTGTGGGGTGGCCTTGAAGGAACTTGAAGGAGCTGAGTAGAGAACATATGCCAGTATTTAAGATTGAAGATGGAGGAGCTAGGTAGCAACCTTGCACCACCAGGTTCAGACTAAACATGTGGCTGGGGTCAGGAACCAGAACACCAGATTGAGGCCCAGTATTGAGGAGGGTTGAAACTGTAGCCCAAATGCCCTGAAAATTACGTCAGCCTCCTTGCTGAACTTTGAACATTTAATTTAATCCAAAATATCTAGTGTTAAATTGATAAAAAGAAATCAGCATCAATGACTAATTGAATATTAAGTAGTTCACTAACTCCCAAGTACCAAGGTTAATTTTTACCCTTTATGGTTCTCCTTCAACATTTTAAGTAAGTTTTTATCAACAATACTTGATATATAGTATTTGATAAAGTGATTATTATTTATTAATAAAATTATAGATTTGAGTCAACATAAAAATAAAATCTATATATTTGTAATATTATTCACTCGCTCTCAATGCTAACTTGCCAAGAAGTAATGTATTGTTTCTCTTTTCATGGGTGGTACTGTGTTAGAAGCACAACGTTGCGGCTCCCCTAAACTACTATCCTTAGATATGTAATAAGATTTTATTTTGTAGTTTATTTTTTTGGTTTTGATTTATTATTAATTGAAGAATACGCTTTTTCTGTTCTTTAGGAAGAACTAAACCTTTGAGCACAACGGTATGAGTATGACAAGAGACCTAAACAAATTTTACAAACAAATAAATCCCTGAAAAAAAAATATTACCAGGATATTTCTTTTATTCTAAAAAAAGAAGATATTTTCTTTAAAAAAACTAATTAGACGATAATAATTGTCACAGTGGTATTATAGTAATTATCGTTAAACAGCGTGGATAACTGCGGCATCTGGTTGTCTATATATGCGGCTACCAATCCTCGAACCCTCTCTCAACTCGCTTCGCTTCCGTCGAGGTCTAAATCCCGACACACACTCAAAACACACAAAAGTTTTCAAATTCGATTTTTTCAGCTAACGTTTTCAATTGCAGACCCAAACCCCCAGAACCCTAACCCTAATTCAATCCTCTTCCAAACTTCCGCACAGGTAAATTCTTCTATCAAACCCTAATTCTTTCTCCGATGTCGAATTTCAAAACCCTAATTTGCGCCTCAACGATTCGCAACCTTAATTGGAGGTCTCTGAACGTGTCTTCAGCAGAGATATGGGCGAAACCAAGGAAGATATCTACGATGAGGAGCTCGTCGATTACGAGGAGGACGACGAGAAGGCCCCTGACTCCGCGGCCAAAGTCAATGGCGAATCCGCCAAGAAGTAAGTTCCGATTCTTCCAGCTGGTTCATCATTCGATCCAAAATGTCGATTTGTATGAGTGATCTGTTCTAATTTGTTTGTTAATTGGCTTTGTGCAGGGGATATGTTGGAATTCACAGCTCAGGATTCAGAGATTTCCTCCTAAAGCCGGAGCTTCTACGTGCTATCGTGGACTCGGGATTTGAGCATCCTTCTGAAGGTATCGAACTCGTTCATCGGTTTTGTTTCGTACAGTGATTCCCTCAAATTAGCCTTGTGTTGTTATTAGAGATTTGAAGTTCATAAAAGTAAAAGTCAATTGTGAAGTTATTTGAGATTCAAGGTTGCTATCTGAACTGAACTGGCAAAAGCTTTTTGAGTTGAAATTTTATAAATGTAATACAGTCAAATATGAGGAGATTCGAAGTTCGTAGTAATTTCTTTTGCTATCAGCAGCCCCCTTGATTTTTAAATTCCCTTCGAGAAAGGGCTGTGGATGAATATTCTTGGGTTTGTAATTGTTGTGTTCATAAATGTGGTACATGTTGTAGAATAATGAGTTTGTGTTATGTGGATGTCTCTTCCATTGCTTCTAGTGCGCTGATGTTTCGCCATTCCTGCTTTTTTAATTTTATGTATTTTTGTTTTTTTTTCAGGTAATTTGTTCTACTACCATAATATTGAATTCAGAGTCTGGTAGACTTTCATAAAAGATTGGAGAAGTTTTATTTTACTTACCAATGGTTCCTTGGATCGTTCTACATTAGTACAACACGAATGCATTCCACAAGCTATACTCGGAATGGATGTTATCTGCCAAGCTAAATCTGGAATGGGGAAGACAGCTGTATTTGTCCTATCTACTTTGCAGCAGATTGACCCTGTGGCGGGCCAAGTTTCTGCACTTATTCTTTGCCATACTAGGGAATTGGCTTACCAGGTACTTTTCAGTTCCACATTTTTCATCCTACAACTGATTGCTGATTCTTGTAAATTAATATGTTTGCATATTCATTCTCACCCTTAATTTTGAATCGTTCATATGTTTTTATTACTCACGCTCAACATCATGCAGATTTGCCATGAGTTTGAGAGATTCAGTACCTACTTGCCAGATCTCAAGGTTGCTGTCTTCTATGGTGGTGTCCCTATCAAAAATCACAAGGACTTGCTTAAAAATGAGTGCCCCCACATTGTTGTTGGAACTCCTGGAAGAATACTTGCACTCACAAGAGATAAAGACCTCTCATTAAAGAATGTGAGGCATTTTATCCTCGATGAGTGTGACAAGATGCTTGAGTCACTAGGTATGGTTTTGTTTTACAGCGAATAGTCAATGTGTCGGATATATCACTTTTTTCACTTAGTAGTTCCATATTTTTCTCATTATTTGTTTTTTGAAGACATGAGGAGAGATGTGCAAGAGATATTCAAGATGACACCCCATGATAAGCAAGTCATGATGTTTTCTGCAACACTCAGCAAAGACATTCGACCGGTTTGCAAGAAATTTATGCAAGATGTAATGTCCCATGGCCAGTACTACAATTTTGAAGTCTCTTTTTCCATAATCCCACTTTCTCCAAGAGTTTTCTAATTGCATAGTAGGCGGTGATCCCATGATGTGCTTGCTGTTGGCATTGCGTTTGCACAATATCCTTATTCAGCCCTTGGAATATGCGGCTTTATAATGGTGTACAACTGGAGTGGAAGAGGGGGTGGGTGTTTTAGGACAGTTTCAGTCTCTTCTGTACTGCATTAGTGTCTTCATACTTTTTTCGGTTAGGGTTTTTCTAATAGGTATCACTAGTGGTTTTAGTATGGGGTTGAGCTGTTTTGGATTGCTCCAGTTGTGTGTGGGTGTTGGACATAGTGGGCCTGGGTGTTGTGGGTAATTTGGTAATAGATTATATTGAGCGTCAATGGGTTGATGGTGGTTGCTGAGTGGTTTAGAACAGTATCTTGGAGGAGACAAAAAGATGGACCAGCTTCATCCTTCATCCATCCAAGAGATGTGCATCTGTCATTCATTTCGTTCTGGATTCTATTAGCTTGAGGAAGGCACCTAATATGATTTACTGTGACATTTGTTCCTTTCAGCCTATGGAAATATATGTTGACGACGAAGCTAAGTTGACTCTTCATGGTTTAGTACAGGTAATTTGTTTTTTTGCTTTTATTTTTATTTTTATAAGTTGACTGTTAGTTTCATTCATGTTTGTTCATGAATATGAATCTTACATTCTTAGCCTTGTATCTGAAATGTCAGCACTACATCAAGTTAACCGAGGCAGAGAAAAACCGCAAGCTGAATGATCTCCTCGATGCACTGGACTTCAACCAGGTGGTCATATTCGTCAAAAGTGTGAGCAGAGCCGCAGAGTTAAACAAGTTACTCTCAGAGTGTAATTTCCCCTCGATATGCATCCATTCTGGAATGAACCAAGAAGAAAGGTATGTAATGTCCTATCAGATGCATCAAATTTTCTTCTTGATATTAATGGTGGATTATATAGCTAAGTACCCCTGTTTTGTTTACATGTTTTGAGTAACAATATTTGCTTTGAAGTTTACATCTAAAATTGTACCATAGGCATGGTGTTGTGTGTGCGCCTAAAATGTCTTCATCTTGATGTTTTATATATTTTGCTTACTAGGTGAGTGTTGTGTTATTCTCTGCTGGTCCTCCAAGTTGAATGCATTGTGTTTCTGGTTTCCGGTTGATCTTTTTCTCAATATCTCCTTGTGCGTGTTGCGATATCCTGTATGAAATTTCCTTGAACATTAGGATATTAATCATTGTTTGCCAGTGTTCAGACATTAATGGTACTGTATCCTAAGGTTCAAAAGGCATTAGTGTGTGCTGGGCCCCATGTTGGATACATTATGTTTCTTACTGATACTGTATGTTTCTTAGTTTCTCCTTGCAATATCCAGTATGAAATGTCTGAACATTAGGATGTTAATCATTGTTTGCTACAGTATTCAGACATTAATGCTATTGCATGTCTTGTGCAGGTTGAAGCGCTACAAAGGATTCAAGGAAGGTCAGAACAGGATTCTCGTGGCCACTGACTTGGTCGGGAGAGGAATTGATATCGAACGTGTCAATATTGTTATCAATTATGACATGCCAGACTCTGCTGACACCTACTTGCACAGGGTATGTCAAGATTTGACATTTTATCGCACTGCCTTCCATGTATTGAAGGATTTGTTTATATGATGTTCTATTTAGATTGCATCCATGTACTATTATTTGTGTTGCTGAATGTATCACTGGCCTTCAAGCTCACCAAATGTTTTTTTTTTGAAACCAAATATTGACAGGTTGGCAGAGCTGGTAGGTTCGGCACAAAAGGGCTGGCAATTACATTTGTATCATCTGCTTCAGACTCTGATGTCCTTAATGATGTAAGCATTATTATTTTTTTGTTACCAGTATTTTTATTGCTGTTAATCCAGTTGGTGAATTTAATCGTTACTTTTTACAACGACAGGTTCAGGAGAGGTTTGAGGTTGACATAAAGGAGCTTCCTGAACAGATTGACACTGCCACATACAGTATGTTCTTTTTTCCTCTCTTATTCTGTGGTATTGGGTGTTCTATACATTTAGTGAACTGGTTCAACAAATGAGATTGTGAACTTTTAGCTCCTTCAGTGATTGTATGAACTGTCAGCGCTACTATGTTGTGGTTAATAGTAGAATGCTGACAACTGTTGTTCTTGCCTGCAGTGCCATCTTAAATGGTTTCCAGTGTCGTCAAAATCGCTTAATGCGTTCAAAATGCGGAGGCTGCTGGAGCAAATTCTGTTTCTTTGACACTGGGTTTAAACCATTTATTTAGAGATGTTGATCCTCCAGACATTACCTTATTGTGGCCTAGCTTCTACCCCTTTATTATGGCTTTTTGAGATGTAGCTGTGTTGAAATTTTTCTAAATTGATTTGCGGTTATGAAACTAACTAGTTTTTGCGGTTGGGAGGAAACAAATAAATTTTCTTTGTTTGATATGCAGTGGTATTTATCATCTTTAAAATCATAGGATAAATTGGTGTTCATATTCATCTTTAATAGTGTAATAAACTGTATAGTTATGGCAAAGCCACTTAGATGGTAAAGGTTTAAAAAACATATTTTGTATGACAAATTTATCCCGGGTTCTTGATTAAAATTGGTTGTTGAATTTGGTTTTTGGTTTTGAGGAACAAAGGAGCACGACGACCAGGCCTTTTCGAACCCGTCAAGGCGGGACGCCTTAACCTCAGAACTGACAAAACTAAGGCCACGTCGTTCGTTGTCAAATAATTTTGAATCAATCAAAGTAACAGACATCAGACGAAGTTACTGGTAAGGAGTGAGAAACTGATTATTACTCAAAAGAAATGCGGAACTGTTTTGGATGGTTTAACTGGTAAGCGGTCTAAATTTCTGGTGATAAAAGGTGTCAAAACTCGGTATGCAAGCCAACAAGCCATCACATATGCTTCTTCTTCTTGTAAAACCCAGACACCAAGTCACATCACAAACCAAAACCCAATTCAGCAAAACCATAAAGGAAGAAAATTTCAGGGTCGAGTTTTAAGGCGGGTACCTCAGACCTTTCTCGTTGAAGGTGACGGCCAAGCGGAGCTGCCGCCGGGATCGCCACGTCTTCAGCCTTGTCTGCTGCTATAAAAGAAAAAAAAAATCCTCTGGGCTAGACGGACTCGGGTTGCGGGCATAAACGGGTCGGGAGATCCATCATTAAAAATAAAAACACTTAAAACTAAAAAATAAAGTTAAAAAGAAAAAATCCTACGGGGCAAGCCGACACGTGCTACGTCACGGCGGTGTCCACGTACATCGGGCCTGGGCAACTTTAAAATCCAAAGGAAAAAAGAAAGAGAAAAAAAGACGGGTCTTTGACAGTTGTGGGTTTCATTCCCAGAATCTGAGAATCAAACCAACTGCCACAAGTGACAGTTGCAGCTTTAGCAACTTAATCGAAACCTCGTCCACTTTGTGTATAGGTGACCTTACTCCTTCTACATCATCCATTTCCTCAATCCAAACTAAACAGAGGTACTGTTTTGGTTAACAAAGGTTGTTCCTTCACTTACTTGAATTGGAGAAAGGACTAGTTTTCTGTCCTGTCCATTGTTTGATTTCCGAGGATAGGAGATGATGATGTTGCCCTTTGATTTGCATTCTATGGTGGGAGCACTTCTTTATTGGAATTCCCCTTTTCCTCATTTGCAGACAAATTTCTCAAATTAGAAAGTTTTCACTTCAAATACCATTTATTGTACCAAAAATTCAATCTTTTTTCACTTGCTCTTGTTTGATTCTGCCTCAATGCTATTGATGTCTCAGAATTTTTACTTGCTCATTGTCCATCTAGCAAATTGTATAGTTCAGGATTTGGTTCTGCTAAGTTTATAGTGTATTTCAAGTATCAGATGCCCAGCTAGTGTATTCTTTAATCTTCATACATGTTTTGTTCATTGATTTTAAGTCATTTTGTTTTGAGGCTCTTGAAAAGTTTTCCTAATAAGGAACCAAGGCTAAGCTCGACCTGATATATAATTGACTCTTGTTCAACAGGTTCACTTCCATGTTGAGGATAGATAAAAACTTTATATTTCCTTGTACAATGTGGAGTATGATGAATTCATTTCCTGATATTTTTATAGTCAAGATTCTTGGCAAGTTTACTAGTCGAATTGTGTTGAAAGAGAATATTCATTATGTTTGTGATTCCAGAGTTATACATTATGATCTTTGTCCATTGCTTGTTCACCATATGATCTTTTGCCTTACCTGTATAGGTGTTGTCATGCATTGATCGAAATTTGTTGTTTGTATGTGCACCAATTTGTTCAGGTCAACTGGTAAAGAATGGCAATCTTGATGTACTGGTTTTATGGGCCAAGGGTTTTATGGCTAATACTGATGAAATTTCAGAGGCTTAAGAGTTGCTCAAGGGTTTGAATTCCAGGTGAGAATATTGCCACTCTGAACCACACCTATTATGATTTTATGTGAATGCCTATTAATTAAATGTTCCTCTGTAGAATTTCTAAGATGAACAAGAAGCAACAATCCATGCAGAGCGCAATAATGGTTTGTTCTAATTGCCATCTACAGTATATAACTATATATGGAGTTCTCTTCATTTGTTTTTTGATCCAGGTATGCGTTGTCTCTATTTTAGTGGTGTACTCAATTCACACTACATACAATATCTTCATCTTGAGAAACTCTGGCATGAAGTTTTTATAAATAATAGAGTTAAGCTATTACTTTTACCTTGATCTTCTTCACCAGTACTATCAAGAAAGAAAGATTTGGAAATTATTGTTCATTGATCTAGTGGTTTGGGGATTATTGTTATTTTTTTCCACTTTACAACATAATCTACATCCAAAAATTTAATTGTGGTTTCCAATTGAAGTTATATGTTTGTTTAACCGTATCTTTGTTAATCAGCTTGCACAAGCCTTGTACGAGTATGGGAGGGGTAATGAAAAAATGCGAGGGAATTGGTGGGTCCTAATTTTGATGCTGATAACTATAAGACGATTGGAGCATCTGGTGAACAGCTGGATGTATTCAATGAAGTTTATTATTGTGTGCTGCTTAACAATGGACCAGCTACAAAAGGTATGGTATATGTCATACTCCCAGCATCAAACTTCCTAGAGATTGTCTTATAACTTTGTCTAACTTTTGCAATTGAGGTGATTGAGAAGCAGATCAAAGCATGAGAGGGGGTCCCTTTCCTTTGGTGCCTCCTGGTATATATCTAAATGATCTTTTAGTTTTATAACTACATATGGCATATGAACAATTGAAGTGCTTGTCTGCTAAAAAAAAATAATGCATATAACGAGTATGTTTTGCAATATTTCCATGCTTTCCATTTCAATAACTGAGAAATAGATTCGCAGAACTACTTTCATTGACATCCCATTTCATCTCTCTTTGTGTTCTTAAGTTACTGTGTTGCGTAAACATACTGTTTAGGTTTCAATAGAAAAAATATAAATTTGTAAATTCATGATTAAATTGATTAACATGTAAATATTTAGCTTAACAATCAAAATGGGTCCATAGCTCAGTGGTAGAGCATTTGACTGCAGATCAAGAGGTCACCGGTTCGAACCCGGTTGGGCCCTTTTTAAAATATTTTCATCCTTTTAAACCATTTTGTAACAAAGGGTACAAAAGCCAAAAACTACAATTTTCCACTTAACAAAAGAGGAAAAGCCATAAAAACCAATTATATGATAATACTTGGAATATCTATATAATTTGTTGATATGTATGAATTAGGTTTGTGAATGTAATAGTATTTCCTAAGTTTGGCAGAAGCTAACTCTTTAAATTGGGAGAATTCACCAACTACGTTCAGCTTAACTGTTTAAGATGTGCCCTTCTCCTTTCCTCTTTTCCATTGGCTTTTATGACCAGACTTTATCACCCTTGCATACAAGCTCAACATGGAAATTCACACCATGGCTGGGATTTTCAGTTTTGTTTTTCCAATGCAAGTAGAAGAATCCATATGCTAAAACTTATTTTCCCTTGTTCTTCCGTATCACATGTATAATCTTTCATTGAGACATAGGAAAATGATAAAGATTAGTTGTAGTTTTACAAAGTGCTCCTGTCCTAAACACAAAGGTTAGAAAAAAAGTTTGTACCCAAAAATGACTGCAACCATATATTAAATAAAGTATAAAAATAAGAATACATAAGTTTTTTTGTTACTCTTATGATCTTCTTTCTAATGTAGAAAGCAAGTTAAACAGCTTAAGGCATAAATCTTGTAGGATTTATGCCTTTTATTTAAAAATCCTGACCATTAATTGTCACCCAGGAAAGAAAATCATAACCCATTCTTGTGAGGCTATATATAAGAAAGTCATGTAGTTTCTGAAATCAATTTTATTGATATACTTATTTTCTGTTCATCAGTCAGCTGTGTATCTATTGAAAATGGTGAGTCATTAGTTACTGGCCAGCTAGATTTCTCTACTAGTAGGAATACCGTAAATGATCTCAACATTATATACTTTTTGCAGGAGCGATCCTCAATTATCTTTCTGTTTCTGGTTATTGCTTCATCATCTTCTTTTGGCATTGGATATGGCCAAAACGACACATTCGATGTGCAAGATTTTGGTGTGACTGGGAATGGACTAGATGATGATTCTCGAGTAAATCTGGACGGCATCTATTCTAGCTTTTAACTCTAAGAAAATTTGCATATTCAGTATATGATATTTGATTCAGGTAAATAGTTGTAGCTAATATGTTGGACTCATTATGATAATTTATGTATATATGCATGAAGGCTCTCTTGAGGCCTGGCAAAGAGCGTGTGGTGCTGTTGGAGAAACACAAACCCTAAACATCCCAATTGGTAGAAAATACATGGTGAAACCAGTGAATTTCTACGGCCCTTGTAACTCGAAAAATATTTTAAGTTCATGGATTTTAATGTTTCTTTTTGTTTTGTTTCTCATTGTCTGCAAGAAGGAACATGCACAGATGTCATTGGCTCAATTTTGTTTCTAATTATGTTAGTATTGTAAACTGTAATCGATCAGGTTGATGGAAGCATTGAGGCTCCTTCAACGATTGATGAGCAGACAGGATGCGAATCGGGAAGCTGGCTGGGGTTCTAAAATGTGAAGGGTCTCACCATCAATGGAGCAGGAGCTATAGATGGCAAGGGTTCAATTTGGTGGAGTCACAAGCCTCAAATAACCAACTACACAATGGTAATGCAATTAGTGATATTAGCGTTTATGGTATTTACTTTTACAAATGAAATAAAATACTACTAACACATCTGAGATTCTTTTTTGTGTGTATATGTGATGCTTGCATCCAGGGTACTAATTTTGCAGCACCCGTGGTGTGTAACTCTTTTTCAGTAAAACATATGCTTGAATTGCTTTCTTTCATATTACTTGCCTTGTATGTGCCTAGTTTTTTCTTCTTGAATTGCTTGCTTTCTTCTTGATCCGTAATAATATGACATAATACATTTTGAGAACAAATATGTTATATTATATAATATTTCAGCAGGCTCTACGATTCCGCTACTGTGACAAACTTTCGCTAAGTGGATTTACTTCTCTCAACAGCCCAAATAAGCATATCATGATACATGGTTCCAATGGTGTAGATATCTCAAGCGTTCATGTGCCCCAACACTGATGGAATTGTACTCTCTGCATCAGCTCGAGTAAATATATTCAACTCTGTCAGTAGAACCGGTGATCTGATATAGTATCCTGTTCTTAAGTCAGTTAAAACTTATAAATTTAGGGAGCTTGTTTAAATTAAATTGGTTTTGTTCTATCATCATGAATGGATTTGATCAATTACTTGACTATATGTAATCGCTTACTTCAGGTGATGACTGCATTGCACTTAAGAGCGGATGCTCCTTTGTAAACATAAGTTGTGTACATCTGATCTCATAGGTATGTGCTTACGCTAAAAACTAGTCAGTGTACATATAATCACAACCTGAAAGTAAAAATAGTTAGCACTTTTCTCTAATTAAGCTATGAATTTGACACATATTCGTATATGTTTGAAGTTTGGGAAGACATCCTAATGATAGAGTTGAAGAAGTGAGCGTTAGGAATGTTGTCTTTTACGGAACTCAGAATGGTGTGAGAATCAAAACATTTAGGGTACGCCAATACTTCAATTATATCCCAAATAAGATCAGATGTATGCCTGATGTATCATCATTTCTTTTATTCAATGTACTTGGAAACATGCCGGGAGGATGTACTGGGCATGTTAGAGGGATTTCGTTCAGCAATATCAGACTTGTGCAGACTAGAAATCCGATTATTATTGACTAACACTACAGTCGCCGGCATGCTGGCAACGGAGAAATAAAGGTGAGTGACATAACATTCAGGGGTTTCCGAGGTACATCAGCTTCCCATGAAGCAATAATACTCAAGTGCTCTAACCTTTAGTGCACCAACATTGTAATGGATCATGTCAACATATCTTCAATGGTTCCTGGAAAGCCAACCTATTCTTACTGTGAGAATGCCAATGGAAGGTCAAGCTTTACTACACTTGATGTTCCTTGCTTGGAAAAGCAGGGATATAGATATATTATAGAGTAAATTGCATGATCGGTATCTGAATTTATGTGTCTTGGTCATAGTGGTACCAATACTTTACAAACTATCAATGTGGTACATGAACTCTATTTTCGCTATCAACGAAGGGTCCGAGATCAATTTTCGTTACGGCATCGTCTATTTGCTGACGTATTTATAAAAGGTAAATATGGTAAATTTCGTCGGCTATAGTTGTAGTTAAGCCGACGAAATGTACTATATTTCGTCGGCTAAAGTATTTTAAGTTGGCCGATGAAATATTAATATTTCGTCGGTCAAAGTCTTATGTTTAAACCGACGACAATGTATTTGGTCTGCTAAAGTAAGAGTTTGGCCGACGAATTATTAGAAATTATGTCGTCGGCTATAGTGTAACACTTAGCCGACGACGGCTTCTATTTCGTCGGCTAAAGTCATAACCGACGAGCCTTTGCCGACGACTTCATAGCCGACGACAACTCGTCGGCTATGGGCTTAGCCGACGAATTTGATGAACAGGCCGACGAAAAATCTTCGTCGACTAAAGTGTTTATCCTGGTAGTGAGCTGAACCATCATTCTTACTGAACACACTGAAATTTATCCTAATTCAGAATTTCAGATATCTTATTCTGAACGCTGACAATAATGTTGTCCACAAAATGTAGTAAACATGTCCTGACTAACTAGAATTAACGTGAGATATATATTTGCCATATGTGTTCGCCTTTCTATCCCTTTTAGGGAATCTAGAGGCACCCTCGAATCCTTATGAATGGAGAAACTTGACAGATTGCTGGATATGTTTTTCAAATGTGTGGAATCTCACTCTCATGGGAACTGGACAGATAAATGGCCGTGGTTTAAGTTGGCGGAACACGCAGGTAATTAATTAACGTTTTCATATTTTCTTAATTATTCCATCATGTATAAATTGCATCAGCTACAGTAATGTTTCTCTCCTAATTGGCCTGGGTTTTGTGTGACTGCATGTTTTGGCGGCAAAACAGATAAGTTATTCTAATTTTTATAATGCTATATCAGAATAAAGACGTACATATGCATTTGACCAAAAAAAGACGTACATTTACATGCTAATTACTGCAGTTCGACAATAGTGACCAACTTACCCTACATAGAGTTACTTCTATCGACAGTCCAAGAGTTCATATCACAATTCACAGTTGTACTGGTGTTCAAGTCTCAAACGTTCATATAAATGCACCTGCAAGTAGTCCCAACACCGATGGCTTTAGTCTCATCGATCGGGTCAAGACATGTAAATATAAGGGATTATGTCATTGCAACTGGTAACTCATTTAGGATTCAACCTGATCTTGATCTCATCATTAATCATCATTAGTCGAGCAGTAGAGTTGAAAATTTGATTGCTCGATTAGTAATGTAACAGTGTTATCACTGTAGGTGATGACTGCGTTGCGACTAAGGCGGAGGCTGCTCCTGTATAAACATAACTGGTGTGCAATGCGGACCAGGTCATGGTATTAGGTATGTGAGAAAGGACTGATCAATGCTTCTTAATGTTTGTGCTGTAATTACGCGGCTACAGATGACCGCACTCTTACGTCACAGACTGAGTTTTATACGGTTAAGGGTGACATGTGATAAATCGCTTGTCTGCAAGATGTGAACAAGGAACTTCAGAAGAGGAGACCGCGTGGGGTGATCGACCTTCTACACTCCGATACCTAAGTCAGTAATAGAATAGAGTAACATTAATACGGTAAAAATGTATATCTTCTAAGACATATATAGAGCTTCTTTTATATGTGGAGAGACATGCTCGATCCCCAACTTACCTTCGATGTGGGACTGGCTTTAGTACGTGTACAGAATTGTATATTTACCAATTCTGAGAATGGTGCAAGAATCAAGACATGGATGGTAATATAAACACTTATCTTCGACACCAATATTTTCCAGTAATGTGCTTCATATTTGATCATTTTGACTGATTAAATTCATTTTGAATACGTATTCACTAATTAATTTGTTGTAGGGAGGGTACGGCTACGCCAGATCGATATCTTTTGAGCAGATAACACTTGAGAATGCCAAGAATATATCCCATTATAATTAACCAACACTATGCTGATGGAAATGAAGGTGAGTGATGTAACATTTCGTGGCTTTGAAGGAACATCAGCATCCGATCAAGCAATAACTGAGTTAGGCTGCACCAACATTGTAATGGATCAAGTTTCCTTAAGCTCGGCCGTGGCCAGAAAGCCATTGCATTCTTATTGCAGAAATGCGCAAGGAAGATCAACCCTTACTTCTCCAGATGTTCCTTGTCTGCAATGATCAAAATGACATGCACAAATTGTAAGAATTCAATAATTTGGAATTCGATCTAATATATAAATAGTGACATGTAATAAGTTCAACTGCATCAGTTCGTAAGGAAATTGAGGTATATTGATCTTCTCCGAATTATGAAATAATGTCATGGGATAACAACTTACTTCTTTTTTAATTAAGATTGACCGATTCACTTGAACTTTGAAGAGACCAGTTAACTAGTTAGCTAGCTAACGTTCTTAGCAAGGGCATAGGGAGAGGGAGGCAATTATGAATCAAGATAAAAGAAGCACCGACTAAAATTGTTATGAATTATTTGTAATTCAAATTAACTTAGAAATACGTATTAACTATTTTGAGTTTGTCCCTATTAATTGCAACTTCTGGCTACGTTACTAGTTCTTAGATTTATTGTTAAACTTCACAATAAGCAATACATAAGCACCCAATTAATTCAGTTGACCAAACAAATACATATACATGCTTTTACCAAAAAAAACAAATGGATATACATGCAGTTATTCCAGATACAAGAATGCTAGAAGAATTAAGGTAACGACATTCTCATACGAATGCACGAATTATATTAAAACATTGAAAGATGCATATTACTAATTAGTTGAAGAACGCCTTCCTCTTTTTTGACTAAACAAGAATGCTAGAAGAATTAAGGTAACGACAGTCATACGAATGCACGAATTATATTAAAACATTGAAGATGCATATTACTAATTAGTTGAAGAACGCCTTCCTCTTTTTTGACTATATATTGCTCCTCATCCTGCTTCTTCTACATACCTATAGCTACAATCACATCCATAGAACGTCTTGTCTGTTAAAGATTACTACTTCTTCCGATCCACTCACAAAAATGCAGTACATAATTTTGAGCTTTTTAATATTTTACGTATCTTCATCTCATTTAAGCGACATTGTATATGGCCAAACAACGTTTAATGTTCTTGACTATGATGCTGCTGGAGATGGAGAGACTGATGACTCGGAGGTAACTTTTCCTTATATTTTGATATTCATTGTGTGTGTCTCGGACGTATGATTTGTCATCCGATGTGTTTATATTGTCACATTGTCAATTTAGGAAGTACATATTTGAGTGTATCAGGTGATTTATATTATTTATTTTAATTTTTAAACTTTGTGGAACGTGGCATATAGGCTTTTGTAAGGGCATGGGAAGATTGTTGTGGAGCTGAAACTCACGATGTACCAACACTTCAAATACCGGAGGAGAAAACTTTCTTATTGCAGCCTACGATATTTAAAGGTCCTTGCAAATCAAGTCGGGTTCATGTTCAGGTAAGAAAGTAGTACATTCACAATGTCATGACTCACGTTATTTCTTCATTACAAAACCTCTAGGTTTTAATTGGTTTCCGTTGTTTGAGCAGGTATCGGGGAAGCTGGTGGCACCCGAAACGCCTGAAGCTTGGAAAGAGTGTGAATCAAATGTCTGGCTCTCGTTTACGTATGTACACAATCTCACTGTCGATGGTTCGGGACAAATAGATGGCCAGGGTTCATCTTGGTGGAGCAAGGCTGATGACCAAAGGCTGTATGAGGTGAAGTGCAAACGACCAAAGGCTCTGCATTTCCAAGGATGTCATAATCTTCTAGTAACAGGACTCACTCATGTCAATAGTCCAAAGGCTCATATTAGTATAAACAACTGCCGATATGTATATGTCGCGAATCTCACTATAACTGCACCTGAAGATAGTCCAAACACAGATGGAATTGACATCTCAAACACGAACTACGTCAATATTCATTCCTCTGATATTGGAACTGGTAATTTCACTAATTTGGTTCAGTCATAATTTCCTCTCTTTTTTTCCAGTGTCTTCAGTATTATTGAACAGGCAGCCGATTGATAGTTTTTCCCTTCCTACAGGTGATGATTGTATTGCTATCAATTCTGGATGTTCTAATCTCAACATTACCAACATTAAGTGTGGCCCAGGTCATGGAATTAGGTTTGTCCCATATTTTACCGAAACATTTAAGATAATTGAGGAGTCCCTTAATTGAACAATATAGTTTTTTTATTAATAACTCACACTCTATATAAATATATATATATATATATATATATTTATATATATATATGAGGTTTGAACTCATAACTTTAAAGATATCAGTTAAACAACTTAACCAACCAAGTCACAGTATACCGACGAATAATATAGCTAGAACACCAGCTCTTTAATTTTAACAATGGATGTACTATGTTAAATACTCTTTCAATTTTGAAACAGTGTGGGAAGCTTGGGACAAGATGGGGCTTATGCAACGGTGGAAAATGTAAACGTGAAAAACTGTAGTTTCAATGGAACTCAAAATGGAGTAAGAATCAAGACATGGCAGGTGATTTACTATAGAGAGCTCTATACATATACTTTTTTTAAAGGAGCACTATACATATACTTTAGCCGAGTGTAGTTTTATCAATTTTTGAAATTTGTTTCTCCTAATTTCTGTAGGGTGGATCTGGGTACGCCAGGAATATAACATTTGAGCAAATCAGACTTAATGCCTCTAAGAACTCAATTATCATCGACCAATATTATTGTAACGGAGGTCATGGTTGTAAAAACAAGGTAACTTTTGAATCCAATGTCTATGATGGTGAACAGTTATGTATAAAATGTTGACATGTATATTGTTGAATGTTGATGAATCTGTTGCATGTAGAGCTCAGCTGTGGAGGTCAGTGATGTGAGATACAAGGATATCCATGGTACTTCAGCGAAGGAGGAGGCAATAAGATTTGCCTGCAATCAGTTTTCCGGCTGTCGGAACATCGTAATGGACAACGTCAACATCACCTCAGATGTTCCTGGAGAGGAGCTATACGCCTCATGCTACAACATGAATGGAACTTCTAACAGCACCTTGCCCTGTGTAACTTGCCTGTCCAATAGTACCTCCTTAGCTCCGCACCCAGCTCCTCCGCCCTTAGCACCGTACGCAGCTCCACAGGCGCCCTTAGCACCGTACTCGATCGTCTCTGATCTAATTATATGATGTAGTAATTGCGATTTTAGCACCATGGTCGCATCTGCAAACCTTCTTTTTGTACTCTTTATATATATACTATATAGAGTGAATCTACTTGCATTTTTGTCAAGGAAGGATAACTTGTCCAATCTTCAATTACATATATATTTTTGTTTCTTTACTATCCATCAAGTTATCATAGTTTTGATTTTCATTAAACTTATGAAAAATGTTAATTCAAAATTTCAAATAATGCGAATTTACTATATACTACTATTAGTTAAGACGTTGTTCCCGTGTGTGTATATACTAACCACCCTTCCCCTCGATGCCAATAATAATCTGCGGGTGCACACCCTGTACTAATTGCAACCTCGCCGCCTTCACCGAAGTTAAGCCTAGTAGTCTAGCCCTCTAAGATAGCTAGTGTGCACGCCCTGTGTTAATTGCGACCTCACCGTCGTTAATATTGTTTCATTGTGCAGTATCATTTCAGGTAGTATCCTATTTAATGCTTGAAATTTAGGAATTTCATTACAAAAATCTGTGTTATATTTCCCTAATAGCATCATGAATTTAGATATAATTATACTAGAAATTCTCATATGCAGGATGCGCGTGTAAGTACACGATATAATTTTAACCGTTCATAACAATCCATATGTTAGACGTCTCTTCTGTACATATATCATTCTATATATGAGCCACCCTATTTATGCTTCAAAATTGGAACTTAATGATAATTTTTTCTTTGATTGACTTCTCCTTATAGCTGAAAATAATTGAAACTCTGTCCTAAAAAACCAATTTCACTTTATTAAAAAAATCACTAAAATTTGGCCGGAGACAAAAAATATAGTAAACAACGTACAGAGATTACAAAAATCCAACTACCTGACACTAACAAAAAAATTGAAGGTGATTCACCTAAACTTGTGACTAGAGGGAAATGCAACTAGCTAGTTCTTGAAGTAACCCAACTAATGGCACAAAAATTTAACCCTAGCAGTTTCTTAAAACCCATGTCAAGAAGAAAGACCATAGAAGGAAAATCTTTAAACACTTACCTTCTGACGTAGATATACTATAAATGCAGGCGAATCACTTCGGCCCCTGAGCTAATAAATTACGTCTTACACCTTATCTAAAAAGCTCAATTTCAAATTTTTACCTGATGTGGATTCTGTGTGCCAGAAATCATACCATATGTGATGATAAATTAATTGGCACCATACACATAATCTAATAGTAAATTTTTACTTAATTTGGCATAGAATTCTATTCCATTATATAAATGCCACCCTGCAACAGACATTCTTGCTCATTCTCATTGTCACACTCTCAGTCTCAAAATGAGTTCCTCCGGTAATGGTGTCACCGAAGACCAACTTCACTCCTTCTATAGGATTGATCGAGAGATCTTCTCTCGATTGGTCGTGAGCTTCATGCGTGACCCTGCTGAATCTCTTATGGTGATGGCCTTATGGCAATGGATGGAAAAGAATTGCTACCCCAACATCCTAGTCAAGATGTTGGGGCTTGCGGACAGCATAGTCAATGGCTTGGCTGATGAAGCTGTGCTTTGCTTGAGGTGTTTGGACTACACTACTACTAACAGTTCTCTTTTACGTCTTGTACCAAACGGTGGAATGATCTTCACTTCTAGGCTCACGCAGAAGGAAATCTCACTCCATATGTTCATTCGAAACAGATACACTACAATCTGTGGGGTAAAGAATTTTCTCACTAATGTTTGTGCTCGTATTTTCACTGATATTTTGCTGAGGGTTTTGCCTTGTGCGAATCCGATACTGTCACAGTTTATTCATCCACAGCAGCCCCTTGTGATTCCGGGATTTCCACATCCAGTGTTTGGTGCCCTCAATGTAATGCCGAAATTTGTTACAGACTTTACTCCCACAGGAGGCCTATGGGGCTGGAGCCCTTCTATTGAGTTATCTGTTGATGACAAAACTATGTTTCTTACATTCTCAAGGGGGTTTCATGTGTCAGTGGAAGAAGTGAAGCAGCTATTTTCAAATGTTCTTGGGATGGAGAAGTGTGTTGAAGATGTGGACATGGAAAATGTTCCATACGATGAACAACCATTGTATGCTAAAATGGAGTTAACTTCTGTCAAACTTGTTGATAAGATCTTGAAAGGGAATCGTGTCGCCAAGTTTCGGATCAACGGCAAGCACATCTGGGCTCGAAAATATGAGCGCCGAGAGTAGGTTGAATAGGATGAACGCCGAGACTAGATGGGATAGGATCAATAAGATTGAGTACTATTCTGTCTTCTAGGTTGTAAGAGCTTGGTTGCCACCAGAGAAGTACCAATGTAGACACATTTTTGGATGAGATTGAATAATATGGCATGGATTTATTAACAAATAGTCATTTTAATGTCTTTATTTTTCTTGAGATGTGTTTTCTATTTTAACGCCGTATAATTTTTGGACGAGGATAACTTACGATATTTAGCGGTTCTCATTTAATATATATTGTGCATGCATTTTACCGTGCATCTTGAATTTGTTGGATGATAATTAATTATTAATGACAAGTATCAATAAAAGGAGTCTCCACATTTTCTCATTAACTTTGGTGCAACATAATAATTTCATAAATATATTAATATGGGTAAAAAATCTTAGACATGGTTGTCCATGTACCATGTGACGGTAAGACGGTAGGACAGATCAATAGAAATGAAAGTACAGTTTATATTATTATCATTGTTATCCATGTCTTTTGACGAAAATTTTTGTATGCACCAAGTGAATCAAGTATTTATTAGAAAATTTCAACCGTTGATAATTATACTTAATTTTTATTTAAAATAAAATAAATAATATTATAAATACAATCTAACCGTTCATTTAAGTTGCTTTAAGTGCACCATGATGCCCCAAGACAATCTTTTAATGTTACTCATAGCTAATACTCCATCACTAGTGGATTTACACTCTTAGCCGACAGAATTTATATTGTTTCGTCGGCTATGATTTTCTTAACCGATAGAAACAGTTTCATCGGCTAGGAGAAAAAGTTCATCGACTAAGAACCTTTAGCCGACGGAATACATTCGTCAAAAATATTCATCGACTAAGCTCTTCTTAGCCGACGGATCTGTGGTCCTAGCTATTTCTGTCGGCTAAGAAAGCTCTTAGTCGACGGAATCTAAACTATATTCTGTCGACTAAGATCTTTCTTAGCTAACGGAAAAGTTTATATTATGTCGGCTAAGATTAAAAATAATATTTACTTACAAAATTGCACTACGGATATTTCGGTGTCTGATTGACTATTGTGATACCAATCTAAAAGCGGAACGGGCGTACAAGTCAAACTCATTGCTAATGCTATGACATATGGGCTTTTGGTCATCCGAGTCCGTTTAAGGCTTTAAAATTTAGTTTTTCTAAACACATGAAAACTCCTAAATCTGTATCTATATGAGGTAGTTTAGTCAAACCTTCAACACAACACACTCTCATCATGATAAGACACAACTGCCCATCTAAAAATTTTGAGACATTTATCCCTCAATGATAGGGCTCTCCATAGGGATAAATAATGGTAAGTAGTAGGTATGTTGTGATTCCGATCATCAAAATTCACAGACAAAAATCCGACCGTCAGATATCATCAATATGTTTAAATATGTGCATGGTAAAAATTGAACTTGATCCGATAAATTTAAGGGCTTCATCCGGACGATCGATCCTATAAGTCAAACCCCTAAATTGCATTGACCGCAACTATTGGCACCGAAAATTTACCGAAATTACGTGATTTTTCAACTGTAGACGTATTTCACCATTCCGGTCATATCTTATTTCACGACTTTTTTTCATTTGAAACTTCTACGTGTAGTTTGTTTTTGAAACGGAAAATTTACTTAAAACTTAGTAAACAAGTTATATAACATTAGTAGACATACTATGATTCTGATGATCAAACTTGCGAAACAAAAATCCGACCATCTGATATGATTATTATGTCGGAATATGTCTATAGGAAAAAAATTCAACTTGATCCGACAACGTTAAGGGCTCAATCGTTACCGTCAATCCTGTAAGTCAAACCCCTTTATACATGAAAACGGTCATTTAACCGTCTAAATTATGTATTTTTCATGGACCTTCAACTGAAAATAGTTTCAACTCAATGAGACTCAACTAGTAGTATAAAAATTATATGAAAAATAACCACCGGAGATAGTGCTACCTCTAGGGAGAAAGAATGAAAAATTGCATTGACTACAACTATCGGCACCGAGACTTAACCGGAATTACATGATTTTTCAAACATAGACGTATTTCAATATTCCGGTCATATCTTATTTCACGACTTTTTTTCGTTTGAAGCTTCAACGTTTAGTTTGTTTTTGAAACGGAACATTTACTTAACACTTAGTAAACAAGTTATATAATATTAGTTGGCATGTTGTGATTCCGATCGTCAAAATTTTAAAAAAAAATCTGATGGATATCATCATTATGTTGAAATATGTGTATGAGAAAAAATAATTCTGTCGGAATTAAATAAAAAAATATAAAATAATTAATTTTTAACCCCTTAGCCGACGAAATTAAATAATTCCGTCTTCTACGGTATCACTTAGTCGACGAAATTGTTTAATTCCGTCGGCTAAGGGCAAAAAAAATCAGAACAATTTTCCCGCGTAAAATTTTAGACCAAAATTTCAAACATTTAGCTGACGGAATTATTGCATTCCGTCGGCTAAGAGCTAAAAAATTCAAAATTTTGAATCCCGACGCTAAATTTCTGAAAAATTTAAAAAAAAAATCAATTTTTTTTCTTTAAATATTCTCTTCTTCTCTCTTTACTTCTCCAAAATCTCTCCTCTTCCTCTTCTGTCTTCTCTTATATGTGGTGGTGGTGTGGCATGTGGTGGTGGTGGTGTGTGGTGGTTTTTGGTGATGGTGTGTGGTGGTGGTGGGTGGTGATGGTGTGTGGTGGTGGGTGGGGGTTTTGGTTATGGTGGTGTGCAGAATCGGAATGGCCGGAATTCTTGCCGGAGATCGATCACCGGCGGTGGATTTTCGGTGATCAATCTCCGTTTTTTAATTTTTTTAGGTTTACCGACGGAATATTCCGTCAGCTAGGAGTTTTTTATTTTTTTAATTTTAAAAAAATTCTGTCGGCTAATATCTTAGGAGACGGATTTTAATCGACGGAAATTCCGTCGACTAGGTTATCTCTTAGTCGACAAAATAAAATTTTTCGTCAGCCAGGGTCTTTACCGACGCGTCTTAGCCGACGGATCTTAGTCGACGGAATTTCCGTCAGCTAAGAGCATAGAAGACGAAAAAATATTCTTAATAGACAGAATTGTTCCGTCGGTTAAAAGTGTAAATCCACTAATGCATACCTGCATGTATCTCTACCAATTAATTTATCGGGCGTACCACTTTGCAATGTGGTAAGCCAGTCTTATATAAGAATCGTCCTGCGCAATGTCACTTGCGACTCAAGTTTGATATCACTGTGGTAACCCTTGCACGTACTCCTGTTTCCACATATTCTCTTAAATCTTGATTTCTGATGCAAGGTAGGTATCATTATGCATGATGAACTAGCTGGGGGTACGTACATGCATTGCCCTTATTGTTCTTTTATCAGGTTGATACAATGATTTGATTTTTAATTTGTTCTACTAATTGCTGAAGTAGTATGATTGAAAGGAGTTTTGTCTCGCTGGACAAGAGTTGCACTAATTTTCCTTGGTCATAACACATCATAATGTTAGTCAACTCCTGCTAGCTAGATAAGGCCACCGAAATACAAACCATGGCATCTATAATTTGCAACAGTCCATTCCCAAAACTCCATTCAAAGATTAAACTTGAGTCCTTGACACAAAATTAAGAAAAATAGCAGAAAACAACAACAAAGAACAGCCTAAACTTCAAACCAGATCAATCTTGGTCAAATAAGAAGTACAATATCTTATGTAATAGTAACCTTCGTTTCCACCTATATATATGCACATATGAATATCCGCTTTGTTTAATTTAGGTTGTAGCTCTCATTTGCAGGCATGATTTTTCTACTCTTCTTCTCGACATTTCTTCTTATTCACAACAACCAAGCATCCTTGAACGATCCCATCAGTTTCTCCTTCCCCACCTTCACCCCTCAAAGTTGCAGCAGTGAAGGTAATTTACTATGCATGGGATCGGTGACTTCAGGTGAAGGGTATTTGAGTCTCACACCAGAGCAACAAGAGAGCAATTCAAGTTCTTCATCGGTTTTACCGTTATACAAAGTTGGGAGGGTATTGTATCGGTACCCAGTTCCGGCATGGTCTTCTTATTTCTCCACAACCTTCACTGTCAGGATTTCGGCTTTCGCAAATACAACTGGTTCTGGAGATGGAATGGCATTTGTTTTTGCTCAGGACAGTAGTCCTTCTCCTCCTGATAGTTATGGCTCATTTCTTGGACTCCTTGACAGATCAACAGAAGGTTTAATCTTTCAATATTGGTTTATTTTTAGATTGACTTCAGGTTGCAAATGAAATTTAATAAACCTTTCCATATTGAACTTCTTTAATTTTTTTGAAATTGTCCGAAAATCAGGTGGGGTGATTAAGCAGTTGGGAGTTGAGCTAGACACTTTCATGAACCAAGAGTTTGATCCAGATGACAATCACATTGCCATTGACACAACAAGCATTATGGACCCAGTTGCGATACAGAGTCTCACCAGTTCAGGCATCAACCTCAAGAGTGGAAGAGACATCAAGTTCAGTATTGAGTATGATGGTTGGAACCACATCCTCCATGTTTCAGCTGGCTACTCTGAGAACCCATTAGTCACTATCTTAAACCAATCAATCACCATGTTTGACAGTACTGTACCGAGCTTTGTGTATATTGGTTTCACAGCCTCTACTGGAACTTTGCCTGAGAGCCACCAAGTCCGTAATTGGGCTTTCACCTCCCTTCAGTTGCCAAATCCTAGTCCTCCTGGGAATGACAAAGTGCATAAGAGAAATACCAGGAACATTTGGCTTGTTGATGCGCCTGTTTTTCTATGTGTGTTGGTTTTGATTGCCTTCACTTACCCTTTTATTATGAGAGTTGTGAAGAGAAATCGCTGTGGTAGAAATGAGGGAGAAGACATAGAAAGCAGGACAAGAAAAGCTGTAAATGCCCCTAAAATGTTTAGTTTCAAGGAGATTTCAAGGGCCACCCAGAACTTCAGCAAAGAAAATCTGATTGGGGCTGGTGCATTTGGAGTAGTATACAAAGGCATCATACCAGATGACATTGATGTTCCTCCTAAAACTATTGCTGTCAAGAGGATCACAGCAACCTCCAAACAAGGTATGGTCAGCACTGTGTGCAATTTCTATGCTTGAAAAGAAACTAAATCAACCATCTTATTAGTAGTGAGTAAAATCATTTAGTTAGTATTGGTCAATTTTCATCTTTAAGATATCGAATTGTAGATCACATCTCTAATCAAGCACCTTATTGTATGAGAGTTACCTATCTAGGAAAGCAAAATTATCATTTGATGTAAGCACATGTTCATTACCCAATTGTGTCTACTAAGGTAATGACATGTATGCTCATACGCATTGCAGGGGAAAGGGAGTACTTCGCAGAAATCTGCACAATTGGGCGCCTAAGGCACAAGAACATTGTACAACTCCAAGGCTGGTGCAACGAAAACGAAAATCGCTGCTTAATCTATGAATACATGCCTAATGGGAGCCTCGACCGTTACATCGGAAAGGGCATCCTTGATTGGAAAACAAGATATAATATCTTAACAGGCTTGGCATCAGCATTGTTGTACCTCCATGAAGAATGTGGCACCCCTGTGGTTCACAGAGACATTAAACCCAACAATGTGATGTTGGACTCTGACTACAACGCTCATCTAGGTGACTTTGGCCTAGCAAGACTAATGCTACAAGATCCTGAACTTACAATTCCCTTAGCCGGTACTCCCGGGTACTTGGCCCCGGAAGTGTTAGGGTTCGCGGGAAAAGCTACACTTGAATCGGATGTCTATAGCTTTGGCATGGTGGTGCTAGAAGTGGTGTGTGGGAGAAGATCAAAGGGCATCTTCGATGACTATAGTTTAGTAGAAAATGTATGGAATTTGTACGCGAAAGACGAGCTGCTCGAGTGTGTGGATCAAGTAGTGTTTGATGGGAAATGTGAAGAGGAACAAGTGAAGAGGACATTGATTGTTGGCCTTGCTTGCTTGCACACAGATTTTATGCTCAGGCCAAAGATAAGGAAGGTGGTGCAGATTTTGATGAACCCAAATGAGCCTTTACTGGATTTGCCAGATACAAGGCCAAGGCCTAGTGCAGTATATCTATCAGTATCTTCTTCAGCTCCCAGAACCACTAATTTTGACTCTGATGCATCAATTACCATGATTCCATAAAATTTCATGAGGATATATTTAGAGGTGTAACAAAATTACTGTTAATTGTAAATGTTGTAGCTGCATAGCCTACATTTTTGTAGCTGATATACATTGTGCTAGTGTAAATTTTTTAGGTACTAACAAATAAAAAGAGTAACAAACAAATAATGATGCTTCTGCCGGGAGTCGAACCCGGGTTCTATTGCTTGGAAGGCAATTATCCTAACCGTTGGACTACAAACGCCTGCTGCTCACCAACCAACACACAATTTAATTAGCCTGTAGTTTGGTTTTTGGACATTATTGATCTAGAAAAACAATAGACCCGGGTTCTATAAAATCCTTCAAAACACATAAAAATGCTGAAAGAAAGCTTTACATTGAAAATGATTGGAATGCAAAACAGAGACTTAAAAAGATCTTGTGAAAGGTGAGCATCAATGGAAACTCAACTTATGACTTGTGTCATAACTAATAACTCATGAGTCATAGGATACGGGAGGCCATGGTGGAGGACCTTTCTTTTGAATACATATTAAATCAGTTGATAACAAAAGGCTTTGTGCAATTGTGTGTCTGTCTATATATATAGAGTAAATTACATGGTCGGTACCTGAACCTATGTGTCCCGCTCATAATGGTACTCATACTTTAAAAACTACCAACGTGATATCTGAACTCTATTGGTTTGATGTCCATTTGAAGAACAATTGAGCTATTTTCCAGCTCTTGAGGCCATTGAGAACACATTCGACGGTTATTTTCAACAAGCTTCAAATCTGGGTTGTCTGGGGAGAAAGGTTTGTTGGTGAAGACAATGTTCTAAAAAACGCTCGGCGCTAGTCGGGCGGACAACCGTGTTAGTCGGGCGATTAACCGATTAATCGCTTTTAGGCGGGGATTAATCGGTTGTATGGCAAGGATTAATCGGTTTCAACCAAAACGGTGAAGCACCGTCTAGCGTCTATGTGGAGGATTAATCGGTCTAGACGGGGATTTTTAGAACATTGGGTGAAGATGGAGAGGAGGCCGTCGGCAGAAGAAGCAAAGAATGAATGTTAAAGGTGTTTCGTTTAGAGAGAGAGCGAGAGAGAGAATCTGAGAAGAAAAAAGAAAGAAAGAGATAGGGAAAGAGAGAAGCGAGCATGATGGTGGTGGTGCGACAGTTTGAGTTGGCCAGACAGCAGCAGACCAATGACGAGAAGGGTGATGGTGGCATTGTTCTTCTTTGTATCAAGTCACTCTCAAACTTCTTCTTCTCTCTCGACAAAAATGAGAGAGTGAGATAAGGTTTTCAAAGCAAAATGTCATTTTTGATCTTTTTTATATGGTCACGTTAGCAAACAGACGGTTCTGTAACGGAAATTGACCCGAGACATTTCTTTAATAGCGAAATCAATATTTATGTATCACATTGATAGTTTTTAAAATATAGATACTACTTTGATCGTGCCACATAAATTTGAGTACCGGCGTTGTATTTAACTTATATATATGTAGAATATTCTCAAATATATATTTTCCTTGTAGATAGAGGTTAAATATTTTGTATAGATATAGGAGATATTGTTTTCCTATTAAATCCATGATTGTGTCTGTATATATACCTCCATTGGAGAATAATAATATTATCTAAAACCATTATCAAACCATTCTTTTCTACTTGGTATCAGAGCCAAAAACCCCCTAAATTTCGTATTCTGCTACGTACCACCACGATCACCACCAAAACCCTAAATCTCAAAATCCAAACAAATCCCACATCACATCACCATAGCAGACCTTGTCTGCCACAAAGTTTCTTGTCGTCTGCTCATTCTTTCTAGCAAGCAACCGGCTTGGCTTGCCGGCTCGGCTCGAGCACTCACCACAGCAAACTTGCAACAGCGGCTCCACATCACATCACCATTCAATGAATTTAGTTTATAAATCATATGGCAGACCATTTCGAAGACCTTGAACCCAGTTGTAACCCCTTTAAACTCAAGAGCATGTCTCTCATCATCAATCATTATCATATCACCATGCCACCTCATCCTTGCAGCAAACCAAATTCATATGCAAACACACAGTGTCCTCTTTGTGAAGTGTTTGGGCATAGAACCCGACAGTGCTACGAAGTAATTGGATATTCGAATTGGTGAGATTTCACTAAGAGACCCCGGAAAAATCTAGAAAAAGTTGTTATAGTCACTATAAAGGAAATGCAACAGTCTAATGCCTATGTCGCCCAGTTAGGTATAAACGGTAAGGTATCTATGAATAGTTTCTGAATTATTGATTCAGAAGCATCTGATCACATGACTAATGATCCTAGCCTCTTGGAAAAATTAAAATCCTCCTCTTAAAATGTTTTTTCTACCGTTGATGGTACCCCAACTCCAGTTACCGGAGAAGGTTCTTTTGTTATGTCTGATACTTTAACCCTTGATTCTGTGTTGGTTATTCCTTCATTAGCATATAATCTTCTATATGTCAGTCAAATTATTCTCTCTCTTTCATGTATTGTCACCTTCTATCCATTTTTTGTGTATTTCAGGACATTCTGACTAGGCGGATTTTAGGTTATAGTGTTAGGAAGGGAAAATTGTACTACTTAGATCTGACAGAGATCGGAGAAAAACACAAGCATTTTTTAGGTCAAGCTAATCAAATCAATGGAGCTGAGACGGCCAAGAAAGATGTGTGGCTTTGGCACTATAGATTGGGACACCTAAACTTCAATTATTTAAAGAAACTGCAACCGCAATTATTTTTAGCTGTCGACCATTCAAATTTTTGATGCGACATATGTGAGCTAGCCAAGAGCCATCGTATTTCATATTCCCCAAGTCTGCATATAAGCCCTGTTCCATTCATGAAGATTCATTTCGATGTTTGGGGCCTGCAAAAATTCCTACACATAGTGGCTATTGATATTTTGTAACATTTATTGATGATTGTACTCGTATGACTTGGGTATCTCTACTGATGAATAAGAGTGATGTCTATTCTCGGTTCACATAATTTCACAAGATGGTGTCTACACAATATCAACAAGCTATTCGAGTCTTTCAGTCTAACAATGGTGGAGAGTATGTTAATGGTCGTATGCACGAGTTTATGCAGTCCCATGAAATTCGACATCAGACTTCAAATTCTTACACTCCTCAGCAAAATGGATTAGCTGAAGGGAAAAATCATCAATTGTTTGAAGTTGTTCATGCCTCTTTATTTGGCATGAATGTACCTCTTGAATATTGGGGAGAAGCTGTGAGGTCTGCTGCATATCTCATTAATCGTACTCTTTCTCGGGTAATTGAATTTCAAAGCCCTCTACAGCAGCTTCAACATCTTTTTTCTGTTCCATCATTACCTAATTTGGAGTCTCGAGTCTTCGGATGCGTAGTTTACGTTCATATTTCCAAGCCACAATGAAGTCAACTTGATCCTTGTGCAAGACGGTGTATTTTTATTGGGTATGCCGATTTTCAAAAAGCCTACAAATGTTATTATCCACTCACATACACCATTCATATATCCCTTGATGTTTCTTTTCGTGAATCTGAACCTTACTACTTAGGGGAAGTCTCAAAGTCTTCCTTTAGGAGGAGAGAAGTTGTGAAGGTAATACTCAGAATTTATTTGAATTCAATGAATTAGAAGCGTTGGAATCCAGATTTGGAGTTGAAAATCACGAAACAAATCGAGGAAATAATATTAGACAGAATGATGAAAGACCCGCTAGTACATGTGATCAGAATGTGGGATCAACAGCTGCTGACGCACATTGGGACACACATGGGGCGAGCCGTGTGAGCCTCACTGAGGAGCGAGGGGGCCGCAATGAGCTGACCCACCAGCAAACTGGTGAATGCCATGCGGATGTGCCAAGCCACCACAAGTCGAGCTGCTAGTTGAGCCGTACAAATCTGAGAGAGAGGCTGAAAGCGCGCCACGTGGCAGGCAGGAAGATGGTGATGCAGATGTTGTCGAGGCAGAAGGGACAACTTCCGTAGGTGGGTCACACGATATTACAATGTCAGCTCCATCAACAGAGAATATTCCTACAGTACAAGGCCCTCCACGGTCTAATACTTTTCCCTTTTCTGCACCAAGAACTGAAGAATCCGCCGCGAATGTCCCTCCTCAGGTACCTTTAAATTCATCTCAGGTAGATAATGTTGAACATAGAAAATCACAGAGGGTTACTAAGGGTGTTCCGAAAAAACAATATGAACTAGACATCAAAGTCAATGCTAAATATCCTATAACAAATTACATGTCTAACCATAGGTTGTTTGGGTCACATGCTCTTGTTATTAATCAATTATCCAGTGTTTCTATTCGTAATACTATATAGGACGCAATGGTAGATCCCAACTGGACTCAAGCGATGAATGAAGAACTAGAGGCATTGCAGAAAAACTCGACTTGGGATATTGTGACTATGCCTGCTGGGAAGAAGACCGTTGGATGTCGTTGGGTATTCACTGTAAAACTTAAAGCTGATGGGAGTATAGACAGGTATAAAGTTAGACTAGTTGCCAAAGGATACACCCAGTGCTATGGAATTGACTACGAAGAAACATTTGCACCTGTAGCGAAGATTAACACTGTCCGAATCTTAATTTCCCTTGCAGCAACTAAAGATTGGTCCCTACGACAATTTGATGTGAAGAATGCTTTTCTCAACGGAAATTTGGAGGAGGAGATATATATGGACATGCCGTCAGGAGTTAAATGCAGATCTTGTGATGTAGGCAAAGTTTGTAAGTTGAAAAAGTCTTTGTATGGACTTAAGCAATCGCCGAGAGCCTGGTTTGGAAGATTTTCCAAATTAATGAAAATGTTTGGTTACAGACAAAGCAACTCATATCACACTTTGTTCATCAAGCGTAGTCAGGGTAAGGTCACTGCTCTAATTGTGTATGTTGATGACATGATTGTTACATGAGATGACCTGAAAGAGATAGAAGCTCTACAAAAGTATCTTTCGAAAGAATTTGAGATGAAAAATCTTGGACAGTTAAAATATTTTATTGGGTTTGAAGTTGCAAGATCAAAGAAGGGGATTTCTTTATCCCAACGCAAGCATGTACTTGATTTGCTAGCTGAAACTGGAATGTTTGACTGCAAGCCTGTTGAGACACCAATTGAAATGAATCACAACCTCGCCATCTACCCGAATCAAGTTCCAACTGATAAAGGGAAGTACCAACGTCTAGTGAGGAGACTTATTTATCTTTCTCATACTAGACCTGATATTGTTTATGCTGTAAGTGTTGTCAGTCAGTTTGTGCATTGTCCCAGCGAAGAGCATATGGATGCGGTATATCGTATCTTGAAGTACTTGAAGATTACACCAAGCAAAGGCTTATTGTTTGAGAAAAAAAGAGAATTTGATGTTGTTGGATTCACTGATGCAGATTGGGCTAGTGATAAGACTGACAGACTGTCTACATCTGGGTATTTTACATTTGTTGGAGGAAACCTTGTGACTTGGTGAAGTAAGAAGCAAAAATTTTGTTGTCAAGTCAAGTGCTGAAGCAGAATTTCGAGGTATGGCGCATGGAGTGTGTGAGATGTTATAGATACGTAATGTGTTGAAAGAGTTAGGTTTCAAGCTCAAGAATCCTATGGACTTGCATTGTGATAACACGTCGGCTATTGAGATTGCTCATAATCCTGTTCAACATGATCGAACGAAACATGTGGAAGTAAACCGTCATTTCATTAAAGAGAATTTGGATAGGAGAATCATTCGTTTTTCTTTTGTGTATACAGAAGATCAATTAGCAGATGTTCTTACGAATGAAGTGTTAAGGAAAGTATTTGACAATTCGGTAGGCAAGTTGGGCATGATCGATATCTATGCACCAACTTGAGGGGGAGTAGAATATTCTTAAATATATACTTTCCTTGTAGATAGAGGTTAAATATTCTGTATAGATATAAGATATATTATTTTCCTATTAAATACATGATTGTATCTGTATATATACTTCGATGAAGAATAATAATATTATCAAAAACCATTATCAAACCATTATTTTTATTTTATATATATATATATATATATAATACGAAGCATACAAACGGATTTGAATGCGAGTGCCATCTTTGCTTGGATGGTTGTAGACTTGTAGGAAGCATGATATATGTTTTTCTGTGTGAGCCTCTGTTGGTGTAAAGAGCTGACGTTCGATGACGATGCCATGTCTGCAACTGCATGCGTTGCTTCGATGACGATGCCGATTCCTCTCTTTCCCTGGCTGCTGGTCCCTGCCGGAGTTGGACCAGAAAATATGTGTCGGTTAAATTTGGACCATTTCCCCAACAATAAGGAAGTCTAACTAGTAACTAGTAACTAGTAGTATACATTCATTCTAACAGTATCTGCTCTTATAATCTATTGCAACTCTTTCTTCTGGTTTGGCATTTTGGCTCACTGTTTGTTCGATCTCTGCAAACTTAACAATGTATACATCGAGCATGTATACATTGTTAAGTTTGCAGAGATCGAACAATCATGTATATTAAGGTGAAAAAAACTACACAAGCTATCTGTGAACAAGCACATATTATCATTACCTGATTGGCTAAATGCTAAACACATCATATTGCTTATATTACACATTCAAGCCTGGAATGCATCATTATTTTCAAACCTTGGGCTAAGTCAAATCAAGTACTTGATTTGAGATTATGGGGCATGGCTATTCTTAGAGTTAGGACTTAGTAAACCCCTTGATCCACTGATCCACAGCATTACATCTCAGAGTGGTTAAATGTCCAAATCATGCTTCGAGTCAAGTTAAACATGAATAAGGAAATTGAAGGAAGATGGATTTTGTTGGTAGCCACTAGCCAAGCCAACCACTAAGGGAAATAGCCAATTTGACACTACAGCATTGGTCCATAGCCCTTAGAAAATTTCACCACAAAATTCAAGACAATATTACAAGCAATTAACTCGACATACCCACCAAGACTTAGATTCACTTTCATATTGCAAAATTTTCAACTCCCTAAGTACGGGTAAAAGTCCATAGAAGCATTGTGCTAAAAAAAGGAGAAAGGCAATGAAACCGTACTAGTGGATTAGAAGCGTTATGACCTAACGAAGCGATCCTATCAACTACAAAGTTAACATGTATATGAAAATACATCACTGCAAATGAAAATACAACCCTACATTTGAAAAGCAAGCCAAAGGATGTTCCCAACAAAACATGAAATTGGCTTTTAGCTTCATTTAGAATCCATGGTAACATTGTCAAGGTGAACTCAACCTAACCTAAATCTCTTTTTGGACAAGGTGATCAATTAAGCTGCCCCAAAGCTAACCCAAAGGGCTGAGAAAAACGAAGCTCTTACCGAGTCTGATGGATAAGCCAATTCAGAATAGAAATTAACAGGTAACTTACCCTCCCTATCTGGACAGAGCCAGGAATAACCACATTAAGGGTACAAAATCACCACAAAATGGTGAGAAACAGATCTAGAAAAATTAGAAAATGGAGATGAGACTTGAAAATGAAAGACAAAGTATGTCAAAACTTTCACAATAGAGGCCTCCCCTGCTCTATAGCCCTCAACCTAACCTACATCTCAAAAGACATGAATCTTTAAATTCGACTCCTCAAGTACTGTACCAATTTTACTAATGGTATGGGTCATTCATCTTAGAGAAAAGAAAAGAAAAAAACCTTCAATCCGTTCTCTCACCGACAAGCTTCTAGGCCGAACAGGAAACGGAGAAATGGGGCATCATGGTCCAATAAATTGAGACGTTGGTTATTAAAAGACATGGAATACACCCACATCACCCCTGGACACGTGGGGATTCCAAAATGCGCGCGCAAGGCTTTTCCCCTCTATCTTATTAGTACCACGTGGCGTTCACAGGTAGTAGTCCTAATAGAAAACAGCTGTGTGGATGACTAACATTTACCATTTTAACGTTCGGTCACCGTTATCAAAAACAAATGGCATATACAAAACCCAGAAAAAATTAAACAACCCTTTCTTGTTCTATGATTGCAGTTCTCAAGTTCTGCCATCAAGCTCTCATCTACCAAACCCCGAAACCCTAATTCACAATTAAACATGTCCTCTCCCAAAAATTTGATTACCAAGGCGAGAATGAACCGACCTCCTCTATTCAGACCAGCATCGAATCAGAAAACAAAGCTGGGAGGTTGTACTTGATTATGGTGGTAAGCCATTTGTTTTTAGTTTTTACATATAAAAACGTCATGTTCTTATATGTAAAAAAAGGAGGAATAGAACATAGAAAGATAGGAAAGAACAAAAGAAAAGGAGAGAACAAAGTGGGAGGATCTGAAATAGAACAGAAACGCAGAAAATGATGAAGAACTGTGGTGGGAAGAACATTGGTCATCAGTGGATGGGTGATCTGAAATCGAAAGATTAGGAAAATTTGGAACAGAGATTTAGGAAATAGAATGAAAATAAAATCATGTCTGCCACCGTCGGACAGAGAAACTACCACGAAGGTAGAAGAATCTACCACACAGGAAGAAAAAGATGAAGAATAGAAAAAGGCTCGAGGAGGTTCTCTCTAGGAGAAAGCGTTTCATGTTCCCTTTAAAAAAAGAAATGGTTCTACACTAATACTGTAGAAACGAAACTCATAAAGTTCCAAAACAAAATCGTCTTACAAAATCCTACTCAAAGTTCCAAAACAAAAAATAAAATACATATTGGACCACACAAAATGTATTAAAATTTCTCTAACAGTATGACAAAATAAAAAAGACAAGACAGAATTTATTTATGTTTGAAAAATATAAAATAAAATTATGGAAAAAAAATTCAAAACCCTATAGGAAAAGCCCAAATACCCATCAAACCCCCCATACCACTTTCCCCATTTTCCACACATAAAAAACCCCTCACTCCCAAACTCGATACATCATCACAGTTTCTATCTGACCCCTTCTTCCTCTTCCTCCTCCCCCTCACCTCAACCACTTCCACCTCCATATTTGCCAGAGAAAATGGGCAAGGGTGGCTCCCTCAGCGAGGGAGTGGTGAAGAAGATCCTCCTCTCCTACACCTACGTCTCCATATGGATCTTCCTCTCTTTCACCGTCATCGTCTACAACAAGTACATCCTCGACAAGAAGATGTACAACTGGCCCTTCCCCATCTCCCTCACCATGATCCACATGTCCTTCTGCGCCGCCCTCGCCTTCCTCCTCGTCCGCGTCTTCAAGCTCGTCGAACCCATCACCATGCAACGTGACGTCTACCTCTCCTCCGTCGTCCCCATCGGCGCTCTCTACTCCCTCTCCCTCTGGCTCTCCAACTCCGCCTACATCTACCTCTCCGTCTCCTTCATCCAAATGCTCAAGGCCCTCATGCCCGTCGCCGTCTACTCCATCGGCGTCTCCTTCAAAAAAGAAACCTTCAAAACCGACACCATGGCCAACATGCTCTCCATCTCCCTCGGCGTCGCCATCGCCGCCTACGGAGAAGCCCGCTTCGACACGTGGGGCGTCATCCTCCAGCTCGGCGCGGTCGTCTTCGAGGCCACAAGGCTCGTCCTGATCCAAATCCTGCTCACATCTAAAGGCATCACGTTGAATCCCATAACTTCCTTGTACTATGTCGCGCCGTGCTGCTTGGCTTTTCTACTGGTCCCTTGGATCTATGTCGAGTACCCGACATTGCGTGACACGTCGAGCTTTCATTTGGATTATGTGATCTTCGGGACTAATTCTCTATGTGCTTTCGCTTTGAATCTTGCGGTCTTCTTGCTGGTGGGGAAGACCTCGGCGTTGACGATGAATGTGGCGGGTGTGGTGAAGGATTGGCTGTTGATTGCGTTCTCTTGGTCTGTGATCAAGGACACTGTGACCCCGATCAATCTGGTGGGGTATGGTCTTGCGTTTTTGGGGGTTGCCTATTACAATCACTCGAAATTGCAGGCTTTGAAGGCCAAGGAGGCGCAGAAGAAGGTGCCGAATGCGGATGAGGAGGCGAATAATAGGCTGTTGGAGGCTGAAGGTGATGGAAGGGAAGATAAGTGAGTCCCGGAATTGAGATGCATTGTTGTTCCTGATTGAGTTAGGAACAGAATTTGAGTTATGATAATAAGAGCATTGTTGGGTTAGAAGGCGGAAGTGCATAAAATGGGTTCGAATTGGGAAGCAGAAGGAGCTTGATCAGGTTCCGGTTACTTTTGTTTCTTGAGATCAAGAATTCGGGTTTTGGTATGTTGTTTTAGATTTCACTTTCTTTTTGTTATGATAGCTGCTGGCTGTTCTTTTTTTATTAGTACCCCCATTTTGGTACTGTTGAGGATTTGAGATTCACAACGACTGTTGCTTATAGTGCCAATCATGTGTGTTTAGTAGAGGAAGAATCTCAGATGCCTTATTTTTTGGTTCCTCTTCATTTATTTTTGTGTAGGAACTCCTTATGAAGCTTTAATACTTATTGCTTCATTTTTATGTATGTCTCAATGGAATTGTTGTTCTTGGTCTTCTGAAGTTGGCAGGATCACATTTAGCGTTCTTTCTCATCTGTACTGGAATTTCATCTTGTCAATACTATCACTATGAAAAACTGAGACTTTAGAGATTGGACATTGTTGTGAAATGGACAAGTGAACAGGACAGATACCCATTTGGCCAAGAGTGGGACTTTGCAAGTTTGACAAGAAAAATCATGTCCACAAAGAACAAGTTAATGCACTTTGAAATTGCATACTTCAAATTGTGGGCCATTAAGGTATACACAAGTAAGCAAGTTGGGTAAGAGCTAGAAATTCTTGCTCCAAGCTCAGCCTTACCTATTTTTACCTTCTGTTATGAAGTTACTGAATTCCAATAGATTTTACCTTCCATGATTACAAGACTTTACAGTCTCATCCACTAGGAAATGATCAACCACTTTAGCTTCAGTTCAAAAACAGAAAGATAAACAGCTTTAGCTTTGGTATGTTGATGTGGTAGTGTTATACTTGCTCATGCTCACTTCCCCTTTAAGCTTATGATGAAGGTTATCTGTCAGGTTAGACAGTATCTAAATTAAAATTGAATTATCTTTTTGTGTTTCTCACATTAATCTAAATGCTCACGTATCAGTTTCAGCTCTAGAATACAATACAACTTTGTCTTGTTATCTAACCTTCACGCCACGCATTATGAGCAATGCAAGCACTCGAAACTATGATCACCATTAACTTCTGACATAGAGGTTTAACAAGGTTGTTATGCTAACATTGTTTATCCAGTGGTCTTGTTTACAAGAAGTAACTTCCAATCTTTGTTGCTTTCAAAGAGTTAGCTCCTTTCCTTATTTGAAAACAGCATTCTGATATCAACATATTAAAAAAACTAAATCCCACATAGGGTGTCAATTACCATTGATGAACTGCCCAGAAGCTTACTGGTGAGAAAGAACCAAAAATAGCAATATGTTGTACTTAGTGGCTTTGGTGTAATCCATGTTCTAATGCTCACTCCACAAATGCCTTATTAGTAGACAAATTGACATGGTACCAAATGAGATAAGGTGTCACAATCTTGGTTTGTATCATAATTTTGGTCGCTGGCTTAGTTTGGCTGCTGGTTGCTTGCCAATGTCAGCCAATGTACACATCAGAAACGGGATCGTCTTCCTCACATCAGTTTGTAATTTTCAAACTTCATTTGGTGTTAAAACTCCCCCATTCCAGCTGGTAGAGCACCAATATGAAGCTGGTGTCGTAATATCTGTATCCTTTTGAATCTAAAACCCATACAGCACCTGTCCCATGATACTACCAGATGCATGGGCCATTTAGTTTGTTTCTCTATATGATATCTAAGAGCTGCCCATATGTGAGGGATGAAAGCCGTGATACATTAGAAGCCCAATCTTTGATAGTTTGATGATGTCTCAGGTTGAGGACTCCAAAATAAGCATATCCAACTCATCGGTAATCTCAATTTTTGATAGTTTGATGATGCCTCAGGTTGAAGACTCCCAAATAAGCATATCTGACTCATCCATAATAGAGAGTGTCAAATATTTAATCTGGCTAGCCAAGAGAAGAAAACTTTAGCAAAAGAAAGGAGGAAGTTGTCATGAGTGATGTGAAATAAAGTATGTGATATGAAGATTGTTGAAAAAAAAACAATTTGAGATACCCAAAGTCTCAAGAATAAGAGCCTGGAGTCATTTGTTCTTCCAAAAACATACAGATTTGTCCCTAGTTAACCACGGACAATTTTGTCTAAAACAAAAGCAATTAACCGAATACCTGACCGAATTGAGTATTTACGATAGGCCAGCTTGCAGGTCGATAAAATAGGATATCTTGATCATACATAATCACCTCATTTGGAATGAGCAGAATAAGAATCCCAAACAAATTTTAGTATAGTAGTTGAATTAAGAAATGATAGATCACGAATATCAAGCTCTCTTTCCCGTTTCAGGGCACAAACCTGAACCTAAGGAATAGTGACGATTTTTCGAGTCCCAATGTTACCAAAATAAATAAAATTTCGTGCTTAACACTTGGGATGCAGAACGTTAAAATCATCAAATGTGAAAAATTATTATTTTAACGTTCAACACCCATGTATGAAAGTTATTGGGAATAATAATTTTCCATACTTGATGATTTTAACGCTCTGCATGCCAGGTATGAAGGTTATTAGGGGTAGTATTTCCATATTTCAGATTCCGACGATTGGTGACTGGAGTCCAGAGTCCAACGACCGGGGTCCATTAATCAGAGTTGGTGAGGTTCCGGGCAAGTCTTCTTTCTCTAAATATGTTTAAGGGGTGAGGGTAAAATGATATTAAAATAATATAGTTTCCTTAGAGTTTTAATAAAAATTTGTTTATTTGGGCACAAGTAATAATACTTTATATTAGAATATGCACAAATTTTTAGAATCATTTAAATGAGTTAATTAAGATGGGGTTAAATTAGTACTAAATAGACATTTTCTCACTTTTTTTTTATTTGAAGAAGAACAAAGAGGTTGTTTTTACTTATGCCAAAAGAAAAAAGAGAGGAAATTGTATAATTTTCCCATGAAACTGAAACATACCCAAACTAATGTAATTTCACAAAAGACTAGCAATTTACTATATACTATTCTTTGATCACTGTTCTTGAACAATATCTACAGTACAGTACCGATTACGCCCCTGCATTTGTTTTTTTTGAAGTTGTCAATTTCGTTGGGTTTTCTTATTCCTTTTTTAATATAAGCAATTGGTGTTTTATTATCCGGTCTGCCCTATAAGCTTGGTTGAAATAGTAGTTCAAGAAGAGCTGAATGATGAATGCAGCATCCACAAGCATGATAGTTACGAAGTCGTCACTGCTAAGCTTAATAGTTTCTGCATAATAACCACGCAATTCTGCTTCTTGGTTCCTTATTTTTTGTATGTAATACTCCAAGTTTTCCTTGGTGCGATCTAGAAATTGTTGTACATACCTGTATTTGTGCTCCTCCATGCCCTGTAAGGTGTGATTGCCATAATGTAATGGGCCAATAAAGACTACTTTGGGTGTGTAGACACTTGGTAAAGACTACTTTGGGTGTGTAGACACTTGGATTTAGAATCCTTAACCTCTCTGGAACTCTGTAAATAAGAACATGACGAGGACAGAGGCAACTTCTGCAGCTTCTCTCTTATTCGACTTTCCAATGGAATGGATCCATTTTCTGTCATTTGGAGCAGCTTCATCATCGTTGTTGCTCATTTTGCTCTTCACCATGACAATTACCCGCACTGCTAACAATCACCAACTTGTCTTTCAGTATCAATCAGCATGACTCGTTCGACCACAACTTTGTTGATATCTTTTTTTTTGCAATTTACGCATTACCGTTCCCACGGCAGTGAGCCAGTGAAACAAATATCTGGTCATAACAAAGTTGGTAGATAACTGAATGGATGAAAAGAATTTGATCAGTCCAAGTGTTCCCTGAACCGTGCTTAATCATTTCTAATTTTACGTATCATAAACAATATGAGATTCTACGAAAAGAAAAGAACAAAACAGATCAACAGAGGAAGGGAAGGAATGAATTTCACCTTAAAGAAACAAGTCGAATCCACACCTTGGCGTGAGGTATGCAAGCATGGACTATGGAAGCGTGTTGTTGCCTTTGCTGGGTTAATGTGATCTCCACTCATAGAACCATATAAGGTAGCTAAAAATTAATGGAGTTTCTTTCTCTTACTCACGGCACAAACACAATGATTGGTCCATTCCCTGTTATGAAAACAGAGTTACAAGAGCAACATGGCAAGAATAGTTTGGATATGGACATATGGTGATCGGGGTCTCCATCAGAAAATGAAAATACTCGTGAAATTGAAATTAGTTTGTCACCAAAAATCTTTACATGAGCACAGACCATTCTTGAAATGGTGAAACCTGTTTCGGTCCCTCACCACTATTTCTCGATTATAAATCTTAGAGATGAACTTGGTAGCAGAATGGCAGTCGTCACAAACCCGCAGATTCTTTACTATGCGAATAGGAGTTCCCGGTGGCGTGTTCAGGAGGGCGAAAGCAATGGCCAACTTTTCACTATGCCTGTTTAAAGCATCTTCTTTATCTTCTTCATCAATATCTAGCAAAACCTCTGATGTAGTGGGAACATAGCCAGCTCTCTTCATCTTCCTCCCCATTTCATCAATCATCTCATAAATTTCTTTGGACTGTTTGTGCGATTTATCTCCCGCCACAAATTCGTAAATTTCATTATCTAGCTCAATCATAGTGCTCCCAGGGATCTTTTTCATCCCTTTCTTGTCCATTTCCTCTCTAGTCTTGGTTTTCTTCTCCCAATGGTTCATTTTTGCATAGATGTTAGAAAGCAGGACATAGTTGGACTCATGCATAGGTTCAGCACTGATCAACTCTTTGGTGATGCTCTCTCCAAGCTTGAGCTCCCCATGCGCATGACAAGCACTGATCAGGGTTCTCAAAACTACGGGATTTGGCTGAATAGGCATTATCCGGATAAACTCCAATGCCTCTTTGACATGTCCAGCCCTGCATAACATATCCACCATGCATCCATAGTGTTCTATCTTAGGCACACAACCAAATCTTTCCACCATCATACTGAAGTACCTCTTCCCCTCATCAACCAACCCCGAATGACTACAAGCCGAAAGCAGCCCTATAAACGCAACATCATCCGGCTCCACCCCATCTCCAATCATTTCCTCAAACAATCCAACAGCCTCTTCCCCATGCCCATGCATTGCCAAACCATCAATCACAGAAGTCCAAGAAACAATTGTTCTCCCACTCATCCTCCTAAACAACCTCAAAGCCTTATCAACATTCCCACATTTAGCAAACATATCAATCAGTGCATTACAAAGCTCCACACTCTTCTCAATCCCCTCTTTCTCAATGTAGGACTCCACCCACTTCCCGAGCTCAAGCGCACCCAAATCAGTACACGCAGACAAAACCGAGACCATAGTAACCTCATCCGGCCTTACTCCCCTCATCTGCATCTCCCTAAAAAGCTCCACGGCGTCACTAGACCACCCCACCCTCACGTAACCACCAATCATCGCGCTCCACGAAACAGAATCCGAGCTCGGCATTTCATCGAACACCTTCCGTGCACTCTCAATCCCTCCACCGCAGCAACAATACATATGAACCATGGTGTTCCTAACATGAACATCATCACCAAACCCGAATTTCAACACCGACCCATGAACCGACTTCCCCAGATTCAAGTCTCCAATTCCGGCGCAGCCCTTAAGAACAAAAGGGTAGGTGAACTTATTAGGCAAGACTCCACCTCTAACCATGACCTTGTAAAACCACAAAGCTTTACGCTTTGCGTGACTGGTGTGAGCGTAAGCTCTGATAATGGTATTGAAGAGAAAAGCATCGTATAAATGCGTATTGGAATCCAGCGAGAACAGAACGGAGGAGGCGTAGTCGACGGCTTTGAGGTCGGAGGCGGTGGAGGCGAACTTGGTCAGCACCAAGAGGCTGTTCCGGAGGCCCAGTTTGACAATGTGGGCCTGGATTTGCTTCAGCTTCGAAACGACGTCGCATAGCTGGAGTAGAGCTAAGCAGCTCTGCTCTGCTTCTCTGGTTTTGATGATCACCTTCATAACGGCTATCACTAATCAAACAGACGAGTCTAAATATTAGGGACAGGGATGAGAGAAACGACCACGCAATTATTGTCGTTTTCCCTACCAACCTCCTAAACTTTTCCACGTGGCTGGTCGGAAATTCGGCCACGTCGTCTTCTTCGTCAGTCCCTCACTTTCCGGAACGCTTTTCTATTCTGAAACGTCACTGCTGAAAAATTGTGATCGAATTAGAATGAGAAAAGCTTCGTCGATCTCCGCGATCCTATTTGGGCTTCACCGCGGCCCAAAGCCCAGCTCCTGCGTCAATGCGATTCGCTGCTACTGTGATCGAGCTGTTCCCAGCTCCAGAAAGCTTGCAGGTTTTTTTTCCCTCGGTAAATTTTCAATAAGCTTTTGGATTCTGATTGGGTTCTGTGGTTGTTAGGGCCATTGACGCAGTACAGGAGCTTAGTAGAGCAAGGGAAACTGCATCATGATCCGAACCAAGAGGCGGTGGCTTCGCAGTTGGAGAATTTGCTGGGGAGGTTAGAGAAGTATGAGAGTGAAATGGAGGAGTATCATGTAAGAGTTTTGAGGTCATTTTTGGAAGTTTGATAATTCGAAGCTTGATTTTTTTATGTTTCAATTTTTCTTGCAGACGAGTTTGGCCAATTGGGAGAGGAAGAGAGAGAATGAGAGGAGGAGGATTTTGATGGAGGAAGCTGAGGGTAAGCAGAAGGATGATTCAGGGGATAGCCAAGGGAATAAGGTTTTCGGGAGATGGATGTCCAAGTAAGCTACATTGTCGAAAAGACGAAAATGCTTAGCCAATTTGTACCTCTTTGGTTGTGTGTTGTAAATGTTTTGAATTTGTTTTGGAACAGGAAAAGACCTGAGAATGTGGAACCTGGAGTTGGGAAATGGGTGTCATACCTTAACCGGGAGAGGAAGTTGGATTCGGTTGTTGGACGTCGGCCAACTGCTCCTGCTGCGCCGAAAGGATTGTATATTTATGGCAATGTTGGAAGCGGTATGGTTCTATACTTCTATATTGTGTGTATGTTTTGATCTGTAAAGTGAATGTTTGGACGTAGGAATCAAGTTTGATGTTTTGATCAGGAAAGACAATGCTTATGGACATGTTCTATAGTGCCACTGAAGGAATTGTTAAGCACAGAAAGAGATATCACTTTCATGAGGTGAGGTTTTGAATAAGGTTCGCTGATCATAAACATGTGGATCTTTTTTATGTTTTTGGAATGTGAAGATATGCATCGTCTTCTCTCCAAGTTGACTGTTGATAATGTAAGTTAAACCCTTGATTTTCTATTTGCAGGCTATGTTGAAAATTAATGAACAGATGCATCAGACTTGGAAAAACCAAGTGGCGGATAAGTCGTTGCAGTCCAGCATTGCCAATTGGATAATGAGTCTACCCTTTGATTCGAAGGTCAAAGAGTGGGTTGCTGCAGAAGAGAACTACAAACAACAGGTTCAGATGAAAAACATCCTTCCAGCTGTAGCAGATAAGCTTCTTCTAGACAGGCAGGCAGATCAAAAAGGTGGCAGCATTCTTTGTTTTGATGAGATACAGGTCAGGCTAAAAGTGTGCTAAAATAGTTTTTTTTTTTATTTTGATACTGTGTCAAGTTGATTCTACACCGGACCAGACGGAATATAATCTTACACATTCAAATTATGAGAAGCGATCATCAAAATAAATTGAAATGCCATCTCTTTGATTGAGGAATGTGCGATTAATATATTAATCGACTCAGTAACGTTATTGTTTTTAATTCAAAATTAAAAGCCTCTAGAATTGAAGAAGTTAATTGATTGACATCTGCTGAGGCTTTCAATAATTGGAATGGTATCATATGATGATCTGGTAATATGTAAGATGAGTTACTAAGGAAACATATAGTTTGTCTGTTAGAAGTTGATTCAAGATCTGTTCTTAAATGGTCTTCCCTTTGCATTCATTTTCTTAATCTTTTATTACAGTTCCTGATCCTTTTATCTGATTCAAAGTTGGATATTGATCAAATTCAGTTACATCTTAAAGCTTGACTTGCATTCAGTTATTTCCATAGCTGTAGTTTTAGCTTATGTCAAGCTCTTAAACCTGCTACAAATGGGGAAAAAGAAATGAAAACAATCTTATAGAATGTGAAGGTCATTTTATGACTTGGGATTTATTTCTTCTTATTACAGACAGTTGATGTATTTTCTATTGTGGCCTTATCTGGAATTGTTAGCAGATTGTTAAGTACTGGAACTGTTTTTGTGGCCACCAGTAACCGAGCACCAACAGACTTAAATCAGGTGTGTAGTTGTGTTTAATCCCTGCAACTTAACTTTAAATTATGTATCGACATTTTGCATCATCTCTCTTTACTTTTTATTCATATAACTTCTTGGGCAAGGACAGAGGTGTGATAAATATATCATTTTTAATATACACCTGTCCAAAATATTAGCAAACTTACTTCAGTTCTTTGTCGATAGCAGCATTTCATTGGAGTTTGTAAGGAAACAACATTGCCTATGGTTTAATGGTTTTCCCTTCAAACTAAAATTCTCATGCAGGATGGTATGCAGAAGGAGATCTTCCAAAAGTTTGTGACCAAATTGAATGAGCACTGTGAGAATGTTCTGATTGGAAGTGAGATAGATTACCGCCGTGTTATAGCTCAAGATCAAAGATCTAAGGACCAGGTGAGGGTGAAAATGACTGCAAGTTTTGATAGTTTGAATACAGGCCTTAAGTCTGTAATAATAGATTTCTATCGTAATGGTGACATGGTGTATCTCATGTTCTGGTCATTTTTAGTGGTTATTATAATATTTGTTGGATATGGATCAGTAACACATCTATCCTTTTGAAATTCTGTATCTTATTTTATAGTTTAAAGCCAAGCTCAAATTATTTTTCCTTTCAAGTATTTGTTTTTCCTCCGGTATTTATATTGTATACAATACAACAAATCAGATGATTAAATTTTAACTTGCTTACACATACAGGAGCATTACTTTTGGCCTTCAGACAGCATTGCTCTAGAGAAATTTGAGAGAAAGTGGCATGAAGTCACAAACCAAGTAGTTGAACCGATCACCTCGAGTACTATTTCGGTGATGTTCGGAAGGTACTTTATTTACTTTTTAGTATGTACTTCTTCAAAATTAAATACATACATTTGTTAGTATTACTGTATATAATTTCAGGACCCTTTTCTTAACTCAGAAAAATGGAGGTTCCTGAAAGCTGTAATGGAGTAGCGAGATTCTCCTTTGAGTACCTATGTGGCCGTCCTGTAAGTGTGGTTCGTATGTTGTTATATAGTTTATTATCCATCAGTATCTGATGATTGTTTACATGCAATAGTCCTGATGGAGCTGTGTTTTTCTTTCTCAAATTTATTTAATCAGTAAATATTGTATTCCAATATATTTTGATCAAGACGCCTGGCTGCTGAATGACAAAATTCAGAGCTACCTATTAGGGAACTCATTTAAGCACTTTCTTCTCATTAACTTGTAGGGCATTTTTCTTGAATCTGACGAAAATCACTCTTTTTTGTAAATCGACGTCAGGTAGGTGCAGCAGATTATATTGCAATAGCAGAAAATTACCATACTGTTTTCATATCTGGCATTCCAGTTATGAGTATGCGTATCCGAGATAAGGTACTATCACTACTTTTCTACGTTGTTTTTGGTCTATTTCATGTTCTGCTGCTACATTTCAATTTAAAACCAAATTTTCTTCAAACTTTTCAGGCACGGAGGTTTATTACCCTCATTGATGAATTATACAATCATCACTGCCGCCTATTTTGTTCTGCAGCTTCTTCTATTGATGATTTGTTTCAAGGAACTGAAGAGGGTGTACTTTTTGATTTAGAGAGGTATCCTTTCTTCTTCTTCTTCTTCTTCTTCTTCTTCTTCTTCTTCTTCTTCTTCTTCTTGTTATATATGTTTTTAATGATACCAAGAAATTCAAATGGTTTGAGATATTCATTCTAGGTTAGAACTTGCAGCTGATTGCTTTATTTTCTTAGTTGTATTTGTTTATTGATATTTTGTGTATCCTCAAGTATATCTGTGCTGCTTGCACTGCAAAATTTTACATATTAGCTATCTTAAGAGCATAGTATGAGTACCTATCACTGGTGTTAGCTAGTGTCTTGTAACAATTTTATAGCATCTCACGGGTTTAGGGTAAAAGGTACCATCCGTGCTGAAACTTTTTGATGTATGTTGGTGACAATTCAAGGATAGTTTTCTGTAGACCGAAAGAATAAATAATACTTATTTCAGTTATTTGATTATCGGCGTGACCAGCACTTCTGTATGATTTGGTACATTTGTATATATCTTTTATACTTATACTAGGCTACTAGAAATTACTGACCTAAGGGTTCTTTTGGTTTTCTCACTATTGCATTCTTGTTTGATTGCTTCCAGTTTTCAGTTTGAAACGGAGACAGAAGGTGCAAAACTTCGGCGTGATGTTTTAGCAGGAGGAAATGTCAGTTCAGGAGGTGCCCCGACGGGTATAGTATCCATGCTATCTGGTCAAGAAGAAATGTTTGCTTTCCGCCGAGCAGTAAGTGATGGTCTTTTTCTCTGAAACACTGATCTCTCTGTTGATTGTGGCCATGACCAACTTAACTGTATGATGAATTGCAGTAAATATGGAACCGAGAATCATATATCTACTATGATGATATTAGTTCTTGTTTATATGTTCATCGTAATTTGTTTATATGCTCCAACATTTCCCATGCCTTTAAGCTTGATAATTTGGAGGAACTGTATGTTGAATAAACATGTTGTCCGTGTAGGTTTCACGACTTATAGAAATGCAGACACCTGTATACTTGGAGGGAGTCCATAGTCTTCATCCTTATTTCCAGAGACAACGTCAAGAATTTGAATATATTACTGCAGAAAACTTGCAACCTCAGTTGTCTTCCTAAGAAGCAGAATTGTGGTACCTTTATCAATCCTTCCTGTACATTTATGATTGTTCAATCTTTATACCACGTAAAGGTGTCAACTTTAATAAGGTAGTTAAACAGTGAAAATCAATAAAATGTTGTAATATTCTCCTGATAGAAAATAAAGAAATTGTTCTTTAATTCTCTTTTTAGATAGAATTTGTGAGAACTAGTTGTTTAAGGCACAATCCTGTTTCTGAAGTATCAGTAGTAGATTACTACCATCTTGCATATTCTGGTGAAACTGAAGTATGAAAAATATCTGGTGAGTTGCCACTCTGGTAGCTTTCTAAGTAATTTGTGCCTTGAGATTAGGGAGCCCGATATACAAAGTTACAAACCACATAACATAAGCACAGATCAGGGATGAAGATTGTGCGGAACCCAAATACTTGGAGGCATGTGAAAACATAACTGTGCTGAAGCACCATGATTTATTCAACAAAATGACAAGCGTGATACACAAAATTTCACTGAATCCATCAAAGAAAAATAAACAAGGGAGACCAAACCGATACCTCTTGAAATAAACTTGCAATGAAACAAAATAAGAGGAAATTAAGGGATGCCTCAAAGGTAACTATTACAATATGACAAAATAAGAGAAGGAACATCCCATTAGACTAGTTGAGTTCATGACCTACCGTGTGAGACTGATCTTTAGCTGCGAGCCTATAAAGATACGAAGACATATTGTCTGTATAAGACCGAGTACTAGAAAAATAACAGCCGCACTAGTTTTCTGGTTAATATGTGTATACAAGGAAATGAATGCCCAGTCTGCTGTCCGCGAAAGGTTCTTTAAACACGTGTAATGACATATTGAATCCCACATCGGAGTAAAGTAATCTATGGTATTGTTTATAAAGAAGAATAGTAAAAATAAATATTGCACAAGTAGGTGAATAGATTCCTCAGGGATATTATGAGTGAGTCTAACTTTACAAGATCTAAGTATGGAGTTTAGTTAACTACAAATTTGTTTGTATTCACTTGCTAGTTTTGGATCCCAACACAAATATGTTAGGTTATGTGTTCGATTGAGGCATTCGAATTTTATATTTCCATTCCAACACAAACCTAGCTAACATTCCAGTGATCGAAAAAGAGTATATGTTAGGTTCTGTGTTCGATTGAGGCATTCGAATTTTATATTTCCATTCCAACACAAACCTAGCTAACATTCCAGTGATCGAAAAAGAGTATATAGTGAACTCTTTAATTCTATTTAAAAACGAAGCAATCACCAGTACGATCGAACGACAGCCATCTGATCTTTAATAAATTGATCTAACGGACAGGATTAAACAAACTTAAACGGACATGATCAATTCATTAAAAATCGAACAGCTATCGTTCGATCGTCCTGCGTCCTGCAAACGACTCCTGCGCCTGAGCGGGACTGTCAGTTGTGAACGCCTAGCTGAAGGGTTTAGCGGAAACAAGGAGAAGAAGCGCAACTGAGAGTGTAAACGAAAATTTTCTCAATTAGGGAAACCCAGAAATCGGTTATCCACGCCAAATTCTACAAATCCGTGTCATGTTAGGAGTATGCAAGTTGTTGGCAATGAGAGAATTACATAGTAGTATGTGACCAAATTTAAAAACACAAAAATCTTATTTTCTATACAATTTAAGACATATGTCCAGACTCAATCTAATAGTATCAGACTTGACCTAGACTTTCATCGACACAATGACAAACCTATTTTTCCAATAGCAAAATGACACTGCGTTGTCATCTTTCTCCACCACCCATTTCTCTCTCTCTCTTGAATCGATCTGGTTCTCTCTCTTAGATGTCGACGACGACAACGCTTTGATAGGATTATGAGTTTATTGAAATTGAAAGTGCAGAAAATTTAAAGAGAGGAAGAACTTGAGGCTGCATTGTGTCGAGCTTGATTGATAGAGAATGGAGGTTACAACAATTACATATAGGGCCTAAGTTGTACAATGATCGAAATGCCTTTTCGACTTAATTGTTATAAACCTAACATATATTTAACACGGTTAAATTCATGATGACAACATCTATAAATTGAGGACAAACACGACGGTGATTCAAATGTCATGGAATGGACAAGGGCAACTATGGCGGTGATTCGACATTGTAGGTTATTGAATTTTTTTGTATATCATTTGTGGTATAATTTGAGAAATTGAATGAAATTTTCGCTCATCTATAATTGATAATTGAAATATTGAAATATATCAATTGAGTAGCTTCGTCTTTAAAAGTGAAGAAAATTCGAGCTATGGCATGGGGTTTGTAGTGAGGTTCGGCTCAGTTTATGTCAATTAAGTCGATAGTAGCACTGTGTGCCAGACAGTAGCACCCGAAGTAGCATTCTCTTACTCAGACTCAGATAATGACACCTTCCTACAAGCAGTAGCACAACCTCTGGTTGACAGGGCAATAGCACGAACTCTGATCGACACGACAATAAGAGCATCTGCAACGGTGTCCGCCTCCTCCCTCTGCTCGTGCTCTCGAGCGAGCTAAGATTGCTCGTGCAAGAGCATTTTAGCTCGATCAACGAGCGGTCGCCGCTGCAGGGCCCGCCTCCCTCCCTTCTGCTCGTGCTACTCTTACCACCGCTGCATATGCTCTAACACAGCTTTTGGTCAACAAGGCAATAACATAGCCTCTGGTCAACAAGGCAGTAGCGCAGGCTCTGGTCAGTAGCACAATCTCTGGTCGACACAGAAGTAGCAACACAGTCTCTGGTCGACACGATAGTAGCAGCACAGTCTTGTTGACAGTAGCATGTCAGTAGCAATAGTGAGAATAGTTTGATAAAATATGTAGTGATAAATTATCTTAATTTATTAATTTATCATAAATTATTTATGTCTTAAAAGATGTAAAATAATATATAAATAATTTATCTGTAAATTAAAATTTAATTGGTAACTAATATGTAGTTTACTAATTTAATGAAAGGATTTTATTTTTAATGGTCGAATTTTATTTTTAATGGTCGAATTTTATAACTAAAAGGCGTGAGCTACTCGTACAAAACGACAAGGCGTAAATATATGAATGGCGCACGTCGTTTTATACAGGCGTCTCTAAAACTTGGACACAAAAACCTACCTCCCTTCCCCTTCACCCACCTTAAGAGACACCACACCATATTTAAAGCCTACTCTCACTCTGTCGCAGACCCACCTCTCTCTTCTCTTTCTCACAATTCCCCCTTTCGTTTTCATCGCCTCCTTGTCTATTTTAAAACCCGAACCCCCAGAAATTTTCACCCACCCTTTTCTCAAAAAACCAATATTCCCTGCAAAATTTCCTACCTTTAACCATGCCCATGTTTTAAAAATGCCCTCTTTGTATGCCCATTTGATCAAAATCGAATCTTTGTGAATTGTTTCCCTAATCATTGTAATATTCCGATCAAATGGGCCGGAAAGATGTTCAGATTTTCGACGACCGGAGCGACGGGTTCTTCTCCGTCTGCAACTTGGGGTTCCAATCGAGTCCCCAATATCCGGGGGGATTATTCGCGAGCGTTTCGCAAGTCGGAATGGGGTTCGGAGTTTCTCCGCCGCCGGAGCCGCAGAACCCGAGCGGCGACGGCGGCGGAATGAAGCTGCCGTACGCCGACCTGTATATGAAGTATGTGGAGGGGATTAAGAATTTTGGGGCTAAAGAGGAGGAGGTGGTAGAAGGAGGAGTGGTGAAGAAGAAGGGTGGTTTGAAGCTGAAGATTAAGATTGCTAATCCTTCCTTGAGGAGGTTGATTAGTGGGGCGGTGGCCGGAGCAGTGTCGAGGACGGCGGTGGCGCCGTTGGAGACTATAAGGACGCATTTGATGGTTGGGAGTAGCGGGAATTCGAGTGCTGAGGTGTTTAATGATATTATGAAGGTTGATGGGTGGACGGGGTTGTTTAGGGGGAATTTGGTCAATGTGATTCGGGTTGCGCCTAGTAAGGCTATAGAGGTATGGAAGTTGGTCCTTTCATGGACACATTCATTTCAGTTTTGTGCATTTTGTTCTTGTGTGGATGATGTTAGTATGGTTAAAGCTATGAATTATTTGGTTGTAGTTGATCGGTAGTGACCACTTGTTTTGTTGAGATATTGGTTCTGTTGGTTGTTGGTGCTAGGGGTCAATGGTGCTAGGGTAGTTTTCTTTATGTCATTACTGGTTTGTGTCAATTCGTACATCAGGGAGTCCTTGATACAATTCGAGCCTTTAGTGATTATAATTTTAATCATTTCGTTTTTCGTTAACAAATTGATTTTATTGTTTTTCCCGTTTGGCTGTGCTGTCACAATTTCCATTTTGAAACCCCTCACACTAATAATCTGATATCCATGGTTTAAAACTTTTCAACTGAAGTTACCAGCTTTCGTTCTTTACATTATGCTCTTTTGGTGGGCCTGAGAGATGAACAGCAGTCTTCCACGAAAGTTTATGATGTGTGTTCATCTTAGTACATTCACATGACTGTTGTCATGTGAACATTCACTTGACTGTTGTCATGTGAACATTCACTTGACTGTTGTCACTCCAAGTCTTGTAACTCACATAACAAGCAATACTCGGAACACCGGTGATCATAGCGTGTATTAAAGAAATTGAGTTGGTTTCATGGTGCTCTTTGCTAGTCTTAGCAGGGGGACTGCTGCAATTTCTGACATGACGTGCATGTCTGCTTTTGCTATGTCATCTCTCATCATTGATGAAGCAAAATTATTGTTGAATAGAATTTCCTTTCTGGTTTCAATTCAAACTAAAGAAAACTTATGTTTGCTCTATTTGGGATATGAGGGACTAATTTTTTAGTGTCTTTTCTTTTAAATATTTTGGGAGGAATGTGTATTAATCATAACTATATTATTGTTTTGAAATTTGTTGTATTCACTGAAATTTGGGAAGCAAATTGTTGATAGGATTTCAAAGATATCTGTTTTCTTTTCTGACCAAGTTTTTGTTATCGTTTCTGCAGCTTTTTGCTTATGACACAGTTAACAAGTGCCTGTCTCCCAAAGATGGAGAACAGTCCAAACTTCCAATTCCGGCCTCATTAATTGCAGGTGCATGTGCTGGAGTGAGCTCCACTATTGTCACATATCCCCTTGAGTTACTTAAGACTCGGCTAACCATTCAGGTACTGTAAAAACCAGAAATCATGTTCCTATCTTTGACTATGCACGTAGTTATCACATGATTGTGTTTGTTAAATCTGCAGAGAGGCGTATATAACGGCCTTTTCGATGCATTTGTAAAAATTGTGAGAGAAGAGGGACCTGCAGAGCTCTATAGAGGTCTTGCCCCCAGTCTTATTGGAGTCATTCCATATGCTGCCACAAATTACTGTGCTTATGACACATTGCGGAAAGCCTATCGGAAGATTTTTAAGCAGGAGAAAATCGGGAACATTCAGACCCTTTTAATTGGATCAGTGGCTGGTGCTATTTCAAGTACTGCGACTTTCCCACTCGAAGTGGCTCGCAAACATATGCAGGTGGGGGCTGTGGGTGGAAGGCAGTATAATGATGTGATTCACGCCCTTACAAGCATACTTGAACATGAAGGTATTGCCGGTTTATACAGAGGACTCGGGCCTAGCTGCATGAAGTTGGTCCCTGCAGCCGGGATTTCTTTTATGTGCTATGAAGCAATGAAGAAGGTACTGGTAGAGGATGATGAGGAAGCATAGGAAACTTACAACTAGTTTTTAAGAGAGCAGGGAGGGAAGTGGGATAACTTTATGACACTAGGCATGTTGCCCTTTTTTCATTGTTGGATATTTTTTCTTCTTTTTCGCATCTCAGCTCAGGGAGCCTTGGGTTTTTACTGAGGTTAGAATTTTGATTTTATTGAGGATCGATATAAATCCATCCAATTTTTTGCTCTTGAAAGAAATATTAGCTGTACGGTTTCAGATACTGATGTGTTAAGCTTTTAGCATAAAGTAATATGTTGTCGGGTACCTCAAGGCTCAATCTTGTTGTAGAGTCAAAATCTCACCATTATTGCATTGGAGTAGTCCATTCATCTCCCTTACTGCAATTACTAATGAAATTATGTCTTGGTCAGTTGTATTTGATCGGAGATATATAAGCAGATTTTGCTATTCAGACTTCAGTGAACACCAGTATAGTTAGTTTCTTTAACCCCATAATACTCAGTGCCCTGGCAGAAGGAAGCAATCAGAAACAACAGAATCACAAGCACTGAAAAAACAAGGATGATATACCAACAAAGAAAAACTCTTCATATCATAAGATTCTCAAACACTGAACAGATCCAAATTTAGCAGAGAGAACTGCATCTTACAACAATTCCTAAACGAAAGTTTATAATAGCTAAACAAAAATCACTTGAAGAGCCAATCTACTAACAGAAGTTAGACATCCACAACTTTAAAGAAGTTATCATTTACTGCAGTCTGAAACAGCACATTTAACTCTGGTCTTCATATTCATTGGCTTCCTTGGCTACAGCAGCAGCAGCCAGTATCTCATCAAACTTGTCCGACTTTCCCAGCAGTATTTCAATCTAAACAAAGAAATGGCACAATATCATCTTGTCCAAGATAGAATTACAGTAATACACTACATGAAATATAACATTCTACTATACTCAATTTTGATCATCATATGTTGTGTAAAGATCAACTGAAGAATGACCAAACCAGAAGCAACCCTATACACCCAACCCTGGTTAAACTATCTTTTCAACAAAACTAAGGTAAGCCTTCCTTTTATTTAAAGTTGAAGGCATAACATATCATTGAGGACCTGGCCTCTAATTGCTTGAACACTAAACACTGAACAGTCAAAATATTATGCAGAGACCATCAAAAAGATGCAAGTTCATTAAGACAAATTCAAAAACAAGCAAACATGGAACAATATGATTCCTGATTTCCTTGAGTGAAGACATTTCAACAAATACGAAGCGTATCCATGATATGTTCCTTGCAAGCAAAACTATCTAGATGTGCTCATATGTAGGTTCCATTCCATGTTTCACTAACTTTTTCAGATAATTATCGAATAGCCACAATGCTTTTAGCATACAATACCCTAGTCCTCATACTGCCATAATGTCACAAAAAATCATCAATCTAGCTACCATCATATAGTTAAGCTAAAACATAATTTGAAAATACCTTTGCTTTCTGAATTGGGCGCCCGCCTGAATCCTCCCTCATGTCAACAGTTCTGGTGATGATCTCTGCACATAGGTTAAATTAAAATCAAGTTAATCAACACATCCCAGAGTTAACATCAACATATACCGAAATCCGAAAACACAATTACGACAGAAGGCATACTCTTCTCGACAGCCAATCCATTGTTCTTGAGAATCTCAGCAATTGTGACAACTGTAGCAATAGCTGTCGATACAAAACCGCAATAAATTGTGAATGGAGCTCCAAAATCCATAACACGGAAACAAAAATTGAAAGGGAAAAACAAGAGAGTACCCATTCCGAGACCGGAGAGCTCGACCTCATTGTTGAGCTGCATGTACTTCTGCAAAAACCATACGACATGTCGTTTTGAAGATCTCCATCATACTGAAAGCAAGGTAAGAGAGGTCTAGGGTTAGGTGTACCTTGGCGAGATTGACATAGAAGAAGAGGGGTTTCTTGGTGTTGGAGACTTGGATGCGATGATTCTTCTTGTTCGTTGCCGAATCGGTGATGTGGATGTCGTTCACTGCCTCCGTCAGACCCTCCATTGCTTCTTCTACCTTCGTTTTCCTCTTTCTCTTCTTCTGATTCGTTTCGCTGCTAAACCCTAGGACTCTGAGGAGAGGGGTTTTACTTATACCTCCTCCAGGTAATAGATACGACGTCGTTTCTATCAAGTGTTTCGAAATGACATATATACCCTTCTATTCATATTTTTCTGTCCTGACAGGAATTGAACCAAGGAGGAATCTAATTGCAAGTACCTGAAATGAAGCTTGGGGTAAATAAACACGAGTAGCATACACCCATTTTCATTATTTATTACAAAAAAATACAACTTTTCAAAAAAAATATTTACAAATTACAACTTTTCAAAAAAAAATTACAAAGATGTGAACAAAAACTGAAATTTACAAAGATGTGAAAAGTAGCCTTGGATTATGGCTTTAGCTTCTAGCATAAGATTTGAAGTAGATGATTTGAAGATAGAAATTGTGTACACACGGAAAGAAACAAAGAATCTGTATTGTATTGTAGTATCCAACACGAATAAGTATTACCCAATAAATAAGTTTTACATGGTGTCCAATTCAGACCAACAGCTGCAATAACTGGCTTCTACATCCTCTTCATAACATTACTGCACAACAATCACTAACATCGAAGTTCAATAAACATAAATACTTGTGAAAGGAGCAACAAAAAGGTATCGGAGGAGTTTCCTCTCATTTCTTGTATCCACCACTCCCTTTTTGGAACAGAAGGTTCTGCAGACGACTTTACTTCACATCTTGTTATATACACACAAAAGTGGATGTGAAGTGAACTAACAGTTGACGCCACATTGACCTTTTGCTGCAGCTTTTGAGGCATCCGATGTGAATGGGTCAATGCGCACCCACAGCAAGGAAAATATAGAAGCAAGGAGGATAGACCACACAATGACGATTGTAGGGGTACGATTTTGGCGACCCAAGAGACCCTTCAAGAATGGGTATAGATGAGCAACGACCCACATGGCGAAAAACAGTTTGCCGAAAAGTGGCCCCCAAGATTGGTACCCACTATTTATGGCGTATGAAACACCGGCCACAATACCTACCAAGTTCACAATCAGAACTGTGGTGGGAGGGATGAGAAGTGATGTCCATTTGAACACATAAAGCTCTGCAAAATCCCCATCCTCATCAGAGGCCTTTGATGTGACAGTGAAGTTGGTATCAATCCCGGCAAGAACTTTTAGGAGACCTTGAAAGACAGCGAAAAGATGAGCAGATGTTCCACCAATGACCCAGAACTGTTCATTTCTCCACCAGTCATCAATACCAACTCCACTCCACCTGAGCTCAAGAATACCAGTTGCAGCAATGGAAACGAAGAGAAGAATAAACCACATACTAGCAAAGTTGCTTATCTGCAAAAGAACTCAACAGATTTAGTGTACAATAAATCACGCATTAAATTCAATGCAAGTCAGATAAAAAACTAGTACTTACCTCAGGAATGATAAATTTATTTGTGAGAAGGCAAAACGCAGGAAGCATACAGTATGCAATCAGTGGTATGGAGGTAAGGGGATAAACAATGGTATTGATGTATGCAATTCTCTCCAAAAGCTTCATTCTTCCATTGTAGCCATACCATATGGGACAATGCCTGCTGAGCAAAATTTCAATCGATCCCAAGGCCCACCGAAGCACCTGGTTTAAACGATCAGAAAGATTGATGGGAGCAGACCCCTTGAAGGCTGGGCGGGGAGGCATGCAATAGACTGATATCCAACCACGAGCGTGCATCTTAAACCCGGTTAAAATATCTTCAGTCACAGAACCATAGATCCATCCAATCTGGTGACAAAACAGAATTTCAATTATTGTGAATACAACTGCAGGTCCATTCAATATCTGTTTAATGTTTATAAAAGATTTTTTTAAAAAAAAAATTAAGAGATGAGAGCTGGTTGGACCAAATTGCTAAACTGACCTCTTTTCCCCATTCGGTCTTGTCTTCATATCCACAGCTTATAACATGTATGGCTTCCTTCAAAAGAGTTGCAGGGTTTGTCGTAGGTGGAATGCCCCCTTGTTCCATGAAGGTGGCTGCAATAAAAACTGGAGATTGACCAAAACGCTTCTCTAAGCTCTTTTGAGACATAAGAAGGGACCTCTCATCATCATAACCTGCAGAGTCCAAAGAACCTAGTTCACATTGCATAACATGATTGGGTAAATCACTGTTTTGGTTTATCTGTGAATATAGTGCTACTCAAACCAATCATTTTTTTTGTCAATTAAAACGGAACTTTTTTATGAAGCCAGCAGTGGATCCAAAACTAGAACATAAGAGGAATCTACCTTCAACACCCTCCTCAATGTCTTCCATATTGAAAATGGGAATGGTAGATTCAGTTCTTTTGACAGCCCTCTTCTTGTCAATATACTTCTTATTGCTGGTCTTTCCCTTCTTTCTTGAACCACAGCAACTCTTGATGATGATGTTTGGTTCCAAATCTTCCTCAGTCAAAATGGGATCATACCCATATAGAGCTTGCCTGTTGAAACAGCAACCAGTTCCCACATAGACTGGACCCTGGATGCCATCCAACCCTTTCAAGTTGATCTGCAAATAAGACGTGATAACATTATTTTTCCTGGAAAGATGCACAGAATGATATTAGTCTGAATGATGATTACAAAACAAGTAGAACCTACATCGAAGAAGACAATGTTACGATTGGCATATCGATCGTGCATATCAATCCCATCAAAACGTTGTGGGAACTGTACATAGCAGGTCTTCTTCCCATAAGCTGGGTCCATCATGAAACACATGGCTTCCTTGACGGCTTTACTGTTATTGAAGTAGTGATCACAATCGACGTTCAAAAGATATGCACCATTTGTCAAGACAGCTGAAACCCGAATCTACAAGACACGTTGTAAACCATGTCAGAAAATTGAGATAGTTTGGGTATACAATTACTAATCAGGAAACCTTTTGGATCTCTCAGATAATCTTATTTAAGATAGTATATCAAACAAGACTCTTCAAACTATTGCTACACCAAATTGAAAGACTGATAGCATCTTCTAACAATATGATATGTATCTTGGTGTACCTGGTCAAAGAATCATTGAGGATCTAATCCTCCACAGAGGTCATAAATACAAGCTAGTGGTGAGCATTTAAGCAGTTACACAGATGCATAGCAATAAAACATGGGTTTTTTGGGGCATTTATCCATCTTTATCTGAAAAATATTTAATTAAGATAGAGTTCCCACTCGGACAACCTTTGATTATAGCACTCAGAAAAGAAAACTAAAAAAAATAAAAACTTAAAAGAACAGCACACCAATGCATTCATTGCTCCAGCTTTTTTGTGATGCTGGAAGCCAGGTCTCTTCTCACGAGAAACATAAACAAGTCGAGGCAGCTCATTGCCATCTGTATCAAGGCCGCCACTGTGGCCTAAGAAGACCTGCAGAATCACATGATAGAGAATTAAAATTACTGTAAGAGGAAAAATGGCAGAGACTCAATACACTGGATTAAGTACCTGGATCATTCCAGGATGATCCCTAGAATTATTCCCAGGCCATGGAGTCCCATCCTGCATTGTCCAACCTTCTTCAGGCATCTTCTGTGCTTTTGCAACCAAGGCATTGATCCTTACCTTGAATTCTTCATACTCTCTCTGTGGGTCAAACAGATACATATTATTCTCCTTTTGAAGTGCTAAACACATTAAGTTACCACAATCTACTAATCTGGACTTCCTCTGAGCGTCAGAAAATAACAAAAACTCATCATCTATAGACCACCTAAAGAGAGAAGCTAAAAGACTATTACTTTAATATTACTACAATCAAATTTACCAAGTTTTAACATTTTTTTCCGTTTGGGTGATGGTTTGAACATCCAAAATTCTAACAATGAAATTGGTAATTATTAACCAATCTACTGAATCAAGCATTGGAGAAAAATTGTTTTGAGATGAGAATATTAGGCACCAGTAAGAATAAATCTGGAAACCAGATCTTGTATCATATTGCTTAAAGAGCAATGGACCACAGGAAATAATGAATTATTTATTTTCTGTTTTGGATTTGATATGGAAGGGAATCAGAGAGATGATATCTTAGTATGCATATACTGCTGGAGGTCACGTACTTAATGATGATTTCTTGGTACACAAGCAAAATATCAGAAAGACGAATCAAGAAATGTCTAAATCAGGCTGCCATGCAAAGAACCAACATTTCCATTGTTAGAAATGAGCATATGAGAAATAGTCATGCCTACTTTAAGAGGAATACATGCACATTACTCACCTTCATTGCTCTGCGCTCTTTTACAAAAGAAGGCTGTATCTTGTCTTTTAAGTAATCAATCTTTTGAGCAAAATAAAACTCAGGAGCTCTAGGCTCAATGCTGTGTTTCTTGCAGAAAGGCACCCACTTTCTTGCAAACTCCGCAGTTTCAGAGAGGGATTCAAATGTCAGCATTGCAGATCCATCATCTGACACATAGCAAGAGATTTTGTCCACAGGGTAATCCACAGAAAGTATGGACAAAACTGTGTTGGCTGTAACCAGAGGAGGTTCTTTCATGGGATCCACTGTACTCACAAAAACATCTACTGGAGCCAACTGAGATGGTTCCCCGTCACGGTCGTACCTGGAGTGTAAAAGAGTATGAGTATTCAGGTAATTCAAAAAGAGATGAATCCAAAAGAACACACCAAACTGTAGATTGCCAAAGAAGAAAAGAAGTTGACCAACCTCAGTGCGAGCCTGTCTAGATAGGTCTCACGATTTATGGGAAACCATTTTGGAAACTGATCCAGAAGCCATGAAAAAGCAAACCAAATCTCACAGATGACTGATATTAGCCATAATGGATATGCATCTTTCACAGGGTGAGTTGCACGGTATTGCAAAAAGAAGCACAGAATGATAAGCCGAAGTATGATCACAACACGATACGGTGTCAAATGAGAGGAAGAGATGGGAACAATACGACTCAGAGGTTGTCGAGCATCATCAGCCCTGAAGTGAAAATAAGAGAAAACAAATAATCATCTTCAGCTAAATTCTGAACCATATTGATCATTTATGCAACATGGAAAGAAACTTTTCATATCTCTTGTTTATCATGTGAAGACAATGCATCTTCCAACACCGCATTAATGTAAATTACTTTTGAAAGATAAGCTAATATTATAACAGATAATAACAGACGTTATTCAGCAATTACAATCAGATCAGCAAGTTAAATGAAGAGTTTTAGGATGCTCACATTTGGAGTTCTTCTCCATTTGAACCAGTGCCTTCCTCCCCCTTTCCTTCAGGATATCTACTGGTTATCTGCATTATATTTTTGTCCTGTTTGAGTTTCCACCCTTCGACCCTTTCTTTCCAGTCGACATTTCCTAGCCCATACGAATTTAAGTCCTTTGAAGGATCCACTATTCTGACGGGAACTGTAACAATAGATAACAAGATTAGACAACACTTCAATTAAGCTATTTTCAGAATATTTTTGGAATGAATATGATCAAGTTATACCTGGCTGCCGTGGATCCAAAGGCCCTGATGTAGTTCGAACAGACTGGTTGTCAGGAGTAGCACAGGGAATCTCACCAGAAACCTGTACGGACTATGAGCATTTTAGGTTTTAAACATATTTTATTTTGTGGACACATAACTGGTATTAAGAAGCTCGTGTCTTAGCTGCCTACCGAATGTCCATTTGTGAGAAGGGGAATTGGTTGTCCAGATTCATGTCTAGAGGAAGATGAGAGGTCAGGATCATCTCCTTGCCATTGGCGTCTTGCATTGCTAGTTCCTTGTGCGTAATTGAACTCGTTCTCAAGATCATCAATGTCGTCCTCATCCTCATCTCCATCCACCCGAGGACTCCCTGAAGTTATCAGATTAGTCAACTTCATTGCAATCCTTCAACTAATCAAATAGATAAAAACATTGAAAAGAGAAACCGACCTTTGTGCCTTTTATACCTAGTCTTGCATTGCGGACAAGCCTGGTTGCCATCTTTCCGCTCATACTCATAACAAGGCCGACACACAGGGAATGCACACTCATTACAGGCAACAAAGACATCACCAGTTGCTGTAAGTCCGACAGTGTCACCACAGATCTGACAAATCTGGCCATTCACATTCTTCAAGGGCTTGTTCTGCATCAATGAATGACAATGTTCAGAAAAAACTAAAAGTAAGAGTAGCTCCAAGCTAAAGCCATTCTTCTACAACAGGTCTCTCCAGTCTGTTGTGTATGCATGTCGAAGAAAAAAGCTCAAATTTTTGTTCGATAGAGTTTTGTAACTTAGTTAAGTGAGATTTGAACTGACGAGTAACTATCAAGATGCTAGAGTGACCTGGCAATCAATCATTTTCGATCGTCCAGAAATGTCACCAATCAAGATACCAGCATCAAAGATTGACATTCAACGGACACGTAAGAGAAATCATACAAGCAATCGCATAATTGTTAAAAAAGAGAGAACAAATCTCGACCAGGCCTTGTAAAATCCAGACTCAAATCTCTAATCCAAATGTGTTGCAGTCAACAATCTAAATCCATTTTCATGATCGTAATCGACACTCTCAATCCAAAACACTAAGCAAGCAGTGAAATCAAAGTCAAATTACTGATCGGAAATGCAAACTAAATCATCAACAAAAACAAAAACTAATTACTGAAAAAAGAAGAAAAAACTCACACTGCCGACACTCAGATCTTCCACACAGAACGCAAAGATTCAACTCAACAAAAAATTAGAAAATGGGCGAATGACTTACAGAGCTATCGGAATCGTGACGAATCCGAACGAGCTCGTTGCGCTTGTAAGAGCCGGCGACCATTCCGGCGTTGGCCTCCATGTTTGGTGGCTCACTAGAAGGAATATCGGAGAGATCCGAGAGTGTCGGTGTGAGGAACAAGTGAGAGAGAATGTTCTTGGCTCTCTCTCCACTCATAAACAGCTGCCTTGGCTTTTTATCACTATATTATTTTTCCTCCAATCCTTCTGTCTATTATTATTTCCTTTATTTAACCGGCTCACCCGGTTGCCCGCCTGTCCAGCTCGCTATGTGGTTACAGACAGTGATGCCTTGCTAGGCTTGACGGTTCGCTCTCTTTTTTTTGTTTTCTTTTTTCTTTTTCTCTCTACGACCTCTAGTGAAAGAAGCAGACTAGAAAATGACATGAGACCAATCAGAGGTCTTTAAATTCAAGAGTTCAACAATCATGGGTGATATTATTCTTTGCAAGACAATGAGCTTCAACGTTATATTCGCTTGGGTCAGAGACGTATTGATACTGTTATTGAGCAAGAAAGTATTTGAAAGGAAGGCGTCTATCGATGAGGTGTTTCTACTTAATTATTTATTATATCTATTTTTTAATTATATTTTTTCATATTAAAAATTATTTTTATAAATTTTTAATCAAATTGATCATCGTTAAGAAATAAATCAAATCAATTGATCATTCAAATATGTCAAACAGGAACCGTTCAATTTTATAATCGATGAATCACATTTATGAATGTCTTAACGATTTTAAATTTATATGAAAATTTGTAGAGATGATATATCCATATATATCTACAAACTAGACGGTTGAGATGTGAATATGCGATAGAAAATAGGATGAAACGAAAAAGTTTTCAACTAGTCTCAACAAGAAAATCCTTAATATAACTCCTCCCTAAGTTTAAATACTACAATCAGTCTTGCTCTCAATCAATCCCTCATACTTTTACCATATGTCATGTTCTAATCCCATAGGTAAAGCTTCTCGAATACTTAAATTAGCTTCCAAATCTTCAAATACACTCATTTCGCCTTCACTTGATAGACAATACATATTCTATGCTTAACTACCATGAGTGGTTGAGTTAGTAAATCAATCCATATATAGAATTATCACGGAGTTAAAAGTCATGCATATGATTTGATCCAATCTTATTAGTTGTTATAGAACGACTCATTAAGACAATACATACATATTCATCTTTAGAACTAAAAGCTCACCATATTGACCACACTATCAACTTCTATTCCAATATCTTAGAAGAGCTATTTGTTTAATTTGACACCAGTTATATATATATATATATATATATATATATATATATATATATGAAGTTCCAAACCTTTTCCTCCTATTATATATATATATATATATATGAAGTCCCAAACTTTTTCCTCCTATTATTATTATATATGTTCTTTTTGTTCCTTCTCTATCTCGCAGGCACGCACCATAATCCCAGCTTGTCATTACTGGTAACATCACTCTCTCATCTAACAATAACAAGCATGCAGATTTGTACATAATTGAGAAACGTGTAGGTTTACCGGTTGAAGGTACCCCATCAAGAAGCAACAATTTGTTATTGAATATTATTAAGCTTTTGATTTCGCTGTTTGTTAGTACCTACTGCGTCTGTCGGTGCCTCTCCATTTTCCATTTCCATTTTCATCTGATTCAATGTTAATATTGGTTATTCTTTTTCACTTGATGAAACAATGGTGTTCTAACAAATTCATGTTTATCTTTGAAATAGTCTTATTTAAAAGTAATTTTTTTTAAAATTATTTTAATTTAGATACAACGATAATTGACGACTATGTAAATATATACAAGTCTACTCCAATCTCCAAACAAAGGACTGATAGGAGTGATATCACTTAAATTCTAATCTAACACAAAGTGTTACATAAATCAAGGGTTCGAAAACACACTAGCTAGCATCAGGCCTCTAAGTTGTAGCGCATAAGCGCTGCTTAGGCAGGCACGGTGGCCTTGCTTTAGAACACTGCAATTGCATGTAATTAAGGAAAGACTCGCTAAGACAATGGACAAACTTCTTTTAGTCCCCAGCCGAAAGAAGGCGCATTGTATACTGGCTCAAGATGATTAGAGGAATAAGGAATCAAGGATTTAACTCTCAGTTACTTGTTCTTTCTTGATTTATATCTCTTTTTTCCAATCATGTTTCTGGATTGGCATAATTAGATAGCTGTTACTGGAGTACTGGAGTGGATATCATAAGTTCATAACTGGTTACTTGTAGTTGTTTTTCTGATACCATCGTAACTGGTAGTTAAGCTTGCAAATCAAATCATAGAAACCACATTCTAAAAGAACATACATACAATTTTATTTTATTTCCATTTGTGATACAAATCTCCTTCAATTAAGCTTCTACAAGATTTCGTCAAAGAATAATCAGTAGGCAAACTCTAACTACATTTGCAAGACCACCACTACTAATTTCCTCACCCTAGCTGCTATATGCACACCACCATGGGAGCCGCCTTCAGTCATTCACAGTTCACCATATACGTGATGTGCCTTAAAACTTTGAAGTCATACATACACATTTCTGTTACCAAAATTGGCACAAAATCTGTGCATACAGAAAAAGATCAAGACAGTGGCAAGCAAATGAAGCAATACTAGTGAAGATAACTTGAAGGAAATGCTAATCTAAAGTTAAGCATGCCAAAGGTCCGATAAGTTTCAGCTTAGAATATTAAAGTTGAATTGCCAGCCCGCCATATTTTCATCTCGGTAAGCTGTATCCTTACACTCCCTCAGCCCCTCCACTTATAACATCCTATCCTACTAAGATCCCTCAGCATTTGCACCGCCACCCCCTCGACGGCTAGCTGTTGTGTTCTTCAATATCTGTAACAAATATAAATAAACATCACAAGCAATTAAATAAAACTAACTTCTGTTACATTACAGATGCAGCATAATACAAGAACAAAGGCTTGAGAAGATCCACAACTACCGTAATCAGTATGCATTCACTAATTAAGCCGATGATAAGGTCCATAGCTTGTGGGTTTAAGTTCAGAGATTAAAGAATTAGCTATGGCCACAATATGAATGCGGTAAGCAATAATAGACTCCCATACGAGACAGTTACAAATCAAAACAAGTACAAGTTTGCTCAAGTCCATTGGTACATTACTACTACCATTTCAACGTGGCGGTATCATGTTTTAGACACTAAAACTACATATGATATGTGGCACATGTTAAGAAGGATCATAAACTGAACCATAATCACATTTGCTAACTTAGATTAACCAACTTAATCATGAAACAATGTAAACTTGGCAGCATCACCTCTATCCCTTATTTCATACATTTTTTTTGTAAAACATCACCTTTCCTTGTTAAAGAGAAAACTATGACGTAATGGATCAGTTGGTGTAGGCCCCCAATAGCTTTCCACTTTTAATAAGTGTCTGACTCAAGGCCCCAACAATCATCCCCTATGTTCAGATCACACCAAAAATGTTTCCCCTAAATGAAACCCTTTCTTCTATGTTGATTAAACTTCAATGCTCTGTATCATCAGCATCAATAACATTTTGAAATGCCATCACATTGAAAGCAATTTTTCAACAAGAATGATACCAATCATACCGTAATGATAGACAATAAATGATGATGAATATGGATTAGGGTAAGGAGAATGATGTAACATACATGTCTAAGCATCTGATTCTCATTCTGCAAAGTAGAGAGCCTCTCCTCCAGCTCAGAATTCTTCTGCTCCAAGTCTTTCACTTTGACTTCCAAGTCACACAAGTAGGCCTTCTTCCTCTCCCTTGCTTGCTGAGCTGAAACTCTGTTCCTCAACAACCTGTTTATTTTTCAACCAGAAAAACCAAAATGCCAATGAGTTCAATCAACAATGGCACAATAGTAAAATACAACTATGAAAGCGGTGCAGCTGAGCTCACCTCTTCAACCTCTTGCTTTCCTTGTCAGCTGTACTTCTTCCCCTCTTTCTCTGGTTCTCACCTGCCACTTGGACCCGGTCTGGACCGGCTAACGAACCGACCTCCCTGCCTGAGACCGATGCTCCGGCCGATTCGCCTCCTATCTCCGGCACTCTCCTAATCTCTTCATCACTTTCCATGCCTGAAGTTCAAGCAAAAAAAACCACTTTGCTTCAAAAGTTTCAATCTTTAAAAAAAACTATATCCGTAACGTTTCCCACGAAAGAATCAAAAACCCAGTTCAGCAAACAACGCATTCTGAAATACCCAGAAGTGAAATTGTAAAATTTCTTTCAGATTGATAATGATCCAGACTCATTTAACAAGTCAAGCTATATGTGCATAGTAAAAGGGAGCATCCTTCATATCTGAAACAATGCAACAGCCTAAAAGGATGAGCTTTGTCCCAAAAAAGAACAAACACCCACTTAAGAAAAGCAGTGATAACACAGAACCCAGATGGGACTCTTTAGATTCATAAATTAAACATTTAAGCATGTTTAAGCTTTCCTAATTAGAAGAATGAATGAGAGATAATCTAACAATCCTACCTTTAACTTCGAGCTGAAATGCAGAGCTGGAAGACCTCTCACTGCTGGAAGGCAGAGAGCTCGCAGCAAGGGAGCTAGTCGCTTGGTCTTGCAACATTTGATCCAAACACAGATAAATTAGCCACAGAGAGAATGAGAAAAGTTTAGATCTTTGTTTGGTTTTCTAGTGAGAGAATGAAAAGAGCGGGACTTCAATGTTTCATTAGAGATTTAGAGTAAACAAGAGAGGAGGGCTCTGCGAGCGGCATCGTGGAGAATTGTGAGCCACAAGGAGGAGGTTGAATCAAAGGTTTGCAGGGGCAGATCGTGGAGGTATGGGGGTCGTCGGATGGGATTTAGATCTAAGGGATGGTATGGGAAGTTGGGTGGGAGATGCAATGAATTGGGACCACGTTATGTGCTAGATTTTGGTAAAGCTTAAACTATAGGGTAGAGTAATTGGATGCAACTTCTGCTTGTCTATCTATCCTCCTTGAAGAGTTTGAGGTAACGAGTACGTGCAATGCACGCAAGATTAGTTAGAAAGCTTTTATGGGTAATTTAGTGTCGAAATGATTTTGATTACAATCCAGTTGGAAGAGAGTTACTTTAAATTGTAACCAGTTATGGTTGGATATGAGCTTTGAAGACCTCAGATCAATTTTAAAGAAGATTGATGTAAGAATCAAAAATCAATCTACGAAATGACTGAGCATCTATTTGTTGACCCAAAAATAGGGCAACATATCATTTCAAGCAAGTGTGTTTCTCTTTGTTGGAGGAAAAATTCATGTATATACGGTCGTATATGTGCACGACACCATCTCAATCATTTATAATAATTCAAATGTTTGACCGTCCATGTATTAATATTATATTCTCTAATCTCAACCGTTCATATGTGTCGTGTACACACACGGTCATGTATTGAAAACACTCCCGTTTTGGAGTTGAAAGACTCAAAGGCAACTTGAACAGGATTTGGAAGCGACCCCCTTATGAATCTACCATCACACAAAGGACTTCCAACTCTCAAAATATCATCTTCAAAATATCGACTTGCTCGGCTGAAAATGGAGATGTTAGGTCCAAGTTGCTGTTGTGTACTATGTTGGTGCTTAATTTGCTTAACCCCCCCCCTCTTCAGAAAATAGACTAGTTCATTTTTAGAGTAAAGATATGTGGGTAGACTTATATTTGTGGTAGCCAAAAGGTCGTTGCCAATCCATTCCATATAATCCTCCATAACTTGGATGAATGGTCTCTTTCAGCCATAGATCACAATGAAGATGGGCTTTTGCCCCTTTCTTGACCAAAACATTTGTCTCTTCCCCTCTAAATCTTGACACAAGATAGGATCATAGGATATGTTTCCTAACTATACTTTCTCCTCATTTACACGAAAAAAGTTATCTGGTGGAATACCATTTGGTCGATAATCCAGTTGGAGCAGAATCTTAAACAAAACGCAGTAGTTATATAAACTGTAGTTACAAGAATTTCAGATATGGGATTTTTCTATATGCAGTAATAAACAAAATGCGATCACAATCTTTAGCATCAATACTGTAAGATTTGAGAAAGCTTATACATGATCATGAACAACATCAATGGCTAGAATATGAATGAAAGAAGCGTGTATCACACACACGACAGGAAGTATTCAGACGACCTATGCCATCTCCTTTCTGTAGTTGAATTTCTGGGTTGCCCATTTTTTGAAAGCAGCTGGAAACATCTTTAAGAATTTGGCTTTAAATGAATTATGCTTTTTGGCTGGGGTAGAATTACTGCGGGTGCAAATGGTGAGTTCTACATTTGAATTGCTGTAAACCATACCAAGGGGTTTGGCGCTGTGGCAGAGCCTTAGCTCTCTAAACTCTGTCCTGGCCACCTCTTTTTGTAATACCTCATCCCATACTAACCCTGAAGAGCCTTGCCTCCTAAATGAGGTCACTGACCTTGGTAATGTTGCCATAGTCTTTCAATCTGATTCTTCAGTCGTGAGTGTCTTTGTTTTATGAACAAGTTGCGATATACGATTCTAGGTGAGGAAGCAATTATAAATACCAGACGAAAGCGACTAAATGTTAATGTGAGAAGGAGAAGAGGTCAGGGGATGGCATCTAATGAAGAACATATGCTTCCAATTTGTCTTATGTTTGAAGTTATTTGTTATACGAAACTAGGTAAGTACCACTCTACTGTTGCCGTCCTTTATTATCCAGCTCTATGTTCTCTTCCTTGTTCTATTAACACTCCCAAGGAAAAAGAAGAGTATAGAGGTCAAAGATTATTTGTTATTAGAGAAATCAATTACGAACTACTGCTGAATTGAAAGTTTGCTAAACCAAGATACCTTCAACTCTAACTTATTCCCAATCCATCCAATTCGTAAGCAAACAAATACTTGACAACAAAAGGCAGACACTGTTAGATTGGTAATATTTTTTAAGGTGATTACCCCTTTTCCATGTTTGTAAGTTTAGCAAAAACAAAAGCAGGCCATTTCTCTTAAATACTTAAAATTTTCTATCACATGTCATTACATGTTTAGGTACCTGATTTGCATATACTCTACTTGACAGTAGTAGGAGCAGACGGTTGATAAGGACACCGAGAGTCAGGAACCCCCTCTTCAGAACGTTTGTCTTCAAACCATTTCACAATTCTTTTGCGCGGCAGGTTTGTCACATGCACAATGCTGCTCACAATTGCATTCTGCAACACAAGTCAATGCACACACAGCATCAGAAAATGGTGCCCAAGTTCTTTTTACTGAAATGAACCATCAAAATGAGTTGCTTACCGTTGGCCGCTTTGTTCTTCTATAAACTCTTTCAAGGGTATCAAGATGCACTTTCTTCAGTCTCTTCTGAGCAGAAAACTTTTGTTGCCTAACATGAACTGGCACCTTCCCCGCAGTTTCGACCACGGTAGCATCTGTAGCCGTTTCCACAACAGTTTCTACAGTGGCTTCCACAATAGTTTCTTCAGGCTCAGGCTCTGGCTCAGGCTCAGGCACAGATTTTTTAGGTGCAGGCACATCAGGCAGAGCAGCACTAAGCATCAAAAGATTTGGAGGTGGATCACGAAGCATTTGAAGAACAAGAGCCCTGTCAAGACAAAGCTCAGCCGCAAGGTTCTTTATCTGCAACACAACAACTTTTAAGTTCAGCACCATAGCCAAATTCCACAAACAATTGACAGAATTTTCATCAATATGAAACAAAGTTTACATGACACTCAATTATCGGCTACTATCACAAAAAAGTTGAACATTTCTATTCCTTATTCTACTCAACCAAAGCTTACAATGAGCTCAATCAGGATAGAAATCGCAACTACAAGTCTACAATGTCCAGACTCAAAAACCAGCAACAAATTTGAACTAATAAACCAGCAACAACTTTGAACTAATTCAAAATAGCCAAGTAGAAGATACACTGACACTAGTTTTGCGGCGACCGACTTTTAAAGCCGAAGCCAATCTCCGGAATTGCCAAGTCTTAAGCTTCACTGCAACTTCAACTTCATCGTCTTCGTCATCTTTTTCTTCTTCAGTCGCATCGCTCTGAATAACGTCGTCCTCCTCCTCACCAATCGCACCAAAAGCCTCCGCCAGCTCCTCTTCAAGCCTAGCTAGATCCTCCTCACTTATCTCGTCGTCTTCGCCGTCGTCATCCAACGACACGCCGTCGTTTCTGAGATCCTCCTCCAGCAGCGAAAACAAAGCGTCTATAGCGTCCCCGTCCACCGCACCCTCCTCCTCCTCATTCCTCGCCGCACTTTTCTACAATTCAAAACCACCGCAACCAGAAATTCAAACGCTTCCGGAAAAGAAAAAGAAAGAAAAGTTACCTTCTTTATCTTCGGCGGAGATGACGTCACCGAGGACCCACGTTGGTTTTTACGGCGGGCGAGGGCGAGTGTCGACGAGAAGCGAGGTGGGAGGTGACGTGGCAGGAGCAGAGCGGCGGGTCCGGTTCGGGTTATTTCGTGGCGGGAGGGCGAGAGACGGTGAAGGCCGTTGGGAGTGTTGACCGCCGAAGCCAAAGACATTTTCGCTCTACAGCAGAAAACGGTGGCGTTTTGAAGGGCACGGCTTCCGATTAGCACAAGCGGCGCCTTTTTCGGTGGTTCTGGGTTTATCTACTCCAGTAGTCTACTCTTTACTCTTGGCACATTAAAACGACAGCGGTGAGGGCCGTTTTGTGCTTTGGAATTATTAAACGACGTGGCGTTGAAGTGAAACGGTGCCGGCATTTGCCAGTAGGAAAAATTAGCAGTACCTCAGAAGAAGTCTGAATCGAGCCAAACAAATAATGGCGACTGGTGCTGCTTCATCGAAAGGATGGATGAACAATATCCAAGCGAAGGCTGCTGGAATCTTTTTCATCCTGATCGTTTTTCAGATTCCACTTTTCAGGTACTGTAGTTCTGATAAGCCTATCTGGGTGTGGTTTGTTTTGGTGAATTAGCTTCTGGGTATTCTGGGTTTTGCAATCTTTATATCTGCTTTAGATTGGTTGACTTTACTGGCTGCACGGTCTTTTTCCGTTTGGAAGTTGCAATTTGAAACTAGGGAATGAACTGAGCTAAAAGATGAGTACTTTTTAAGTGGCAATTGACGAGTGATAGTTGCTAAGGGAAAATCGAACTAGGAAAGCTCAAAATTTAGCGGAAGTGTAGATTTGATGATAGTTTTTGCCTTCGATTACATATTTCCAGAAATCGTGGGTATCACATTTCCATTTGCATGAATCTATGTAGGATCCGTGTAGGTCCTGACATGGAGGATTTGCAATGCATTGTGTTGCATTTGAAAAGTAATGTACTATCATTGTACCATATCTATGTTATTCATTTCAAATCTCTAACAAATCACAGAAGTCTTTGTTCTTATCTTTTCGCCAAAGGAATATTTATGTTCTTATTCAATGGCTGTTTTATCGTGCAGAGTTGGAATAGATATCAAGAATGGTGATTTGTAATGCAGTTTTTTTGTTTCTCCTTTGGTTATTGTCAGAGTTCCATGCAGGGCGGGTATGTGTTCCACACCTTTGCATTTCACATCTTGCCAGCTGATTACAAGTGAGATCTTTCCTGTTCCTATAGTAAAGGCTCTTCTCTACCCTGGAGCTCTTGCAAATGGCCTTGTAAAGAACATGACTGTTCCTAGCTGGGATAACCTGTTAGAGATCTATAATTTGACCAATGCGAAGGAAGCGAATCCAATCACTGATCTCCAGCGGTTGGAGGTTTGTGTTATTCAACTGATTATTTTCCTTTTATGTTATTTTAAAACGTATTTATTTTAGTTAAAGGAAGCGTATCTTTATTTCTTATTTGGTATATTGCTGATTTGCTAGCTTGATTAAATTCTGTGTCTTGCTTAATTCTAGTCCATAAATTGTCTACTGTAGGATTCTAACTTGGTTTTCCAATTGTGTTGCACACTGTTAATGTTTGAATAGGAAGCTGGGTTAACTTAGACAAGTAAGATAGTCGAGTACTCTCTTTTCTTACTGACTGTTAAGGGACCGAACACTCTAAAGCAGATATCTGGGATCCAGTTTCATCCTAAACTACATGAACTTTCATCTCATACTTCCCCTTAAATGATCATTAGATATGTACTACAATTCTTATCAGGGTTGAGCAAGCATTTAGGCTTTCACATTTGAAAATATCAAGCAGTAACCTCATCTCTGTTTCTGATTCATTCACCAGGTTCTAACTGGAAGCTACTTCTCTGTGGCCGGAGCGTTTGTGGGTGTTCTGAAATCAGGGAGGATGAGCATGTTTGGGACACTTCTATTGATTTGGGGGCTTATCAAAGAAGGGATCATAGGAAAGCCTGTGAACACTGATCCTACTAAAGCCGTGTATGTCTATCCAACTATGTTGCTTGCGTTGATCGCCGCCTTCTCATCCATTAAGTACAATGCGAACAAGATAGCTAGGCCTGCACCTGCTAGGCCTATTGCAAAGCCTGTTCAGAAGTCTTCAAAATCTAAGCTGAAATGAGAACTGTAACCATCATTTTTTTGTGTATTGTTTTTCACAGTTTAGCGAGCTCAAAACTGCACCTGTCAAGATTTGTTCTGAAAAGATACTGTTGTCATTTTCTCTTCAAATCACCAGTTGTTTCTCCAATAATCCAATATATCTCTTATCAATACTCGAAAGTTGGAGGAGGGTTGAGAAAGTGCATTGAATCTAACAGACGTTTCTACATTACTGTACTTTGTCATCTCAATATATCTACAGATCAGAGAGGTCTACATGGGTTCTGTTATTCTTCATTACATTCTGCAGAATCTTGAATCTTAAGAAACTACCTCATATCTCATTTTTTCACGACATTTGCCTCGATGTCAGGACATTGAGGACAACTCTTCTACGGCTAAACAGAATCACAGAAGCTTCATACAATACACTGATCCAACAGCTGTGCAAGCAGAGCTCTGAGTTGACCTGACACTGAAAATTAGAAGAAATTATCAATGTCAGCAACCTGAGAAATGAAAAGTAAGCATTCTTCATTGAGCTTTCTGGGCCTTCGGCGAAGTTCAAAGCAATGTTAGCAATAAGCAATGAAATAGAGCTTACAATCAGAAATATCCTTGCCTGGAGAATATCTTAAATGATTATGTTGTTGTCATGGACCGTCTTGTGAACACCCCAAAGGATGTGGAGTTGCTTGTGAAGTATGGAATTGTTGAAAACAGGCTAGGTGATAGCTCCGGAGGGTCTACTTTGATTAACAGTCTTGCTGATGGGGTCATTGTTGACTCCAAAGCCTTCTGTTATGCTACTCTTTGTAAAGACCTGAACTAATTTGAGACATGGCACACATGGAAGGCTAATTTGAGACAGAATTATTTCAACACCCCCTGGGAAGCCTAGGTCTAGCTCCCAGTGACAACCTAAACCGTGGACTCCTCCAGGTTGGCTCAAAATTAATATTGATGGTGCCTTTGATTCTGCAAGTCATTGACTCATTGTGGGGACATTGGTGTGGTGATCAGAGATTCACATTGTAGGTGGATTGTGTAAGAGATAGTGGAGGCGGCAGCAGGTAGAGCGTTGCCAAGGCATTTTAATTTATCCCCGGCGGTGCGGCGTTGGAATCCGATTGCCTTAAACTGGTTAAGGCTACTCGGAATGATGGTGATGATGATTCTAGTTTTGGTTTAATTGTGGCTGATATTCTACACAATTTGGAGTTCATTCCTTCTTCTTTCTGTACTCATGTTTATAGGGAAGCCAGTCTAGCTGCCCATAAAGCAGCTAAATTTGCACTTCGCACAAGGCCTTCTAGCTTTTATTTGTAATATTTGATTTCTTTAATAATATTATCGTCGTTCATAAAAAACTTTCACAAAACATATATTTGAGCAAGTACCTCCACAACAAATAAGATAATTTGAAGTCCTTGTAAATGAAATTCTGCTGCCAACATTAGCACTATATTAATGAATAATATATGGACTAACTTCCCAGAAACCAGGCAAAAGAACCCTGATTTATCTAGAGGCAATTGATAAACAAATCGAAGAGACTAGCAAGTGATTAGAGATCTTTAATGAAATATATTTGATGCACAACAATGATGTATTTCAATCGACAATCCGAGAAGACATATTCATTTCTCAATTCTTACCTCTGCTATGATCTTATCTAAATTATGTGAATAATCACCCTGACATGGAGCTGACTGGAGTATATCTAACACAGCCCCTGATCCTAGCTGTTTCCTACACATCATATTTCTTGATGATCAGGTTTCCTAAGTTTCATGGTTGCTATCATTAGGTGAAGGTTACCATGAGAGAATGTATTATACACGACGTGTCCCTTGTATTATCGTCGTTCAAATAACCTGCGTATGTAATGTTGGAGAAACGACCTCAATAAGTCCACAGAAGTTGCAGAACCGTGTCTGGGAAATTTTGCTTTGTTTTTGATATCAAACCCGTCATCCACGCTGGATTTGAATCATGAGTTGAAGAGAACGAATGGAGTCATTTCTATCCGTTGAAGCTCCACGGTGGATTTTGACATCACCGTTGGAGATGCTACTTTGTAATTGGTTGGTACGTAGAAGCTTCAAAGAAAAACAAGTTCAGACTGCAAAATCTTATACGTAATATTGGGCTCTAATGTCAATGACGTGCCTATCAAAGAGAAAAGGCCAGGAAGTTGTAGCATACCTTATATATAGTCCATCACAGGGCTACTGTTACATATATACAATACAATTGCAGGTTCGAATTTGCTCCCTCTGCCTTATGTTTTTTTTATTTCCCTTCTTTCTGTTCATATGTCTAGTACTGTATAATGGCTAGAAGGTTGAAGATTGTGCTCTGTCTTGCTACTTTTATATGTATCCATTGGCTTTTCATGTCCTATGCACACAAACATACGGGAGATGATATTTTTACACCTTTTTTTCTTTGCATGTACTTAGAAGTTCAATTCACATATTGGTTTTTAGTTTCATTGGAGCATCTTGGATATTATGTAATTAGTGCTTTCTTGATTGTGGTTCCAGTGATCATCAGCATTGTCCTCAATCTATTCACAACAATACACCCGGAGGATAATGGAAGATGAAAGCAGCTACCAAGTTCCACATGACATAGAAAACCCACACACACCATTACTGACCTCAATGAGAAGTATGCTGTATAACTTGTCTCCTTTATCCTCTTCCTGCTGCATCTGCAGGGTCCCTAAGCGCCTACGTCGAGTTAGTGAACCAGCCTACACACCTCAAGTAGTCTCTATAGGCCCCCTTCACCATGGCAAGGAAGCCTTAAAGCCCATGGAGGAGCACAAAAATAGGTACCTCCAAGATTTTCTAGTCCGAACCAATCTAACCTTGGAGTATTACATAAACAAAATAAGGGGGAGAGAAGCAGAACTGCGTGGTTGTTACGCAGAAACCATTCCATTCGACAGTGATGAATTTGTTCAAATTGTCCTAGTGGATGCAGCTTTCATCATTGAGGTTTTATTGAGGTACCGTTTCCATGAGTTGCAGGATGAGAATGATCGTATATTCAAGAAACCAAGGATGTTCGAAGATGTATGGCCTGACATGAGAATGCTTGAAAATCAGCTCCCATTCTTTATCCTTCAGGATCTTTTTGATCCTGCAATGATTCAGGTACCTTCTGAAGAGAAGAACCTTTCGATAATTGACCTTTCTTACACTTTCTTCAGAACTCTGATGAACATAGAGGATCTGGAAGACACTTTGGATACAATAATCTCATCTACAATAGACCATTTTGTTGATTTTGTGAGAAAATTATATCCACCACCACCGAAGTTAGCACAAAGTCGAGCGCAGCACAAGTCTCCAACCGGAGCCAGCATGAGACAGCTATCTATAACAGAAGTACCACAAGCTCGAGGGCAAACTGATATTCCTACCCCACCTAGCATGACAGAGCTATACAGGGCAGGAGTCAAGTTTAAGGTTGGATCGGGCAAAAATATGTTTGACATACAATTTAACAAGGGGACCTTGCAAATCCCAAAGATAACATTTAGTGATCAATCAGAGGTAAATCTGATAAATCTTCTTGTGTTTGAACAAAGCCAATGCAAGGAGACTGAGAATTACATAAATGATTACATTGGCATCTTAAACATTCTTGTCAACTCCCCCGAGGATGTGTCACTGCTTGTGAAGAATGCAATCTTGGTGAACAAGTTAGGCGACAGCAAGAAAGGGTGTACTATGATTAAGAACATGGGTGATGGGGTGAATATTGTGGACTACAACAAGTTCCATTTTGCTCCTCTTTGTGAGAAGCTGAACGAGCACTGCGCAAAGTCGAGGCACAAATGGCTGGCACTTTTAAGGCAGAACTATTTCAACACGCCTTGCAAAACCATCTCGGTCATTGCAGCTGCTTGTATAATTCTTTTCACTCTCATACAGACAGTGTGCTCTATCATCTCCGTTCGCTCGAATCCTCATTCTCACAGATGAGGTTCATACAAACAACTTAAACGAAAGAAAAAAATATAAAGGATTCATTGCAGCTGCCTTAACTGCTTACAGCTTAGATTGAATAGATTATTGACAAGATGCTACCATATGTTGCTGAATTTTGTATATTATTGGTAAGTATTACTACTTTGTACATATATATATATATATATATATATATATATATATCAAATCAAGTTGTAACAAAACACCTCATGTTCTGTGATTAATAGTAATACAGGAAACTACCGTATATTATATTTGACAAGTGCTGCTCGGAAGATAGACCTGAATTTGTTCTGATAATTAAACGAAGAAACTTGCATTGTGTTCTTAATTACACGTACAATACAAATCCATTTCTTGTAGCCTAAGTTATCTTTTAGGGCAGTTGGAATAAGGGATTTAACAAAAATGAGAAATCAAGTTTTGTACAAAACCGAGTATAACAAGCATAGAACACAAAATACCACTTTATGTTCTTGCTGCTGGTTATTAGAAGCTTCAGGTAAAGGCAGAAACAAGGCATTTATTAAAGTAAGAAGAAATTACATGGCCGGTATCCGAACCTATACGCCCTGGTCATAGTGGTACCCATACTATAAAAACTATCAATGTGGTACCTGAACTCCATTTTTGCCATCAACAAAGGATCCAAGACCAATTTCTGTTACGACATTGTCTATTTGTTAACGTGGCTGTGATGAAACCCAACTAAAATAGATAAAATGACAAAATTAACCTCAGCATCTATATCTCTTTCTCGATTTCCATCACTCCCCTCCCTTTCTCTCCTCTTCTCTCTCCTCCTAATCTCTCCTCTATCTCTCTTTCTCGATCTCTATCTTTCTCACCAAATCAAGACAGAATGGACAAGAGAGCATCTCCACCACCATCTTCACCAACTGCCCCACCTCTAAAAGCCTCACCAACACCCTATCAAATGCCTCACCGCCTTTTCCATATTATGCTACACCAAGAAAGCATCTAGCTGCAAGTATGCGTCTTGACTATCCCAATCTGTTAGGGCTGAAATCCCTACTTCTGGGTTTGAAAAAAGACTTGCAGAGAAAGAAAACAATGAAAGAAGATAAGGTTGCTATATTGATCGATAAATCTCACCAAAGAGCAGGTGCTCTAGATATACAATGAGCAGTGTCATGAGTGATAGATGTCAGCTTGACACTGGTCCTGCCAAGCCATTTCTGACAGCTTGGAATTCAGTGAAACGCAACGTTTCTACAACCACAGTAATAGACAAAAGAGTTTTCCTAGTTGGGCCAGGAAAGCCAGAAAAAGCTTGTCCTAACATAATCCCGTGTTGCCCACGAGCGGTATGCATGCCCCTGAAATGCACACAGACAGGGGCGGAAGTGTATAGAAGGCTGGTACAACTATAGCCCTACCGAGATTTTGGATAGAAAACCCTGAAGTATATATATGTATATACAATAGCGCAACTCAGAAGGAGGGGAAAAGAAAATATACCCAGAACACTGAGTGTAAGACAGTTAGATGCAGCAGATCTGCAAACCACAACGAAAAAAAGACGTGGTCCCTCTCTTTCCCATAATTCCAGTTCATCCTAGCCTTAACTTTCAATCTATCTTCGCTTCCAGATCATTCTTCAAGAATAATGGCTCAATAAAGTTCCTTAAGGATAATAGCCTTATCTCTCTTCACTTTCAACAACCAGTTCTCTTCTTTTGAATTATGATTTGATCAAGTTTGATGGTTGTGTTCTGAAATTTTGATTCACATACGACTGGTTTACAACCCAAAAAAATCTTGTTCTTAAGAAGCAGCCCAACCCATTTTGATTTTCTGGTTCCGCCACTGCACACAGACACAGTCAAAGAGAGCCTTTGGGTCTTGATGTCTCTCTCTCTCTCTACAATTAGTCTTATCTTCTTGCAAGTTGCTTCCTTTGTTTCGCCATTTCTCTATGTTTGGTTTTGCTTTTGAGACTCTGAGAATCAAGATGACTGGGTTTCCAGCTGCCGAAAGCGTCACGCTTGACCTGCTCAAGACGGTGATGGCTGAGTTTGCTAGAGAGAGAAACTGGGACCAGTACCAAAGCCCCAGAAATTTGCTCTTGGCTCTGGTTTTTAGCTTTTTCACCGGAGAGTCAAAATTGACTTCAGTGCAAGCAGATCTTTCTTTCTGTTCTTGTCATGGAGAAATCTTCCAAAACAAAGGTTTCTTTTTTGATGCTTTTACTTTTGTTTGTGTGTCAAATTGATAGGAAATAACTTGAATTTCAAAGAAATCAGAAAGGTAGAATTTTTGATGTAAAAGGTTTGACCTTTTTGGTGAAATCTCAAGTGGATGAAGTGGTAGAGCTCTCAGAGACATTTCAGTGGAACGAAGAAGTTCCAAATGGCCCTTCTTGTTTGGAAAGAAGAGGAAAAGCAACACCTGGGTGAAGAACTCTCTGATATTCTGCTCTATCTGGTCAGACTCTCTGATATTTGTGGTGTTGATAATGGTACCGACAATTAACTGAGATGAAGGGTCATGAAACAAAGGATCATGCACTTGCTTGCTTTGGAGTTGCTGGGCGTCAACATGCTTGTGCAATTGCTCGGTCGTTGGGCATGAAAGAAGTACAGGTTTCGTGGAATCTTAAGTGCTTATGGGATGGGTTTGGCAGATGTTGTTGAGGAGGCACAAGAGCCATACTCAGTGATTTACAGTCTAGATTCTGTCCAGGAGGCCTCTTTGAGATAAGCTGCTTTACTGTCAACTTAAGCAGAAGTTGCTAGAGCAAGGTTTTAGAGATGAGAACATAAAAATAGAGTCATATTTGCAGCTGGTGGAGATGCTTTCTTGTCCCTTGAGTCTTGATTTGGTGAGAGAGATGAAGATCGAGAAAGAGAGATAGATGAGAGATTATGAGGAGAGAGAGATGAAAATCGAGAAAGAGAGATAGATGATGAGGTCAATTTTGTTATTTTGACTTTTTTAGTTGGGTTTCATCACGGTCACGTCAGTAAATAGACGACGTTGTGACAAAAATTTGTTTTGAATCCTTCGTTAATAGCGAAAATAGAATTCATGTATAACATTTATAGTTTTTAAAGTATGTGTACCATTATAACTGAGACTCATAAATTTTGGGCCATGTAATTTTCTTTTAAAGTAACAATTAGGAACTCAAGACAAGGAAAGCCTTCACTATCGCCCCTTAATTGTCGTATATGAAGCCTGCAGATTTGTCAAAGACACCCATAAACAAATAAAAGAGGAATGACAAGGAAGCTCAGGTTAGTTGACTTGACTCTGGAAATCTAACTTGTTCTCTCCTTTAGTATATGAAGCCCATCAATCATTGTGATGTCGTACGTTATGAGCATTTTTGTTTCGTCACCTAAAGTAGCAACACAACTGGTTTGATACATATTCTGTTCGATCTATTTCCATTATAATTCATAGTATTCAGCCATCTGTTTAAGAACTAAAATATTCATAATATCTGTGATATTTTTTAAAATTTTTTTTGTTTTTTATAATTATCAATATTAATTTTTTTAATATTTTGTATTTAATTCATATTTAGTCGAATACACAATTTGAATATAAATTTTAATATAATTTTTCACCGATATTTGATATTTTCTTGATATATCTATTAAAATTTTCTTTTTTCAAACCACCAAAATTTCTATAATCATCGATATTTTAATTCTTGAATCGGATACGTACATCATGTTTTAATAAACACACATTCATATGTTTATTTTCATTTTACACCCAAGACCTTCAATTATTATATTTGCTCATTTTCGTTAGGTCTAATTTACCACAAACACAACGCGTCTAACAAGCTTAGGATGGAATAACAGATGATGTGCTAGATAACTAGCTCGGTGGTTGTTGAAAGCCTCCGCCAAGACCAACTAAAGTTAGAAACTAGGTAGGCATTTAGTAATAGTTAGGGTAAGAGGAGTTATCATTCACTATCCACCCTGTAACTGTCATATATTTATGAGGCGCTGCGGTGTTGTGACTTTGTCAATGACGTGCATATACATAACAGGGAAATGGCAGGGAAGCTCTGATCAATTGACTAGACTTTCTAATGCCTACTTGTTCCATCCATATGATATGGCCCGTCATTGTGTTATAAATAAGGGCAATTCTATATCGATCGTCTACCAAAAGAAGCAACTGATCTGGGATTTATACATATTACAGGTGCGATTTCATTCCCTCTCTTTGTTTCATTGCTTTCCACTTCACACTATTCTGTCATCTGTGATATCACTGATATGTTTACATCCATTTTTCTTGAAGCCTTTAGGTTTATATATATGCATAGATTTAATTTATGGTAGTATATATGGGAAATATTCTGTTTTCTTGCTTGTTTAAATGAGATCTGGGTCTGTCTCTGTTAACATCTCGACTTGGGAGCATAAGATCTAAATCTGCTCCCATTTAATTCCAAAAATGTAGTTTTCCTGTTCTAGAACTTGAGAACACTGTGCAACCCATGTATGCTGAACTCAAGTTTCTTTTCTTATAGACAAGAATTTGTGACGATAATATTTTCATTTGGATACCTTTTCCTACTTTCTTTCTAAAAATGGACTAAATATAACTCGTTCTTCTAAAATGATTAGGAAAATGATTTATTTTTCTTTCTCGACTAATATGAAATTGAATGAAAAAGATTTTGATATTTTCATGGAGGTGTTTGGTTGATATTGTAATTGAATTAGTAATTTATTTCCATTCATATTAGAACATTTTCCACCATAGACTAAATCCTTAGTCAAATTTAGCCTAAAAATAAGAATATTTCATGAAACCTTTTTTAACTTACTAAAGTCTCCCACCATAAGCTAAATTATTCTTAGCTAAATCAATACCAATTTGGCTTAAGATTGACTCCCATCATAAGTTAATCCTAAGCTAAAACTATTTCTTTTTCTTTTGATATATTTTTATTTAATTCAATAATTAATCATGAAAAAAAATTTATATAAATATATTTGATATGGGGCTCATTAGAAATATCCCCTCGAGAACATCGTAATGGTATACAATTTTATTGGTAATGACTTTTAAACTAGATGATAGTGTAAATTAGAAAAATAAAATATAAATTGATTAAAATAATACATAGTTTTAGCCTACAATTTCATAAGCCAAATTTGACTTACAAAATAGCTTAGACTAAATTTTTTAGCTTGAAAATTTTGATTTGGCTTATGATGAGAGTAATTATAGGCTATATTTGGTTTTTAGCTTATGGTGAGAGATGTCTTACACAATATTAATATAAGTCATAATAATGAAATTTAAAGCTATAATTTTCATTTACACCTTTTTACTAATGCATAAGTGATCTAAAAATAAACATTTTAGATGGTTAATTTCTATAATTTAGCTTTGACTGTGGGTATGGAAATAAAATACCACCCCCTAACTAGGTAATTCAGTTCATAATTTTAAGGGAGTCGATTTTCAATCAAAACTCATTTTTTGTTTCATTTCCAATCTTTATTTACAACCAAACAACACATTAGAATGAAAAATGTAACCAATTCCATTTCCATATCATGATTTCTGACCATACAAACGAGACCTAAGAGCATCTCCAACAGCTCATGTAAAACTAGAATTATCTCAATTTTAGAGAAAAAACATCATATTTTGGCTCCAAAAAATGAGAAGAGAAATAATCATATCCTTTATATCTATATAATTCTCAGAATTTGTATATTCATCTAAAAATCTCTAAAATTTATTGTTTTTCTTATAGAATTCATTATGTCTCTTCTAAAAAGGGAAAACATCATTTATAAATCTCTAAAATTTATTGTTTTCTTTATAGAATTCATTATGTCTCTTCTAAAAAAAGAGAAAAACGTCATAAAATTAACAAATTTAACATTAAATTTGGGGTTTAATTTGAATAAATATATAATATTTATATGATTTCATAAATTATACAGAAAAACATTTAATGTTGTATAATATAATAATTCTCAGAATTTGTATATTAATCTATAAATCTCTAAAATTTATTGTTTTTCTTATAGAATTCATTATGTCTCTTCTAAAAAGGGAAAACATCATTTATAAATCTCTAAAATTTATTGTTTTCTTTATAGAATTCATTATGTCTCTTCTAAAAAAAGAGAAAAACGTCATAAAATTAACAAATTTAACATTAAATTTGGGGTTTAATTTGAATAAATATATAATATTTATATGATTTCATAAATTATACAGAAAAAACATTTAATGTTGTACAATATAATTGAAAAGCTGTTGGAGTTGAGTTCATTTTCTTTTAGAGATTTTTTAATTTCCTCTTCTATAATAGATAAATTATAAAAGAACCGTTAGAGATGATCTAAAAGAAAAAGAAAAGATGAAGTTCTTGTTCTTACCATTGTACTAAGCAGGGATGTATTGATACGCTGCTGTAATCCTGACTATTTCAAAAGGAATCACATGAATACTGGAATGTTAGTAATGAAATGTTTGTTTGTCTTGCAAGGAACAGAAACCATCTCTTATACAATCAACAAAAGCAAAGGGAAAATGAACAGAGACAATAATGAATTAGTAAGGTCGATGAGCCAGGTGTTGAATAACTTAGACTTTGAGCTATCATCTCAATGCTGCATCTACAGAGTTCCTAAGCGTCTACGGCGTGCAAGTGAAAATGCCTACACACCTCAGGTAGTCTCTATAGGCCCACTTCACCATGGCAACGAAGGCTTAAAACCCATGGAAGAGCTCAAAAAAAGGTATCTAAAAGTTTTTCTACGTCGGACTAAGGTAACCATAGAGCATTATGTAGATCAAATAAAGGCGAAAGAAGTAGCTCTGCGCTCCTGTTATGCAGAGACCATTGATTTACAAAGTGATGAATTTGTAAGAATCGTTCTAGTGGATGCCGCCTTCGTCATTGAGGTTTTATTACGGTTCTGTTTCCGTGATTATCAAGAAGCAAACGACCGCATATTTAGCAAACCATTCATGTTACAGGATGTCTGGCCTGACATGCGGATGCTAGAAAATCAGCTGCCATTCTTTATTCTTGACGATCTCTTTGAACCACACAAGGCTACTCTCTCACAGGGGCTCTCACTGATTGACCTTTCTCAACATTTCTTCAAAACACTAATGCATATAGATGTAGCAGATCAAACTTTGGCCGCAATAGATCCTCTTCAAGTAGTGCATTTTGTTGATTTTGTTAGAAAGCTTTATCCACTACCACCTTGGGATTCACAAGAACGACGGAAGCGTGAAATACCAGTCTCCCCAACCATGACACAGCTATCCCGGGCAGGGGTCAAATTTAGAATGGGATCTAAAGCTAATATGTTTAATGTGAAGTTTGAACACGGGTATCTAGAAATGCCAAAACTCACAATAAGTGATCAAACACAGGTTACGATCACAAATCTCATTGCCTTTGAACAAAGCCAATGCGAAGACAAGGAGAAGTACATAAATGACTATTTCGTGTTCCTAAACGGTCTTGTGAAAACCCCTCAGGATGTTGAGTTGCTTGTCAATCATGGAATTCTCGACAATAAGCTAGGTGACAACAAAAAGGGCTGTGCTCTGATTAAAAACCTCGTCGATGGAGTGGTGGACTACTCCAAGGACTACTTCTATTTCATCATTGTTTGCGATAAACTGAACGAGTACTACAATATGGGTCGGCACCAATGGAAGGAATACTTAGTGACACATTTTCTATACTCACCCTGGGCAACTAAAGAAATTATTGCTGCAGTAATTTTTCTCTTCCTCACTCTCATACAGACTGTCTTCTCTATTATGTCTTATTGTCACGACCTGAAGAGTTAAAATTAGAGAAATCTATAGTTGGCTGCTGTTGCTAGTTCCTTGTTCAGGGGTGGAACCCTGTTCTTTGTATATTTCTTTTAAGGATTATTCCATTTTTGAGTCAATATATTCATACTCGACGTCATTAATAAAACAAAATAATGAAATTTTATTGTTCCAATCGGAGATTTCCACCAAACTGTGATTTGTGGGTTGAGCTGAGCAGTAGTTTATGTTAGCCTTCTGAGTTGAGCTCCTTAGCAGTACAGTAGTTTATGTGTAGCCTTCTGAGATTTCCTTAAGGTCATGAACTTAATAGCATGGTCATCTACCCTTTTAAGGTCAGTGATTTCCTTGTTTCTGGTTATGCTGGATCACTAGGCTTAGTTGTATCTGAAATTTGGGTCCAAGTAGAGATTATTGTGGTTGTACTGATAATTTTCAGTTAAAAACAGGATCTTGGTCACTGAAATTCAAGTTTCACTATTGTCTAAGTTACATGTAGTTACAATATTGTAATCGAAAAATGTAGTTACAATATTATCAATTTCCTCTTCTTTTCCATTCATCTTTAAACAGATATAGTACTAGAATTTAGAAACACCAATAAGCAATATATAGCCAAAAATCAAAGCTGACTACAGAAGCTATAAGCAAAGTAATAATGTGGAAATCAGATTAAGTGAATGAATTAAAAGACAGGTCAACCAAAGGACATAGCTAGGGAGAACCTGGAAGCCAGAAGGGTTTGTAGTTCTTGAAGAAGCTAGCCGGCCTCCTGAAAAGGCATGAGTTCCTATCCAGAAAAAATCCACCGGGAATGAAATCAAGTCATTATTATTTGAACTCAATCTTCATCTTCTTCATAAGCTTGATTTCATGTCAGCATTTCTACTGCCAAATCTGCATCCATATATATCACTCCCTCCATGCGTTAATCTTCATCAGATCATCTTCTTTCTCATAGTAGGGTACGGTTGGGGACAATGCACAACATTGGTTGCTCTCTGTGATTCTCGCCCAATATAGCCGTCCCCAATCCAACATTGGACCCTTTTTAAGGTTTTTCTAGGTCACTTTTCACGGAAACAACTACAGTATTAAAAAGGGTCCAATCCATTCCACAAGTTAATATGGATGGTACGCTGATGGCAATACTCTCTTTGCGCCAGACACGTACGCGTACCCATAGCAGCAGAGATGTTGTACATAGTGCTAAGTTTTTCTCGCCATAAACTAATAGTAAAATGTTGTACCACAATGTTGTGGTTATTATGATAGCAAATAAATCAGATCATTCTATTGCAAGAAAAAAAACCATCTCACCAGATTCCAGTTCAAGTATCACGTCATCTTAGTTGGAATCTTACGAGAGGATCAGTGTAACCTTCAGTTCCGTTCCATATTAAGGCAGAGTTTTTTTTGGTTTTGGAAACGGCAGTATCTTAGTAAATAGTGATTATAAAAAAGATTTGCTAATTCCTTTTCGCTTAATTTCAGTATAATCTTCATTACTGGTGAATCTTCAATATCAATGTACCAGCAACCGTGCTGACTTTGCTTCTTGTAATCATCTTCATCTTCTCCCCCACATATGGAAACTTCAGTCAGTACCAGCACAGCACAATCCCCCAAAACTCCTACAATTAAAAACCCTCTTCAATCTCAGTCCCAAACCCACTTCCTCATTCTAACCCATCTTCTAGTTCTTACTCTTTTGGTCTTCTGAGTAGCAGCTGCTATGGCATTGCAGAGGCTGCTCTTGAAAAAGGCCTTTGGAGAAGCTAAGCCCAAGTCACTGTGCTGCTGTTTCTCTACAGCACCACCTTCATTGCCAGCTTTTGATTATGAGCCAAGGCCTTACAATGGTCCACGCGCAGATGAAGTCTTCCAGAAGCGAAAGCAGTTTCTGGGTCCTTCTCTTTTTCACTTCTATCAGAAGCCAGTATGTTTTTCGTTTTGTAATCTCTCTCAAGTTAATTTCTTTTACCATTGAGTTAATTCTGTGTTGAACATTTTGGTTGAGAATTGAAGTTATTTGGAAATTGGGTAGATGTCTCAGCCAGTAAATTCATGGGAAAATGAAAATGAACAGAACAAGAGTAGAAAGTTTCAATCTTTTCTATTTCCTAGTATAAGGTTTCAATCTTTACTTGTTGTGTCCATTTTAATTTTATGCTATCCAATGCTATGTTATTCAGTAATTGATTTCTACTTTGAAATTGTGCTTATGTTGATGCAGCTCAATATTGTTGAAGGAAAGATGCAATATTTGTATGATGAGAATGGCAGGCGTTACCTTGATGCATTTGCTGGGATAGTGACAGTTTCTGCTGGACATTGCCATCCAGATGTTTTAAATGCAATCATCGAGCAGAGCAAGCTTCTGCAGCATGCGACTACTATATACTTGCACCATGCAATAGCTGATTTTGCAGAAGCATTGGCTTCCAAGATGCCTGGAAATCTAAAGGTTCATTTTCTCTTTTTTCTTGGCATTATTCTTGTGTGTAATATACATTGTTGATGGACACACATGTTCCTAATGATAGCATTTGGGTTCAGTATTTCATATAAAGAATTAATCTTCAACAAGGAAACTTTTGGATGCAGGTAGTGTATTTTGTGAATTCTGGGTCAGAAGCAAATGAGTTAGCAACGCTGATGGCTCGTTTATACACTGGTAATCTTGAAATTATTTCTCTGAGAAATGGATATCATGGAGGAAGTTCTAATACAATGAGTTTGACGGCACTTAACACATGGAAGTATCCAATTCCACAGGTTTGTATAACCAGTTACCACACCAGTATCTCTAGATATTGTTTGTGAACCTTATGCTCAAGGGTTGCTCAAATATTGCAGGGTGAAATTCATCATGCCATGAATCCAGATCCATATCGTGGAGCTTTCGGCTCTGATGCAAAAAGTTATGCTAAAGATGTGCAAGATCACATTTTTTATGGTACTTCAGGTAAAGTGGCTGGATTTATAGCTGAAAGGTGACCACCATATTTCATCTGTTACGACTTATGAGGCCTGAGTTTGATGAACAAAACCACTGTGATAAGGCAGCTGATCAGTAATTCTTTTTTTATTTATTGAACTCTAGGGTGTTGGAGGAGCAGTTGAATTGGCCCCTGGGTATCTAAAATTGGTATATGACATTGTTCATAAGGCTGGTGGCGTCTGCATCGCTGACGAAGTTCAAACTGGATTTGGTCGGACCGGAAGTCATTATTGGGGCTTTGAAATACAAGGGGTCATTCCTGATATAGTTACCATGGCAAAGGTCTTTAAATTATCCATTGAAGATTCCTTAATTTGAATGTTGTGAGGTTCCACTTATGTGTTCTAGTGTTACATTAGTAGTTTAGGATCAAAGTGCATATTTTCAGTGAAAGCATTTGCCTAAAAGAAGTTGATTCCAGCGAAGCACATAGTTTATTGACAGAACATGTTACTAATGTATTTTGGTTTACAAATTTTACAGGGCACTGGAAATGGGTTGCCACTGGGAGCAGTGGTGACAACGCCAGAAATGGCAAGTGTACTAGCCCAGAAGACTCAATTTAATACTTATGGTGGAAACCCTGTATGCTCTGCCGGAGGACTTGCAGTGCTCAAAGTTATTGATAAAGAGAAGCGTCAAGCTCATTCTGCAGATGTTGGCTCTCACTTGCTTGCACGGTTAAGAGATCTTCAGCAAAGACACGAAAGTAAGTACTGGATACCTAAAGCATGATGCTTTTGTCTATAAGTTTCTGAATCTGCTGCATCAACACGAACAACAATTTAACCAACATACACCCCAATTCCAAAGGTAAACATGCCAATTACATCAAAACAGTAAATTCCCAATTCTATGAACCCTAGAATTTGATTTGCTTACCCTTTTCGAATTGGCTAACAATCTCCTATTGCCTAGGGCAACCTTTCAACACCCCAAAACAGGATTGGTGGCTGAAAAATGGAGTTTTCGGGAGGGAGAAGTTTGTTGAGTTGGTGTTGTCGCCCCACACAACAGCTTCTTCTTCTTGCCAAAACATGGGGCTGAACGGGAAACAAAGAGACGAGCTGATGGTTCGCTAGTGCCGCCATGTGGTGACCCGAAGGTGGTGGTGAGGCGCGCTGGAAATCCGGCAGAGGGAGAGGAAGAAAGGTCGAGAAGAAACGCAAAGAGGAACTGAAAAAACTCACATACCCGAATTGACCATGTCTCTTAACTAACCACTTGTAAACGTCGTCTCCACGTGCCACCACCAGGGCGAAACCACAGCCCGGCTAATTGACCCCGTGGGTAGACTCCAAAATTGCCCATCGTCCTTGGACTTGAGTTTTCATGGATCACGGAAAAATTTTAAGCGTCTAGTTTGGTGGTCAAGGAAATGGATCTAGCTTCTTTACTTGAATTTTTATTATTTAGATTTACTTGGATGATGTTAACACAAGATGCAAACCCTTATGTTGTGCTGGAAAACAAACTTATTATCCGGTAGCCAAAAGACATCTTAGGTTAGAGAGGTCCTTATTCGACAAAGAACATACACACTTGTCTAAGAGCATATTGGTAAGATGTTCTTATGTGAGGGCAAAACAATACTTTTATGGTGGACTCACCATATCTCTATAAATAGCCCTCTTAAGAGCTCATTCTTGGTAAGCCTTTATCTCCACCAAATTCACATATTATCTCTACCACCATGACTGACTTAGACATAGAAGGGTCAAATGTCAGCGCACCCAGTCTTCCCTCTAATGTCGTTTGCTAATGAGTTACCGGTAACATGTCTAGAAGATGATGTTCCTCCTTGTGCGTTGTGATTCTTCCCCATAGAAATCACTCTGCAACAGTTGGCGCTAGAAGGAGGGTCTCTTCTTGGTGGCAACACTCACATAGCTCACAGTGAACATGTTCTTGTTCATCATCTGCCTAGAATTCCTTTTCTGGAAATTTTGTTATTCTGGTTACCAACTTTCTCTTTCTTCTTGGGCTTCTCCCTACTCACACGATGAGCTAGCCTCCTTCACATCTTTGTTTTCACCACTTACAGATGTTTATCAAAGCAAGTCTGCTTTCTGGGTTGGTTTTAGAGAAAACCCGAGGAGAGAGAAAGTAGATCTGGATTTCTCTCTCTCTCCCCTCCCTCACATATTTCATGGCACCAACGTGCTTCACCTCCGCCACCATCAGGCTTGTCTCCTGCCGATGAGTCAAGTCTGGCCTCCTCTCGACGGTGCCTGAAAGCTAGCTCACGCGCCGGCAGAACGTGAACCCAGAAATGTTATGGACACCCAAAAGCTAGACGCCCATTCACTGCATCTGTGGCCCATGAGGATTCGAATCAAACCAACAACAACATTCCATCTGGTTCACTATTATCATCATCAACACATTTTGTTCTAAGATTCTGGGTTTATGGTTGCTCAATGGAGGTGGCGGATAAGAGAGATAGGAGAAATACAGGTTACGAAATCATAGAGCTTGCCTCCTGACACCTTTCCCATACCCATCAACTTGCTTTATGTTTTTCAGTGATCGTTTGTGATGCTCGAAAGCAATTATTCTGGACACCCTGTTGAGATATATATCCCACATCGGGAATATGAGACCTTGTCTGTGGGTTTATAAGGGTTTGGGCTACTCTCTCTATTACCAATTGGTTTTGGAGTTCAACCCCAGACTACTTTATCATGGTATCAGAGCGGGTTGCCCACGTACACGTGTGAAGTCTAAAGGTCACACGAACTCCACGACCACCCAAGTTGTTGTCCACGTGTTAGGCTTAAAGATTCGCCACACGTGCGGGGGCGTGTTGAGATATATATCCCACATCGGGAATATGAGACCTTGTCTGTGGGTTTATAAGGGTTTGGGCTACTCTCTCTATTGCCAATTGGTTTTGGAGTTGAACCTCATACTACTTTATCACCCATCTTGGTGCCGGCAACCCAGCCACTAGCCCCAAGAACATGGTCTCCACCACACCATCTGTCATCTATTAGCCAGCCGAGGTGAGTCATAAAAATTCCCCGATGCCTGGCGCTTACAAATCACCAGTGATCAAGGCATTTCCTGAAACATGACATTATACACATTGAGCACGCCATATGAAAACCTTTATGCCGAATCAGTCCTCGTTCTGGTACACAACCACCATAATCATTCATGACACCGGGAGACTTGTGTATCCTACCTGACACCATGATATCCCCTGAAACTAGGGGCTTATTTATAGCTATTGTATTTATCTATTCAAGGATTGGTGTATATTATCACCATGCCTCTTGGCATACTATCGCTACACCTTAGCGACACCTTGCCTCACTAGCAGACACCCTTGACGCGCCTCTTAGCGCGCTCTTGTTACACTTTAGCGACATCTTGCCTCAGTAGTAGGCACTCTTTCCACGCCTCCTAGCATTCTCTCGCTACACTTTGGCGACACCTTGCCTCAACAGCAGACACCCTTACCGCGCCTCTTAGAGTGCTCTCACTACACTTTAGTGACACCTTGCCTCAGTAGCAGACACCATAGTCATACCTCTTGCCATATTGTTTCTACACTAGCCCCACACGCCTTGCTTCAGCGGGCACCATGGCCACGCTTCCTAGCTTGTTTTAGCTACCTTGGCGACACTAGCCTTGCCCAAGTGGCAACTCTGGTCGTGCCCAGCGGCACCATCACACGCCACAACAACACTCTTTGCTACATCTTGATGGCACACTTGCCTCAACGGTGAAAATATAGAACTACAGTTGGTTTGATCCCATAAACGGGTACGTAGACACTCTAGCACCCACCTAGAGGCAATCACAAAAAAATACATTAACATGGTCTCCTCTTGGAGCACATATATGCTGGAATAGCTCAATTGGTTAAAGTATATAGCTAATAAGAATTAAAGACTATTATACGCCTGAGGCATACAAACATGCCGACTCTCGCTACCCACGCGATATACTCGGTACCCACGCGACACTCTCTACACACCCAATACTCTCGCTACCCACGTGACACTCGCTACACACGTGAGACTCGTCACCCACGCGATATTTTTGCTACCCACGCGACACTCGCTACCTACGCGACACTCGCTGCCCACGCGATACTCTCGCTACCCACACGATACTCTGCTTCCCACGAGATACTCTCACTACCCACGCGACTCTCGCTACCCAAGCGACACTCGCTACCCACGCGATACTCTCGATACCCACACGACGTGCCCCCAAACCAAAAACTTAGGAGCGGCACTCTTCGACCTCTGATCGCCCTACATTACAAACCATCCCTAGTCACCCTACGAACTCACGCATGGGGACTTGGTGACTCGCCACCATGCCTTCCTACTCCCGTACATTCCGCATTTTCGACACTCTTTCAAGCTAAATGAACTCCCCACCCGAGAGTCATCGTCGACTGGGGACTTGTTAATACAGGGTGCAAACCTCTTCTCGTGCCTGAAAACGATGTCAGAACCCACCCCGAGTTAACCATTAAACTCGAAGTAAATTCTGCGGGGACCACCTTAAGAGAAATTTTACCAAAAAATATCGACATAACCTCCCTTGAGAATGGCTAACTCTACTTGCAAGCAAAACCACACTCCTCTAACTTTAATATAGCATCATAAACCCCTATAAAAATGTAACTTTTAGGTACGGGATGCTACAAACGAACTCATTATCCGGTAGCCAAAATGCATCTTAGGCAAGAGAGGTCTTTATTAGACAAGGAACATACACACTTGTCTAAGGATATATTGGTAAAAGGTTCTCATGTGAGGGCAAAACCAATGGTGTAACCAGAAGTTGCAATTAATAGGAACAAACCTAAAATAGCTAATACGTATTTCTAAGTTGATTTGGATTACAAATAATTCATAGCAATTTTAGTCGGTAATACTTTTACCTTGATTCAGAATTGTCGACATATGGGGTTTATACGAATATGATTTTCACGAAATCACTTAATTTATCTCTTCCTGCGGTTTAGAGTTTCCATACCTTTCATATTGGTTTGTATATTATTGTCATTTTTAGCTCTACTTTATTTATACTTTATAATTATATGACATAATTTTTAGAAATATAAAAAAGAATATGATACAAAATGAAAAAAAAAAGATAAAATCATGCATTTAATGAACCAATAAAAGATAAACAACATTATTATGATTTGTTAAACTTAATTAGAAAAATTATTATGGTATAATTATACAATAAACATTTAAAATTTAATTAAATAAAAAATATGAGAGGGGCAATTGCACCCTCTCGCCCCCCTCTCCCTACGCCCTTGGGCAAAACAATACTTTTATAGTGAACTCACCATATCTCTATAAATAGCCCTCTTAAGGGCTCATTCTTGGTAAGTCTCTATCTTCACCATATTCACATTATTTCTACCATCATGGCTGACTTAGGTATCAGAGGGTTGAAGGCCGACGCACCCGGTCTTCCCTCTAATATCGTTTGCTCATGAGTTACAGGTAACAGGTCTAGGAGATGAGGTCCCTCCGTGTGCGGTGTGATTCTTCCCCATAGAAATCACTCCGAATCAGATGATTTAAAATCATTAGATTGAATAATTTTAATGACATCACAGGAGAATGACATCACAGAACCACATTGTACTCAATCTAATAATTTTAAATTATCCAAGCAAATCGAAACAATAAAAATCCCAACAGAGAAGCTAATATACAAGAAAATTATATTGGTAAATTTTCTCTCACAATAAGTCAATAAATAAAAATAAGAAGTGATTGTGTGATGAGTAATTCTAGGCCAAGCTAGCACTGTATATTGGTTTTTCTCTACTCAGACCCTCACACAGGTGTACAACTGAGGTCGGGTGGAGGCCGAAATCACTAGATTTTGAAGTAGATTGTGCTAATAGTGACCTCACTGAGTCCAACAAACCAAGATGCACACTTTCACATGGCTTGAACTTGCTGAAACACGAAAAGGAATGAATTCTTGCCTTGCGGATTCATTATATTACCTTGGTTGGGAAATAATATAAAAATGGAAAAAATCATTTCTTCATGGTTTTGGTATTCCAATCAATTCGTTCTTTAGGTACATACTTTCCACTTCTAAACACCAACTACTCGATTTGTAAACGACGCAAAGGGAGAAGCAGAAGAAGTCTTCAATTTCTGTCAAGTTTTCTGGTATACATTTATCAAATTATAGCATTGATAATGTTAGATTTTATATATACAGTATGTTTTCTTTGTATATGATTAGATCACCTTTCATAATGGAAATGGAGGGAAGTACATTTTTAACACAGTCCAGTAAAGTAGAAATCTCTACTGAACCAAATAGGCCCCAAGTCAAGGGAGTTAATGAAAGGCCGCAGAAGCTCCTTCACTATATGATATCTTAGTTTCAAGGATTTCTCTCAACAAGAAGATCCACATCCTTGGATTGATCCACCAGGAAATCCATGAAAAACACATAATCATTGATGTAGTGATCCTGAAGCTCATACTGCTCATATGCAAAGAACACTATGAACAGTATATCAAATGGTCTAGGTAGAAATGATTGTCTAAGCATATTCTTTAATTCTTCTTTTTTTTACAAATATATATATAGTAATTTAGAGAAAGATAAACAAAGAACTATATAGTTTACGATGCTGCATCCACTGCTTTAGTATAATACAATCTGAGTTTTCTCACCTTTTAAGGTGAAATTTTTTAGACATGAATGCTCATTATGATCTATGGACTACAAGAGAAACTGAGAGAGCAATGCTGAGTCAAGGATTATGTACAACAAAGTTTATGGCAAAGCTCTTATGATAAGTTTGTTTTTCTTAAAGCCTTGAATCTGTGACAAGTTGTATCTGGAAAAAGAAGTCAATAAATAGGTACTGCTCGTCTCTACATAATTAGCCATCTTCTAGATTAACAAGACTCCTGGAATCATTCATATAGAGGAATTTCTAGCCCCCTTGATTATTCTTTTGGATTTTATAACTAATTATTTCCCGCGCTCTGTATCTGACCAATGGTTATTTGTCTTTCCTTGCCTGTGGATTATATTATTTTGTAGTACCCAGGACTTCTAGAAATGGGCAAGTTGTATATAGAGGAAAAACCACAAGGTTGACCTATTGACTTGGTGGTGCACAATTTTTCTTTATATGCATGTATAACGGGGTTTGGAGGGAAAACAATGTTGTATTGCATCTTCTACAAAACATGGAGCTCTAAGAAATCTAGGGAAGCCACAATGATTTGATTGTCTACAGAAGGTAAAAATATTCCACCTCTTTGCTTTTTATTGCTTTGAGCTGTAGTTACTGCCTTACTGGGTTAATACACTCTTCTTTTTACTGCTGATGTTCTGAGTGCCTGATGGGTGCATATATAAGTTCTGTAGAATCTGTTTTATAACATGTACTGGAAAACATATTTGGGGCAACGATTTGAAAGAAAAAATGAAATGAAAGTGAAAATTAGCATACAGTAGCAGACTAAGCAGGCTAAGAACTACATATAAATACAATATGTTCCAGTTCCCTTGCTTATTATTAACATAATGATATCTTGTTGCAGGCTTTGTGAATCATAGTTAATTCGGATATGGAAGAGTCGCATGCTCAAACTCTCAAAAACAAGTTGAAAGGGATATCTCCCATATCCTCCGACTGTTGCATCTACAGGGTTCCAAAGCGACTACGTGACGTGAATGAGAAGGCCTACACGCCTCAGGTGGTCTCATTAGGTCCACTTCACCATGGAGGAGAAGGCCTAGAAGCTATGGAACATCATAAAATGAGGTATGTGAAGGACTTCTTTGAAAGAACCAATGTAAACCTGGAGGATTGTTTCAATTCTTTGAAGGAATGGGAAGCAAGAATCCGTTCTTGCTATGCAGTAAATATTGAATTTAGTGATGAGGAGCTGGTGGAAATGATTCTGGTTGATGGAATTTTTACAGTTGAGGTCCTGCTGAGGAGTGCCTTCTCGGCACTGCAACAGGAAAGTGATCGGCTATTTGGAAAACCATGGATGGACAGGGATGTAGTATATGACATGTTGATGCTTGAAAATCAGCTGCCATTCTTTGTACTCGAGTATTTCTATTCCTTAGCGCATTCCAGTAATACTATTCCTATCGAAAATGATACAGAGCTTTCCCTCATTAAGCTCACCCATGCCTTCTTTGAGGAAAAGGTATATATAAGGCCACTTGAAGAAGTTTCAAACAAACTCTCGCAGTATTCAGGAGCTAGAATACAACATTTTGTTGATTATATCCTGAAATGTCATCGGCCTTCACCATCTGAGCTTCCACCCAAAAGAAAGCTCGAGACATTGAGTATACCAAGTGCAACACAGTTGAAGGCAGCTGGAGTTCATTTTATGGTGGTTCACGACACAACCCTATTCGACATTCAATTCGAACATGGTATTCTGAAAATTCCACAGTTACGAATACGTGGTTCGACAGAAGTTTTCTTCCGGAACCTTATTGTCTATGAGCAGTTTGAGCTCAATGATCACTACATAAGCGATTATGTATTCATTATTGACCACCTGCTTGATAGTTCCAGGGATGTGGAATTACTGGCTAGGAAAGGAATCCTTGAGTCTAAGCTATCAGATAGCAAAGCAGTGACGACTTTTATCAGCACACTTGACTTGGGGCCAATTTTATTCGGGACAAATTTCTATTTCACTGAACTCTGTGAAAAGCTGAATGAATACTACGGCCTCCCCTGGCATAACTGGAAGGCCAGTTTGCAACAAGATTATCTCAGTAGTCCATGGGCTATCCTAGCTATTACTATTGCTACTATTCTACTAGTACTCACTCTTGCTCAAGCTGGGCTCTCCCTTGCGAATATTACAGAAAATTGATGGCACTATTTCTTCAGATTCATGTACTTTTATAAGGGTCCTTCCACTAAGGGATCCTTATTTTTAATTTATTTATAGGGATATGCATTCGACAAACTTTTCGATCACATTTTTCAATCTTAACCGTTCAATTTTTAGGTCCTAATATATAGATCACCTCTGCAAAATTTCATTCAAATCGGTGATCGTTAAGAAGTTCAAAACTGTGAATTAAAATTATAGACATTAACAACGGTTCAAGTTTGACAGATTTGATCCGTCAAATAATTTTAGTTGTTTTAAAGTCTTAACGATCATCAAATTTGATGAAATTTTGCAGAAATGATCTATATATATGCATCTACATATTGAACGGTGGAGATGATATGTGATTGAAAAGTTTGTCGAATGTCTATTCCTATAAATAAATCAAAAATAGGGATCTCTCAATAAAAGGGCTTATATACACACACGTATGTTTTTGTTTCTTGGTGTCTGCCCTCCTGTACGTGTATTGATTATGTAGTGTATTCTTGTTAGGTTAATACATAAATAAAACTGGGGATGATAAATTTGACATTTCTGTGCTTTTCAAGGGAAAAGTTCCAGAGAGACGAATTCTAGAACTCTAATCTTGCTACTGGTGCTAAACTATGGCTGATAAGGTTCTGCTATTAATCGCATCATCAATCGGGGACTATATCAGAATGAATTCTAGATGAAGGTTACACCCGTAATATTATGAACTATATTTCCAAATTATTTCTATTACCAAACAATATATGTGAAGTTTTTCTATCTGTTGAGTGAGTGAAAATGTGAAAAGGAAAATGAAAGAAAAGGAGAAACTAATACCTCAATTTTTTTTGGCAAGGAAACAATATATTCAACGCAAACGCAAGCAGGGAACACACTAAACCAATACCTCAATTTGAAGTATATTTTCTTTCCAGATCTCCCAAGTATTCAAAAGATTCATATCAAGCTGCATCCAGAGAAAACTATAGATCTTTAAACAGTAAATAGCTACAGTGTATCTCATAGATTATGCATGCATTATTGCTCATAGAACAAACCAATAGCAAGTACTTGATTTTATGATCAAGCTACTTCAGGAGTTTGAGAACTTACTTCCATCAAGATTTTCTTTTTTCTTTTTTCTTTTGCCTTAGCAAGTACATCTATCTATCCAGCTTCACCTGAAATTTCTGAAGGGTGTTCCTTCTGTTATTGTGGACCTCATACTCACTTCCAGTCAAAGCGTTTGTTCTAATCTGAATCTTGGTTTGGTACTTTGGTACTATCAGTAATCATTCATACTTGAGAAACCCAATGAGTCTGAGAACTCCTAAAAAGTACTGAGTGGAACTCAGTTACTCAGAGTTGACAGAGAAATTACAGCAACTACATCAAGCTGATTGTACCAGTCTGCTTGCTCCATATCAATTCTTGCATGTAGTGTTCACTGAATAATGAATCATGTAAATAGCTTCTGAACTCCAAACTCCTACTCTGAAAGAGTTAATCTTCAAACATGAATTCCATGTACAAAGAATGTGTTTCCTCTATATGTAAGTGTTCTGTTCTCAGCTCCTACGCACCATATATGGCCTTGCAATTGCAAAACTCCTTCCATTCCTGCTGTTTCCCACACAAACTTGAAAAGACCGAGAGCCCTGTCCAACTGCTTCACCCCACTCCAAATCATCGTATCCTCATCTGATGTCACAATCCTTCCCATACACAAACAGAGACTCTTGTCACTAATGCTATAAAGCCCGCCAGATAAGTCAACTTCAATATCTCTAACGTGCCCATAGAGGTAATACAACAAGAGTGTGAACAAACACTTGGATGAATGACCCAATGTCTTGGACAGCTTCTTATGCACTAGGCTTTCTTGATGTCGCACTTCCTTGAATCCGATACTCTTATCAACCGACACATCCTTGATCTGAGACAGCCCCTCTTTCATGACCTCAACCTTTTTCACATAAAGAAGTAAGTCCCTGTCATCTTTCAAACAATCAATGAGGTCATTGAGCATCTCAAGAAGGTCCTCCCATTTTCGCAAACCAGAAGGGTCAGAAATCTTTGCAGTGGAAAGGCGCATCCACGAAGCAGACTCGTCCTCATACGAAACTGACGTGTCAGCCAAGAACTTCAGACAGCTTGAAACTATCTGCTGACCAATCCTCATCCCTTTGCTCGAGCCCTGATAATCCAGACATTCCAACTCACATTTCAATCCATTAAGTATCTCCTCAAGCGCGCCGGTCCATATACCATGCTGCGTGACCTGCGGACATATCTTCACACGCACCGTCTGCCTTTGCTGTGCAGTAATGTTCAGAATGCTGCCCACTACAGACATTGATCTCACAACCAAAGGCTGCCTCTCACCTGGTTTACTAAAACACACAAAAGGGTCACATCCTCTACCTTCGGACCACGCCACCACATTGTTCCACAGCCTCTGCTGAGCCAATGGAGACCCAACAAAGACTCTGGCAAGTGACTTGAAAGCAACCATCTTATGTTCAGCACGTGCATTCACGATAACCGAGCCATGAGTGATATTAACAAGCCTCCCATCAACAAAATCCACATCTTTAAGAAACCGGGTCAGTTTCGTCAGCTTCGGAAACGCCTTCCTATACCATTCTGCAGGCAACGTCTCCCCGTGAGACTCCTCCGAGCCATGGTACAGCATCACATTCACTTTCAAGGCTCCATTTCTCTTACCCATTACATGCTTTGCACCACTGATCACCCTATAGGCCATTGTTATAGTGCTGCTTCTCCACTGCGGCATTTCATCAAACAGCTGGTGTGCACTTTTTTCTCTACTGAGAATCAAATAGGCTCTGAGGTTAAATCAGGTAAGCAATAAGGAGGTATAGAGTTTCGCGACGGCTGAAGTTGCTGGGTACCGGAACGAGAGAAACGACTGGCCGCCGTTAATGACCGGCAAAGGCTTTTGCTTTGTTTGGGCTGGGGCGTAACGTTGGATCCATTGATCAAAACTGGGCTTAAAATATTTATCTGCCATCAACAATTGCGGATTTTCAGTTGTTGTTTTTATCGTGTTGAGTCATGGTGGTCAAGGCTTTTGCTGAAGGTGAGAAAAATTAACTGAAAAAATCTGAGAGTAAAAAGTAGCGTTGAACATGGTTGTGTTTTTAAAGGAAAAAGGAAGAACCCTTTAAAAGATAATTTTGTTTGAACTTTTATTCATCCATTGAATTGGATATAAAGTGGCATTTTTTCGATTTTCCTACCAATTTTGACCATTACAGTGCGGATAAACTTTCAACTTGTGTACTTAACCCGGTGAACTACTGCTTGGTCTTTAGTGTCATTTGGGTCCCCAATCCACATTTGAATCATGATAAAAGGGCTTTGTGTTCTTCTTTCACGAGCATACGAGTCTTTCAAATGTCAAGTCCCAAATTATGAGTTTTGGTAATTTTAGAAGAGTTTAATTCCAGAGTCAAACATGCATACACATGATTTGATCCGATTGTTACACAAAACATTTCAAATTAGGTCACGTACCATAAAATAGTTTGAAATTCAACTTCAAAACCAATTGACAATAAAGAGAGTGGCCTAAACCCTTATAAACCAACAGACAATGTCACATATTCCCGATGTGGGATATATATCTTAATACGCCCCACACGTGTGGCGAATCTTCAAGCCTAACACGTGGACAACAACTTGGGTGGTCGTGGAGTTCGTGTGACCTTTGTGCTTCACACGTGTACGTGGGTAACCTGCTCTGATACCATGATAAAGCAATATGGGGTTCAACTCTAAAACCAATTAGCTATAGAGAGAGTAGCTCAAACCCTTATAAGCCCACATACAAGGTCTCATATTCCTGATGATGGATATATATCTCAACACGTTTCAGCACGTGTGGCAAATTTTTAAGCCTAACACGTGGACAACAACTTGGGTGGTCGTGGAGTTCGTGTGGTCTTTGGGTTTCACACGTGTACGTGGGTAACCCGCTCTGATACCATGATAAAGTAGTCCGGGGTTCAACTCCAAAACCAATTGGCTATAGAGAAAGTAGCTCAAACCCTTATAAGTCCACAAACAAGGTCTCATATTCCCGATGTGAGATATATATCTCAACAAGATAGTGGGGAAATGAATTTGGCATCAGTGAGGAACATGAGATATCACTTATGAAAACTAAGTGTATGTTGAGAGCCTGTAACTTCTAATCTCAATCCTCAATGCGAGAGTTCAAATGTTCATCGTTCTAATTTCTAGCTAGCTTAATACCGCCCTCGTGTGAAGAAAAATATTTTGTATTCGTAGCTACTCCAACCATTCAGTAGATATTCTTCCAAATATAAATTAGCAAATGATTGCTTAAATACTTAAACATATCGATCGTTGATCGAGTAACTGTTTATATGAATGTATATGCTTTCTTAGTTTCTCTCTTCTGATTTGCTATTTTTCCATGCATGCAAATATACAACGAGACAAAACCGCAGCTATGTATGATGAAATGCAGAAGGACATAGAATCATAAGAATGGCAAAGTATAAAACTTCGATAAGCTTATTAGCTAGTCATGCACTAGCTGAGCAGCACTGTGGAAATGATTGAACTGGAGCTACTTCATGATCGACCAGCCAGCCTGCAGCTAGTTCTTAATAATTAGTTCTCACGTCTCACTAACATCATGAACAATATATTATAAAGCATATTCTCTGCTAGCTGAAGTAACATAAAGCCGAGCTCAAAGTGAAACAAAGAATCTTGCTAAAAGCTAAAGAATGGAGTGTAGTAGCAGACACTAATTCATGTTTGGATACCTTTTGACCAATATAATTTGCATTTTTCACTTCTTAAACCTAGCTGAGCTGCCCCCATGACCATGAGGTCAATGAGGGAACCATGAAAGGTGTTTCTGAAAAGCTAAGGAATCCTATGTGAACTAGTTTTCTATATTGTTCTAAACTATGTGTTATATATCAATCATATATAGAGTTTGGAATTGTTTATCAATTAGATTATATATGCAATTTGTAAAAGCTAATTAACCCCATGCCATCCGTTAATCAAATAAGTTATATATAATGATCAATGTCCATATAGTTATCATTAGCTAAGCAGATGACAGCTCATCATTTATTTCCTTAATGCTCATATATATCACTAAAATGTGATGATGGAGCTAGTATCATAGATGATTGCACTAATTCGCAGGACCCATGACTAAGATCAGCTGGGGTTTCAGGATAACACTTAAACCATTATTGTGAAATCAGAAGTTTGATGCTTCTATTAAGCATAATGATTTCCCAAGTAATCAATGTTTTTCTTTGAAGCTTATATGAATCTGATTTCTCATCTTGTCTAATATCTATTGCTCTGCTAGCTTTCACTTTGAAGTTGAATACTTCTTTCCATGTTTTTTTAACCAACAGCTTTCGATATGGTCCATGCATGATGTAAACAGCTCCATCAATCAATCATTTAGCCAGTTATATATGCTACACGTATATTGCTGTGCAGATTTTACATGCTTACTGGCAAATGTACTATATATATATACGTCCTTGCTCTTCGATTTTGCAGATTTAATGGATATATATTCCATGGACCAGTCTTTTGTGAGAGATCGAAGAGATATTACTGTAAGTAATTAAGGAACTAATAATGTTTATTAAACAAAACACTGAGAATAGTAATTATGAATAATAGTACGACGTACGTACATACAAAGCTACATGCCAGGCTATAGGTCATATATAATACGATTAAGCTTTGTTGAGTACGTTCTTCGATCGTGATTATCAGCAGCAGCCACATTTCAAATTAAGCTCCCTTGCTACCGAAGATAAACCTAGAAACTAGAAAAGTAATTAAGAAAAGTAATTAAGAAAAGGAAAAAAAGAAAATTAATAAAAATAGTAGAGGGTGATTTCTCTCTCTGGCCCAAAAGGAGGAAGCCATTATCATTAGCGAATGTTCTTTCTCAGTTCCTTCAGAAAAGTGTAGCACTACCTGCGCGCATATAAACAAACAGAAAATCGTACAGTCACTTAAATGATCAAAGATTTAGAAATTCGTAACATCATAGAAAGACTTACCAGCACTAGATTCCCTTGGAGCATTGCATCTGAAACATTCTGTCCTGCTTGCGAAGTTGTGCTCATTGCACCCTAACCTGCATGTTTAATTAATTATATCAATGCCTTATCCTTCTATAATTCTGAGAGATATGACCGATAATTTGATCTAGATTGTTAATATATATACACACACACACACATCTACCTAGTGCAAATCCAGTCACCGGATTTCCATCCAGAGCGGCCAGAGCTGCTGCCACCACCACTGCCACTGCCGCCAAATCCAAAACCGCCTCTAAATGACCTAGGCATGTCACCGTCAAAGCCACCACCACCTCCACTAGGGGACTCATCCTTGGACGCACCACATTTGAAGCAGCTGGAGCGGCTGGCAAAGTTATGAGCTCCACAGTTGCCAACGTTGCAATACCAGTCACCGGGCCTGACATCCGGGCCGGTAGTGAACCCGAAAGAACCACCAACGCCTCTTCCGCCACCAAAGCTGCTTCCAAAGTCAGTACCACCTCTCTCGCTGGGCCTTGGCTCCCCACACCTCTGGCATGAGTCCCTCCTTTGGAAGTTGAGATGGTTGCATGACCTGCAGTTCCAATCTCCTGGCCTGTTCATCTGAGTAATATATATGAATCACGACAATAGCTATTAGTAACCAGTGAAATGCATGGAACTCCAAATTTAAGTCGACACAGGGTTGAAGCTAGCAGTGCTTAGAAATGTCTAGGGCTCACCTTCAGAAAACGTAGACAACTAGTTAGATGGAGTTGATCGAATAGAAATGAGGGTATTGGTGATTAGGGTGGAGGGGTTTGGGAGGCTTTTATACTTGCTTAACTGCTTAAGATGACCTCGGAAAACGAGCATGGTGGATTGAGGCATCCAGTAGAGGTATAGGTACGTGGTTTTTTTCTCTCTTCCCCTTTTCGCTATATATTCTTCATCACTTTACTTCCTTGAACAATGGAATCAAGATTAACTAAATTGGAAAAAGAGATAAAGAGAAAATTGAAATTAGATTCCAAAGACATACAAGAAAGGAAAAACTAGTTAATTGGTGCTAAAGGCTTGGCTGTAGATATCCTTTAGGGTTTAGTCTGCATATGATGAATATTTGAGTTTCATAAAAATTTCTGGAGTTCCATACATGCCACTGTTGATTCAACAGTGCAATATGCATCAGAAATCAGTTCTCTGTTGTCCAACAATTCGAGCATTCTGCTAAGTTGAAAAGCTAAATGTTCTAATAAACAATTCGTAGTTGAATATGTTGCTAAACATTGCATATATATATTTAGGACCTTGTAGTATTGCTAGCAAAACTTTCTCTATAGGTTTTTTCTTTGTTGAGTCTGCATGACTGGATAAGTAGGAACAAAATTCGCTGTTTTTCGACCAGACAAAATGAATATTCTTCATCCATCAAAGCAAAACCTTAGGGAGAGAATTAAGGGATCCCATTTCTCTTATTCTTATCTCAAACACTCAAAGTTTATAACTAAGGAGTGGTCAAGTCTGCTTTCTCAGTTGAGAACCCCACATCTTAAGGGTATCACTATACTAGTAAAAATGGTTCTGGCTTTTCAGATTTTTTGAATATTCCTTGTTTGTACTTGGAAGCAGAATTTTTTCCTCCAGTGTAAAAAGGGTTCTCATGTTAGATGAAGAGTGAAGACATGAGTCATTCTTTAGTTCCATTTTCCAAATTAAAACTCAAAATACTAGCTTTTCTTACTGTTGACGTGAGTCCTAATCCTAGTATGATTAGAAAGTATAATCAAACTAGAATTGTGTAAGTCTTTCTGTGTAATTAGTTTCCTTCTAGGATTACAACTATTCTTATATATAAATAGGACTCTAGAGGCATCGTTTTTGGAGTGGTGTGATGTAGATCGTTGAGAGTTCTTATCTTGGGAGCTGAAAGCTATGGTAGATCATAGTAGATCTGTCATGACTATCTTGACAACCTGAATCTGTTTTGAATCTGAATCTGAATCTATCCTGAATCTGAATCTGATTTGTTCGCATTATTGAATTAACCCTGAATTGAAGTCTTCTTTTCTACTTGGTATCAGAGCAGGTTCAATCCTTTGAACTTGCTTTGCATCCTTTGAATCCTGAATCTCGAAGAACACCCAAACTACCACCACAAACCGCTTCGTACCACTACTACCACCATTGAAATCGAACCATCTTGAAACCCTGAATTCCTACAACCCTGAATTGAATTGAAACCCTAAACCATCTTAGAGCCGAAAAACCCTGAATTGAATTGAAACCCATAAATCCACCACCACCACCGAAATAGAAAAAACCCTGAATTGAATTGAACCATGAATTGAATTGAAACCCAGGAATCCACTACCACCACCGAAATCGAAAAAACCATGAATTGAATTGAAACCCAGAAATCCACCACCACCGAAATCGTTTCCACGTACTGCACCCGAAATCTAAAAACTTGATATTTGAAATCTGTAAATCATGGGAGATATGATTCCAAACCCTAATCATGGAGAAGGAGCTGCACCTGAGGCCATAGTCATGACACCTGAACTTTATTACTCATGGGGAGTTTCAGAGTCTTACCTTCAAGGGGAGAGCAAGTATGTAGGAAATCATCTGAATATAGACGAATTTAAAGAGTTGAAGAACCTGGAAAGTCAATTTAGGGCTGGAAACCAAGTAAAAGAAACTGCAAGCACACAAGTGGATCTGTCAACCAAACAAGTCGACTCGTCAACTAGCTTACGGTTGATGACTCAGGCGACTCATCAATTCCTCCCAGAACAGAGCTAGTCGACCTTGCTTTCTCTAGAATTATTTGGTCTTCTTATGGATTCTGAGAATGAGACGCAGTACTATGATTCCAACGAATATGAAAATAATGATACGGAGGAGGACTACAACTACGATGATGAACTCATGGAGGATGATGATGATGATGATGATAATGATGAGAACTCTAAGAATGATAGTAGCTATAAGGTGTTGTTAGATTCAGATATGAAGGGTCGTCAGGAAGAAAATATCACTAGTGTAACCTCTTGGCTTTCTCTATCAGATCCTTTTCTATCAAGTGCGGCTCCCTCATAACTGGAAATTGGACTCGTGTCAGGATGCATGGTTTAAGGATGAAGATAAAGTCCGATAAGATGTTGGCTTGTTACCTGCATCTAGATCAGTATTGGTTGTTGAGTCTCTGGACAAGTCTGGAAAAGTGAAGTGTAGGATATGTCTGGAAGCTTGTGCAATCCAGAAGATGAAGTCGGCTGGCTGTGGCCATCTTTTTTGCTGTGAATGCTGGGAAAGCTTCATTGCACGTGTCCATCTTCACCTTCTTAATGGCTACAATGTCCACCGGTTTGTTTATCTCTGGCTCTGTGGACAACACCATAAGTACCTTCATCTAGCTTTTCTCGATCAGTATACGCATGTATACTTCTGCAGCCCTGTACATGGTTGTACTTCTTCCCATGGGAACTGCGGGCTCTTCAATCAGAGGAGGATCTTCATCGTCTGAATAAACATTTTGTTGTCTTGTAATCATCCTTCAGTTGTGGGTGTGAAGGAAGTTGTTGTGGAAGAGTATACTGAAGTTGACAATGAAAAACCTGACGATGATGTATATATGGTTATGGATTACATGTACTATGAGCTCAAGTCTCTAATGGAATCAATGGAGCAGCGATTTAGTATTGGCGAAGTTAAATACCTGATGAAAAGGTTGCTGGAGGGTGTAAAATATCTTCATGACAATTGGATTCTTCACAGGGATCTGAAAACCTCAAAGCATCCTTTTGAACGAGGGTGAATTGAAAATATGAGACATTGGGATGTCACGCCTGTATGGGAGTCCTTTGAAGCCTTATACTTCCCTGGTGGTCACTTTATTGTATAGGACACCTGAACTTCTATTAGGCCAAAAGCAGTACACTACAACAGTTGATATGTGGTCAGTTGGATGTATAATGGCTGAACTTTTGACCAAAGAACCTTACCCGGCACGTCGAAAGGAGAAGAATTGAATACTGATCAACTAGTTGAAGATTTACATGCAAGATCAGTCTTTTCCCCTACATAAACGATCTCTCCTGGCTTGTCATCACCTGAGGGATGCAATCAAAGAAGAGAAGTGGGCCAAAGCAATGAAGGTCGAGATGGATGCTCTCAAGAAGAATGGTACTTGGGATTTGGTTCCATTACCACCTGAAAAAAGACTGTTGGTTGTAGATGAGTTTATACTGTGAAACACAATGCAGATGACAGCAGTCTGAGAGAGCTGGAACTTGAATCTAGTGATTTTGAAGACAACTGTGATGAAGATGATTATGAATTTGAGAATGAGGTTGAAGCAATTTTCTTAAGAGAGCTGTGCATGAAAATATAGAACGAGAGAATGTGATCCTAGAAGTGAACGGAATGCGATTGTCATTCAACAAGCAAACTGCAGATTGTGCAGGAGCTGTATTTTACTCCATGATGAAATTGGCATTGGAAGCTCCACATGAATCGGCAAGTGAATTGGTACAAGCTGCTTTCAAGGTAATTTCAGAATGGAAACACATGCTGAAGTATTACCTATTAAGTATAGATGAGGAGATAGAAGTGATTATGAAGTTTGAAGAAATGTGTTTGGAGTCTACCAAGGCAGTTTCGTCCAAACATTTAGTGACTCACTTGACAAGTTGGGCATTCAAGACTTGTATGCGCCAACTTGAGGAGGAGTGTTGACGTGAGTCCTAATCCTAGTATGATTAGAAAGTATAATTAAACTAGGATTGTGTAAGTCTTTCTGTGTAATTAGTTTCCTTCTAGGATTACAACTATTCTTATATATAAATAGGACCCTAGAGGCATATTTTTTGGAGTGGTGTGATGTAGATCGTTGAGAGTTCTAATCTTGAGAGCTGAAAGCTATGGTAGATCATAGTAGATATGTCCTGACTATTTTGACAACCTGAATCTGTTTTGAATCTGAATCTGAATCTATCCTGAATCTGAATCTGATTTGTTCGCATTATTGAATTAACCTGAATTGAAGTATTCTTTTCTACTCTTACACTACTATACATATATACATCAAATTGGCGTTTTTGAATGCTATCCTTGAATGCCGTAGAAAGCGACGCTGTCGTATCCTGGACTAATTCATGAAAGAAATTTCATGATACAAACGATCATATTTACGTGATATTTGTTCTTTTTTCTTTATATATTTATCTGTTTGATTTATTTCAATCTATCATTCTATCAAGCATCTATGATTTTTCATTTCTCAAGCCCTAATCGAAAAAGAAAAGAATATCTTGATAATAAAAAGGGAACAACAGCATGAAGTCATGAATGGTATACTGCCCATTGGTCCCCTATGGTGCGCGATTGCCTGCCCAACCTCCCCTAAGCCATTGAAGCTTTGAATATGGAACACGGCCACATGCATCAGCTTCTTATAGGTTTCATTCTGGAACTTCCAACGTACAATCACTTTAATCAGTGTACCACTAAAGATATATACCTTGCTCAATCACTACAGTATCTACAAGCAACTATGCATCCTCGATCTAGTAACAAATAATTCGTTCTAGAACGTCCATTAATTACTCTAATCAGTATATTAAATTACTCGAATCAGTATATTAAATTACTCTACAATCTGTGGCACTCATATTCATCAAAATCTTACACAGAAAATAGCTGGTTAAAAATAACTTATCTCAGTTTCTCACACTCGAAGAAGATCATGAAGCTAGCCGTTGCAAAAATCCAGCAGAAAAGCTGTTGCATGGTGTTATAATTAAAGAGAGCTTTGATTCAAAGAACGTCCAGATTATTATTAATCTGTGATGCCAAATCGATTGAGAGACGTGAAGGCTCAAAATCAAAGAAAGAAAGAGAGATTAATTGTTAGAGTTTCGATAAAGATAGTCGAAGCTGATGATGACGGAATAGAGAGAGAGAGGAGTGAGTCTTCGAGGTTTCAAATTTTGACCATCTTTTTAATCCTTCCTTTTTCTTTTTTCCTCATCACCATGCCCAGTAGTCCAGTACTACTACTGCTGCTACTGTTATCCTTAGCTTTTTCACTGTCACATTGTTCCTTTTCCCCTTACTTGTAGTCATCCTTGCTCACAAACTTGGTTTTGAATTTACTATTCAATATTACACTAGGGCATATGTTTTTATTGGGGAATGGTAAAGAAGGCTGTAGCAAAACTGTGAAAAAGCAAAAATAAAGGGGAGGGGACTGATTCGATTCTCTCATTGGGAAATGCTTCCATGCATGACTAAGCTAGCCCAACGTTTTATTTTTACTTTCTCTTTTTTAACTTTTTTTAATTAAAGCGTTTTATTTGCATTATGTTGAACTTAAATTAAGTTAAACGGTTAGATTATATTTATTACATTATTTATTTTTTTTAAATAAAAATTAAATAGAATTATTAACGGTTAAAATTTTTTAATAAATGTTTGATTCATTTAAATCTTAATACATGCAAGAATTTTTGTTTTCAAATAAGACAAGATCATCCACTAAACAATTTTAACTCGAAAGATGATATATAGGTAAATGTGGTATTGCATACTTCGGGTTTGTGCAGTGTATAGTTGGTTTCTACAGTATGTCGACTATCATGATCAGTATGTTGAGAAATATATCTCACATCGGGAATATGAGATTTTGCCCGTGGGTTTATAAGGGTTTGGGCTACTCTCTCTATTGCCAATTAGTTTTAGAGTTGAACCCCAGACTACTTTATCATGGTATCAGAGCGGGTTATTCACGTACACGTGTGAAGCCCAAAGGCCACACGAACTCCACGACCACCCAAATTGTTGTCCACGTGTTAGGCTTAAAGATTCGCCACACGTGTGGGGGCGTGTTGAGAAATATATCCCACATCGGGAATATGAGACTTTGCCCGTGGGTTTATAAGGGTTTGGGCTACTCTCTCTATTGCCAATTGGTTTTAGAGTTGAACCCCAGACTACTTTATCACAATATACATGCTTTCTTATTTGCATATAGTGATCATGTAACAAAGATACTGGATAAATCTATCCTTCGTGTCAAATTAATATGAAAGTTTTAAGCCTTGCAAATATAACATTTCATGTCAAACAAACATTAAACAACTAAACTATGTATCTAGTACAATAAATTAGAAGAAATTTGTCATAATCTTAGAACAAGCTAAAGAGGCCTCGTTAACAAGGATTATGGTTTTAAAACTTGTTAGGCGCTATTAGGTAAAACGGATGACTGGCTAGATTGGAATGCCTAATCGTCGCTTCGCGAATTAAGCAATTAACCAGAAGCTAGACTTGTTTTAGAACACTGACTACGATCAACAATCAAGAACTAGATTCAACAAAAAATAAGGAATATCTTGGCAAAAAATAAGTAATGCGTGTGAGGTTGCATGCACGTAAGGTAGAAGAAGGGGATGAATGTGAGGTCATCATACACAATGATAAAAGTATGCTCTTTCCTTTTACTTTCTAGTCCTCCAATATCTTTTACATGATGCCCCTCAGACTCCTCTAATGTCCACCTCTTTGAATTTCTCTCACAGTTTTCCACCCTAACCAGCACAGCAGTAACCACATCCGCTCTAATGTTGACCTCTTTGGTTCCCTCACTGTTCTCCACCCTAACCAGCAAGTATGCTACAGCTTACAAGTTACACCTACAATGAAAAAACTTGCCCTTTTCAGTTTCCAGTGTGGATTGATTCTGCTGTGGAAGATGTGAAGCCCAAATCAGTTCTCAAATTAGTTACCCTTAGATGAAAATTGATGCAATGGCTAGTGCTGACTAAACTACAATAGAACGAAAATTATGGAAATGGCCTAGAAGAATAAAATATCACTACCAGAATAAGTATCATAGCCGACGAAAAAAAAATTAGCAGGCCGACGAAATTTTTTTTCGTCGGCTAAAGTCTATTTTAGCCGACGAAAAATAATTTCTTCGCCTAAGTGAAATTTTCGTCGGCTAAAGTGGACTTTTAGCCGACGAAAAAAACTTTCGTCGCCTAAGTGAAATTTTCGTCGGCTAAAAGTCTACTTTAGCCGACGAAATGTTGTTTCGTCGGCTAAAATAGTTTTTTTCGTCGGCTATAGTCTGTGAACTATAGCCGACGAAATTTTAAAACTTTGGCCGACGATATATATAATTTCGTCGGCTAAAATTCTTTATATTTCCAGATCTAGACAGTAGCTGATTTGAAAGAAAAAACGGGAGAAAAAATTTTGGGGTTGGCGAAATTGTTGGGTGTTGTCGAAATCTGTCCGAAATTAGTTTGTGGCGCTATATATAGGTACGTATATGTATATATCTTGTTTTTGAGTTGATTTAAGAGTTTTATTTTCGTTATGCACATTGATTTTGAGTTTTAATTAGAGTTGATTATATTGTGTTTTGAGTGTGATTGAGTTGATCGATTTGGGTTTGATAATATATATGAAGTTGTTGATATATATATATATATATATATTAATTTGATTATATTAATTAGTAATTATTATATATATTAATTGTACGTTAACTCAGATATAATATAAATTGAATGATTCGTAAATTTAATTAATTAGCGTTTATACATATATATTATGTTATTTTCTCAGGATATGGATAAGAGTTGGATTTCGCTTCCAAAATAGGACAAAAGATATGCTAAAGGAGTTGTTAGTTTTATTGAATATGTGATCAATAATGCTAAAGGGAATACAATTTTCTATTGTCCGTGCACTAAATGTCAGTGTCGCAGCGATATGTATCAATTTCCAATTGACAAGGTTTGGCAGCACCTTCAAAGTAATGGGTTTTGGGAGAAGTACACATGTTGGATATATCACGGTGAAACATCATCAAGGGGTCCGCATGATCATGGGCAGTTTTCTGAGACGGGCAGTACATCCAACGATCCAACAACGGCCTTCATCAACGATATGTTTCCTTATGAGAGGGGTGTATGCTCTGAAGGACCGTATATGTCTGACCCGGTGCAGCCCTTCCCTAGAGTTGTCAACACTGCTGGTATTGACAGGTACAACAAACTACTTGCTTTCCAACAGACCCCTGTGTACCCCGGTTGTCAGAAAACGGTTCTTGAAAGTGTGATGGACGTTATGAAGATTAAAGTTGAGACAAAATCGACTGTGAAGGCTGTTGATGAGTATCTACAGTACACTGCTTCGATGCTGCCCCACGGTCATCGTCTTCCTACCACTCATCATAAGGTCCGATGTATACTGAAAGATCTTGGGCTTTCCTACATCAAGATCCATGCATGCAGATATGATTGTGTTCTCTTCTGGGGTAAAGATCCAGAAGGGAATGACATTGGTGACCTTGACACATGTCCAGTATGTCAGAGTGACAGGTATAAGTTGACTCCTGCAGGCAATAGGAAACCTATGAAGGTACTTCGGTATTTCCCGTTGAGGGATAGGCTGGAACGGTTGTACATGTCGGAGCACACGGCCAAATCTATGAGATGGCACGCTGATAGGGAATTGCAAGGCGAAGATACCCTTATACACCCTGCTGACGGGGAGGCCTGGAAGCATATAGACAGGGAGTTTCCTCATTTTGCGTCTGAGGTCCGAAATGTGAGGCTCGGGCTCTCATCCGACGGGTTCAATCCTTTTGGCAACATGAGTCTTCAATACAGTGTATGGCCGGTGATTTTGGTACCATACAATCTTCCTCCATGGATGTGCATGAAGAAGGAATACAATATGTTGAGTTTGTTGATTCCGGGACCCGGTTATCCAGGGAAGTGTCTCGATGTGTATTTGAGACCCTTGATTGAAGAGCTTAAGTTTTTTTGGGACGTTGGTCATCCCACTTATGATAAGTTCATGCACGAGATGTTCCAGATGCATGCTATGGTTGTTGGTACCATTAGTGATTTTCCTGCTCGTGGGATGTTGTCGGGCAACGTTGTCAGGGGATACAAGGCTTGTCCAGAGTGCCTAAGCGATGAGGGGAGCAGTAGTCATTGCAACAAGATATGTAGATTGGGTCACCGTACTCTCCTTCCGTATGATCACGAATGGCGGTTCGATGACAAGGCATTTGATGGGACTGTAGAACTTGGTGTGCCTCCTAGAAGATGGACAGGGGAAGAAATTTTAGCAGTGCTTAATGAGTATGATTTTGGGCAGCTCAGCAATCATCCCAATATAGTGGCGGCAATACCTGACAGACCCGACAGGTATAAATTTTGGACACATAAGAGCATATTCTGGGAACTCCCATACTGGAGTAAGTTGTTGATCAGGCACTACCTAGATGTGATGCACATAGAAAAGAATGTGTGTGACAGTGTGGTGGGAACCGTGCTGAACTTGGAGGGAAAGACGAAAGACGGTCCGAAGGCACGCATTGATCTTAAAAAAATGGAGATACGAAGACATTTGTGGTTGAAAGAAGGGAAGAAAAAAATGCCTCAAGCTCCGTACACCGTGAAGCCTGAACAGAAGAACGTAATTTTCAGGTGGTTGAGTTCTGTGAAGTATCCTTCAGGCTACGCAGGAAATATAGCCCGGTGTGTAAACATTCGGGACAATAAAATGTACGGGTTAAAGAGTCATGACTGTCATATTCTGCTACAACGTCTCTTCCCTATTTTCATTCGACCCTTCCTTCCCCGTCAGGTGGTGGAGCCGTTAGTAGCGTTGTCAAGATTCTTCCAGAAGGTATGCACAAGGGAAGTGACAAAATCTGATCTCCGGGAAATGCAACAGGACATTATTTATATCATGTGTAAATTTGAGAGAATATTTCCTCCAAATTTTTTTGACATCATGCCGCACCTGATGATCCATCTTCCCGAGCAATTGTTGCTTACCGGTCCAGTACACTATACTTGGATGTATCCTATGGAAAGGTATGTTTTTTACACCTAATGTTTTTATTGTACATGTTCATTGTATAATCGTAACATATGACAACAAATTTATTTATTTACAGACAACTTGGAGACTACAAAGCTTATGTGGCTAACAAATCCGCGCCTGAAGGATGTATAGCAGAAGCATATATTGCGCACGAGTGTGTCACCTACATGAAGTTGTATCTAGGAGCATTGAAGGAAACTCCACAAACCATGCCGGTTGATGAACCGAAGTTTAACCTTTCCATAGTCTCAAATGATGTTGAAGTTTATGGAATTTTACCAGAGTCCTACAAGTTGCAACCCCATGAGCTCGTCATAGCCCATTGGTGGGTATTGATTAACTGTCAAGAAGTTGAATACTGGAAAGACATTCATCTACACTGTCCAGACATTCAAGGTGATCTCGACTACCACAACAAGGAGTTCGCGAACTATTTTGGCGATTGGGTATGTAATTCTCCAATTTTGTATGTTGCAAGTCTCCTTGATTGCATAATTATTCATATTAATTTATAATACATTGAATCTTTCGTTGCAGATGAACCATATTCAATTTGATGGTCACCCAAATTGGTCTCACGAACTAAGACTTCTAGCTATGAAGCCGATAATGTCAAGAGTTTACCCGATGTGCAAGGTCAATGGCGTGCAATTTATATGTGAAATGAGAGACAACAGACGAAGAACACAGAATTCTGGGGTTATGGCGCATGGTGGCCGGAATGGAGTTGATTATTATGGTGTTCTTGATTCAGTGGTGGAACTCGTTTATGGGCAAGGCATGACCGTGCACCTGTTCAAGTGTAGATGGTTTGATACTAGAAGCTCGCAGAGCATGAAGATTGATCAGTACGGGATTTTATCGGTGAACACTGGCACAAGCTGTTACGAAGATGACCCGTTTGTTTTTGCGACATCGGTGAAACAAGTGTTTTATCTTGATGACCTTGTTAAGGGTGACGCGTGGAAAGTAGTCAATCTTGTGCACCCTCGAAACATTTACCGGGCGGCTACACTTGGAGAGGCCGAAGACGAGGAAGAAAATGTTGCGTATCAAGAACACAGTGCAATAGATATTCCTGACTCCTCTACAATTCGCCTTAATAATTTTAAACCGGGTCGTTCGGTTCGAATTCGTGATTTAGACGCTCGCCTTATTGATGTGGATCCAAATCAAGAAACAGACGACGACTCTTGTAATGTAGAAATGCATAGATTACCGGAAATTAATTCTGACACCGAAGAAGACTCATCAGATGATTCTGATTACGAGCCTTCTTAGTTATTTGAATTTGTACTACAATTGGATGTGTTTTATATGGTACAAGCTCTACAATTCATAATGTATCTTAATGTTGGTTATATATGCAGGAAATTGTTATGGGTACGGTTAAACCAACTGTTTTTTTTATCTATTTGACAGTTTTAGCCGACGAAATATAACATGTTTCGTCGGCTAAGATACTTTTAGCCGACGAAATCCATCATATTTCGTCGGCTAAAAGTATCTTAGCCGACGAATACCCTAATATTTCGTCGGCTAAACCCTAAACCCTAACCCCTAAACCCTAAAGTATAGCCGACGAATACCCTAATATTTCGTCGGCTAAAGTTAAATGAATAAAATAATAATTTATACCGCTAGTTGCGTCTCCTCGATATGAAACTATTTGTAGTTGACGGTCCGGACAGAATACCTAATTTAGGTGGCCAAATCACCGTTTGTTTGTGTTTAGGGGTTTGACCAACGGGATTGACCGTGCGGATCGAGCGCGACCGGGTGTCCGATGATGCTGAAATTTTACCCTCACACATGTTTCCATAATGATGATATCTGACGGTCGGTTTTCCGTTTCACAAGATGGATTGTCACAATCAAAGTATGCCTACTAATGTTGTATAACTAATTGACTAAGTGTTAAGTAAATGTTCCGTTTTAAAAACAAACTATACGTAGATGCTTCAAACAAAAAAAAGTCGTGAGATAAGATATGACCGGAACGATGAAATATGTCTACGGTTGAAATTTCACGTAATTCCGATAAGTTTCGGTGCCAATACTTGCGGTCATTGCATTTTTTCTATTCGTTCGCCATAGAGGACGCCCTATCTCCGACGGTTATTTTTCTTATAAATTTTATACCGCTAGTTGCGTCTCCTCGATATGAAACTATTTGTAGTTGACGGTCCGGACAGAATACGTATTTTAGGTGGCCAAATCACCGTTTGTTTGTGTTTAGGGGTTTGACCAACGGGATTGACCGTGCGGATCGAGCGCGACCGGGTGTCCGATGATGCTGAAATTTTACCCTCACACATGTTTCCATAATGATGATATCTGACGGTCGGTTTTCCGTTTCACAAGATGGATTGTCACAATCAAAGTATGCCTACTAATGTTGTATAACTAATTGACTAAGTGTTAAGTAAATGTTCCGTTTTAAAAACAAACTATACGTAGATGCTTCAAACAAAAAAAAGTCGTGAGATAAGATATGACCGGAACGATGAAATATGTCTACGGTTGAAATTTCACGTAATTCCGATAAGTTTCGGTGCCAATACTTGCGGTCATTGCATTTTTTCTATTCGTTCGCCATAGAGGACGCCCTATCTCCGACGGTTATTTTTCTTATAAATTTTATACCGCTAGTTGCGTCTCCTCGATATGAAACTATTTGTAGTTGACGGTCCGGACAGAATACGTATTTTAGGTGGCCAAATCACCGTTTGTTTGTGTTTAGGGGTTTGACCAACGGGATTGACCGTGCGGATCGAGCCCGACCGTGTGTCCGATGATGCTGAAATTTTACCCTCACACATGTTTCAACATAATGATGATATCTGACGGTCGGTTTTCCGTTTCACAAGATAAAACAAATAAATTGTGCATGAAATTACTAAATATGAATAAAATATACTTTAGCCGACGAAATTACTAACATTCGCAGTAATTTCGTCGGGTAAAAGTTGAACTATAGCCGACGAAATTACTTAAAAAATTTCGTCGGCTATAGTTGACTTTAGCCGACGAAATTAGGGTTTTGTCGTCGGCTAAAGTCCAACTATAGCCGACGAATTTTTTATTTCGTCGGCTAAAGTGGGACTATAGTCGACGAATTTTTTATTTCGTCGGCTATAGTTCTTCCTATAAATTCGAAAGCAGCGAAACAGAAGCCCACTTCTCCACTTTCTCCACTCCGCCGGCGAATTTCTCCCTCTCCTCTCGATTTTCTTTCGCCATTTTCGACGGTTTCCGGCCTCCACTCCGCCTCCCTCATCTCCCAAACCAATTAGGTATGCAATTTCATGTTTATATTGTATTATAGAACAAATTTGGGTTGTTTTTTCAATATATTGCATTATATTGAATTGTGTTGAATTATATTGTGATAATGTTGAATTGTATTATGTTGTGATAATGTTGAATTATATTGGGTGTATTTACTGAATTTGGGTGTATATTTGGTTGTATTTGGGTGAATTTGGGTGTATTTGGGTGTATTTGAGTGTATTTGGGTGTATTTAGATGTATTTGGGTGTATTGGGGTGTATTTGGATGTATTTGGGTGTATTTACTGAATTTGAGTGTATTTGGGTGTATTTGGATGTATTTGGGTGTATTTAGTATATTTAATATATTTGGGTGTATTTAGTTTATTTGGATGTATTTGGGTGTATTTAGTATATTTGGGTGTATTTGGTATATTTGGATGTATTTTGGGTGTATTTAGTAAATTTGGGTGTATTTGGGTGTATTTAGTATATTTGGATGTATTTGGGTGTATTTAGTATATTTGGGTGTATTTGGGTGTATTTGGTATATTTGGATGTATTTTGGGTGTATTTAGTATATTTAATATATATCGGTGTATTTGGGTGTATTTGGGTGTATTTACTGAATTTGGGTGTATTTGGGTGTATTTACTGATTTTGGGTGTATTTAGTATATTTAATATATTTGGGTGTATTTAGTATATTTAATATATTTGCGTATATTAATTATTTTATTTGGTATATTGTTCATTTTTAATTTAACAAAATATTAATTATTTTATTTAGGATGAAAAGATTATTCAGCAGATCAAAGAGTTCGAAGGGCCGGGGTGAATCGTCAGAGGGAACGTCTAGCAACCCTCGCGGTTCGTTTCAGGGCCCAATGACTGCCCGACGGGCGTCTCTTCTGGAGCCGACACATTCCTCCAGGCAGCCAGATGACCCTCCCGCCTCCAGGCCGCCTAGCGCCCCTCGCTCTTCCGGCCAGCCGGACGCCTCTCGCTCCTCCAGGCAGCCTAGCGCCCCTCGCTCCTCCAGGCAGCCTAGCGCCCCTCGCTCCTCTGGCCAGCAGGACGCCCCTCGCTCCTCCAGGCAGCCCAGCGGCCCTCACTCCTCGAGGCAGCTGTGGTCTCCGACTCAGGCGGAGGTGTCTGCACCACGTATGCCTGAGATACGTAGGGCACCGGCACCGGGCCCTAGTGCATCGGAGGGTGGGTCTTCCGGGGTACAGATGCCGCCGCCTCTTCTCTTCCTTCCGCGCTTCATACCGGCAATACCTGCAGTCGATGACTCAGGGGCGCCGATTTATCCACTACCCCCCAGGTGACCCCATCAGCGGTGTATCTGTTCGTGCCGTTTGCTACAGAGTTAATTTCTGCGAGGGTATCATCGTCGGCGACAGAGTCGGAGTCCGTCGCATCCGCCCCAACGCCCTCAGGTAATGATTATATAAGTAATTTGTTATGTTATAATGTTATAATAAAATTAATTTACTAATCATCAATTTATGATAGGTACCGTCAGAGCCAAGCCGACAAGGAAGAAGAGAGGTCCGGTCACGGGGAAAGCTCTCGAGAAGACAGTGAGTACATCGGGAAGGATCGTCATTGATACTGACGAGGATGGGAACGTAGTATCGGGCGGCAAGACGAGGATGTACTCTGGCCGCGTGGGAGCGCTTATTAGGGATAGAGTCCCTATGTTGTGGTCAGACTGGGGCGAGGTCCCACAGGAGGTTAAGGACATGGTCCACAACGCCATGTCGGTAAGTATAACAAAATTCATATTTAACATTATTTATTACATTGTAGATTTATGAACGTCTAAAGTAATAAATGTTTAAATGCAGGTGTGGTTTGACGTTCCCGAGTACCTGAGGAACACCTGGGCGGACGTTGTGCACGGGGGAAGGTACGTTGCAAAGTTAAGGACAAAAAAAAACTATGTTTAATTTATAATATTTATATTTTTTTTGGCGTATTACAGGTACAAGGAGTGGAAGAACGAGTTACGGACTCACTGGACTACACATGGGAACGAACGTTCCGGCACCCCCCTTGAGTTCCAGTTCAGGGAGTACGAGTGGCGTTGGCTTCTGATATCGGAATTCAACAACCCACATAAACAGGTAATTAAAAATAATTATTTATTATATTGAATTATATTTAATACGTTTTAAAATATTTTACTAATTCGATTCCTTTGTAGGCCGTTTCCCGGGTGAACGCTCAAAACCGGCAACGCAACATGAGGAACCATCATGCCGGTTCTAGACCGTTCGCATCGTTGATGGAGGAGGCGGCCAGGGAACATCCAGAGGTCAACCAGTACGTCTATACGTACGAGAAGGCATATCCTGACTCTCAGGAGGATATTGTAAGTCGTTTTACGTTTTAAAATTTAGTAAATTATATGTATATATATATATATATTTTAAAATGTTAATTAATTTTTTTTCCTATCAAATTAGGCGAGGGTGAGGCAGGCTAGTGACGAGGTGATGGCTGCTATAGTCAGGGAGACATGGCCTGACACGCAAGAGGAAGACATGTCTGAAGCCATGTCCCGGATCGACAGTTCGGATCTCAGCGTTGGGGCCAGGATCATGGGCACAGCCTTCCCACCGCGAGGAAATAACTTCTACTGTCGGGGCCTGGGAAAGAAGGGCGAGGGGGGTACTGAAAACCACTCCTGGGTTTCAGAAAAAAGGAGCCTCGACCAGCAGCAGAACGACTCAGCTTGAGGCGGAAGTTCAGATGTTACGGGAACAACAAGCCGCCCAAGCAGCATATACTGCCGCTCTACAGGAGTACACTATAGCATGCCATGCCGCCCAGCAGACACAGCAGCAGCAGATGTACCAGTACATGCAAGATTTTATAGCTGCACAGCAGCAGGGACTTCCGCTTCCGCCCATGCCCCCGCCTGTTGTCTTACCTCAGCCGCCGCAACCTCCCAACAACCTCATCCTGGAGCAGATATTGATTTAGACGATATCGATTTCATTTAGTTTTTTAAGTTTATGAACAATTATTTATTTATTTTTTAGGTTTATGAACAAATATTAATTTACTTTTTAGGTTTTATGAATAATTTATGAATTGAAAATTTAATGCAAAATGTTTATGTTACTTTAGATGGTGTGTTGTTGTTGGTTATAAAATTGTTTCTGTAATTTGCAGCTTGCTTGGATGGTAATGTATAAATTTTGTTTGGGTTTCTAGTATAAAAAGTACTATAGCCGACGAAATTTACCATATTTCGTCGGCTATGCTAGTTTTTTTTGTTTTTTTTTTTTTCCAACAACCTTTAGCCGACGAAAGTGTGCTAATTTCGTCGGCTATTCTCTATTTAATTTTTATTTTTTAAAAACTTTAGCCGACGAAATATTAATATTATTTCGTCGGCTAAGTGTTGGATTATAGCCGACGAAATATTAATATTATTTCGTCGGCTAAGTGTTGGATTATAGCCGACGAAATATTTATATTATTTCGTCGGCTAAGGTTTGGAGTATAGCCGACGAATTTTTTATATTATTTCGTCGGCTAAGGTGTAGAGTATAGCCGACGACGGACTTTATTTCGTCGGCTATAAGCATAGCCGACGAAAATGGTGAACAGGCCGACGAAAAAATTTCGTCGTCTAAAGTGCTTATCCTGGTAGTGTATGGATTTCATTTCATTTTATAACAGCTTCCATACAACAATAAGATGCAGCAGTATGAAGCATAGAGGATACCATTCTGGAATTATGCTACCTGACATGTTCTGATGAAACTGTTATATCGTCATAATTGCCTACTTGAAGATAAGTCTGCATTAGCAGAATGTAACTGATTCAAAAATGCAGGTTCTTTAGGAAGAGGCAGAGAAATCGATGCATTGCTTAGCATAGAAACAATATCTGACATGTTTGGTCGATCCATAGCTCTTTCTTGGACGCACAAAAGACCAATTTGTATGCATCGCATAACTTCACTACTTGAACAAGAAGCACAGAGAGTAGGATCCATCAAGTCCATGCCATTGCCTTCTTTCCACAAATACCAAGCCTAACATAACAAAAAGTTCAAAATCAGCAAGTACGTGAAATAAACAGGATGTTTGGGAGTTTATTGAAGCTGCTTACTTTTCCAAGCAAGTTCAAAGAATGATCAGTCTCAAAGAAGGCAATGTTCTTCTTGCAACTTATGATCTCTAATATGATCACCCCAAAGCTAAAGACATCTGATTTTTCAGAAAACAGGCCGTCCATGGCGTACTCAGGAGACATGTACCCACTAAAACAGAGGCTAAATGCATTAGAAACTGAACTTTTGGAAAGACTAGTACTGTGTGCAATATTTGGTCACACGAGCATATATGAAAATGGTTCATACATGTGAAACAAATAGTTTTGCTATAAAGGAAACAAGAAATGAAGCGTGAGACAACTCACAATGTACCAACAACTCGATTCGTTTTTTCTCTACTGTTGTCATCTCCAAATATTCTTGCCATGCCAAAATCTGAAATTTTCGGGTTCATCTCATTGTCCAACAGTATATTGCTGGTCTTTAAATCACGGTGAATGATCCTTAATCTTGAGTATTTATGAAGATAAAGAACACCTTGAGCAATCCCTTCAATGATGCCAATACACCTCCTCCAATCCAGAAGTGCCCGTTTGGTTGGATCTGTAGCCAATTTATCTCAAAGTGTGAACACAGATGACACAAATAGAAAAATAGATACTAAGAAGATGGGCAACAAAAGATAATCTATAGAGCTTAAACGATCATGCACAAACCAAAAATGAAGCAATCCAGACTTTTGTTGGGCATGTACTCATAAATTAGTATACTTTCTTCTGCTTCAATGCAGCACCCCAAAAGCCTAACCAAATTCCTGTGCTGGAGCTTACAAATTACTGAAACTTCATTTTTAAACTCGCTCAATCCTTGCTGGGAAATTTTGGACAGCCTTTTGACAGCAATTTTCTGTCCTACTAGCAACTTCCCCTGCAGTTTCCATGTAGATGACATGCATGTTGAGGGTCAAGAAATTCTTGGCAATACCAAATAAAACTGTGGAGAAATGTTCTCAGGCAGATAGTCTAACATCTTCTGTTGTGTAAATCTGAACTATCATCATGTGAACTCTTGGTCGGATGAGTAGTGTCAGATTAGATGTGACAACAAACACACCATGCTAGATATTTGGCAAAAGAACATTATCAATTAAAGTTCTATCAACAATATAAACTGTAAAGTATGTAACTGATGCCTTGCCTTATAGACAGGCCCAAATCCACCTTCCCCAAGTTTATTAGCATCCAGAAAGTTATCTGTTGCAGTCTTTATAGTAGAAAAGCTAAACAAGGCCAAATCTTGATCCTTCTGTCTGCTAACTTCAATGTTATCTGCAGCTCCTTCAACTTCATCATGGGGAACTGTTGATGCAAAATTGGAGCCTATTTGGAATAATCTTACTTGATCACAAAAGCGTTTCCGCCTGGTCACATGATCTTCTGGTTACACGTTAGTGACAATACAATAGTTAAACAAGGTTCACTCTTGAATCAGTAAACTTAGGAAGGAAAATGGTTAATATTCCGCTTATTCTAGTAAATCAGTATCATATAAATGTGTTCTAGATTAGGGTTCATGTTTTTTATGTAAGAAAGCGATTTAAAAGAACTTATCACTTGAACTATTGTAAGGATAACCATTCCAGTAGTGCAGAAGTATAAACATACTGGCATTGTTATTGTAATTCGTAAGAGAACACACATCTGAGCTCTCTCCAATTTTTAATTCTAACAGTTAAAGATATCATTATATTCAACCTAATAACAACCAAACACAAACCTTTCCGTCGACAGAGATAGCATGACAAGGAGATTGGAATAAGAGCCAAGAGAAAAGCCAAAGGAACTCCAATAGCCAACCACAGCTTCCACTTCTTACTATCTGCAAAGTACAGACAATACAACCATTTCACCATTAGATTAGAAACATTACATGTACTTATTATGATATAACAGTTTGTTTGTTTACTTTCTTTTTCCTTTCCAACTAGTTTTTAAGAAAATGCTACAAATGCAGAAAACTGTTTTACCAGAGCAAGGCTACCACAAAATTAAAAGACACTTTTTGAACTCTTTACTTGTACTATAATTAATTTTTACTTTTTCAATTACCTATTTTAACTTACCACTTGGAGTACCACTGCGGAGGTAAATAATACCTGGACCCTTCTCTATAATCGTCAGTAATTCACGTTTACTCCCATAATAAAGTTGGCATCCAGATCCAGTTTCGTCATTCTGAACTGAAGCAAATGCGGTACAAGAACAATTGTTCTTGCATAAACTTTCACAATCACTGGCCCTCATTTTGATGGAACCACTATTATAAGTAGATGGCAAAGAACCATCCATCTCAGAAAATTTTCCGCCATTGTCACACTTAGAGGGTATTGAAGTCAAGCATATCCCCCCATCCCCACACAAAGTATGACTAACAGAAGAAATCTTCTTGTCCAACATAAAATACTGTTCAAGGTTTCCCGTGGAAGCCAACACAAACCACATTAGATCATACTTCTTACTGCTCCTAAAAGTGTAATAGGCCTCATATTCATTGGACTGGTAGCTAAAGCTGTAGTCATTGCTCCCTGTAGAGTTCTCAAAAACAAATTGTAATGCATGTCCGTCCCAGAAAGCGACATCCACTTTTGCTCCATCTCCTCGCCAAACTAGAAGCTTTGTTAAGTTGGTGCCAGCAACAGTTAAGGTAAAGAGGCCACGAGCTGGGTCTTCCGGGCTCACCCAAGAAACAAGAATGTGAAAGCCTGGATTCTTTGTACTGTTTAAGCAAAACAACCCAAGTTTCATACCAGGAAGATAAGTATCAGTTGGCATATCAAAACTCTCCCATATAACAGTACCTGTATCTGCTTCCCTAAGGACAAAATTTCCAGTGTCAAGAAGTGTTGCAGTCGAGTTAGATGTGGCACTAGCAACATGTCCAGAATTAACGATCAATTGCACTCCTCGCCTATCTGTGAGAACCAAATTCCCAGAATAAATTTGAAGCAAGCCAGACGAACCTAAAATGGGATTATCACGGTCAACCCAGACAACCTTGTTTGTATCAGCTCTCAACCATATCCCCAGATAGTGAAAGTCTGAAAAGCTTTCAGTGCTGAAAAAGCCAAGCTCAAAAATTCCACCGGCTGAAACCAAGGTTTCATTGTTTCTTAGTGTCCCTTCAGGTGTAAGTGTATCTGTTGCAAATGATGAAAATGAAAAGAAGGGACATAAAAATGATAATAAGCACAACAATAGAGGACACAACTCTTTGGCCATGGTAATTCTCATGCTTGCCAGTGCCATGCAAAGCTTAAAGGCGACAATTGATCAGGCTAGAGGTCTCCAGCTGAAAATCCAGGTAGCTACCTAAAATTTGATTCTCTAAACAATATCCAACTACTTGCTCTTTATTTATTCAGATCACTTATTTCTCAAGTTCATCTCTCATAGAATTCAGTATCAAGGATAACATATATATAATCAATGCACAATGTGAACTCGTACTGCCTAGTAATTAAGCATCATTTTTAGCTTGACTATCTCTGTTCACATATCTATCCCACATCGAAAATATGAGACCATATGAGTTTATAAAGGTTTGAGCTACTCTTTCCATTTTTAATTAGTTTTGGAGTACTACTTAATCAATCTCCACCATAATAGATATATTACTGTAGTCAACTATTTGCTGGGATTAAGTATATGATATTTAAAAAAATGACAAAACAGGAAACATCTAAGAAATATGACATGCAAGCTATGCTGCAATCAAATGGGTAATATTCAATCCAGTTGTGTGAGAATGGAATCGGTTTCTGCAATTTCTATATATATATATATATATATATATATATATGTTTGACAGAAGCAACTTGTTTATAAAATACGATACATATAGCTGGATGAAAAGGAAAACAGAAGCAACCAACACCATTAAACCAAGCTCAAATCAACAGAGCAAACCTCAGATAGATCAATACCCAGTTACCAAATCTCAATTGATAATCTCTAAGCAATTGATACGTTGCATTATAAATAGGAAATTGAAATCTATAGTCAAGCAAATGGCGTCAATATCTGAAAGATTTTCAAGAACCCAGATTGAAGATTACCCTAGTTTCCCAGGAGAATTGAATCCGTAACAAAAGAGCTTTGGAACAACAAGTAGAAACACTTAAAGTTTGTCGGCGGTTTTTTTTACTTAACAGACAAAAAAACCCTGCGAGGCAGTCAAAAAAAAAGGTAACTTCTTAAAAAACAAAAAACTAGGTAACTTGGACGAAAAGAATCAAAAGTGCATTTTCTGTTGCATTATATTTACAACTTCTCATACAATTAGACACTGGAAAATTCTGAATTTTCTATCTGGGATCTACTTGTGACATGGTTATATCATTTTTAGAGTAATATCTTTGCCTGCTTGAAGATGAATCTGCATCTGAGCTCAACAGACTCAAAAATGCAGGTTCTTTGGGATGAGGCAGAGCAATTGATTCATTGCTTAGCATAAAAATGACATCTGACATGTATGGCCTATCAATGGCCCTTTGTTGAACGCATAGAAGGCCGATCTGAATGCGTCTCAGAACTTCATCGCTTGAACATGAGGCATGCAGTGCTGAATCCAACAGCCCCAGTCCGTTGCCGTCTTTCCACAAATTCCAAGCCTAAAACAACCCCAAATTCCACAGCTTAGGAACTAAAATATGTAAAATATAATAAGTGAATGAAGTTGCTTACCCTGCCAAGTAAGTTTTGAGACTGATCAACATCAAAGAAGGCAATGTTCTTCTTTCCGCTTATGACCTCTAATATGATCACCCCAAAGCTGAACACATCTGATTTTTCAGAAAAGAGTCCATCCATGGCATATTCCGGAGACATGTAACCACTAACAATCAGCAGGTAAAATGCATTAGGAATTGAACATTCAGAAAAGTAGTGCTACGTGCCTACTTGTTTGATCCACTTGTAAAAAGGGCCGCGACTTTATCAGAGATGCAACTAGCAATGTGATCAGTGAACATAAAATATTTGGAGTTGGTGTGAAATTGCAGAACATAACTTACATTGTTCCAACTACCCGTTTTGTTCGTCCCCTTATGTCATCATCACCAACAATTCTTGCCATGCCAAAATCTGAAATTTTTGGGTTCATGTCATAGTCCAGTAGAATATTGCTTGCCTTCAAATCACGGTGAATGATCCTTAATCTTGAGTATTTGTGAAGATACAGCAGACCTTGAGCAATACCTTCAATAATGCTCATGCGCCTCTCCCAATCCAAAAGCACATGTTTGCTTGAATCTGCACCCAGCTCAACTCAATGTGTAAGCAAGAAAACGGATTAACAGTCATTGACTAATAATTTAAAAGCCTGAAAGATCTTGGACAAACCAAAAATGAAGGAATCAAGACTATTGTTGGGCATGAACTCATAAACTAGTATGTTTTCTTCTGCTTCAATGCAGCATCCCAAAAGTCTAACCAAATTCCTGTGTTGGAGCTTACAAATTACCGAGACTTCATTTTTGAACTCCTCCGATCCTTGCCTGGAGATTTTCGAAAGCCTCTTCACTGCTATTTCTTGTCCTTCTTGAAGCAACTTACCCTGCAGTTCCCATACATATTTTGAAGGTAAATAATAAAGATCTTAACATGAGAATAAAACAATCACTGCTTGTAAGTGATTGAAAGCAAGGAACTAAAGTCTTGCCTTATGTACAGGCCCATATCCACCTTCCCCAAGCTTATTAGACTCCGCAAAGTAATCAGTTGCAGTTTCTAGTGCAGAAAAACTAAAGAATGGTAGATCTTGGTCCTTTTGTCTGCCTAATTCCATGTTATTTGCGCTTCTAACTTCATTAAGTTGTATTGGTGAGGCATCATTGGAGCATATTTGGAATAACCTTGCTTGATCGGATTCTTGTTTGACTACTTGATCTTCTGGTAACAAGAAATGGAAAAGGCTGCTTCTAAATTACGAGTCAAAATAAATAACACATAATTTTTGATGCATTTATACTACAAAATATCACTGTTGTCACTATTTACATGCTGCATCGTAAGTTCTTAACACAACTCCAATGCAGTGTAGGATTACTGTAACAGAATAGCAGTCCCCTGATATTTTGGCTTAAATAGTGATTGTACCTAATAAGTTATAACACAAACCTTTGTGTTTCCTTCTGCAACGCATAAACCAGTAGAACGATATTGAAATAGAAATAAAGAGCAAAGTCAACGGAACTGCGATCGCCAACAAGAGCTTCCACTTCTTACCATCTGAAGAATTTAGTCAGTTTTCATGTATAAGTTAAAATAGCATTTCTTGTTGTATCAAACAAAAACTAACTACGAAGAAATAGTGTAAAAACTTTCCCAATAATCCATAGGAAAGCAATGTACACTTTCAGATTGCCAATATTGCCAATCTGAATCTTAATGTTGTCAAATAAGATCTTCATGATCACGAGTTCCAGCTGTAGTAACATAACTTGCCAGACTAAATTCACTACAATATAGAACGTTTACTTATGACAAGTAGATTGGTTTGTGCTTTCGTATCTGGAATCACAATGTGAAAGTGTACGATTGAAAAGAATGAGATATTCTCATGAAAATAATTGCCAACTTTCAGGAATCAATCAAACACCAACTCAATTACTAGAATGTAAATTTACAACATTCATATCTTCCAGCTGCCTACTACTTGATGCAAATTTTGCTAAGATAAAGTGACCACTATATGTTTCCAATCAGTTATTCATACTCGAAGAAGTTAGGTGACAATATATATATATAAACTTTGCTTATCCTAAGGTTATCACAACACTGGAAAACATATTTTACAGCTCATGAACATATATGTCAGTTCGTTATAATGCATTTGATTACAAAATGTTAAAATACTATTATTTTGGTGATTACAGAAGAATATCTTCAAGTTTGAGGGAAAGGTTTGTTATAAACTTATAATTAAGTAGCTAAGAATTTTAATTATTATATTTGTACAAACATACATCCCTATTGTCAATAAGAAGGGGAGGAGAATTGGAACGGTTCCGGTGGCAGGTAAGCAAACATGTCCACATACGTTTTGACCCAGTTTGCAATGTTCTCATAGACATTATCTGTCAGCATATTATAGTTAATACCAACTGCTTTTATAATATTGATCGAGTTGCTACAATAGAAGCAATAAGCAATTGAGCAGAGACAATCACTTAAATTTTGTTGAAAATATATACCTATATAGTCTCCCCCAAATATATAGTATCAACATATACATCAGAAAGTCAGAGTAAGCAAACCAAAGAATTTCAAACCACCTAACCTTTCGATAAACAAAAAGGTGTAACTATGCACCAGGATGGCAGGATAAGAAATTCAAATCAACGGACCTTCTATATTGAATCCATCAACACTGTAATTAATCAATTCAGAGTTTCGTACTCTACATTGCAAACGACTGTACTTCATATAATAAGCTATTTTTCATAGTTAATGAAAACTATTTTTTCAAAAACAATTTAACATATTGTGTTGATGTGAGAATATTCGTAAGCTATTAATGGAATATGTACATGGTTTCATTCCACAACTGCAACCCTTTGGTTTGGCTTCGCCTGGCCATACCAAGAGGTGTCTGTTTGGTCCACAAATTGCATAATCTGCTAAAGAACCAGACCATGTATGCGCGTGTATAAGCATATGCGTTCTGTAAAGGGAACCCAATTCAGTTGACCACATAGGGATCCCATGTAGACCCACAAAGGATGATTGAACTAGAAGACTTAAAAATGAAAAACTTAAAACCATCAGACCAAAGTGCAGGACTGATCCGTGTGTGATCACAATGGGATTCCTTTACAGAAAGGCCCTGTGCATGTGTATACAATTAACTATATAAGTTCAGAATCATAGACTTACCACTTGAGGCACCACTGCGGATGTAAATAACCCCCACACCCTTCTCTACTATCTTCAATAGACTTTGTTTGCTCCCATAGTAAAGTTGGCATCCTGGTTGTCCATTCTGAAGTGAACTGAATGCAGTACAGGAACAATTGTTTTTGCACAGCGTTTCACAATCACCAGTGGATATATAGATGGAATTATTACTAGTGTCAGATGGCAGTATACCATTCATCTCAGAAAATTTACCATCATTGCCACACATAGATGGTAGTGAAGTCAAGCACCTCCCAGTATTTCCACCATCTGAATCTTCACACAAAGCATGTGTCACATTAGAAATCTTCCCATCCAGCATAAAATATTGATCCAGTGTTCCTGTGGAAGCCATCACAAACCACATCAGGTCGTAGTTCTTCGGGGTGCTAAAAGTGTAGAAGGCTTCAGATTCATTGGACTGGAAACTAAAATTGTACATATTCTCAGCAGATGAGTTCTCAAAAATAAACCGTAAGTCACTTCCATTCCAAAAACCAATATTCATCTTAGCTCCATCTCCTCGCCAAACAGAGATCCTTGTGTGGTCGTTGTCATCAATGCTCAAGGTAAATAGGCCACGAATTGGGTTTTGAGGACTTGCCCAAGAAACAAGAATGTGAAAAGTTTGCAGGGTTGTGTTCAGTCCAAATAACCCAATCTTCATCCCAGGAAGATAAGTATCACTTGGAATATCAAAGCTCTGCCATATAGTGGTACCTGTATCTGCTGCCTTGAGGACCAAGTTTCCAGTATCAAGAAGTGTTGCACTTGTGTTGGTTGTATTGGTGGCAGGACTTCCCGAGTTGACTATCAGTGTAACTTGTCGACGGTCTGTGAGTACCAAATTCCCATACCGGATTTGAACCACACCAGATGAATCCATTATGGGGTTTTCACGGTCTACCCAGACAACCCTGTTTGCATCGGCTTTAAACCAAATTCCCAGATAGTAATAGCGTGAAGAGCTTTCATTGAATAAGCCAAGCACGAATACTCCACCAGCTGAAACCAGGGTTTGACTGCCTCTCAATGTGTCCGAAGGTGTAAGTGTGTCTGTTGCAAGCGATGAAAATGAAAAGAAGCTAAGAAATGATGACAAGCAAATCAAAGGAAGAAACATGGCCATTGCAGAATCAGAGAAGGTGCAAAGCAGATGTCCGAATCAAACTCCTAATGCAGGCTGTAGACTGGTTCAGACCAAGCCTCAGTACTAGTTTTGTAAATGCAATAATTTTTTCCTTCCATTCTCATTGATGCAGGTTCATTAGTCAATTATTCACAGGTTATTATCCCGAAAGAAAATCTTAAGTTGGCTACTTGGTCATTTCTTAGTCCCCAAGCCAAACTTGATACCATTCTATAATATTGCCATTCAATATTCAAACATGATGTAAAGTACTCCTGGAGCATACTGGTTAAATTTAAAAGAATATAACTGTAAGAATCCTGATGCAGATTGCTAGCTGAACGATTGAACATCTGAACCTAAAAGTCAAAACTTAAATAAATAATTAGATAAAAATATATTATTTTCATAAACTATGTTGGTGGACGAATGATATTTGCGGGGAAGACCTTTTCGTATTAACATCCTTATTTATTTTATTTCTACTATTCTTTTTCTACTTTTACAGTTTACTATTCTTTATCATCCCTATTGATTTTTAAATATACGACAGTTAGATTAGTAAAACATTTCATTTTTGGATAACAAAGCATCTTCTTCAGTAAAAAAACAAGGCACCTTCTTTTAATAATAGTACTAGAGGCGAAACACACCCCACATAATGAATTTATTAACGTAAAGAAATTTTGATACAATATTTTTGTCATTGTTGTTGGATTATTTGATAACATATTCGAATACAACATGAATCAACAAAAACAATATAACAAATTCGATACAAGTAAAGAAAATTTCATTCAAAAATAAGTATCCAAATTATATTGTGTTGGGATTATAGAGTAAATAGTGTAGGGTAGTTATGTCATTTGCTATATTAACCTAGCTATATATACTCTTGTATCTTACATTTTCTATCAGTGAGAACAACCACCAGTAGTCCTCAAAGATTTCCTGTGTTGTTTTGCATTTCAATCTTGCTCTTTCAATTTAATAAATCTGATTCCTATCATTGTGAACAAACTCTAATTTTCTACCTGCCATGCTCTTCTGAAAAAGTTATATCATCTACAGAATCTATTTGCCTACCTAGAGATGAATATGCATGGGTGGAACTTAACTGACTCAGAAATGCAGGTTCTTTAGGAAGAGGCAGAGCAAATGATTCATTGCTTAACATGCATAGAAACAACATCTGACATTGTTGTCGATTAATTACTCTTTCTTGCACTTACAAAAGAGCTATCTGAATGAATCTCATAACTTCATTGCTTGAACAAGAAGAACAGATTATTGAATCCATAAACTCCATGCCTCTGCTTTCTTTCCACATATCCCAGGCCTAAAATTCCATTTTCAAATTATAAGCAATAAATAATGTGTGTATAGATCATAGATTGGAAGTCGAGGAGAAGATGCATACTTTCCCGAGTAAGTTTTGAGAATGGTCAGCCTCAAAGAAGGCAGTGTTCTTCTTGCCACTTATGATCTCTAATAAGATCACCCCAAAGCTAAACACAACTGATTTTTCAGAAAATAGGCCATCCATACCGTACTCGGGAGACATGTAACCACTAATCAATGACAAAAGTGTATTAGAACCAAATGAAAGACAAAGTAAATGTACTTTCATGATAAAGTAGTCTGAGGTTCAACTCTAAAACCAATTGGCAATAGAGAGAGTAGCTCAAAAGTGTAATAGAGATTTTTTTTGAATCACTTATATTTCCATGATAGTCGATATATTAGTTTTTGATTGTGATTGATTATTCTTATTGGCTTGTAATTTATCTAATTATTATAAATGAATTCAGTTTTAATATTTAATTTTTGTTGAAGGAAAAATGTTTGATATGTGTATTCGTCAAAGTATTTGACGAATAGTCAATTAAGAAGTTATTAATCAACGAATGTAACGGGTCAATAAACTATCAATTAGTTATTATTATCATTATGAATGATGTAATTACGTTTGTAATCTCATCACCTCTATATAAAGCGGAATATCAATGAAATGAGTAGAGCAATTCTCAATTATCATTTTACTATAACACGTTATCAACACTTTGCTCTAACCATGAGTCATTTTGGTCAAAAAAACCTAAAACATTTTCCTCAGCTGCCCACCTCCGAGAGCTGCACTATTAGATTCCGCCTATGCACTTCTGTTCTGCCTCAATGGGTATTTATGAATGTGAGATTCATAGTGAATCAAAAAGATAAGTTCTTCTTGTCTCCTTACTCATTATCTTTCACATGATCAGTCTATGTATTTCCTGACAATGTATATATATAGATGAAGAAATGGTATGTGGAAAATTAAGTTGGGCAGAATACCTCCTCAAATCACATTTAAATGGTATCAGCCTGTATACTTGTACAGAAACATTGTTCCTGCCTTTTATAGATGACATTTAGCAGACAAGAAGTGGACTACCACGGGTTTTAATCTCAGAATGGAGAATGATGCCAGCTGAGCATTACATACTTTGTTTCATGTACAATCTACGATCTCTAGTTTCAACTACCTGAGGAAGTATTGGTTTTGTTTGGTCAGTCTACAAAGTTCATTTTAACGGTCAAGCATGAGGAGAAAACCAGACAGGTACTGATTTAAATACTTTGGTCAAGCATGAGGAGAAAACCAGACAGGTACTGATCTCTAGTTTCAACTACCTGAGGAAGTATTGGTTTTGTTTGGTCAGTCTACGAAGCTTGTTAAATACGAAGTACCTACTGAACTCATACACGTGAGGCGCACGTGGTTGTCAGTGTTGTAATATTGGTTTCGAGTTTTTCCCACATCGAGAAACAGCTGCTTCGTAGCGCTCTTATTATATGGGAAGCTGTTGGTGTAGGTTGTCCCTTCGGGGACATCCGATAAAATTGGAACGATACAGAGAAGATTAGCATGGCCCCTGCGCAAGGATGACACGCATAAATCGAGAAATGGTCCAAATTTTTTTGCCAAAATTCATCTCCTTCTCTATTTGATTCCTTCCAGGTAGTGTCTGGGTTTTCGCTTTTGTTCGTTTCTGCTACGTGTTGTGCTTCTGTACCATCTGTGACTCTTATTGGCGAACTGATATTGTTGCTCAATGCTCACCACCTGTTTGATGGAATGCGTGTGAGAACCTATTCTCTTTCTTTAGTTTCTTATGCTTACTTGAGCTGAATATTGCTTTAAATTTTCTGTAATTCTTGGGTTTCAAAAACTGAATTTAGAGATAACTGCTTTTTCTTTCTTTCTATAATGCATTTTCTGATTCACTTGAACATAACTGTAAGTTGGGTTCATAAACTTGTTGAATTTTTAGCTGAGTAGGTACCTGGTATTGAATATCACATGTAATGCTCACTAGTTCGGTCTTGAGTGATGCATGCAGAGGCAATCAGCCTAGAAAGTAAATTCCTTTCTGCATATATTATACATTAATTGTCAATTTTTGATGCTTGGGATGTCAATATATTCTGTAGACAAATTCGATAAGATATAGGCCATCATTATTTGGTCTACAAGTATGCTGCAATTTAGTTAGTAATGGTAATGGTGTGGCATAAATAAGACGAGTAAGTTGATGAGAATTGGAATATAATTTTTGTATTATAAGATCCTCCAGTGTTATCTTGGGGGTGCTAAGTTTACATAGGTTGGATAAGGAATTTCACTTTCTTGATTCCAAAGCGGAACCATGTTCTTTTGCAGCAACTGTTGTACAAGGTTCATACAGTATCGCCATTCGCCTGCTTCATAGCTCTTGTATCTTTCAGTTCAGTTCCATTGCAGCTTCAATGTCATAGAAGCATCTCCTCAGCAGAAATGGTGAGTCCTTTCAGTTGAAAATCAGTCATGAAACTCGCCTCTTCTTCATCCTGACTCAGCAGCATGTCTGAAATTCGGATGCTTTTTAAATATGAAATTTGATCATATTTTCGTCTCATTGTTCAGTCACACATTTAAGCTGGAAGTGAGCTCAAGGAAGGTGTCTTCACTGCAGGGGATTGTGATACCGCCTATGGGTTGATCTATCCATATTCTTCTTCAGCTTGACTCAGCAAATCCATGAATGAAGGTTGGTTCAAGTATGATATTGGAATCACAAACCTCTTCTTCTGAGTCTCTCCGACATAGATTGCAAAATAGCCTTTTGGGATATCTAAAGTCTTTGAAGCTGTCTGGTTTCCATTAGATGAAGATCGAGTAAGACTTCTCTTGGTGTTTGAAATTTTGGGGAGCCGGAAACCTATAGTTTATATTCTCAAGGGGAAGAAAAATGAAAAATCTTGAAAGGATGAGGTAGCAGGAATAAGCTTTGATGTTTATGAAGGAGATGACTTGAGTTCTTGATGATCGATTTGTGTGTGTGTATATATAGATGATGAATAAGGGTGGATGATCATCTGTTACACGAAATGAGTGGTTAAGTTGGCACTGATGAAAGACACCAACTTGTTTCAAATCAAGAAATCACATGGGTTTGTCTCGTCCTTCACATAACTCATCACCCAACAGATACATATGCTACAGTGCTTTGGTACTTACTTGACTTGACAGACAAGAAAGAACCACCCAATGTATATCTTCCCGGCTTCAGACTTGCAGTTCCATACCAAGCGGGTGTGTAGGGTTTCTTTGCAGAAATGAATTGATGGATGGCCAAGTCAACATAGCATGTGATTTTGCTGCTGCTTGTATGAGATCTATGGTCTCCATTTTCAACAACTGGAGGAATTATTTCATTTTGTCCAGTCAATCAACCAAAGTCAGTTGATCGTCAACCATGCTGAGAAAACAGCTCAGGTAATGATATGAATATGAGTTTCAAGCTATTTACTCAACTATTTTTTGCCCTGCCATTAAGAAATTTGTACAGGTAAATAAACATATTTTGGCACAGGCACACATACATATGCATCATGTATAAAAATATATTTATGCTGTGTGCTAGTTTCTCTTGAAATTCTCTAAATTTTAATTACTTGTGTTTCAATTAAGAATGGTATTCACTACTATTCAGATAGTCCATATTTTACTCCAGAAATCACTACTTGTTCAACTTGGCAAACCTCAATTTAGTCTGGACCTCGATAACCAAAAAAACACATAATCTAAATCCTATAAAGAATACAACACTTCTGATTCAATTTGGTTCTTATCCTACACATAATCTGATGTAATCGTTAAAAAAATAATAATATTCACCAGGTCAAATCAAGAACAAAATCCAACACTAAAACTAGACCCTCCCTGAAAATCAAAACTACCTAGTAGACTGGTCTCTGAGATTTCCATGCTTCTGATCTGTACTTGAAAATGCCATCACAAGCACTTTTTATTTATTTCTGGGTTCGGTTTCTCTTTAACTTTAACCAAAAACGCTATTGTATGATTTGTATGTCTACTTTGTTTTCTTATTTTCTCATCTGCTATAATAAAATTGTTTCCCATATTGACTGTTTCAGGCTTTATCTGCAGATATCGTAGTGGTAATGTTAATATCGATGTGTCTAATTGAAGACACCATAATTAGGCATGTCATTCAGATAAAGCCATTATATCACCAAGTGTAATTTCCTTTTCAACATATGCTGTAATTTGGTGATTATATCGCTGCAAGAAAATGAAATATGAGAAATTAGACCCGAAAATTTATCAGGAATTGAAATATATTCCTTTGCATTATATTAACAATACAGTTTAATATAGGAGTAAAAAGACAGAACTTGACTGTCATTGAGGTCAAAATTTGGAGTCTCATGAACTTTAGAATAATTGCTTAGAGAGTGTATACAATGTTCATGTTTGCCTGCTTCATAAGCTACGATTTGATTCTTCTTCAAAATTTGGAAAGCCCTTCTTTCAGCACAGAAGCAGGTTCAAGCTTCAAGAATACCGCAGGCCGGTTTTCCCTCCACACAAGAGTGATTTGATTCTGTGGATGATCAAATTATCAACTGAAGCTTCTTCATCTTGACTGAGCAGCTAGTTTTGAAATCAGGATATTTTGGATCCAGGATCTGCTTCATTAGAGTTTATCACACACTTAGGCGGGAAGTGAGATCAATGAAGGTATCTTCGCTGCAAGGAATTGTGATACCACCCATTGGATGGTGGTATCCAAATTCTTCTTCAGCTTGAGTCAGTAAATCCTGAAACAAGGGTCGGTTCAAATATGATATTGGAAGAACAAATCGTTTCTTCTGGCTCTCTCCAACATAGACTGCAAAGTAGCCCTTTGGTATCTCTGAACTCTGATGTCTTTGTGCTAGCAATTTTAGGAAATTTAAAACCCATGGTGTCTAGATACTGAAGTGATGCTTGGAAGAAAAGAATTCAAAGGACTTGGGAAACAAACAAGCTTAAGTTTCTTCCAAAAAAACAAGCTTAAGTTGATGCTTGGAAGGAGAGGAGTTGTGTTTGCTCATTAACCTGATCATGTGTGTATATATAGAGAGAGATGATATGTGGAGAATTATCTGCTACATAAAATTCCTTAGTGAAAAGGCATTGAGGTAGGAACATTTGCTTGTGAGAAACCACATGGGTTTGTCTGCCTATATGAACATTGTTCCCTACCTCTTTTGGATATACAGCAGACAAGAAGAGGGCTACCACAGATTTCTATCCATCTGCCAAACTACTTTATGAGGGCTACCACAGATTTCTACACAGCTCTCATCTGCCAGACAAGAATGAGGGTCACTAGCTTGTGAGAAATCATGAAATCAGATGGGGTTGTCTTTCCCTTCTCATAAGTTAGTGTCCTCCCATCGATTTTACATATACGTGCTACTGAAAAAGCTATGTCCAATATTGTAGAAACATGAAGCGACATTTCCATCTAACAAGAATTGAAATACAGTTCTGTCCTACGGTGGTACTTATTAATGCTGGTCACAAGTCACAACAAGAATTAGTGGTGCTGAGATATAAAGTCATGCTATATATTTTGAATGTGACTATGGAGCCGACCTAGAATTTCGATATCTAGTTTCATCTACAATCTACCATATCCAGTTTCAACAACCTGAGAAAGTATTTGGTTTTGGTTGGTCAGACTATAAAGTTTATTTCGATGGTCAAGTATGAGGAAAAATTGGACGACTACTGATTCAGAATTTCAGATACTTTAGAAGCAGTAGCAGGATGAGGTTCAATGATTAGAATGCACTCCACTTATTAGATTTTTTTTGGAACAGTCACCCGCAGAGTATCTATTTGATTCTTCGAAATTTTTGTTTTCACTTGTTGCTGTATCCACCGGAAACTGAGGTTTTTTCTTGTGTTATAACTTATAACTGATAGTAGCGTTGTTGTCTTGTTGATTTAAATACTGAAGGGGATGAATAATCAGTGGGGATTGTGGTTCATCAAAAAAAGAAATCAGGTCAGTCAAATTGCTTTGGGTGTACATGATCTTCAAGTTCGTATAAAGATTTCAATGTATATTAACTTAGATAGGTGCCGTAAGCACTCTATTTCTGTTAGTTTTAAACATGCACTCGTGTAGAATTGCACTTTGATAGAGCACACGTGAGACCCACGTGCTTTTGTTATATTTGTGCTACGCATCCCACGTCGAACGAAAACTAAATACAAGATTGTTCATATAGGAAAACCTGGTGGTACAGTATGTCCCTTCGGGGACATCCGATAAAATTGGAACGATACAGAGAAGATTAGCATGGCCCCTGCGCAAGGATGACACGCATAAATCGAGAAATGGTCCAAATTTTTTTTCCAGCCTCCCTTCTTTGATTCCAGGTCTGTTTTTTTGTTGATTTTTGAACTATCAGTGGCTCAGTCCTTAATTGTATTCTGTATATGAATGCGTATGACAAACTTGTATTGTTGCTCACAAACTGTTTGATGAAATGCCTGTGTTATTCCTTCATCCATTGATTGTTTATGGCTTAGCAACTAAAGTTTGAGTTCTTGGATTTATTTGTTGAATAGCTAACTGTTGGTCTTCGACCAATCAAGATGTATCAAAGTTGATATGAACCTGACAATCTCTAATGTATTGTTCTTATAACCCAGCAGGAATGTCATTGGTTGGTGATGCTTCATATGTGATGACATTGTAGGCAACTTAGCTCTACTCTTTTGTTTATTCATTATTCATAAGTCATAAATCTAAACTGAACCTGCTACTCTTTTGGTTACTTTGAAATCTAGAATTTGTTTAAACATGATAGCCTCTTCCATTACTTGAACTCTCCGAGTTGTTATTTCCTTTACTATTATTTAAAATTTTCTTCCAGTTCACGGTTAATCACACCGTTTGTCTTCATACATTATAGATATATTAGTCTTTTTGTGGACTAACAGTAGGAGTGTTCATAGTTTAGTTTTGGTTCAGCCAAAGCCCATGTCTGCTGCTTTCATTTTTCTGTGAGTACAAAAGTTAGTGAAAAATCAGAAACTTGATGATTTGATCTCTATTACCATACTTTTCTTGATAGCAATAGAAGGGGTTTACAAGGGACAGCATATTTGGGAAGAATAATATAATGGAAGTGACAAACTCTAACCAACAGATCACAAATATACAAAGATATAAAAGATAAAGGAAAGTGAACATCGGATATAACGTGATTCGGCAATGTGCCTACGTCCACGGGGCAGCAACAACAAGAACTTCCACTATAAGAATGGGTATACAAGAGATACACAACTTCAAGAACACCACTTGAAGGAAACACTATTAAAACCACAATTTATAGAACCACTATTAAAAGTAGAAGGCAGTGAACCCTTCACCTGTAAAAAACTATCACCATTCTTACACATAGATGGTAGGGAATTCAAGCACCTCCCAGTTGAATCACACACAGCATTACTCACAGAAGTAATCTTCCCATCTACCAAAAAATACTGATCTAGCTTTCCAGTGGGAGCCATCACAAACCACATGAGGTCATAAGTTTTATTGCCACTAAAAGTAAAGTAGGCTTCATCTGCATTGGAGTGGTAACTGAAATTGTAGCCATTTCCACTTGTCGAGTTATCAAAAATAAACCGCACTTTATGTCCATCCCAAAATCCAACATCCATCTGATTATTATCTCCTTGCCAAACCGAAAGCTTTGTAAAGTTGATCCTGTGCATGGTTAAGGTAAAGTTTCCAGGAGCAGGGTTTTGAGGGTTCACCCAAGAAACAAGAAAGTGAAAGAGTGGCTGGTAGCTGTTAAGCTGATACCAACCGAGTTTCATCCCAGGAAGATAAGTACCAGTAGGAACATCAAAACTTTGCCATAGCATAGTACCTGTATGATCCAAATAAGTAAATGCCACTTCTAGAGGAAATAATGAGGTTCTGAAATAATGACCATTGTTGGAATTGACAAAACTATACATCAAAATGGTTTCGGACTCAAATGTGATCAAATCAAATATGAAGAAGGTGTATCAGTGTATGTGATATCGATACTTGTTAGAAACAGAAACATTTGGGAAGCCTATCAAAATTCAAAAGTGCAAATTAAATCATGCCCGTATTTGTTTCTTTAAGGATAAAATTTCCAGAGCCAAGAAGTACTGCGGTTGTATTTATGGCCGTGGCAACATTTCCTCCACTGATTAGAGAGGCTTTTGATGCTGGGCTGTAAGAACCAGATTCGCAGATGGTATTTGAAGACTTGCTGAAGTGTCCAATATGGGAACCTTGCAGTTACCAACCCAAACAACCTTGTTTGCATCAGCTTTGAACCAAATTCCCAGATAGTAACCACCTGAAAAGTCACTTTTGAAGAAGCCAAGCTCAAAAATTCCTCCAGCTGAAATCAGAGTTTCATTGACTGACATTGTTTCTTCAGGTGTTAGTGTGTCTGTTGCAAGAGATGAAGATAAAAAGAAGCTAAATAAAGATATTAAGCAAATACAAGCACGATTTTCTTTTCTGATGTTATCACTCATGCTATTCATTGCCTCTTGAGGAGAAAAAGTAATAAGAAGAGAAGTTGATGAATATACTCCAGCTGAGACAAAACTAGCTTGTTTCTGATATTCTAGGAATAATCTTTGCCTGCATTCTCATCAATATATATGGACTTTGTTAGTCACCAGTTCCTTGTTCCTTATTCTACAATTCCCAATTTCGTGTTGAATCCTCCTTCCAGGAAATCATAGATAATAAAATATATTTCAATGCGAATTCCTGAAGCCTAATGGTCAAGTCAAGAATTCAAGGCATATAAATTGAACACATTTGTAGCTTTTGCATAGGAAATTTCCAAATGACTGAATGAGTCAACCATGAATCCACAATGTAAATGATCTAGCCATACTGATGAAAGCACAGCATAGAATTGACAGTCAGAACAGGAAGCATGACATAAAACACACAATGGGAAAGCAACAAGCTAGTGAGGTAGTGTGTACCTCTGAATAGGTCAAATTTGCCCAAGATGAAGCCTTTCTTCTGGTTTTGGACTTTTGGGTGGCTCTGCTGACTCTGCTAACATATTTGTTGTTTGCATTTTGTTGCTAAACTCTTTTTGTATTATTCAGTGGGTAGGTGTTGCCGAATTCTTTGAATGATTTTGTGATTTTGAAGACTAACCCAAGGGACACGTACATGACGATCAACTTTCTTAGCTGAGTTGAATGAATCTTCTATTTAAATCTCCAGCAAAAAAGAAAAGAAAAAAAGAACAGACTTTATACAAATAGAATTCTCATAACGACAAACAGAACAGTAGTACTTGATGGACTAGGTAATGACCAATGCCTACAACGCTTTAGCTTCCTACATTCCTACCTTGCATGTACTTCTGAAATAGTTAGAGTTGAGTCAATTGTAGAGTAATGTCTTTGCCAGCTCGAAGATGAATCTGCATCAGTGGAACTTAGCTGGCTCCAAAATGCAGGTTCTTTAGGAAGAGGCAGAGGAATCGATTGATTGCTTAGAATCACAGCCACGTCCGACATGTTTGGTCGATCCATGGCTCTTTCTTGCACGCACAGAAGACCCATCTGAATGCACCTCATAACTTCATGGCTTGAACATGATGCAACCAATGTTGAATCTACCAACTCCATGCTCTTGCCTTCATTCCATAAATTCCAGGCCTGGAAGTGTAACAAAACATTTCACAAATCTTGATAAGTAGCAGAAGAATAAAATACACAGTACTTGTATATGTAGACAAATGATTGCCATTTCTTGCTTACGTTGCCGAGCAAGTTTAGACTAGCTTGATCAGACTCAAAAAATGGAATGTTCTTCTTCCCACTAATGATCTCTAATACGATCACACCGAAGCTAAACACGTCTGATTTTTCAGAAAATAGGCCACCCATGGCATATTCCGGAGACATGTAACCACTGAAATCAGAGACTGCATACATTAGAAACTAAATCAAAGACAATACAAGAAGCACATTCTGCTAAACATTTTACTTACAATGTACCAACAACCCGGTTTGTTTTTCCTCTAGTCACATTGTCCGCGAAAATCCTTGCCATGCCAAAATCAGAAATTTTCGGGTTCATGTCACTGTCTAGCAGAATATTGCTGGTCTTTAGATCGCGGTGAATGATTCGTAATCTTGAGTACTTGTGAAGATATAGAAGACCTTGAGCAATCCCTTGAATAATGTTCATGCGCGTTTTCCAATCCAAAACCATCCGTTTGACAGAATCTGCACCCAATTGAACAAATATAAGATTGATGCATGAAAGGAGAGCAAGATATAATAGGACACATGAACATGTTCAAAGCCAGACTAAAAAGAGACTTTAACATACCAAAAATGAAGGAATCTAAGCTTTTGTTGGGCATATACTCGTAAACTAGTATACTTTCTTCTCCTTCGACGCAGCACCCCAAAATCCGAACCAGGTTCCGGTGTTGGAGCTTACAAATGACTAAGACCTCGTTTTTGAACTCCTCCAACCCTTGCCTCGATAATTCGGACAACCTTTTCACTGCAACATCCTGTCCTTCTAACAGCTTCCCCTGCATTGTCCACAATATAGGCATAAAGAAGCTGCAAACCAGAGATGTGATACGAACTTGTTCACCAAACAATATGCCAAAAAAACACAGTTGATGAAACGTTTCGAGTCTCCGAATTGATGCATTACCTTGTAGACTGGACCAAATCCACCTTCCCCAAGTTTATTAGCGTTTGCAAAGTCATCTGTTGCAGTTTGTATGGCAGAGAAAGTGAAGAATGGCAGTTCTTGATCCTTCTGTGATCTGCTTAGTTCCATCATATTTGCAACCCTAGCTGGATCAAACTGAATTGGTGACGCATTAGTGGAGCCAATTTGGAATAATCTCACTTCATCCGAAATGACAATGCCTTCTCGCCAACTTCCTGTTACATCATGGCAACAAATACACATTACACAAATTTTCTATATACGAATTCCTGATCTAACGAAAAATCGATTAGTACTGTAGAACATGGAGAACTGAATTGAACTCAATATATGTTCTAACTCAAACCTTTAGGTCCTCTTCTCCAACGAAGATAGCAGAATAAGGAGATTGATATGAGAGCCAAGAGGAAAACCACCGGGAGCAAGACAGTCAGCCACCTTTTCCACTTCTTACCACCTGAAGAAGGAATACAGTGCAACCGTTTCTGCGGTAATTAGTTTTTGAGATAAATACTTCCTGCACAAGAAATTAACTAGAGCTAATTTTACACATATATGTCATCTTTTGCAAGCATGCATGCTGACCTAGTCTGGGTTGACCATTTCTTATTTGCAAGCATGAAGCATATTATGATTAACTCGAACCAGCTTTATAATATTGAAAGGCCTCCATCAGGCTGCGTTGTGTTTTCAGATAGAAATATAGAATTAATAGAACTGCAGCTACGCTATTGAACAAGAATATAATACAAACACATGTATTATGTATATAATTAATGTCTGATTAATCATATATATATTCTCATCGCAATATTTATCCATAGTCGTCGCATATAAAACAGCATTCATTCACGTAAGGTCAAACAACTGCAAACTAAAGAACATGATTCTTTGACCAAAATATATATGCACACCAAGATAAGATATAAATTCATTAATCTGTCGTCACCATTAATTTATCCCTAGTAAATGATTGCATTTGATATATAAAAAATCTCATTTCCACTGTTTTATTTCAAAAAAAAGAATTTAGACCTAGTAAAATACGGGTTATCTTTTGTTGGGGTGCGTCATTTGGTTGATATCTAAAATATCATAATTAACATGATAGACTATTTGATAGCACATTACATAACTTATATTATATCCTTTAACCATACAAAACCACAACTTTTTTGAAACGATGCATCTGAACGGATTTTCGAGAGATTTTAACTTTTAAACTAAAAGAAAATGTCCACATTATAGAATGATTAGAATCGTTTCATGTCAAAACCAAAGAATTCTTAGTCGACTGTGATTTTGAAGAGATTGAAGTATTTACTTGGTTACTTACCACTTGTATTAGCAGAACCACGGACGTAAATAGTTCCTGCCCCTGTCACCATGATCTTCATCAACTCCTGTTCACTCCCATAATAAAGATGACAAACCGGCTGATCACTCTGAACTGAAACATAAGCACTACAAGAACAATTGCTCTTGCACAAAGTCTCACAATCACTGGGCCCTATATCAATCGATTCAACCTTAACCGTCGACGGCAACGAACCATTCCTCTCGTCAAACGTGTTACCACACATAGGCGGTAGAGAAGTCAAGCATTTTCCAGTGTTACCTCCACTCGAATCTTCACACAAAGCATGACTTATAGAACTAATCTTCCCATTCACCATGAAATACTGGTCCAGGTTTCCTGTTGAAGCCATTACAAACCACATGAGGTCATACCTCTTGCTATGGCTAAAACTGTAGTAAGCTTCAGTTCCATTAATGGACTTGTAGGTAAAGTTGTAGTCATTGTTTGCGGAAGTGTTCTGGAAAATGAACCGGAGATCATTTCCGTCCCAGAAAGCTATATGCATTTGGAGTCCATCTCCTCGCCATACATCAATTTTAGTGAAGTCGATTCTGTCTACTGATAAGGTGAAGAGGCCACGACTAGGGTTCTGGGGGCTTGCCCAGGAAGTGAGAATCTGAAAGCTTTGTTGTGTTGTTGTGTTTAAACCAAACAACCCAATTTTCATCCCCGCAAGATATGTATCCGTTGGTACATCGAAACTTTGCCATGTAATGGTACCTGCAATCCCGTTGGATCAATGATTAACGATGCCGGTAGTAATATTATAGGAATTTTCTTGGGTAGCTACATGTATGTGAAAATTTTGTGCTTACGTACGTAACGTACCTGTATCTTCATCCTTAAGCACAAGATTTCCGGTATCAAGAAGTGTTGCACTCGTGTTGGTGGTGGTTGCAACGTTTCCCGAGTTGACTATGAGCTGCAGTTGTCGCCGGTCGGTTATAAGCAGATTCCCTGACCGGATTTGAAGCACGCCGGAAGAGTCCAATATAGGTATTTCACGGTAGGCAACCCATACAACCCTCTCTGAATCAGCTGTCAACCATATACCTAGATAGTGATTACCTGAAGAGCTATCTATGAAGAAACCGAGGACGAATACTCCGCCAGCCGAAACCAGAGTTTGGTTGTCTCTCAACGAGTCTGAAGCTGTGAGCGTGTCTGTGATCGCATGGCATGGGAGTGGAAACAAGCTTGAGAGCAATATCAAGAAAATAATAAGAGGAAGAGGCATTGCCCTTGGAGAGACGTCTGAGCAAGCTAGAAATCAACTGATCAAGATAGAGGTGAAGAAGAAGACCCAGAAAAGCTAGCTAGTTTTTCTTTTTATTACTACTCTAGCTCTATATACACATTTTACGGGTAGTCAACTATATATGTTCTTAATTACGGGTTAATTCTTCTGGAATGAAAGAATATAATGTATATAAGTCGGCTAGCTAGACAGCTAGCTACCTAGAACCAGGTATTTGATTTTAAATGGAATCAAAATTATTGTTGTGTAAAATATATATGGTTTCCGAAATAATTCAAATTTTATTTTGTTGGTCAAACAAAATCCCTCTCTAGCTAGCTTGAAACCTTGAAATTTTGAAGATTGCATAGGATGGTAGGAAGATGCTTCTATCAGTTCTATGTCTTGGACTAGGTCTTCCAAATATTGGTCAACCCTTCCTCAGCTCCTCATACGCTAGCATCTCTTCTAACAAATTTATAATTTGAGAGAACATGAAAATGAAAATGAAAACTACCTGTAAGGTCGAAAATATAACAATTTTGTTGTTACATCAAGCTATTTTGACATAGTTTGATTTTCTTTAGCTCCTAGCCTACTAATAAGACTCGTGTTTGTTTCAATCAGCCCATAGAGGTAATGTATTATGTATATATGTGTACAACGTATTTACATCAACAATGGACATGTTCATCCGGTTTTTAAGAGACATATAGTCAACTAGTCTTGGATGTAATACAATGGTGGAGAGAATTATATTTAAATATGGATATTTATTTTTTTGATAAACTTTATTAGTATATTAATAACTGAAAGTCGGATTATAACATGAACATAAAACACCCTCAAATGCACGTTAGAATATAATCATACAAAACTACCTAAGACCTATCTTAGATAATTTCTATGCTGCAACCCATTGTGTGGTCACCTCAGAGAACCAAAACAAAATAACACATTAGAAACAAACTAACAAAGTTCTAGAAAAATCTCATTTATTTTTGACCAACTTCGGAGTTGCTCAGAAAAAAAAAACTTAGCATTGGACTCGGCCCAGCTGACCCATAAAGACCAATTCAAGCCCAATCCTAAGAGCAAACTCCTTCGGCCCAAGATACTATGGCAGTGCACTGCTGCCGGATACCATCACTGCATCAAATTGCCGGTGCCAGCAAAGGTATCAATCTGAAAAACAAGACCAAAGCGAAGCCAATCCGGATCGACCCCTTGAAACTGGAAGATACTACTACAAATCCCAAACGAAGGCCACCACCGCAGCCACGAACTCGGTCGCCCTCCCAGATATTGTCAAAACCAGTGACTCAAAAACCACCAGCATTCATTGAGATCTAGGGCTTCAAATCTTGAGATGAATCTTCGTCCACCCCGCATGCATAGCCTGGAGAGACAAGGGAAGAGAGATGATAGACGGCTGCGGCCACCTCGGTGCATGATTATGAACACATGCATTTGATAAAAATACACAATTCAAATTTATTCTCTTACTAGTTACTACTACTGCTACGATAAACCCTGCTACATAAACTCAATTAACATAGCCCAGCCCAAATGATCACATTAACCTAGCCCAAACACAGTCCAGTCCACAGAAAATTACAATTTCCCGCTTACGTTTTTAAAATCCCGCCCATTCTTATTAACGTCCCTCCTACTAAAATCCAGAATATATAAAAAATAAAACCCTGATTTTCACAATCTAAAAAAACAAAAAAAAATCTCATTTTTGTAAAACTAAAATGCAATCGGTTAGGGTTTCACACCATGGATTCTCCTGATTTCTCGAAATCCAAGCCCACCGCCTCTTCCTCTCCCCACTCTCCTCCTGTTCATGTAATCCCCCAATTTCCTCTCTCGCTTTCGGATTTGATTCCAATTCATGGCCTGTGTTTCAGATCTTTCTTTCGGTTATTTGGATTTGTTACTGTGATGATTTTGCAATTGAGTGACTGGGTTTCAGTTTAATTCTGCATTCAAGTGTTGTGGAGTAGTTCAATTTGTAGTGATTTTGGATTCATAATTGTGTAATTAGTGAGCAGATGATTGAGTTTTGAGTACAATCTTCGATTAGAAAATTCGTTTCTGTGAGTGGTTTCGGTGATTGCAATACTCATTTTCCTTTTATATCATGTAGAGATGGCAGTAGTTTAGGAACTTGCTACGTCACTGGATTAAATGAATGATGGGAAGGAGCTTAAACGAATGCCTTATCTGCACAACTGTTTAGTGTTGTATTGTTGGATTTGTGACTCTTGTTTCGGATATGAACATGGTTTTGTTATTTGATTCAGGAGTCGCCTGTGTTTAGTTATATCAACAATCTGTCCCCAATAAAGACTGTGAAGGCTACACATGTAGCACCAGGCTTCCCTGGACTTGGCTCTCCTCCTCTTGTGTTTACATCACCGCAAGTAAATCCATACAGCGAAACAAGTTTCCTCAAGAGGTCTGAGGTTTCTTGAATTTTAAGTCTGCTTTTCGTATGTTTGGTCTTATTGAGTCGTTTGTGTTTGCTTGGTGTCTATAACGTTATAAACTTGCGATTCTCATCAGGCGGTCTCAACAATCAGAATTATCCGGTGCAGGAATACATAAAGCTCATGATAAAGGTCCAGTCGAACCTTTGAAGTCTATGACACAATTGCGGTTGGGCTTGTATACCGACACTACAGACTGCAAGACTAAGAATTGTGTCGAAACTCATTCCTGTAGCTCCTCAGAGTTTGTAGATGACTTCTTGGCTGATTCCACTGATATGGACTGTGTGAATTCTGATCGATCAGTCAATCCATGTTTGGAACTTACTAGCGGTGTGCTGTGGCAATCAGGAAACGACTTAATCAATTCCAAGGAACTCACATTAACACTCGGCGACAAAACTGATGATGCAACCAAGTCAACAACAGAAGCTCAGGCACCTTTTATGACATCTGAGCAGGCTCACGAGTACATTGAAGAAAAGAAAACATCGATTGCAAAGTCAACAAGGAATGAAAAGCAAAGGAATGATGAATTGTCATTTAACGAATACAAGAATATTGAATCTGGTTTATCTGTCAATAATGCTTTCAGGAGAGAATATCACCAAGACTTGCATGATCGGGTAATTGCTGATTCTTCCCTTTACATTATAATAAACTATAAAAGCAAAAGGTGACAGGACATCAGGACCTACTTTATTTGATTAGAAATGATGGTTGTTCACATGCCTTTTCTTACGTGAAATCACTACTTAGCTACAGGTTCTAGGAGGTCAATATCAGGATGATTATGGTTACAGCCCTCAATCTCTAGCTGGAGATTTGCATATTGGTCATGTGTATGAAGATAAGGAAGCTGGTTCAATTTCAAATAGACTGGTTGAAAACGCTGTAATGCATGCTTCTAAGGTATGACAATACCCCTGAATGCACCAACTTGCGGTCTCTGATATACCGCTTTTTTTGGATTCAATTTTTATTGAACACTTATTTTTCTCTATAATCTCTCACAAGTATGTCAGGATGTGTTTCTAGTTAGCTGATTCCTGCATCATCCTTATTTCTTTTCTTTCATTTATTTGATTGCTTGGAGTATTATTCCATCAGTTTAATGCAAGTAAGGCTGTGTGGATTTATTTGGTATGGTAAGAATGTTTTTCATATCACAACATTGCCACCATAGGGCCTGCAAAAGGAACACTCCTTTCCTTTTCATTATGGCGTCATGCTAGGATTTGTCTTTACTAGAAGAACTATAAGATCCATTAGGCAAGTAGTAACCACCAATGTGGCATGCAGAGACGTTGCCTTCGGTTTGAAGAGGCTCCTCGTACTAGCACCAATGCGGATGTTTCTTTGAGTCTTTCAGAAAAGGTTAGCAATTCAGAATTACCTACCAGCACTGTAGAAACAGAGATGGTGGGATCATCTTTTGTAGACCTAAGTGCAACTTGTACGGAGAGACAGATGGAAGCCTCACTGCCTCCTCGAAGTACTGGAAAACCTTGTTTTAGCGTTTCCAAACCATCCGGTATTGGCTTGCATTTAAACAGTATAGTCAATGCTGCATCTCTGGTTCGTGGTGCAACAACCATAAAATTAGCAGACCGCAACATGGGTGTGCAAGTTATGAAGTCGGCATCTATTAGTGCAAGATGCTGTCCTAAGTCGTTGACGTTGAATATGGTTGAGAAAGATTCTGCTGGTGCAGTAGACTGGAGGAATGAAACTGAGAGTTCAGTTGCAGCAAGTTCTGCCACTACCCAGTCTCCCCACTCTGTGGAGTTTGAGCATCATGGGTCTATACATGAGATTAGGATATCTGATTCTCACAATATAGACAGTTACGAAGAGTGCAACCAATCTAGTTCAAACAAGAAGAGGTCTGTGCCATGTTCTTTCACATGGTGTGATACAATTCTTTCTTTGTTTTTGTCTGTGGTATTAACATGTTTTAATTTTGAGTCTCCAGGAAAAGAGCACCGATGAATATTGATAATGATGGCTGTAAGCAATGCAACTGCAAAAAAACCAAATGCTTAAAACTGTAGGTTGATCCACTTTTTTCCCAAATCTATTACTGAACATCTGTATGTCACTTGGTAATATATTTTGTTTCTCTTTTGCAGTTATTGTGATTGTTTTTCTGCTGGTATCTATTGTGACACAACTTGTGCTTGCCAAGAGTGCTTTAACAAACCAGAGTATGAAGATACAGTTCTTGAGACAAGACGAATAATAGAATCCCGTAACCCTCTTGCATTTGCTCCCAAGGTTGTAGAGCGTGTAAGTGAGTTTCCACAAATATATATGGTATCAAACACTTTCACTAATTTATTTATTTATTCCTTCTTTAGATACTTGATTTTAAGTGTTGATGACAGGAAGATGAGAATCAATTCACGCCAGCCTCGGCAAGACATAAAAGAGGGTGCAATTGTAAAAAGTCAATGTGTCTGAAAAAATATTGTGAATGTTATCAGGTCCTGAATATTGTTTCCTTAGTACTCTGCTGCATATTGTCATTTGCTCTTTTCATTTCATCCTAAATTCTCCAATTGTGTTTCTTATAGGCTAATGTAGGATGTTCCAATGGATGCCGGTGTGAAGGATGTCAAAATGCTTACGGCACAAGGGGAGGTAAGGCTCTAGACTAATAAAATTTGCTTTCTACTTCTATGTGATGAAGTTTTAGCTTAACTCATTCCACATAGTCTGGTATGCTGCTATGTTGGTAACTTTTCAACAGCAATTCAGTCCACACTTTCAGACATTATCCCACTCAATCAGTGATAATTGAATTCTAGCAACATAGTTCAAAAGAGTATTTAGAATAGGACAATATCCCTTATTACGTAGTTTATGATGTTTATCTCATATTAGGAGTTCCTTTTATGGTGATGCTACTGGCACTTCCCATTTAGCTTCTTTTACTACAAAGATGAGTATTTTGTGTATTTGGATGGATTCACAGTATTGAGTGGAAGAAGCTTTTCATAAATATATTTGCAGCAATCTCTTAAAATAACTTTTCATAATGTGTTATTATTACCCCCGAGATCAGTATCCTTTTGTAACATAAGCTTATATGCTATAGAGTTTGTTGACATGGATTCTGGAGTGGCTGGAGAAGCTGCAGAGGATGGCACGGAAACAAGAGAAAGTACATTTGATGAGAAGCTGCAGAGGGTGGCAAGGAAATATTCAAAAGATTCACCCCTCACTCCTTTTACACCATCATTACAATGCTTTGAGTAAGATTCTACATTTTGAATCCCTGTAACCTTGAAATGCTAGGTTGATCCATAATTATATTTTGATCGATTCTTACTTCTTTTTTTCAGTGATAATCATAACATAACAAAATCAAGGGTCATTCAGGCAATATTTCGTCCATCCCCTCAATCTGCTCTTACCGTCATTTCACATTACGAAAAATCAACAAGATCCCCTCAGAGAAATTCAGAGAACAATGTTAATTATATGGACACAAGTAAAGGATTTGTAGAGGTGAGTTCAGATGATTGGCGAGGGGATGACGAGAACATTGGTACTTTGGAGACTACTTCACCAAGATGTTATGCAGTCCCAACTACATGCCATCTTACTCCACTGTCAGGTCCTAGGTCATTGGCCATAAGTTCTTCAGCATCATCAACAACAAGCGATTTGAGAAATACTTCAAAAGTTCAGCTGCGCCCTGGAAGTCACTGTGTCTTGTCAGGTAGCTCTCTTCATTGGCGTAGTTCACCTGTCACCCCTATGCATCAGTTAGGTGGGTTGAAATCATTCCAAGGTTTAGACTCTGAAAAGAGACATCATGACGTTCTGCAAGATGATACACCTCAGATACTGAAGGACACTTCTATCCCCAACAAGTCAGTGAAAGTGAGTTCTCCAAATAAGAAGCGTGTTTCTCCTCCTCACAGCCACATTCATGAGCTTGGTACAAGCTCTTCAGGGGCCTTGAGAAGTGGCCGCAAGTTCATACTGAGGGCTGTGCCTTCTTTTCCACCTCTTACCCCTTGTATTAGTTCGAAAGGTAGTAGTACCATTCAGAACATGGATAATCCTCTTGAAGACAAGGATGGAAAGAAATGATTGACACTGCTGGAATCCATGGGGAGACTGGTGAGTTATCGTAGTTCCTCAACTTGCCATTAATATTGGAGTGTACTAAAGCTTCATTACTAATGCTAATATAGGCATATTACTTGTTCCAGATTACTCCAAGGGATCAATCACTGTGGGCTCTGATAGTTGTACTTGGGCTGAGAAAGACGCTTCTCCAGACATTGGTTTGAATGTTGTCAGGTTCAAATATGGGAAGATGTCTGGCTGTATTCGTGCCCGTTCGAAATGCGAATCATATATTCCTATGTGAATGGGAATGAAAAACAAGAGATACTTTTTATCGAAATATGAACAAAGTAAAAATTATTTTCGAATATGTATGTTATCACAGTTATTTACTGAATCATGTGCTGTGTTTTACTAATGGAAACACATTGCTATTGCATCATTATTTGCGTTCATTTCTTCATGTTCTTTTTCTCATGATTTTAGCTCCCATTTCTTTGTAAAATTGAATCTTTCCTTTGCTCAATTGTTCAATTGAATCTATAAAAAGTGATTGTCTTTCTTGTTTCTACATTGACATAACTTTTTTTTAATTGTGGAAGATGAATCATTAGTACTGGAAAATACTCCAGCTGGTTTTTACTAGAGGTTGTATATTTTCCACTTCAGACCATCTAACAGCATACTTCTGCTTCAGCAAATGAATCGTGTTGAACCTATAATTGTTTAGTTTTTTTTTCTGCCCCACAATTTTAGACCACTTTTCCGCAATCATAACACAGGAGTCTTAAGATGGTACTTCGATCTCAGAAAATTTAGAGCACTGTAGTGGCAAACTTGAACGAGCATGAATGAAATGAAACAATGAACACCTAAACTGAAGAAATGTAACAAAACGATTCACTATCATTTATCTTTTAGCCAATAAGACACTTCATTATCAAACAAATATCTGTGAATGTGAACAGAGAACCACATCTGGCTCCCAGGTTCCCTATCCTCAACTACTAAAGCCGATACATTATTTTTGACAAAGGGAAGAGAGCCAGAGAAAGAACATAACTGCCAGTAACATATATGTATCCCCAAACCACCATCTATTCTAGTCGGAATGCCCTCTTCTTGTCCCTCCCTGTCTATAAACTCATCCTCATTTGTAATTAATCCCCATGCATACTATCCCATCATTCACCATACTTATTGATTTTCAACTAGTAAGAACGGGATCCTTCAAGCCCCAAATTTGCAGTCAGCCAAGTACAAAGTTCATCAGTTTCTTCAGGGATGGTATAATGGCCTAGACTGCATTGCCAAATATCGGAATCATTAAACTGATAGGAAAAATGAACAAAATATAAAATCTTAATGAAGGCAGATTCACGTACCCATTGTATGTTCTAAACATGAGATTTTGAAATCCAGCTGCACTTAAGGTCTGTGCTGATTTCTCTCCATGTTTATGTGCAACCACATCATCACCTGCAAAGAAGAATCAAGGCATTGATTAGATTAAACTATGTTTTGTATACCTTTTGTCTCTAAACACACAATCTAGCAGCTTGTAGCTGTTTCAAAAGTTGCTTCAGAAGAACAGGATCTTAGAGTACTGGATATGAGAAGATAAGATTACCTGTGCCATGACAAAGCAATATGGGGAAGGATGCTGCATGCCTTAAAGCCTCGTGTGACCCCTCCATCCGGTTCCTTAAGGTCCTATAAGAAATATGGATGCTAAGATCAGTTGATTGGTTATCAACAATACATGTGTGTAGGGTTTATATGTTGTGCATGACCAAATCCATATCAGTGCAAACATGATAGAAGGTCAACCTTGAACATGGTAGCCAGCCACTTAGACCAACAATTGCACTAAGGTTAACTGGATAAGGGTTTCCATTTCCATATTGCCCTAAAACGCGACATGTGGCAGAGTAGAGGGCAGTAGCGGCACCCATGCTGAAGCCTCCTACACCTAGTTTTACTGTTCAAAGAGCAAAATTTATATAAGCAAATATATAAAGCATCTATAGTTCCTATAAGAAGAATCATGTCAATAACACTACAGAGCCAATATTTTTGTAAGAAAACTGTGATTCACAACTAGAATACAAAAATCACAAATTATCTTCCTTCTAACTAGATGTAAAAGAATTTTGGATTCCGTATATCTGCTAGTCTTAGTATCATGACAAAACAAGGTAGGGTGTTTCAGTAGCATAGTTGAAGATAGAGTGAGAGTTCTGCAATTCAATTGGCAGAAGGTAATTATGAAATTCTATGATGCAAGAAAAATTAAATTTACCTAATGTTGAATTTACAGATAAACGGGGGCATTTAGTATAATTTCTTTCAGTTAAGTCATGATTTATGTGATTAGATGAACGGGCAAAAAAAACGTTCATTATACAAACAGAATTAAACAGAACCTGATCAGAAAAGAAAACAGATAACAGGGAGCATTAACTGATCAGAATATAGTAAAATCATGAATTGTGAAAGCTGAATAAAGCGAAATAAGCCAATAACTTCAATTCAGTGGAGCACAAGGGCAGATGCCCAATTACAGAGAATTTTCACCATTGAATTTAATCATTTTATTTATAAAGTAGAAATTGCATGAACCCTGAGTCCATAAGCCCAAAACTCTATATATATTCCTCTTCACTAATTACCAAGAAATACCAGGCCCTAATTTATCCATTAAACATCTCTTGGCAACTTTTGTAACAGACAAATACAATTAAGATATATGAGTGTAGAAACATTTCAAGAATGGAACATACTGTCAGCAGGTTCTGTTGACAAGAGATTTGCAACATGCGCTGCTGAGGCATCTAAACCCTCCATGTCATCAGGAGCATCTTCTGAAATGTCTCCCATGTCAAACCCTGTTATGAATTAGTTAGACAGATGAGCTTATGCTTTATAGATTCATATAAAGATAATAATAATAATAATAATAATAATAATAATAATAGTAATAATAATCAGAAACCAAAAAGTTATCCTAGTTACTGGATATCAAATCCATTCTGATGGTGGTTTTCAGCAAGAGAATAGATCTACAACAATAGATCTTACAAGCAGTGCAAGGAAATCCACCAAATAATGCTACAGGCCGAGAAGGAGCAGTAGGGCAAATCCACTTGATCTGTATTAAGACAGAGACTTCTATTAAACAACTAGCAGTATAGTCTCTGAAAGAAAGCCTCTTGCATATGCATGTGCATAATGGTAAACTATAGCTTAAAATGCCTATACGTACATTTGGAAGATGAAGGGTTTCCAAGAGCTGGGACCAACTGCAAAACAAAGAATCAAATGGGAAAATCCAGCTTAGGACCACTAGTGGTTAATTTATCTTGTCAACTGAGAATAAAGAGGAGCTGGAATAACACAACATTTCCGTCCAATAACTAGGTAGGAAGGTTGGTGGCAATTCAAGCAGGAGATTCATTACTATATTATTTAAGGAACACTTGTTAGAACTATTTATCTAAATTTAGGACCATCTGTAATCAAACTTAAGAATATGCGTGATCAACAATTTGTATAACTTCGATTCTTTTCCAATAATGTCTTGGCTAACATTCATCCAACCATATGTCATTAAACCAACAAAGTATATTTCATTCTGATAAAATTAAAGGGAGCGAAGCTAGTGAAGTAGTGGTCCCCTATTCATGGCTTGGAATATTCAAATACTTGATTCAAGACTTCCCCAACATGACTTAAATGTCAAAAAGAGGAATCAAGGAACGCTTATGAAATTGTTTCTTTGGTTCATGGCAGTATCAATATCCACATCAAGTCAATCAGAGTTAGAATCTTCCAAATGCAACGTAAGGGCTAAAAGGCAAGTTAAATAATAGACCATTCCATAACAAGACAAAGACGATATTCTTCAATTTCCATTCTTATTTTTTATGTGGAAAAGAAACAAGTCCTCCCTACTCTTACAGTTATACTCAAGGAAAAAACTCTTATTCTCAAAGGTGCCTGAAGAACTCCACAGTCCACACTCTACATGTCATAACTATTGAAACATGCACGTCCACAAAACATTAGAGCTGTATTGCTACTGTAAACCTGACATGACAAGGTACAATTATCATGCTACGGACTCCAGTTCTCATTAGGAATAGGATAACAAGTTTCACCTAAAAAAATGACAGATGGTAACCAGCACAATGTTTTTGATAATAGCATACCTTGAGCCCTTATCACCAAGGCCGTGCAGCCAAACTATAGTTGCTTGGTGTGTCCCTTTTGGCCTGACCACATGGGTCCTTCCAAACTCTAACCTCCCAGTTCTACTACCTAACAAATTGAACCAACCGATTCAAAACAGACGATCATTAGACTACTTACCAAGAAACCAGCTAGAACCAACATTAGAAGTAGAAAAAGCTTTGAACTCCATATACAGATAAGCTAAACAATATAGACAACAGCTCAGAACAATGACTAACCAGAACCAGTATTGGGATTATTGTAGCTCATTCTCTTCTATCACCCAAAGTACAATATGCACACCAAAGATGACTTCCTGCAATTGATGAAGTCAGTATTGGCTATGCATATTTATACCCATCTAAGGGGGGTGGAAATGTAATAAAGCCCATGAATCTGCATAAGTCACATCTTACACACAGCTCCTTAAGAAAGATTATGAGAAAGGGAAAGGCACCCAAAAAAGAGGGACAGGAAAAGCTAGGAGTCTTTGTAAGCACACACACAAGGCACATTATACCAAAGCAAACCAATGCAGAAACTTAACCAACAGAGACTTTGAGTTTGCAATGCGCACACAATGATTGAGAATCTATACTAGTGGCCTCCCAATGGACAAAAGTAAAGCCAACAACAGCAACTCAAGAATACAACCATAAATTATTATTATTATTTTTCCTGCAAAGAAACCATTTTTCATCCAAAGGAAACAATGCATTTTCTGATAAAGAGTTATATTATTGATGAGTGACAGATACCCATAAGATACAAGAACAGAAGCTGAAATGCTCACTTGTTGAATGACATAATGGGGGAAGTGGAATGAAATTGCAGGAATATGCCAGTGAGAAACAGAAGTGGGAAGGCTTTAAGCTTTTTGTACCAACCTGGTGTGGGAGTACTATAAAAACCCAAAAGAATATATGGGCTTTCTTCTTTCTTCTTTCTTCTTTCTTCTTTCTTCTTTGCTTCACACAACTTTCTCCACTCCCTCTTTCAATCTCACTCTTTTCTGTGGCTTGTTCATATTTGACAGAAACCACCCACAAAACCCCAAGTTCTGTCCCTTTTTTGGCAAGGTCTCAAAACTAATCATTTTCTTACAGGCTGTATGCCCAGACCAAAATACCCTTCATGGTTTTAACCTACCATCATTCTGTTAAAAAAGTATCATCAACTTTTTTGAATTTGGGAAAAAGGTGAAAACTTTATGAGAAAATATCCAAAGAGAACAGATAAATGAGAGATGGGGGAAGTTAAGATAGACTCTTGTGAATTGTCATCCCATCGTCCATTGATCTGAAAAAACTTAGAACAGTAATGCTACCAGACTGGTGGAGTAACCTCTGTGACATTGTGGGCAATATGGTAAATTCTCCAAGTTCCACCACTGCATCTGTTCAAGCAATATATGATGGCAACCCTTCCCATGCGTCATAATTTAGCTATTGGCATCTGTATTCGCAATTGTGAAGATTCTATCAAGTGGTAAATCTTTATTTTTATTTGTTTTTTTAAAGAAGAATATTTCACTTTTTATTTATTTATGTCACTATATACGGTCGATTGCTTAAACTTTACTCATTTAATTTAAAAAAAAAAAGAATAAAACACTTTCAACAATCTCACAATATTTTTCATTTTCTCGAGTCTTGAAATGAAAAGACGGTGTGCTTGTTGATTATTATTTTTCTTTTTAAACTAACGTCTCCGTTATAATTCACAAGTCTTAATCCAATTACATTTATGCATGCATCTATAGTTTAGGATGAAGGGAAGTCCTAAAAAGCCTTTGCTTTGGTTTCACATGACCTTAAGATGTTGCTTTCAAGTTTTCAACTCTCTATGTTTCCCCACACACTCATCTAAAGGAGAATCATACCCAAAAGGCCAAAAGTGACCAAGCACACAATCCTCTTTGCATCTGGAATAAACCTGGGATGGGACTTTGAACAGATTTTGCACTGATTTGTAGCCTTATTTAAACACAAACACCATATGCTGATTCCTTTCTAGCTTGTCATGAACTTATACACTTCAATATTGTGATCTGATTAATGCCTAAGAACGGCTTGAAATGAAGATCAGACCAAAGTTAAATGATTCTTAAGAATAAAATATCTGCTTGTCGGGTAATCTACGAGTTTTTATATCACTAGCACATTCCACCTGTTCTCCACTCTAATCCAAGTTCCAAGACCTGGTTTAATAGTGTTTCCAGCTGAGGGATTCTCTCCTAGTCTCACAGTACTCTTTTGTCTGAGTTCTTGCTTCTATAATCCTAGTTGCTTCGTATATCATCGTAGAATACGATTTATAATACTAGGTTGGAACTAAAAGGAAAAACGAGAGAAAGACGTATGTGCCCAACATAGGATCCGAGAATCCTCGTATGATCATGAGCCAAACGCCAGTTTGTGAAGAAAAGTACAAGCACATTTGAACATATGCAAGGGTGCTAGTTGAACAAGTTGCAGAGGTACTCATGTGACATAGGGCAAGCTTGAAGTGTTTCCCGTACGAATCCAATTACATTCATAACATTTGTGGATCCAGCTCGGTGGCTCTTGATCTTGTGCTTGAAACTGCAGTTACTAAACGATCCCTTGTCTTGTTGAATGCTAATACATTAGTTTTATGCTGTTCAAAATGGAGATATATGACTGAAGAAGAGGGAATACTTACTGAAGACATTTGTCCTTGGAATTTAGTATTCGTAGAGCATAACTTTTACGTGGCGTTTGGATGAGACTTTTGTAATCTTGGGAAAATTTGAAATGATAGAATTTATATTCAGGGTTGTACCGATCATCAAACTATATACTTGTTAATAACATTTTACTCTATGATTCTTCGTCTCTTCCTACAGATGAGATTCTTGAGCCTAATGTTTAAAGTTTACTGATTCAACTGCTTTCACCTGTCTCTTTTACTTGTTTTGCAGTTTGATTTGTTTCTTGCTAGGCATGTTCCCTTTGCTGCTTTGCAGCCTAGCAGTTCCTTTTTAGGCTTTTAACTTTGTTGTTTCTAGCTCTTTGGTTCAAGTTATCAAATATTCAGTTTCAATATGACTTCAAAAAGCACAGTAGGACTTGCATTGCTAGCACTGTCGTGCATAATCTTAAATGGTCAATTTATTAGGACTCATTATTTCAATGAAAACTGTGCAAAGTTCTTGACACAACTAAACATTTTAAAAAAAAAATTTATCCTCCATATTCCTTTGAGCTTACCATCTAGAACACCAATGCAGATGGCCTTATGCCATCTCAATATTTCCAGGAGACCTGGCTCTACCCTTTGCAGATTTCTCAATATCATATGCTCCATGCCTTGAATTGTCAAGCTTTTCACCGTGACCCCAGATAGCATAAGCCTCTTCACCATGAGCTGCTTCATCACCAATCTCCATATCCTCTTCAGACATTCTCAGAGGCACAATGAGTTGCACCAAAAGGCATACAAGGCTTGTCACCACTACATTAAGTGTAACAACAAAGAGTATTCCGAGAAGTTGAATTCCTACTTGACGAGCTCCAGCCTTGAATCTTCGCATGTCAATACCGTAAAATAGACCAACATATGTTCCATAGGTGCTGTAGAACAGGTAATTGAGCTTTGGATGGGCAAAGAGACCGGTGAGGAGTCCACCAAGGGCTCCGGCAATGGCATGAGTGTGTAGGACAGCCATTGTGTCATCAACTTTCTGAAGAAGCGTAGATTTCTTGTGGACAACCATCATGGTATACCAAGGAATTGAGCCGGAGAGAAGTCCCATTATTATGGCTGCCCATCCTTGCACAACTCCTGCATGATTTTCAATATAAAATAGTGTAAATTAATGTGACAGTCCAACTCTGATGACATGTTAGGAAATTACTAGGTACCAAAAAGCCCAAGTTGTCTGGTAATCATTAGTAGACAATGCATATAATTGGTACTAATTTCTTAATGCTTAGAACCTTAGACAAATATGCTGGTTTTGTAGCTCTTTGTGAAATAGTACTTACCAGCAGCTGGGGTGATGCAAACCAAACCAGTGATCATGCCTTGAACTGCTCCGATGACAGAAGGCTTGCGGAAAAAGATGACATCAAGAGCTAGCCAAGTGAGCAAGCTTGTAGCGGTGCAGACATGAGTATTCAAGACAGCCAATGAAGCATCCATACTGACTACGTAAGGGTCTCCTCCATTGAACCCTGTCCATCCCATCCAGAGCAACCCTGCTCCAGTCAACATCAGAAGAATGTTGTTTGGGGGGAACCTCTCCCTGTCCTTGGTTGAACGAGGACCAACCTGCCATCAGATACATCAAAAAATGATCATGTTGCTGAACTATAAGAGAGTCTAGTGTTAATTGACTACTAGGGAGAGAAGAGCAATCTGAAATCAAAACTAGAAATTGATTCTAAAATTTACCTCCTTTATATTCAAAATGAGACATACAGGGTCACAGTGAAACATATTTCCACCACCAATTGAAACGTTATTTCAAAAGTATATGTAAATCATTAGTTCATTACCGTTCTAATATGTTGAAGTTAAGCTTGCAGGTTTTCAATACCGTTTAGTCTGTTGGAGGGAGAAAACCCCATTTCCTAATTTGGAGTGAAACTGATTTTGGTTCCAAAGTGCTTAAAAAAAGTATAATTTGAAAGGAAAGCCAAAATCAGAAAGATGAATGAGAGAAAGATTTTCCTACCCAGTAGGCTGCTGTAAAACCAGCAACTCCAGAAGAGAGATGGATGACATAACCACCAGAATAATCAATTAGTCCTTTCAAGGCAAGCCACCCTTTTGGACTCCAAATACTATATGCTCCAACAGTGTATGAGAATGTCAGCCAGAGTGGCACAAACAACATCCAAGCATAAAAGTTCATCCTTCCCAAAAGAGCTCCAGCAATCAATATCAAAGTGATTGCTGCAAACACAAACTGAAAGTACACCATTGTGGCATTAGGGAACTTCCCAAGAAACGCCTGTGTAAATAGAAACTTTTGATCCAATGCCATATCAGCCTTCCCCAAAAATGGAGCTGATTTGAAGAGTGGAGTCCCAAAAGACATATGATATCCCCAACCAACCCAACACACAAGAACACAAGCAAAAGCATAGAATGCCATGAAAGCTGAGTTCACTGCCCATTTCTTCTTCACCGCACCGCCATATAGTATTATGAGGCCAGGAACACTTTGCATGCCAACCAGAGTTGCAGCAGTCAGCTGCCATGCGTTGTCGGCTTTGCTCATCCAGTCTGGACTGGCATCATCATACATGAGGCCCGGAGGAAGAGCAAAGGTGGTGTTGTTCATTTTTCTCTTACTTAACTTGCACTGCAAATTGCTCCTCTAGATTAAGCAATGCTTGATATGTTGGTGGAATTAAGCACCAATGAATCAAGCATTTATGTTAGTTGATTTGGTTTTGATTCTCACGAAAAGCTGTCACTTTGCTGCAACATTTTTGGTGTTATTTGGCATTCATGTTCATACAATGTGTTTTTTCTGTCTTAGGCAACCAACTGCTACTGTGTTACACACTTTTGGACCTCTTGGCGGGTATTACAACCGTTTAAGCTTAACTTGATATTCGTGGATTATATATCTTCAGCCGTTTTTAGGGTATATATCTTCCAAACCAGAATTTTGCAGCACATCATAGAAAATGGTGAAAAAAACATGATATGGATTAAAAATTGGTACTGGAATATTTGATAGGAAAGGGGTAAGAAGAAAAAAATGGATTAGGGAAAAAATGGAAGACTGGTTTTGACAGACAGACATAGGGAGCTCCAAAGCTATCACATTTGGGGTAAACTACTAACACCAGAAGACAAATAAAGATTGATGTGTACAATTCAAAGGTTTCAAACAACACATACATGTACTTAGGAGGAATGTATCCATCAGTATATGATAAATTCATGTGATAGATCAGTGAGGGTGGCAACCTTCTCTCCTTAAAGTTGTGTATAGTTAAGGAATTAGAAGTATCGACGGAAAACTTGAGGATTGAATCTGGCCAGTCAGAGATATCCATATTAAGGAAAAATTACTATAACCACGAAAATTCTTGAGCAAGATGAAAAGCAAAAATGTGTTCAAATAATAGTGTTTAATCTCATTTAGTTTAGAGTTGAAGATACTTTTTTTAAAGGGTTTGGAACCAACCTAGCTAGGAGGCTCAGCTCCACGTCTGAATTAAATTTTAAAGAAAACAAATTATAAAAAGAAAACTAGGAAAAGAGAACAGTGTGACACCCTATCTCTTGTACAAACGAAAAAATATTAAATGAAAATAAAGATGTGAATGTCAAAAAAATTGAGACCGCCAAACATCAAGCCTGAAAAATCATTGTCAGGTCTGCTATCTAATGAGCTCGATAATTTGGATAACCCAACGCATCCTTCAAAAGTAACAGAGAAACACTAGGAGGGGGAGAATTATGCCAAAACAATGAAGAGAGACCCAAACCCAAATTTGTAAAAGCATCTGCAAACAGTATTTCCTTCTCAAAAAATATAAGAACATTGAAAAGTCATTGATCAGATATGAAGATACTTGATATATCATATCATGTTTATAATAAAAGGACTTAGAATTATGTTTTTGTTGAGATTTGAGAATGATACACTTAAAAAAGAACACCATCTTCTGTCCATTTGTTTACTTAATTTTTGTTCCTAGAGGAAACTGATTAGTACTTTCAGCAATTAACCACTATAATTTTTTGATGAATCTACATCATTTTAGATCATACTGCCTCACGATCCATCTCCTTATTCTTCTTTTTTTGGGAATGAAGATACAAACTGACCAATAATTAACTAGTTAATAGTACACACATTGGCGAAAATTATTCAGTGCACATGACCCGTCCTCTCACACCGTCCGATTGTATTCTCATCGTTAGATATATGCACTATTCATATTTTTTTTGTCTTTATCCAGTGCACCGAATACTTTCTTACACATTGGTGGCTCTCTTGACGACGTATTTGTAGTTCTGGATCATATTACCTCTTGCATTACTTGACTTATTGCAAATCTGCGATATAGATAGTTTATTTGCTGTTGACATGATGAGTAGATGAAATTTTAAGCGGAACAAACTAGTACCAAGTAATCTGAAGTTGATCAAGCTAGAGTGTGTTAGCTGGTACTCAACATGAACACAACATAACATTACTGAAATTGTTACTTTTATGCAAGGTTCTAAAAATCTTCGTCTAAAGCCGATTAATCCCCACTTAGGTACTAGAAGGTGCCTCACCGTTTCCGTCTAGAAAGCTACAAAACCGATTAATCCTCCGATTTAACCGTCTATGCATTATTCATTGGCTATCCGCCCGACTAGAGCCTAGCGTTTTTTAAAACATTGCTTTTATGAGTTCATCCACGTTCCAAGCCTCTTTCGGTTCTATTAAGACTAACCTTTTGAGATTATTAACCTTATCAGACACCTTGTATTGCTTTAGTATACTCATTACTAATTATCAGGTTCAGGTTCCCCAAGACTTTAAACACCCTTATTATTCAGGTACTCTCCTTCAAAGTTTCAAGGGATGAAGCATTTTTCAACAAGATTCTTACAATCTGGTCATCTGCACTTGATGCTGCTTTACCAGTTACCATTTACTCATTTCAGCCAAACATTAAATACAGATACTTCATACTAGGAAAATCTTTGATATAAAGTACGAGGGTTTGCCATGACAGACAATTATAGAAATAAACTTAATTTCTTCAAGGACAAAATTCATCATAAAGAGTCTGTCAAACAAGTTAGAACAGTAAGAGGTCCAGTTACCACTGGGAAAACATGGGGTTTCCATCCGCATAAGAATCGATGTCAGCATCCATCATCTTCTTCATCAGCAAAGCAGCCTTCTCTCTAGCTGTAGCTGATCCTCTGACGGAAATATCAGCTACCAAACTCGAGAAGTCTTGAAGCCTCAGAGCATCTCTCACACAGCCCTCGCTTTCGTCAAAGAGGAGAAGCAGAAGTTCAGCTGCACCTTCTTTGCTCAACATACACCTCCACCTTAACACTTGAACCATTGAACTCACAATCTGATCAGTTTTGCTCAAAACACTTTGCCCTTCATCAAATCTTGCAAGAAGGCCTAGGACCATAAGTGAAGTTCCGGTTAGGTCCTCGCCATCAGTGCTCTCCACCACTTGGAGAAGCGCCGGAACAGCACCTTCTCTTACTACCACTGTGCAGTTCCCATGGAACCGAACAAGCTCTGCGAGGGAGCTAAGGATGTGATGAGCAGCAGGACCACGTTGACATGAAATGGCCTTTACAAGCAATTAGATTGTGCCTGCCACACCAAAGCTAAACTGCAGACTAGAGAGGAAGCTGGCTTGCCAGATTCTGTTGGATCGGAAATTATGGTATTTGAGGTGGTAGATGGTTTCTAAGTCTGCCAGTGTTAGCTTTAGATCAAAGTTCAGGGAAAGGTTGAAGAGGATGGACAATGCAAGAATGTGAGTGATGCTGGATGATGATTTTGGAAGGGCTAGTAAGGCAGGGACTGCTCCTTCTGTTTGTGCAAGTAGGCATCTGTTTTGGGGACTCACCCTGAAGAGCTTTCTGCTGAACTTCATCGGAGTCAGATTGAGCCTCGGAGAGGCATGCCCTAATGGCAGCACGAATCCGAACTTGAACACAATAGAGACAGATTTGCTGGGAATAGTATTGCTCTATTGATCAGTATACCATATATATAAGAATATAGCTTGATTTAGGATACAAAAAAGAAAGTTATTCTAGGTCTAATAATGTTTATTAATATAGAATCAATGTAATGATACAGAATGAATGTATTGAATGTTGACAGCTACACCAAGTTAATTTTGTTCTACTTTCCAACACTCCCCCTCAAGTTGAAGAGTGGATATCCTGCACACCCAACTTGCGAATCATAAACATGAAATCTTCCTTGCCAAGAGCTTTAGTCAGAACATCGGCTAGTTGATTTCCAGAACTGATAAACCGTGTCTCTACTGAACCATCTTGGATTTTATCCCTGATATAGTGACAATCCATTTCTATATGTCTTGTACGTTCATGAAACACTGGGTTTGCTGCTATATGTAAAGCAGTCTTGTTGTCACAATAAAGCAATGTTGTTTCCTGGTGTAAAATTCCCAAGTCTTGAAGCAAATAATGTAGCCAAGTCAACTCACAACATGCTCCTATCATAGCACGATACTCTGCTTCAGCTGAAGAAAGAGAGACTGTTTTCTGACGTCTCGACCTCCATGAAATTAAAGAAGACCCTAAGAACACACAATACCTTGTAGTAGATCTTCTTGTAAGTGGACATCCAACCCAATCTGAGTCACAAAAAGCTCGTAGCCGAAGATCACTATTTGAGGAAAAGAACAAGCCTTGACCAGGAGCTGACTTGAGGTAGCATACCACTCGCAAAGCTGTCTCCCAATGAGCTTTTCGAGGCTGATGCATAAACCTGCTTAATATATGAACAGGATATGTAATATATGGCCTTGACACTGTAAGATAAATCAATATTCCAATCAAACGCCTATACTTCTCTGATCTTTGAGTAACTCAGTCTTATCTGACAACTTTAAACCACGTTCCATGGGTGTATCAACAGGGGCAGCACCCAATAATCCTACATCTTTTATAATTTCTAACGGATACTTGCGCTGACAAATAAAGATTTCTCTCTTAGATGCAGAAACTTCAATGCCAAGAAAATACTTTAAGTTGCCAAGATCTTTAAGAAGAAATGTTTTATGCAAAAATTTCTTGACATCAGCTATACGCACAGGGTCATTGCCAGTAATTAATATGTCATCAACATATATCAATAAGACTGTAAAAGACATGCCTTGCCTCTTGGTAAAAAGAGAATAGTCTGCTCTAGATTGCACAAAACCAGCAGATTGAATGACTTCTGAAAATCTAGAAAACCATTGTCTTGAAGCCTGTTTCAGACCATATAATGATTTATGCAACCGACAAACCAAATACTCCTCCCCCTGTCTCCGGAGCCCTGGCGGTGGAGACATATATATTTCTTCATCCAAATTGCCATGGAGAAAAGCATTGTTGACATCGAGTTGAGAAAGAGACCAACCACGAGACGCAGCTAATGCAAGTAGACAACGGACTGTAACAATTTTAGCAGTAGGAGAAAAAGTGTCCTGATAATCAATACTTGCCAACTGCGTGAAGCCCTTGGCTACCAATCGTGCCTTGTATCTCTCAATGGAACCATCAGGCTTGTGCTTTATTTTGTAAACCCATCGACAACCAATTGGGGTCTTCCCAGGGGGTAGCGTGGTGAGGGTCCATGTACCGTTGGCCTGCAAGGCCTGTAACTCGGATTTCATGGCATCCTGCCATGCTGGGACATCAGCCGCCTCAGAATAAGAGGTTGGTTCACGGATTGCACTAAGTTGAGCAACAAAAGATGAGTGTGCAGGAGTGTACCGATGATAAGAGATATAATTTGTCAACGGATAGCGAGTACCTTTGGTTGAACCTGGCAAGAAGAAGGACGATTGGGAAGTGCAAACATTGGATTGAGGCTTGTAGAACTCGTAATCGGCCAACCGAGTCGGCGGAGCAGTGGAGCGGCTGGAGCGACGGAACAATGGCTGGGGGGGTGAGAAGGCGGTTGTGGAGCAGTCTCGGATGGAGGTGAGGTAGGAAGAGAAGGGGAAGGCAGCAGGGAGGGAGACCATCCCGGCACCGGGGACGACGGAGGGGTAGGAAAAGGAGGAGAGAATGACGACGGAGGAGGGACGATTGGGGAAGGCGGTTTGGGTCGGCGGGAATACTGGCGAAGGGTGACGGTGGGCTGGACAGGAGGAGGTGGAGGCGGAGGCAGTGGTGATGGGGAAGGTTGAGTGTTTGGGGTTGACTGAGAAGAAGAGGATGTCGTGAGAGGTACCTGGGTGTCAAAAGTGGAATAAAAAAAAGAAGCTGTGAGAAGTGGGATTGGGCCTGGGTCCTGGGCCAATGGGACAGAAGGAAGAGTGGATTGAGTAGAAGCATAAGGAAACACATCTTCATGAAATCGAACATCTCGACTTGTAAAAAATTTCTTAGTTGATAAGTTAAACAATTTGAAGGCTTTTTGACCGACTGGGTAACCAATGAAAATGGAAGGAATTGCTCGGGTGTCAAATTTGTGAGTAGTGTGCACATTTGTTGCATAAGCTAAGCATCCAAAAACCCGAAGATGAGAAAAAGAAGACGGTTTTGAGTAAAGAAGCTGAAAAGGGGTTTTGTAAGAAATGATGGACGAGGGTAACCGATTGATTATGTGGACTGCTGTGAGGACACACTCCCCCCAAAATTGTGGAGGAAGGTGAGCTTGAAATTTTAAAGCACGAGCTACTTGTAGAATATGGCGATGCTTGCGCTCCACAACCCCATTTTGTTGAGGCGTGTAAACACAAGAATGTTGAAAGACAACTCCATTATCTTGAAAAAAAAACGAAGGGAAATAAGTTCACTACCATTGTCACTTCGAAAAGTTTTAATGCGAGAGTCAAATTGAGTGAGAATATGAGCAAAAAAAAGTTTCAAAAGTGGTTGTGTTTCATCTTTGTGCTGCATTAAGAAAACCCAAGTAAATCTGGTGAAGTCATCCACAATAGTAAGGAAATAAAATGCACCAGAAAGAGAAGGGTGTCGATAACAACCCCAAATATCACAATGAATTATTTCAAAAGGTTTTGTAGAAGAAATAAAACTAGGACTGAACGGTAATCGACTCTGCTTAGCCAAGGGACATACATGACAAGCATTATTTGGCTGAATGGAAAAATGTAAGAAATTCTTTGCTATGTGACTTAAACATGGAGAGGAAACATGACCCATATGCCAAAGGTTGGAAGGGGAAATGGCAAGATTGCAAGATGATCTGGAAGGACTGGTTTTCTCCGTCGCTAGTGCCACCAAATAGTATAGCCCATCACGTTCTTTACCCAAACCAATCGTCCTCTTCGTAGCCAGATCTTGCAAAACGCACCAATAAGGATAGAATGTCACAGAACAATTCAGATCTCTTGTCAAACGGCTAACCGACATCAAATCAACTTTGAACTTTGGCAAAATAGCACATCATGTAAATAATATATGGTACTCAGAGGCAAGGAACTTGTGGCTTCAATAGGCACTTTTTCTCCACTAGGTAGCAAAACAGGTGGTAATGTACAATTTTTATTTTTATTCAACAATGTGCATGAGGAAGTAATATGATCGGTCGCCCCGCTGTCAATTATCCAATTGCGGGAAGCGACTCTAGACAAACCTGGTTGCGTTACTGCATTTGCTTTGGAACTCGAGCTGGTTTTTGGAACGGGCTTTTGGGCTTGTTGGAGAGCAAACAGCTAAAAACTGTTTGAATTGAGCATCAGATAAAGTGATTGCTGACCCATTCTCCTCTTCTACGATGCCTGTGGCAGTAACTTGGTTTGCAAAAGGAGAGTGCGCGACTGGAGCAGCAGTGTTCTTCTTTGGGAAATTTCCTGATCCTTGCTTTGCCTTGGGATGACCTGGAGGAAAACCAATCAAGTGAAAACAGGTTTGGACCCAATGTCCCGGATCACCACAAATACGTACAGTGCGGCCTTCCCCTTCCTCGACCTGAACCAAAACGCGTGGTGAAACCGCGTTCTGCATCGCGACCGATCTGAAAAGTTGATCGGTCACCACAACCGCCTCTGCTGCCAATCTGATTTGGCCGGCCGCTGCTCCGGACAGCCATGACGGCGGCGCTTGAACTGGACTCCGCCGCGGCATGTGAAGACACAATGAAACGTTGTTTTTCTTCTTGTGCAACGGCAGCATAAGCTTGTCTAATACCAGGAAGGGGATTCATCAAGAGGATTTGACCGCGGGTCGCACTGTAAGTCTCATTTAATCCCATCAAGAATTGCATGAGCTTTTGTTGGTCTGCTTGTGTTCCTTGTGGTGCTTCTGAATAGGACGCCAATTCATCCCATAAACTTTTCAATTTCGTGTAGTATGCTGAAACTGATTGTTGTTCTTGTCTGAGTGAAGTAATATCTCGCTGAATTTCAAATATGCGAGGTGCATTGCCTTGTGAAAAACGCTCATGTAAATCTTCTCATACCTCATGAGCTGTAGGATAGTAGATGATACTGTCAGCAATTTCAGAACTTATTGTCTTAACGATCCATGAATGGACCATGTCGTTGCATCTTGACTAGGTCGCCTATCCTTCTGGATCTGCTGTGGCTGATGGGGCTTTGATTGAACCATTCACAAAGCCGAGCCTGTTTTTAGAATTGAGAGCTAATGTCATAGCCCTCTTCCAACCTGTGTAATTGTCTCCATTCAATGGTTTGGAAACTAGGACTAATCCAGGATGGTCTGAATGATGAGTGAAGAATGGATTTGAGATATCAGATTTTGAATTATCTAAATTGCCAGGATTGGATGGTGGTGGGACATTTTCACTAGCCATGATGATTGTGGCTTTGTGAATCTGTTGTTGGGAAGACTAAAGAAGAGTCAGGACCGTGTGTCCTGCTCTGATACCATGAAAACAATAGAGACAGATTTGTTGGGAATAGTATTGCTCTATTGATCAGTATACCATATATACAAGAATATAGCTTGATTCTAGGATACAAAAAAGGAAAGTTATTCTAGGTCTAATAATGCCTATTAATATAGAATCAATGTAATGATACATAATGAATGTATTGAATGTTGACAGCTACACCAAGCTAATTTTGTTCTACTTTCCAACAGAACTGCTGATGTTGCTTAGAGGAGCAGTTGCCATGGTTAGACAGACTTTGGGGATACAAGCTTGGGCATTAATTTACCAAGAATATGATCACACAAGCTAAGACAAAAATGCAGTAGATGATTCCAATGCTAGTTGCTGCACATTAGGACATCAATTTTCAGCAAAAGCAAGAAAGAAAGTTGTCATCTATTATTTGATGTTTTGATCTTTAAACTAGGCTAGCAAGAACCTAGTTGTCTTGTCTATTGAGCATTTCATGGAGACAAAATTATCGCTGACTCAACATCAGCTGAGCAATCCCTGAAAGAGCAAGGATTGCCGTTCACTAACTAAGAAGAAATATTAAGCTACACAGTATAACAGACTGCCTCGGTGCCTCCTCATCACTATAATCTTATTTCCGCAAAATACTTGTCAGCTATATCAATGCTGACCATCTGGAGGACCTCGTGGGCCAACTACTTCCATCTGCGGAAACGATTGATAATAAATTAGAGAAATATGTTCATTGCACAATTTAAGAAAGTGCAATTCATGTTCATTGCACAATTTAAGAAGGTGCAATTCATAATAAATTAGAGAAATATATTCATTGCACAAATTAGAGAAATATATTATTAGGTAATCTAATAATTTAAGAAAGTATATTGACAATTCATGTTCTTAGAAATGAAATTCTTTTTCCTATAGAAGAGAAAAAAGTGTAGATGAAATAAGAATAAATTTTTATTTTTTTCCATTAAAATCTAAATAAATAAAACAAAAGATAAAATAAATTGAAAAAAAATCATAAAGCAGATCTTCCCAGGTGCAAACGCGCAGGTCAGAGTACTAATATAGTTTAATCGCGACATGTCAAATGATCGATCTGAGTTTAAAATTTAGGGTTTAAGACGCGAATGTATGCTTAATATCTCTTTGGACGTGGAATACAATACATGAGGTGTTGTTGTACTTGTACCTAGAGGTGGCAAACGGGTCATAAAGCACAGCACGTTTAAAAGTGGCCCGGCACGGCCCGAGCACGCTATCTTAATGAGCCGGACCGGGCCTAGAAAAATGAGCACATGGGCCCGATCCGGCCCAAGCACGATAAGTTAAGGCCCACGGCCCGACCCGTTTTAAAATATATATATATATATATATTTATAATATGAAGATTATATATTTATAAATAATATAAAATTTGTTTTAAGTGTGAACAATAACTTATAAATACTAATAATTATTCATTTTGATTCTCTTAGACCCATAAAAAGTTTTGCTAAAATAATACCAAGTATATAATGATCATATGATTTATATATCATATATTTTTTTAGTTTGTTGGCAAAGAAAACAAATAATCGATAGAAAATGTGAGTTAGTTTTCATTTGTTTTTGTTTTGGTATACTATGATATCAATTTTGGACTAATTTCTATTTTTAACTACAAACGGGCTCGTTAATGGGTCCGGTCCGAACACGGCCCAATATGTAATGGGCTTGGGCCGTGGACCGAGCTAGACCTTAGATTTGAATAAATGGGCCGGACAATGCTGGGCCGGCCCGTTTGTCATCCAAAGAAAAATAAAGTTAGATCCGAATTACGTGGTGGGCAAAAGTTGGCCCAGTAACTTGATCTTGCAGACCCCCTATTTAAGCGTACATTAGAATCGAAACACACTAGGGTTTTTCCTCAGTCGTCTATTTGCGCCTCCGTAGCTCTCTGTTTCAGACCTTCTCCGCCGTCTCTTTTCTCGCTCAGTCATCATGTGGTAAATCTTCGCCTCTTCTCCTTCATCTTCGCTTATCTATGGAATTTCTACTTAAATCTCCAGTACAATTACTTAGTTGATGAAAAGCTAAAGTAGAATATGTGAATTCTCACCTTTTTTTCATTGTTTGTTCGAATTCAAAGTTTATGGATCTGAGTATTGAGTGTAATCCTTTCTGATTTGCATTGAAAGCAATTGAATCAAAGTATTCGCAGCTCGTTCTTTTCAGGATTCGGCAAGATTTCAGTGTTTTCTATCTCTTCTATACATTTTTTTCCCTGAAAAATGTCTATTTTTTGTGATACTTGTTTGCAAAGAAGGTTCTAGATTCCTGGAAATGTGTTTTTGAGGAAAAAGATTACTTTTTTAATATGCAATTTGATTGCATATGAGTTGATATATATCGTAGCGATTTGAGTTTAAAAACAGCCTGCAATTACAAGAAAAACTAATGGAAACTTTTTTATTTAATGGTTTGCCTGCTGCATCAGCTGTTTTTGTGTCGATTGGATTTACTGAATGCTTGTGTTAGTTTTTGATAAGCTGACATGTTGTTACAATGACCTAATTAAACGTGTAACAAAGAGAGTTCATAGTTTGTGCTATGAATAATTGACTTGGCCTCAGTGACAAAATTTTATAGGAAGACACGTGGTATGGGAGCTGCCCGCAAGCTGAATTCATTCTTCACGTGCTAAATTAAAATGATTGGTAAATGTAAAATATCTGAACACTGTGTTCCGATAATACTCAACTAATTGGGAATAGAGTTAGAAATGCTTGACATTTTTTTGGAAATTAGAATACATTTTCCTACTCATTCACACTTTTCATCTTCCGGTTACGTTTTCATACTTCAGCACACCTTCGATCCCAGAACAAATATGGGAAATACATTTACAAAACCAATTTCTTTTTATCTTTTGCCAGAACAGATTTGGGAATGGGAGGGAATGGTTTTTTGAACTTCCGATTATGCCCTCGATTTATTAAAGTTCAAATCTAAGAATTTAAGAAAGTATGGATAAAATAGACAATTCATGTTCCTAGGAATGAGATTTCCTTTCTTATAGAAGAGAAAAAAGAGGAGATGAAATATGAATAAATTTTTAATTTTTTTCCATTAAATCTGAATAAATAAAACAATAGATAAAAAGAAATTGAAAAAATATCATATAACAGATCAATACGCGGGTCAGAGTACATAGAACAATAACGGGAATTGAGGTTGATGAAAATAATGAGTTTAAAAAGGAAAAATAAGAATGCCCCTAATGGGAATCTAAATATTGACAGAGCTTCCGTAATGCTTTCGCTCGCGTTCCATCTCTCTGCCGCGCCCCCTCACTGTCTCCCCTCTGTCGTATCAGAGACAGCTCCCACTTCCTGAAAACTGAAACAAGCTGAAAGCTTTTGGCTTCCCATCTCACTTTTAGGTATGTTCGTACTAGTCTCTGTTTCAATGACACCCACATATATGATTTTTCTTAACGAATGCTTATTGGGTTTTGGCAAACAAGTGAAGGTTTTGGCTTTAGGTTGTGTACTGTCTTCGATTGTTTTACCCAACTGTAGTGACTTTTAAATATTAGATTTTGTACCTTGATATCAAGTTTTCTTGTTTCTGTTATTGTTTTCATTATATACTCTCAGAAATCGGTGTTGTGATTGTGAGGTTTTAGTATCAAGTTCTAAACTTTTTAGATTTGAATGGTTTGATTTATCGCTCTAAAGATTAGTTGGTTTCTGGTGCGGTTTAAGATGAGGGGATTGGTTTAAGAAAAGGTTGTAAATACTATTTGTGTCTACTTTATCTAGTTGGTTTTGTAAATGTATTTCCCATATTTGTTCTGGGATCGGAGTGTGGTGAAGTATGAAAACATATGAAATATGTTTTATGGATACCAAATAGGTGAAAACTAAAGACGAGGAATACCCGGAAGATGAAAAGTGTGAATAAGTAGGAATTGTATTTTAATTTACAAGAAAATGTCACGCATTTCTAACTCTATTCCCAATTAGTTGAGCGTAGAATTGGAACACAGTGTTCAGATCTTTTACATTTACCAATCATTTTGATTTAGCAGGTGAAGAATGATTTCAGCTTTTTGCAAAAGATGATCTCAGTCTCGGTGGTACTATTTTAAATTAGCAATCTATGCATTGGCAGGGAGATCACAGCGGGCTAACCAGACAACATGTGGAGGCGAGTAGTATCCTCATCATCAGCTCTTGGCTCAGCCCCATGCAGATCCAGCCGTCAATTCCTCTTATCATCTTCCTTGGCAATGGAGCCATTTCAGGCATCATTCACTCTGTCATCCTTCTATTCTTCTTTTGCTTCGTCTTCTAGTTCTGCATTTGCTATGAATCCTGAGCATGAGGAAGTTGATTCTGAACTTGAGGTTAGTAACCTAAACTAATGCTTTTTGTCTTTTTTTTCTTCAAATTTTTAGTAAGTTTTCAAGTTATCGAGTGGTATGACTGTAGGCTTCTTAAAGGTTTCATTTCATTATATTCAGGGAAGCAACAATGCATCCTGGCAGAGTGCAACCTACAGTGGGTTTTACGGTCAAAATAATCAGCAGTGGCAACAGAACCCAAATGCCGTTTATTCTGATAGTTCAAGGGCTCCCCGACAGAGCTCGTACCAGTTTGGTCAGAATTACAGTGGGGGGTTCAAGGGAAGCACAGATAAAGAGTTTCTGAATAATTCAGTTCAACAGAGTGTAAACTTTAGCGGGTTTAATGGGCCTGAAAGTGGAAGGTTGCAGCAAACCGCCCAGCAAGATTGGACACATCTAGGACATGGAGGTATACAGCAGAATTCATATGTGGCTCACCAGGAAAAGCCCAAGGAACTGGGACAGATTCCATATGGATTTAAATCACAAAGCAGTTCAGGATCTCAGGGAAGTATAAACCACAGCTCTTTGCAACATCCTGCAGATTGTCAGAAAAATACATTCTGTTACAACAAAGGAAGCAGTTCTGCACAAAAGCAGCAAAATTTAAATGAGTATTACAAAGGTAATGGACAGTATCAGCAGAGTGTTGGTTATGGACAGTTTCAGCCAATCCCCCAGGTCGGACAACATCAGCAAATCCCCCAGGTCGGACAACATCAGCAAATCCCCCAGGTCGGACAACATCAGCAAAGCCCCCGGGTCGGACAACATCAGCAAAGCCCCCGGGTCGGACATCAGCAAAGCCCTGAGGTCGGACAACATCGGCAAATCTCCCTGACCGAACACTACCAGCAAAGCCCCCAGGTCGGACAACATCAGCAAATCCCCCTGGTCAGACAACATCAGCAAAGCACCCGGGTCGGACAACATCAGCAAAGCCCCGAGGTCGGACAACATCAGCAAATCACCCAGGTCGGACACTATCAGCAAAGCCCGCAGGTCGGACAATATCAGCCAATCCCGCAGGTCGGACAATATCAGCCAATCCCGCAGGTCGGACAATATCAGCCAATCCCGCAGGTCGGACAATATCAGCAAAGCCCACAGGTCGGACACTATCAGCAAAGCCCACAGGTGGGAGAACCAGCAGAGGCTTCTGACAGTAACCCTAATTGTGTTAAGGGTACTCTTGAAGAGTTGGATTTGTTTTGCAAGGAGGGGAAAGTTAAGGAGGCTGTGGAGGTCTTGGGTCTGCTAAAGAAGCAGCATGTGCACGTGAACTTGGACCAATATTTTCATTTGATGCATGCATGCGGGGAGGCTAATGCCCTTGAAGAGGCAAAAGCTGTTCATGAAAGCATGAGGTTGCTGTCACCTTTAGAAGTGAGTACCTATAACAGAATTTTAGAGATGTATTCAAAATGTGGTTCTATGGAGAATGCATTAATGGTTTTCAATGATATGCCAAAGCGCAATTTGACATCTTGGGACATTATGATAACATGGTTTGCTAAGAATGGTCTTGGGGAGGATGCCATCGATCTATTTACTCAGTTCAAAAAAGCAGGGCTGAAACCTGACGATCAAATGTTTAATGCGGTTTTCTATGCTTGTAGTGTCGTGGGAGATGCTGAAGAAGGATTGCTGCATTTTGAATCAATGAGCAATGATTATGGCATTGTCCCAACCATGAAAAATTATGTGAGTGTAGTAGATATGCTTGGATCTATAGGTTTTCTGGATGAGGCATTGGATTTCATTGGAAAAATGCCATTGGGACCTAATGTTGATGTTTGGAAAACCTTGATGCATTATTGCAGAGTTCATGGGTATTTGGAGCTTGGGGATCGTTGTGCTGAGCTAGTTGATCAGCTGGATCCCTCCTGCTTAAATGAGAAATCAAAGGCTGGTCTTATTCCTGTGAATGAATCAGACATCATAAAGGAGAAGGAGAAGAAACAAATAGCAGCAAAAAATCTCTTAGAGGTCAGGAGTCGAGTCCATGAATATAGAGCAGGAGATAGATCTCATCCTGATAATGAGAAGTTTTACACTCTACTGAGGGGTTTGAGGGAACAAATGAAGGAGGCTGGTTACATTCCAGAGACTAGATTTGTGTTGCATGACATCGATCAGGAAGGCAAGGAAGATGCTTTGCTTAGCCATAGTGAGAGACTTGCTGTTGCTGATGGCCTTCTTTCCAGTTCAGCTCGTTCACCTATTAGGGTAATCAAGAATCTTCGTGTATGTGGTGATTGCCACTCTGCTTTAAAGATTATTTCCAAAATTGTAGGTAGAGAACTTATTATGAGAGATGCTAAGAGGTTCCACCATCTCAAAGACGGCAAGTGCACTTGCAATGATTATTGGTGAACAATAGAATTTAGTTTATTATTTTTCTCAGGTATTATTCAGATCTCTCAGCTTGTATCTGGAAAATATATTTTTTTGTTTTCCTCTACATGATCTAGTGAGATACTTAGAGAACTGTAGCCCTCAGCATGCTACATGTTGAAGATATCTGCAGGCTCAAAAAGCTCTTACAAATGTAGAACATACAGCTTGTCTGAATATTTGCAGAAATTGAAGAGGGTAAACACTTGTGCAGCAGGGTTTGCAGAGGGTTCGCTTCTTCAGCCCGTAGCATGAATTCTCGGAATTCAGTTTGCTGTTACGTCCCTCCATTTGTACTGCCATTTTTTTCTTTTTCTTGTCTGAACTATAAGTAGACAAAGGCAGATGGATATGTTGTACAGTATGATCATTCCTCAAAATACATAGATGAAGATGTCGAAATTCTCTCTTGGCCCTCGTTTTGGGAATGCCTGAGAACTTTTTGTTCTACTTGGATGTTCATAAAAAACCTGTTATTGAACTCATCACTAATGCTTTATGCAAAGCTACCCAAGGTGAGTTTGTTGGGTTAAATACTATCGGTATAGGATTTCCACATCGGAAATGAAATGAATTTCATCGGAAAAGAAACCAAAGAGAAAACAGAAAGTTGCGATGTATACATAGACGGTGGGAAAGGAAGATCCATGTCAGTAGTTAACAGTGGGATCCAGAAGTATTGGAATCTTCCAAGATTATAAAAGAAAAACGAATCCGTAAATAAATGGGATAGTGAGGGCAATACTGACCTTTCGCCTTCAGCTTTCTTCAACGCATGTCGTATGCGTTGGCCTCTCTGACCCAGTACACGGCGAGTCGAGTTTTAATGGAGAAGAGCTGTGAGCAGCAGCCATGGAGGGTCCTCGAATTCTACAGCGGGATTGGTGGCATGGTAAACCCTCATATTCCCTAAACCCTTTTCTTTTGTATTCCTCACAGTTTGTTCAAGTGTATCTGTGTCTTTGTAGAGGTTTTCGTTAATGAAGGCGGGGGTGTATGCCAACGTTGTTGAAGCATTCGACATCAACGACACTGCTAACGATGTTTATCAGCACAACTTCGGACATCGTCCCTATCAGGTTCTGTCCCCTTTTCAGTTTAATGTTTGCTTCGACTGCAGTTTAGTGTTCTAGTATGGTGAATTTGACTACTGGAGGATCAAAAGTTTGAAACTTTTGGTAAATGGAAACTCATATTCAAGTTGAATCCTTTACTTTACAGTATAAAATCCAAGTAATTCATGGTGAATTTGATTACTGGAGCCTGGAGGATCCAAAGTATTAGTCTTCATTTTGACCCAATCTGAATACCTGTATCCTAGTTCAGTTATTGACTGTAGTACTGTACTGTATACACATCTAAGTAAAAGCTTGTGATTGGATTTGACTGCTAGAGATCAAAAGTATAAATCTTTGATATGGAGTATGGTTATCCACATTCGACTTGGTGCATTCCTTCTTTCAGATGATCATTACTTGGGTTTGCTCCTTTGACTTGTAACTTCCTTTGAAGTGGGTCAGTTTGGATTAGTGTCATTTGTGGAGAAGTTCGTTGACTACATGTTGTCAAGAGTCCTATGTGTGTTTTCTTAAGCTGATTTTGTTTTTTTTTCAATCATTGATGTTTGGCTTTCCACATCCTGCGATACGGTATTTATGACGCATAACCAAGCTGATATTGTACTGAATTTAGATTCTTTTGTTCTTGTAGGGTAACATTCAGAGCCTTACTGCTGCTGATCTCGATAGATATGGCGCAGATGTATGGCTTCTCTCTCCTCCTTGCCAACCTTACACTAGACAAGGTTAGTTTTATATCGCCCTCCTATTTTCTAGATATATATAACTTTAATTTGCAATGATATTCACTGGCGACTTATGGTTAGGTCTCCAAAAGCAATCTGGTGATGCTCGGGCATTTTCATTTCTCCAGATTCTTGAGTTGATACCACACACTTCACAACCTCCAGTAATGTTATTTGTGGAAAATGTTGTTGGATTTGAGGTATATTCTTGGAATTTTTATAGCTTAACTTTCAGTACAGAGATTGATTTCTGTTATTTAATTTCCCTTTTTTTCTTATGTCTTGAATGTAGACATCTGATACACATGGAAAAATGTTAGAGACTTTGAGAACATGTGACTATGTTACACAGGAGTTCATATTGAGTCCCTTGCAGTTTGGTGTACCATATTCCAGGCCGCGCTATTTTTGCCTGGTAGCCTCATCTGTCCTAATCGTTCTGAAGATCTGGGAAACTTTGATGCTCTCATGTCTAATTATATAATGTACCAATCGTAAATTCTTTTATTTTGTAGGCAAAGAGGAAACCCTCGACCTTTCAGAATCAACTTTTCAATAATCAGCTTCTTTGGTCCCCAAAGCCATTATATACAAATGCAGATGACAAAGTGTTTTGTGAACTTGATGAGTTGGAAGGGAGCTCAGACAAGTTGGTTGAATCTTGTCAGCCAATAGAAAGCTTTCTTGAATTCAAGAATTGCAGTGATCGCCCCAACTTAGTGGATGGCACTACTGTTTCTACAGATAACATTAGAGTTTTGGGCAAAGATGAAAAGAATGGTTGTTGTACTAGCACATTGGAGCAGTATACTGTTCCCTCAAGCTTGATAGAGAGATGGGGAAGTGCCATGGGTATCCTTGTTTTGCTTTTTACCTTTGTCATTGACTTGAACCCTAGTAACTACATGAATATCTTAGGTGTGAATCCAGCTGAGGAACCTAAGAGTTCTCACTCACAAGTATTATTAATAATGCAGTGCTCATTCAATGGGGCAGGCTCCTATTTCTCTTATAAAATGAAAGGTGAAGGGGAAAGTATCGTGTCCTTACTAGGTTACAAAACTAGCCTCCCTGACCTGCTCCTGCATCATTATTTAGTACTTTGGTCTTGCTTTTCTTTCTCTTACAATCTCTCTCAAGGTATCCTTAATACTGCTTAGATATTGTCTACCCTGATTCAAAGAGATGTTGTTGTTTTACAAAAAGTTATTATCGATATGTGAAGGGGACTGGCTCCCTTTTGGCAACTGGGCAGGTAAGCCATCATTTACTTCACACATGCAGAAAATCATAATATGAATTGGGGTTTATGAAATCTGAAAATTTCACACTTTTGATCATTCGGAAAAACACATGCTCCATGCTATTAGATTGGAATGTTTGACTGCTATTTGAGTTCTCTACACAGTTCAGTTCATGCTTATAAAATGACTGCACTTCACCATATCGAAGACATTATTGCTGCTTAACACTTACAAAATTGTATTGGGCAGGCAAAGATAAAGGATAAAGCATCTCCACTGAAGGAACAGAGCCTTAGATACTTCACCCCTAGGGAGGTATGCTTATTTAAAAATCTGCTTCATTTCTTGGTTTCATGTTCTTAATCTCTATTTATGGATTCACACATCTCTCAATAACCAATCAGGTTGCTAATTTGCATTCTCTGCCAGAAAGCTTTCAGTTTCCGCAGCACATAAGCCTTAGACAACGGTATGCCGATATATTATCCTATCTACTGGTTGAGATGAGGCACATATTCAGAGAATAAATAGAACTATGCATTTGTTTCATGCCGATGTGAATCTGAACTTAATGCTTTGCTTTTGGTCTTGATAATAGTATTGAAGTATAACAGTAGTCGTTAAGCAAGACTGATGTATGTTGTATGTTTATTTACACAACCAGGTATGCATTGCTTGGAAACAGCTTGAGCATATCAGTGGTTGCTCCCTTACTCCGATATTTATTCGCTGAATCATCATGATTATTCCAAGACACAAACATTGAACTCTGGTTACCATCTACCCAACCTCAAACATGTAACATGAACTTTGATGTGCCTTAATATCAGAATGCATCAATTTTCATGGTGCTTCTGGATTTTGTAGGCTTTTCATTCTTATAAATTCCCAGTTTGTACCATCATAGAACGACAATCATAGAAATTGTCATAATCCTACGTTTGCTTATTAATGAAAAGGGCAAGTTTTTGCAGTCTGTTGACTGTTGGATATTAATGGGAAGTTTCCAGTCAAACTTGACTCACCAAAACCATTATCCTCTTTTATGTTCTTTGATATTGTCAGATATATTTCCTTTGTTGAAAACTTGAAATGCAGCGAGGATATAATCAAGCGGCCATTTAGAAATTTATTGGGGTTGATTGTATGAACATATGAATTTGATTGTGGATGGTGATTCACAAGTTCACAAGCAAGTCAAAAGTGATAGGGCACATTAGTGACTCTGGGATGCCAATTTTTGTCAAAGGCCATGTACCGCTGGCTAGTCTGCACCAACCTTAAAGATCACAAAAGTGAAGAGAGGTAAGAGAAAACAGATCACAAAAGTGAAGAGAGGTAAGAGAAAACAGATTGTATGTTACTAAAAATAAATGAAGTACACACTTAAATTATACGTTAATGCGGTGGCGAAAATCCGTTAATATTGTTTCTTATTCAACGAAATATCTAATCGTTGGTTTTGAATTTGCATAATCTATGTACTTTGACTACATTATGGCTTATTGTCATTTCACAAACATTCTTATTTTTAGAACAAATCAAACAACCATCGCTCTTTACACTTTATATTTTTCATATTTCCGGATGTTTGCCACCTAAACAATAAAATAGTGCATGCTATATCATAACTTATGCCTCAAGTGCGTAGTGCGTTTATTTGGATTAAAACCACTATTGGACACACTTGAGAAGCAAGTTAAGCACTTAAAAAAGTAAATACTTTTAGGAGAAATATATCATCCTAAAATTAGTTTCCAAATGATTTTAAATTTGAGAAGGCGAGCAGGCGGGTTTAAGGAATCGGAATCCAATAATGCGAGTTCCTCTTCATCATTCTCGATCTCGTCAGATTGCCTTGTGGGCACTGCTGCGCGTTGGTGGAGATCTTGATCCCATGGAGGTGAACTAGCATGTGGGGTACAACGAAGATGGCGGGGGCGTCGATCGGCAGGAGGTAGGGATGCTGTTGATATTGTGGGCTTTCTCTCTCTGATCTGGGTTGAATGTTGGCGTACCCAATTTCCTAGGTTTAATTGGGCCTAGTATGAGGCTATTTTTAATGTTTTTAACTGTTATTTACTTTTTGTAGGTTACGGTTGTGTGCCGTTAATAAAACCCTCAGATTTGTAGGGCGACGTGGGCTCTGTCCCGGACTGCACCTTTTAATGAGACGGTGAGTTCCTTGTTTCGTCAAATGATCGCAATCTCTTTGTAGTAGGATGAAACTAAGTGCTACCAGATGAGTTATCTAGTGGCAACATAGTAGGAAAATAGCAAAACATATCAACTTATGGCTCCGCATGAGAGTTTACTTTTTTGTATGTCACAAAAATTGTAAAGCACTTGGAATAACCAATGATGCACTTCTTGATAAATAATGACGTATTTTAGAATACAAATGCTTATTTGAGTTATGTCATTATTCATAGATGTTCTTTATACTTATTGCACTAAGAAGTTTAGATTTAGGTTCTCACCATGTGTATTCTGATGTTTCAATAATGATGAAAGCTTGTGGGCAACCATAACAGGTCCATTTAAAAAAAATAGTTGCCCAAAAAGCCTACGATAATATTGTGTTAACAAAGGGGAAAAATAAATGACCAACATATAAATTAGAAAACCCGTTTTTTGTTACAAAACCATTTTATTTATTTATTTTGGTTACAAAAACCATTTTATTTTCTCATTCTCACATACCCCCAAACCCTAACCTGCTAAATTTTTCCTCCCAATTTGAAGTTCGCAATTCTCAATCTCAGAGACTCCAAGTCCCTAATTGAAGCACATTCACAACAGATCTCCATCCAAGTTCTTATTACAGCGCTCGAATTCCCTAGCAAAGCAAAGCAGGTTAGTATAATATCCCAATTTTGATTTCTAGGGTTTCAGATTTCCGATGTTCGTGTATTGTTTGTGTACTTTTTTGTGAAATTCAATGTGAATGGATCATTTTTCTGAACGAGCTCTGTGTTTTTTGCATGATCGAGAAATCCGATTTTGATCTTGAACTCAAATTTGGGGCTTTTTGTTTAGTTTGGTTTAGTCTAACACTGTGATGGTTTTGATTGATTTTTTTGTTGTAGATATTTGATTAGTGATTATTTTGATATATATTTGTGTCTAGTTGTTGATTTCGATAGTTTTATCAAGTAGTTGCTGTTGTATTTTGTTATGTACTTATATTTAGATTTTGAGGTGTGTATCTACTGATTATTGGTCTTTTCTGTGGGCTTTGTTTCTGATTAGATTTGAAATCTTTGTTGTTACAGGTTTTACGATAGTCGTCATGAGATTCAAGAAGGGGGACAAAGTGGAAGTGCTAGGTCAGACAGAGGTGCCTTCAGTAGCATGGCAGTGCGCGGTGATCGTCTCTGGAAATGGCCACAGTTATGGTGTTAGATATGATTGGTCTCCTAACGTGAGAGGTGAGGCAGTTATGGAGAGAGTCCCGCGGAAGGCTATTAGGCCTTGCCCTCCGCCTGTTCAAGGTGCAGATGGTTGGGGGATTGGTGATGTTGTTGAGGTCTTTGATGTTGGTTTCTGGAAGATGGCTAAGGTAGTGAAGGTTTATGATGAAAATTATTACCTGGCTAGGCTGCTTGGATCATCTGAGGAGTTAAGAGTCCACAAATCTTGGATCAGGGTGCGTCAATTGTGGAAAGATGATAAATGGATTGTGATTGGTAGGGTAAATTTAAGAATAAAGCTGTCGTCTGGAAATGATTGCTTACCTTCTCTAGAAAACAGCAGTTGTCAGGATTCCTATATTGTCTCGTCGACATCATCAAAGAGAGCTTGTCCATACACTGAAGAATATCCCCGGAAGATGAAAGCAATTGAGAAAGAGTGTGAGCATCAACAAGTATTTTATAGGTCCCCATCTTCACTGCTAAAAAAGGTAGATGCTGTTGCTTACCCAAGAGCAAAACTGGATGAAAAATACATGCGTGCTTCCTTTCTTTGTCCTAAAACTCGATATTTTGAAGGGGAGAACATAATTTTTAATGGTGCTAATTCATGTTGTGAAAGAAGCTCAGAAGTTAGTGATTGTGATACTGATGCATGCTCTATGGAATCTGTTGGTAGTTGTAGTGTTAATGGTAACCATTCAAGTAAGACGGCTGGTTATGATTTAGCAGGTAATTTTGAAGAAGCGGATACCCTTTCTAGCGATGCAGACTCCTTTTCTAGTGGTGCAGATCTGGTTGAAAATGTTTCCCTTCCTCTGAAACATGATATAGCAGCAACAATCCATAGGCTAGAGTTAGATGCTTATCGTCGAACTCTGATGGTAATGCATGCTTCGGGGTCCTTCAGTTGGGAACAACAAGATTTATTGACAACACTCCGTATGTATTTACACATTTCAAATGATGAACATTTGATGGAAGTAAGGAACTTAATTTCTGCTGGAACAAATCTTTCTGTTAGTTAAATTTTCATCTCTAGGATATTCAATACTTGACTTTACTGCCTTTTCTATACTGTAAAGCATAGAATGATTTCTTAGAGCTTAGTTGTGTATTGATTGAAACATGGAAAATTTGTAACTTGGGAATTATGTAATTTAGCTTAACAGAGAAGTGGATATTTCCAGGTGCACTTTGGTTCTTTGTTTTTTAGCTGCTATTAATACTTTATCGTTAGCTGTTATGTATTGTAAGAAACATAGGTATTGCTCAGTTTTGTTGTTGTGGTCTACTGTGATCTAAATTGTTTATATATTTTGTCTGGTTTCATTGTCATCATATTCTTTCTTTTCAGCTGTTTTACCATCTATTATCTTTGGACTTTGTGGTCTGTAGTTATCTTATGCAATTTAGATGATTCATGCTCTTGGGGCGCAATCATATCAAGGCTCTGTATTATCAGTATTATGTGATGATAGGATGAACAATTTATTGCCATATGACATGGCCAATCCATAATCACCTCATTTTTGTTCCTTCATGCATGATTGGTTGAGTGAAATGATTTCAACAAGTATTGGAAGCTAGTTTTCCTTACTGCATAACACATAATATAAGAAGGGTGTTTCTTTAGATGTTTTATCTTTCTGTTTATTGGCAATGTGCCTCTCTACCTCCTGTGTGCAATTTCTTCTCATTCTTACTCTTTCGCTTGATCAACTATGTCATTTATCAATAGCTTGGTTATCTTGTTATGATGTGGATGCATACTTGGTACGATTTCACAAATCTTATTGATATTTCCCTGCATTTTCAGGGCCAAAGGTTGGAGGCTGCTTGCCTTCCAAAGGTCTAAAGATGGTGCTGGGTAATTCCATCTTAGTTTTTACAATGCCACTATCTATTTCAAATTTCCTTCATTTATGCAAAATCTATTGCCAGGAAGTGCTCGAGTTGTTTTCTATGGTTCTTTGATGTTGGTCTGCTGGGAGTGTGGACACATCTTGTACTAAAGCAGAAGAGAACTTTAAAAGTTCCAAGCCAAACCTCATGTTTTATCTGATATTCTTTTTATTTTATATATATATATATATATATATATATATATATTAGGGCTCTTTCACTAAGGGATCATTTTTTGACATATATAAGGGATCAAGCATTACATCAATTTTTCGATCACATAACATCTCCACCGTTCAATACTTAGATTCATATATGTAGATTATTTCTGCAAACTTTCATCTAATTTGGTGGTCGTTAAGGCTTTGAACTAACTGAAATAAATTGACGGATCAAATCTGCCAAGCCTGAACCGTTCATGCTTATAATTTTAATTTGCAAATCTATATATTGGACGGTGGAGATGTGATTTGGTGATCAAAAAGTTTGTGTAATCCTTGATCCATCATATATGTCATGAAAATAGATCCCTCATTGGAAGGGGGTTGTTGGCCGGAAAACTCGTTGTTGGCGAGTCCAGGAATGACCAGAAGCTGCTGGTATGTTGCTTGTGTCATCTCAGGTGGAGGAAAGTCATTGTCGGCGCCGTACAGAGGAGAACGGACGACGTCTGCAGTTTAAGGGGGAGTGCAGATGTTCGTTCCACATCCTCCCTATATATATATTTGAAACACACGTCCACACTTTGTTAAAGTGCGCATGATCCGTGTGTCGCCATCTGCCCCGTCCGTTTTCTCTCGCTTTCTCTTCCCGCTACACGGATATGGCGACATGTGGCCGTTCACACGTTAACAAAATGCGCATTTCTTGACATATATGAGGGATCAAGAATTACATCAACTTTGATCATCAAATCAAATCTTCACCGTCCAATATATAGATTTATATATGTAGATCATCTCTGTAAAATTTCATCTAATTTGATGATCGATAAGGTTCTTAAAACTGCGAATTAATATATATATATATATACACATATATATATATATATACCAGAGAGGGATCCCGCTCTGAAATTAAAGTGCAAGACTCCTTATTTAGCTCACTTGTAGATCACATTTTCACATCTTCATCACTCAATCTCTAAAACATAGTGTTATATCTATGACTATTGTTTTGCTTTAAAAATATATTGGGTTAGATTAGTACCTATTAAAATTTACCGGTTGTCTTGCATCTTTAACTTGGAGTATCAAATCAAGTTTAATTTTTTATACAGCGGGGTGGTTCTAGTTTGAATTTATTTTGGATGCTACGGAGGCAAATGTTTACACTTGCATTGACTATAGCATTGTACAATTAAACCTTGAATCTATTTTGGATGCTATGGAGACAAATATTTTACTTTTACATGAGTGGTGTCACATAACTAGAGCATTTGTCTCTGTTGATAATAAGGGAAAGGGTGTTGTCAGAACATCTTTCAAATCTCTAAGACCCATTGTACAAATATGAGATTTAGAAGTGCTTCATCATCATTTGGGTGAATTATTAAAGCAACTTTCAAGTATATCATTCAGAAAGCAATATAGTTGAGGTAGATGGGGTTGTGTGGTTATTATACCTGGATGTACTTATGATATTATTGCGTTTCATTAAGCTGGGAAATTTTAACAGCTCTATATGAAGCCCATTGGCCAACAATGGTGTTCCTAAAAGGGGAGAGATTCCTAACATTGTAGCTCAGAAAAAGGATTTTCGATTCACATCAACCAAACCTTTGGGTCAAAATGTGTACAATTCAAGGTATCATACAATTCTTCAGAATTTTATGCTCAATCAGCAGTTATGTTTACAAAATGATAGTATAAAACCATAAATCATTTGTTTCCCCTGGGAGGGATTGGTTCTGATACTTTTGTAGATGCACATGTTGTGCATCACATTCGAATTTGGCATATGCATGTGAAACTGAATTAGGGGATTCAGAAAGGTTATTAGCACCTTGCCAACTTGGATACTCTCTGGTTTTTTCATCTGTGCAACTGTGCAAGCATGTGTGAGTGTTTTTAATTCATTTCTATTTCTGCCATGCGCCGAGAAACGTTAACGGGTTAATGCCCCAAAGTTTATGTTGTAACATAATTACTCTCTCAAAGTGTTTGCTAGACCTAAGCAGGGACAAATTGTTGAAGTGAAGAAACCAAAGGCTATACCGGACTTCTGTGAGCAACATTAAATCTAAACTGCGGTTATTCATGCTACATGAGATTGAGGAAGGTCATTTCTCATAATGAAGCCGGCCAGGATTCACTCCTTCACATTTTTACATTGTATTCTTAGCTTTTGTTTAGGTGAAACAGTAAATAGTACATGGTAATTGAATTTGCTTGACATCATCAATTAAAATTCACTGTGATGCTAATGAGAATTGCGTTTGTACCTACTTTACCTGTTCATCATGCGCATCTTTTCCGGCTTTAAACTCAGATGTTTTATACCTTTTGCTCTGTTTGATAATCCTATTCAACGTCAGTGTCATAATCACCGAAGATATAACTGCGTACGTTGGTTTAGGGTTTCTTAAAGTTTAGGTTGTTAGTTGGATTCAGAAATGATAGTGAGGTAGTGAGAAGCAGTGACGATATTTATAGCAATGAAAGTTCATTTGTTCAGATGAAAGTTGGTCGGGTAAAGTACGAAACACTGGAACGCCTTTGCCTAATGAAAGTTCTGAACCACAACTCCACTAGTACAGTCTAATGTCGAGGTTAACCTGATGGCCTAACATCATCAACTGGCATTGCCTATTTGTACTCATGGATACCCACTGAAACCCGGGCTTGGTTTTGTACTCGTCCTTCAAATTCACCAAAATCTAGAGTTGCACAACAACTAATGCACCTAACCACCACTACACATGTGAGGCAACTCGTCTACCGAAGTCATTTAACAGACTTGGAATGTTCTATATTTCTTTTCCCAGCTCAAAAATAACAAAATTTTTCAAACATTCATCTATCCCTTCCAGATTTCAATTTTCATTTCCTGCTCTTACTAAAAGAGGATGAAATGTGCAGCCAAAAGCACAATATCATGAACATCTTGAACAGCAGGCAAAAATAGTGAAAGAACCGCACAACCCATAATACCAGCAATTCAGTACTGAACATTAGGAAAGGCTGATACAAAGCCAATTTAATATATAAATCAAACATGTAAAACAATAGAACTTGGCATCCGCAAATTCACATCCTCAATAAGACAAGGAAAATTATCAGTTACAAACAGCAATACCAGTTACAAACAGCAGTACCAGCAGTTCCTTCTTGAAAAAATGACCCAAAAGACCCACAAATATTACTAATGAAACACACCCCACCGACAATCTTCACATCTACTCAAATGCTTCATCGTCATCATCGGGAAGGGGCTGACTAGCAGCCTGCGCAAGCTCAGCCTCGTGCCTGTCATCAAGGAAAAATAGAATGTAAGGTCTCTAAACATTAAATCAAAGAAAATGAAGTGAGATCAAATAGAATAACACATTCAAGTGACTAAAGAGAAACAAATATGCTCACATCAACAGATAAGACATTCCCATCATCAACAGAGATGTACTCACAGAAATAGAAAGATAAGCAAATAAAATTTTCCAAGGATTCAAAGTGAATAAGCAACTCAACTTTCAAGACAAAAAATAAATGGTCAAAATGGTTTATCACTTATCATTTGATTAGACACATGAAAATATAAGATCATTTGGACATAACAAAAAGGAGAGAATAAAGCAGTTTTAGCATTGTGGAGTTTCTGCATTGAAAGTTAATTTAGGAGAATGGCATTTCTTACATAAGATAATATGGCAAACTTTAATGTTTACAACAGAAATAGCCGAAAGAAAAGGTGCATGTGTGACTGTGTGTGAGTGAGAGAGAGAGAGGTTTAGGTTATGAAAGAAAGCTTACTGCTGCTGTGCAGCCAGATCGATGTGAACTTCTGGAGGAGCCAGGGCAGGGGATTCAACAAAATGCAGATTAGGATCACTGCAACAAGCAACACTCATTAAACGAAGATCTGGAACTCCAAAAAGAGAAACTGGGCATTAAACAACTAGATCTTACCCTGCAAGCTTCCTGGCAAGGTACAGAAACGGTTTCTCAAAGTTGTAATTGCTCTTTGCTGAAATTTCATAGTACTGCAGATTCTTCTTCCTGTGGAAAGTGACCTGCTTGGCCTTGACCTGCCTGTTCTTCACATCGACCTTGTTTCCACAAAGCACAATGGGTATGTTTTCACAGACCCTGGAATAAAAAAACACACATACCCAGAAGAGTTAATACACCTACAAATTGTATTAAAATTTATTAAATGATAAAATAAAAATATATTCCAGGCAGACCTGCAAAGATCCCTGTGCCATGTTGGAACATTCTTGTATGTTAGGCGGGCAGTAACATCGAACATGATAATTGCACATTGCCCATGGATACTGCACAGAGATGTTATAGAAGAAATTTATAAAGAGTAACCATATAACCACGTAGTGCTGAAAAACAGCTAGATCTCGAAATATATATGCCCCAACAGCTTGCATTTGAACAAGGAAAACATGTGAAAACAAAGTTCGGCCAAATATGTTTCTGAAAGAGCACTTACTAGTATCCATCTCTAAGACCACCAAACTTCTCTTGCCCAGCAGTATCCCAGCAGTAGAAGCGAATTTTTCCACAGTTAGTGAAGAAATCCAATGGATGGACCTCAACACCAATAGTAGCTGTCCATTCAAAAAGCACAAGAATGAGTTGTATAAAAACAAATAAAGAATAACAATTTTTTAATTAATAATCGTATCTTTTAGTCTCCTATACCTATATGTGACAAATGAGAAATCAAAAAAACCAGCTCGAAGACTATTTGATTTGCTTACTAAGCCGTAAGTTAACAGAAAGAATATATGGTTGTTTTACATGCAATGAAACTCATTCGCAATAAAATAAAAGAATACATGATGGCAAGGGAACAGTAGAAAACAAGAAATGGTTTTGAAGACCCTTACGTTCATATTTCTTCTCAAATTCACCGGTAAGATGCCTCTTCACAAAGGTGGTTTTCCCTGCATGAAAAGATAGCTTTAGTTTCAACAAACCATACAATACAAATAACAAGACACAACAATAACTCATAGCAAACAGAGGCAACAATAACCCAAACCCCATGTCACAATAACACATATCTACTAAAAAAATGACTTGGGGAACAGTAAGACGCCTCATTTGTTTGTCCACTACACACTTACAGAGCAAATCAACAAACATGGGTCGAAACACAAATCATAACAAGGATTCAGTTGTATTGGAGATCATTTCCATAGCCTTTAACTATATCAAGTTGAAATCAAAGGCATCACACTATAAATAAACAATAAATTTTAATAACAATCGAATCCACCAGGATTTGCCTAACAAATAATCAAAAACAAGCTCTAAAAGCTCATTCCAGCTCAAAAACTAAACGATTCACCAAAGCAAAACGCAACAAAAAAATAAAAAAAATCATGGAAATAAAACAGATCACGAAAGAGACGAACCTGTTCCACCGTCACCGACGATTACGAGCTTGAAGCTCGGGTACTCCACGGTCTGCTGATTCGGCAACGCCTAAACACGCGCAACCAAAAAATAATAATCATAATAAATCGATTAATTTAAATCCAGCAACGAAACGAGGATCAGAAAATTACCATACGAGGAGTGGGAGTGGCGCAGAAAATGAGAGAGGGAAGGATGCAAGATTTGTCTAGGGTTTATATACTTGGAGCGTCTTCAGAGACCCTAGCTTCACTCTAACGCAGGATTCTCCACCGTCCGATTCCCTCTCTCGTTACACGTGCCGTGCTTTGCTGGACGGTTCTGTTTGGGCTTGGTTCTCAAATTCCCATGGGCTGGCCCGGAAATCGGGTCTGGACAAACACGAGAAATCTCTAATTTATGAAAATCGAAAATGAGCCCATTTACTATTGCAGAGAGGACTCGTTAAGATTTTATATGATTAGGGAAAACTATTTCGATATTTTTCAGATTAGTATAGATAACTACAACTTGATAGAGAGATGAAAATAAACACGGCCGTCTTCAAAGGCTCCAGTCTCAATTTTGTTTTACCTCCACTTACATAACTTTCTGCGTCTCTCACTAGTCACGGTCAATGTTTCTTCTCTTAACGTTACTTTATGAGACGTTGTATGTTGTGTACGGTAAGTTTTTATAGAAAAATAGAGTCGATATGGGAATATAGAAACGGAACGACAATTCACACATTGTTGCCATCTTTTTTTTTAGCAAATACACATAGCAGTATTTCGTGCTGTCATCGATAAATGTAATGAAATATTGGTTACCATCTCTTGATTGTGTTGGTTTTAAAGCACATACATCGCTATGGATTAAATCAAGAGGTTCATTGTTTCTTTCAATGCTTTTGAAAGATGATCTCATTAGTTTTGCCTCTACACAAGTCTCACACTTATGTTTCACATCAATTTGGAATTCTGGTAAGTGTTCCATGTTAATTAGCCTTTGCAAAGTACCATAATCAATATGTCATAATCTACCATGTCACAAATTAGAAGACTTAAGCATATAAGTGGAAGTGCTAGCTTCATTCATATTTTTGACAATAGTCATTACATTCAATTTAAACATTCCACCACTCATATAACCCTTACCCACATACATTTCACCCTTAGACAAAACAACTTTGTCAGACTCGATCATAATGCAGAAACCATGAGTGTTCAGCAGTGCACCAGAGATAAGGTTCTTACGAATATCAGGAACATACACAACATTGTTCAAAGTTAGCTCCTTTCTAGAGGTCATCTTTAGAACCACCTTGCTCTTGCCCTCAAAGATAGATGTGGCCGAGTTCTCCAAGTACATTATCTCTCTATCAGTGCTGGATTCAAATTTGGAGAACATCTTCTTATCAGCACATACATGGCGAGTTGCTCAAGTGTCGAGCTACCATTCCTTTGGGTTTGAGCCCACCATATTCACCTCAGACACCACAGCAGAGAGGTTCATGTCAGAAACATCCCTTATGACTTCTTCAATCATGTTGGCTTTCTTATTATTCTTCTTCTTTGGCTTGTTGCAGTCAACAGCTCTATGACCAATATTGTCACAATTGAAGCACTTGCCTTCGAATCTAGGCTTCTTGGAAATGCCCCCTCTTGGTCCGAGCTTGGACCCTTGATTTTTGAACTTTTTGGTCTTAGAGCTTTGACCATGTTCCACAACATTTGTCATAGCAGAGTAGCAACTAACCCATGTCTTCTTTTCAGATCTTCGGTTGTCTTCTTCAATGCGAAGCCTGACCTCCAGATCTTCAAGCTCATTTCCTTTCGCTTGTGCTACAAATAATTCTTGAAATCTTTCTAAGCTGATGACAATTTCTCAATAACACATGCCACTTGAAAGCTTTTTCCAAGCTTCATCCTTTCAGCGTGAATCTCATGCAGGATCAACTGGATTTCTGAGAATTAACTCATCACAGTTTTGGAATTCACCATCTTATAATCAAGGAAGTGGCCCACAATAAATTTCTTAGCACCGGCACCCTCAGTTTTATATTTCTTCTCAAGGGATTCCCACAGCTCCTTAGCTGTTCCCATGCTAATGTACACATTGTACAAAGAGTCAGCCAAACAATTCATGATATATTTTCTGCACAGATAGTCACGACTATTCCATGCATTCACAGCTGCAATTTTTGTTTCATCATCTTGCTCATCTTCTTTGAGCTCAGGAGTTTTCTCAGTCAGAAACCTTGCCAGATTCAGAGTGATCAAATAAAACATTATCTTTTGTTGCCACATCTTGAAGTGCAGCCCATTGAACTTCTCAGGTTTCTCACCATGAGACACAGACACAGGTACATGAGCACCAACAATAACAAGAATGATTGATACTTGGGTTGAAGAGCTACTCCCGTCAACAGATTTCTCAGAATTAAATTCCTTTTTTTTTCTGAAAATGTTATCAATACAAGTTAATATTGATTCATATCAACAATATTCGTAATTGGTAACATAAAATAAAGGCAACATCAATATTAATTTGGTCACTCCTCAATTCGTTCGGTAATTTCAGTTAGACACGACCAGGTAAGAAGATGAAGCTTTAGTGGAGCGTGGCTCTCTTAAGAACATTGCCTCAATGGTTCTAGCCTAGACATCATGCCAAACTGAGTACGCCTAGTTGGAAAGATTCATAATTCAAAACAATATTATTTTGTGTTAAGATTGTTAGAAAATATGTCAAATATTGCAAATATATAATAACATAAATTCATTATAATTAAATAAATAATTATAACTAAAAACTCATAATACAAATATGATGATGAACACCAATGTTACCAACTCGGATTCAAGAATAGGAGGATGTTGAAGGAAGTCGAGTCGTGTGTCTCACACACTTTTTTAAGACAAATTATGTCTCATCTTCGGTGCAAAGGTTTGATGACACTTGTCTCCTATGATACAACGACTGCTTGTCCCTTGAAACTGCACTGCTACTAAGGACACTGAACGAACTTGAAGTACCTTCGTCTATCACCAGAACACAACTTAGAGAGGGAGGGAGAGAACTCAAGTAAGGAGAAATGTTTTGAGTCGGTGTGTGTTAGAATGAGAGATGAAGTCACCTATTTATATTGTGGGATTGGAGAAAAACTTTACAACCTTTCACTATACCATTATCATGCAATTGATTCATGTTGTTACAAAAACCAAAAGACAAGGAAGTTGAAAGATCAACCATTACATGCATTACTTTAGTGACTATTTTCATTCACCTTTAACTATCAAAATGATTATAAATTTTTTTTATTTCTATTATTTTTTCAACAGTTTACAAAGACTCTCTAATACTGTATAGTGTGTATTAGAGACCGTTTAGGACAGAAGATTCTAGATTTAATTCCTTTTCCTTAGTATTGCCGTGTACAACAGCAGATTATAATAAAGATACGAGTACCTGAGATCCACGAAGAAAAACGCTCATGACAGAATATATTACCTAGGTTTCTGGCCTTGACATCATCAAATCTCACGGTTCTCACCATCACCAACAAGAACAAGATGATCACCATCCCTAACAAGCTCTATATCTTCAACTTCAGCTCCTTCGGTGGTTAAAACTTTAGCGGGACAAAACTGAAATTTTTTGGCACCTATTTCAAGTAGTTGTTCAAGGGACTCTGGCAAAACCACAAGCTTTGAACAAGTTCCACATTTTTGTTGACAGCTGAGAGTAACTCTGGCCGGATATTTACTCTTACTACGGCCACCACGAACAAAATTGGCTGCAGGTTTGATAGGGTCTTTGTCTTTCTCACCTGCATCATCAGAAACTAAACAATGCATTCATGCATTGTCACTTGCTGGTGAGACAACTCATGATATTGTGAGTCAAATATTATGTGAAACAGAGAAAAATAATGGAAAACGTACCAACATTTCTAAGGAACTGACAGGATGTAAGTTATATGCTCACCGTTATTTGCAGCTGACACGATCCCAAATAGCGAATTGGGAAAGTTGTTGACCCTTCTTACCCGAGTATCATCAAACCACTGTGTTTGTGAGTTTGGCTTGCCATCGCGGACATAGGGTGGTATTGAGGGCTCACTGTGGAACTTCACAAGGCGTGGTAGCTGTGGATCGTTAGGCTGAGGAGCAGTAGCTTGTTTCTTAACTCCAGATTTGTTCTGAAATAGCTCTATTATTTCTTCATGTCCCTGATGTTCTGCCAAAGCCCTCGGACTCCATCCATAGCTATCCCTCGCATCAGCATCAGCTCCTTGTTGTAAGAGGAAGTTAACTATCTCAGCATTTCCTTCACTTATTGCTCTGTGGAGTGCTGTAGTCCCATCGTTCTTTGGCAGTGTAACATCACCACCATATCGGACAATGTCTTTGAGCAGGTCTAATCTGTTTTGCTCAACAGCAGTACAAGCATAATGTCCCACTCTGCCAGCACTAATCTCAGCTCCATTTTCCATGAGAAGTTTAATCAAAGATTCATGCTTCCCTATTATTGCTTCCCATAGAGGAACATTTTCTTCACGATCTGCATCGAAAAGTCTTAAATGTTATTACTTGTAATACAAGCAATCCGAGAAAACATCAATTGTAGGAGGTTTAGTGTTTCCTGCTTATGCACCACATCATACCTTTGATGTTAGGATCACCTCCATACTCTAGAAGTAACGTTACACAGTGCTTGCTTCCAATTGATGCTGCAATGTGCTGTGTTGAAAAGAAAGAAAGGAAATACATACACAACATAAGCTATAAGTCTCAAACCGAGAGGCAGTAATTTTTTGGAAAAGACTGAAGACAGAATTTGTGCACCATAGCTGTCCGGCCATTATGGTCTGTCTCATTCGGATCTGCACCCCGTCTTAGCAGTTGATGTAGCAACAGATCATCACTCCTCTTTGCAGCAAACCCTAAACTAAGAGGCATACCCGATTTTCCCTGAGCAAGCATATGTTCTACATCTGTTAAAATTCCTACCATTATGGAATCCGTCTCATCTCTCAAATGCTGCATCAAGGGCATATATATGCATCAGTAATACTGCATAGGCCAGATTCTATAATCTGATTGACAAAGATTTTCTTCATCATATCAAGTTTATAACTAATATAACTAAATTAATAGCTGATGGACATATATATTTGACATACCTGAAGAAAATTGCTCATAATAATTGTCCCATCTCCAACGTTTGCCTGAACAATATTCAAGAAATTTGTCCTGTTCAAACGCAACAGCTGACAAAGTCCTTTAGTCCGAACTGTGAACAGTTGGGGCCTGTAACACAGAACACCTATGGCACCAAAAACATCTCCTGTCTTTGCTTCACGAAACACCTGCAACCATTGCCAACAACTGATCCGTCACTTCAGAATACCAACATTGTTCTGCTTAATGAAGGACATGCACTATGTGATGAAAAGGCACTAAAGTTTAAACTTGCCATTTCTGCTCCATTCTTTTGCAATATAAGTTCCTGTCAGAAATTTAAAAGAATCAGAAGCTATTTCTCACACTAAAGGGAAAATGAAAAAAATATATAGATGGCCTTGATTCACATGCAGTGATCTTTTATGCTGTGCTTCTCATCCATACCACAGAACCAGTAACCACTATATACATATCAGTGGGCGCTTCATTCTGCAAGATGACATCTTCTTTTGGAGGAAAATATTCGGCCTTCATCTCCGCGACCTAAAAATATGAACAAATAAAGACACAGAAGTTACATAAAAATACTTGTAGCGCGAACACATATATACATATATACAAGATTTCAGGAAAATATGTAGTGTAAGCAAGGTTACCAGTTGGAAAAGCATGTCACTCGATACCCCCTGGAACAAGTAAACATTGTCAACCAGTGAATTGAAGAGATAGTGTGAGATACTTGATCTAATGGCGTGAGGGAGCGCATCAAGAGTCTCTTGCTGCTGCAGCCCTTCTGAGTTAGTCCTGTACTTCAAACACAAATGTGCAAGCATCTGTTCGTGCAAACGATCAGGTATTTGGTTCCTTAAAGCAAAACTCGAGGCAGCATGAATAGTATCTCTCTGTGATTGCAGGCACACAAGTCCAAGGTGAGGGAAAAAATATAGGACTTATCTTGAAAAACAAAGATGTAAACACAACTTGCAAAACATGAAAACAGCAGTAAGAAACCAGTTACTCACAAACTGTCTAGTTCGAGCAGTTCCATGGACGATTAAGTTGGTCATGTTCCCAATCAGGTAAGCTTGCAGTCCAACATTAAATAGCATATAGAAGATGTCGAAAAGCATTTCTTGATTATTTACTGGATGCAAATCACCGTAGCCGGTGGTGGTGAGCGTGATTATAGACCAGTATATTGATGTCACGTACCGGTTCCACACACTTATATCCCTGAAGTTGTCTGACAGAAGCCCAAGCCATGTCCTTTTAGGATCATCATAATTCGCAGCAATGAAGTAGAAGATGCAGCCTCCACAATGAACTGTAAACAGAGTTACCTACAAACCATAGACAGAGAATAATGATCATTGTATACACAAGGTTCTAAAAGTTGCTAGTTACTAGTCAATCGGCCGGGGACTAAAGAGTAGAGGAGTAGTCAGAGAGTAATCGGTTTTTAATTTTTAAATTTATTTTTATTTTTAAAATATATAATTATATATAAATAATAAAAATAGTCAATCTCAATCTGGGCCATTGGATTTCTACCATTTTTAAATCTCAACCGTCAGTTCATCTATAAAAGGGAGAGGAGAGTTGACTGAGGTCAGACTCGCCCTCGACCTGTAACCCGAGTGGCGATTTCGCCACCGAGCTCCTCCGCCGCTGTCCCAGCTACTCCAATCACCCTTGCCGGAAAAATCACCACCAAAATACTCACCATCTCCTCCCCTACAAAACCCCTCAAACAAATCCACCACGCATCCACTCTTGGTGGAGATCGGACGAAGAGAAGCTTCGACTGTTTTCGGCCAAATCTTACTGTTCAGTCAAGGAGGCAGGTGACTGGTATCTTTCGGGTTCTCATCTCTTTCCCTTCAATCCTATGTTCGTTCTTGTTCAAAACGAAGCCCTAATCATAAACCCCATCTTCTATGTTTTCTGGATTTCTCGTTTCTCCCTTTGACGAGTGCGTTTTGGGAATTTCAGGGAGCTCCTTAGCGTATTGGCGAGTCTTGGAAGTTTAGGGTGAAGTTCGGATGGACCTTGGAGGAGCAGCTACGATCAAGACCGAGGCAGAGGCTTAGAGATGGGGAGACGAGGGCGGGGAGGGCGACTTGACCGAGTTGGGCTGATTTTTCTCCGAGTTGCCTGACTAGTCGGCCGATTTTCTTCCGACCGACTATTGTTACCGATTTCCTTAAAATCAACTCGGTGGTAGACCGACTACCGACTAGGCCGAGTTTTCGAACCATGCATATACATCATGGTTATTAGACAACCCCTAGTCTTTCATAACTGATTAAATATCAGTGATAATCTTTCTTTTCTACAGATATTTGATATGTTATGTAACCAGACTATCAACTCGGCATCAACATCCAAAATTGGAGTTTTGCAACATAACAACTCACAGCCTAGTCTCGCACATAACATAACATGTAGACAATGTAGCAGCATAACATGTTAGGCTAAAAATGGTTCATGCTTGATACTCACAAAGACAAGCTTGCTGCATCGAACCCAGAAGTAGCTAAAATTCCTGTCCTTCTCCAATCTACAAGAACAGAACAATGAAGAAAGTGAGAGAAACTGTGACAATCCAATCTTGTAAATGAAGACTAACACCACCCTACCTGGCAAACATGGCACTGACTCTTCGGAGACGCCACAGCCTAAGAATATTGAAGTATCCATAGCTGGCAAGAGGATGAGGCAAAACCGTCTGAGCAAATTCTGAAGGGATGATGGAAATGATATCAAAGGCCAACCAGGTCTTGGCATATCTCAGAGCAATAAGCTTTGGGGAATCAATGAGCAAATAAGTAGTTTTATCAAGGTAAGCCACAAAGAACGTCAATATAATATCAATGCCAAACAAGCCATTCACAACGTTATCAGTAATAGCCAGAGGTCCTCTAGGGCTGTCCAGGAACCCAAACTCAAAGGGACACACCCATGCTGTGTAGAACACCCACAATATCAGAAACGACTGCCACACCCTGCACTTTCAAAACCCAAAAACAAAGAAAACTCATCAAAAAGTTTACAAAAACACATTGATGTACAAAATTAACCTAGAAGGTTAGAGAGAGAAAGAGACTTGTAATGAGGGTTGAAGGGGGAGATGATGAAACGACGTAGTTTAGGTCTGCGGTGGTTGCGAGAGGCGGCACCAAGAGAAGGTAGAATGCCATCGGAGAGGCTATAGTGACTGCCCTGATCAACACTAGACATTCGCTCCAGCTCTTGGCCACACATTGCCGCTGAACCTCCCAACATCGTGTTCTTGATGACCTAATTTCTGGCCTGTGACCGTGACTGTGACGCTATAACTGATCGATCACGGATTCACGGCCATCTTCTTCAAAACTGTTGTTAGGTTTTTGGCTGTGTTTCTCTGTTTGGTAAGATTGGCTAGAGCATGGTAATAGTAATATATGTCTGAGCTTCTCTCGTGTTTGTTAGGTTATGGGACTCGCCACTCTGACATGGCAAGAATGAAAGACGGAAAGAGTGTGAGCCAAGTTTAGCTGCTTTGGGTCTCATCCCATTTTATAAAACCTAACTCGGAGGCAAGGAGAATCCTACTTTGGTGGTGATTGTGAATCGACAATATTTTCGTGTTTCTGTACGTGATCCGATCGAGTAGATGATCATCATCATGTATATCATCTACTATTAACAACAACAACAAAAACACAGTTATTTTTATTATTCTAGAGTAATATTTTTTGTTGATAATGTTGCTAATATTGTATTAGTTTGTGGACTAGCAACGAGAATAATGAGAATGTTAAGGACAATCACCCACGCTCGTAAATGATTTTTGACATACACATCTACGGTCAGAAATGACTCACGTACGGAAATGAATTTTATCAGTATCTTATGTTGTGGACAAAAGAAATACAAAGTTGTTGGCATATATAAATGACTAATATTGGCATCATGTACTTACCCGCTGTGTATACGATAATTTTTGCAACCTAGCTAACTTGCACTTGTAATTGAGAAACTTGAGTTCTAACTGGGCTGTGACTGCTACTCGTCAGGGGATGGCAGGAAGCAAATCCTGATGACCTGATGCATGATACAAAATATGAATCAGCATGCATGCACATGAAGTAATACATAGGTGTCACCCTATAAGAAAATGAGAGACCATGTACATGAGGAAATACAATAACCTTGAATGCTATGATCCGAGTGAAACATTTTATCGAACATCTTACTTTCTTTTTTACAACGTTTTTTTCAGAACAACTATAACCCTATATTCTCATGGTGACATCGCCTCAGCTTTCTGCTTCATAAAATCTTACAAGACATATTTTCGAGCATCTTAAACAAAGTTAAAGATTTTATAGTTTGATTGAGAATTTCTTAATTGTTATTCACGTAACCCTTTTATATAGGGAACTAGGATTGCCTCTAATGGCGCTATTCCCTAATCACAAGGATTACCACAAATCTATTCCTTAATTATAACCTACATTAAATATAGACAAAACCTAATTGATCATTAACTTAATATTCGGTGATCTTCTTCATTTCCTCAAAACTCCCCCTCAAGTTGGAGTGTATGTTTACTACACCCAGCTTGCTTAGGAGAATGTTGAATTGCCTTGAACCCAAAGGTTTGTAAAGATGTCAGCAGGCTGTTCCTTTGTTCCAACATGTATGGCTTTCACTAATCCCCTTTGCACCTTCTCACGAACCACATGACAGTCAATCTTAATATGTTTTGTTCGTTCGTGAAAAACAGGGTTTGATGCAATGTATATCGCAGCCTTATTATCACAGAAGAGTTTCACAGCTTCTCTCTGCTTAATATTCAAGTCATTAAGAATATTCTGCAACCAGGTGATCTCACAACAAGTTGAAGCCATAGACACTACCAGGATAAGCACTTTAGCCGACGAAATTTTTTCGTCAGCCTGTTTCACCAATTCGTCGGCTATGACTCGTCAGCTAAAGTTAAAGTCGACGAAATAAAAGCCGTCGTCGGCTAAGTGTAACACTTAGCCGACGACATAATTTCAAAACATTCGTCGGCCAAACTATTACTTTAGCGGACGAAATATTAATATTTCATCAGTTTAAACATAAGATTTTGGCCGATGAAATATTAATATTTTGTCGACCAACTTAAAATACTTTAGCCGACGAAATATAGTATATTTCGTCGGCTAAATATTTTAAAAAATTAAAAATTAAATGGAGAAAAGCCAACGAAATATAGTACATTTCGTCGGCTTAACTACAACTTTAGCCGACGAAATTTACCATATTTCGTCGGCTAAACGTTGAAAAAAAAATTACTAAAGCCGACGAATTATGGTAAATGTCGTCGGCTATAGTACTTTTTATACTAAAAAAACTACAAAATTTCTAAATTACCATCCAAGCAAGCTGCAAATTACACAAGCAATTTGATAACTAACAACAAACACCATCAAAAGTAACATAAACATTTTGCATTAAATTTTGAATTTATAAATTGTTCATAAACCTTAAAAACTAAATAAATAATTGTTCATAAACCTAAAAAACTAAATAAAGTCGATATCGTCTAAATATATATCTGCGCCAGGAGGAGGTTGCGGCGGTTGAGGTAAGGGAATAGACGTAGGCATGGGCGGAAGCGGAAGTCCGTGAAGCTGTGCAGCTGAAAAATCTTTCATGTACTGGAACATCTGCTTTTGCTGTGCCTGCTGGGTGACATATACTGCTGCATTATACTCCTGTAAAGCGGCAGTATATGCTGTCTGGGCGGCTCGCTGTTCCCGTAACATCTGAACTTCCGCCTCAAGCTGAGTCGTTCTGCTGCTGGTCGAGGCTCCTTTTTTTTTCTGAAATCCGGGAGTGGTCTTCAGTACCCCCTCGCCCTTCTTTCCTAGACTTCGACAGTAGAAGTTATTTCCTCGCGGTGGGAATGTTGTGCCCATGATCCTCCCCCCAACGCTGAGATCTGAAGTGTCGATCCGGGACATAGCTTCGGACATGTCTTCCTCTTGCGTGTCAGGCCATGTCTCCTTGACTATAACAGCCATCACCTCGTCACTAGCCTGCCTCCCCCTCGCCTAATTTGATAGGAAAAAATAATTAATTAACATTTTGAAATATATATAAATATAATTTACTAAATTTTAAAACGTAAAACGACTTACAATATCCTCCTAGGCGTCAGGATATGCCTTCTCGTACGTATAGACGTACCGGTTGACCTCTGAATGTTCCCTGGCCGCCTCCTCCATCAACGATGGTAACGGTCTAGAACCGGCATGATGGTTCCTTGTGTTGCGTTGCCGGTTCTGAACGTTCACCCGGGAAACGACCTACAAATGAAAAAAATTAGTAAAATATTTTAAAACGTATTAAATATAATTCAATATAATAAATTATTATTTTTAATTACCTGTTTATGTGGGTTGTTGAATTCCGATATCAGAAGCCAACGCCACTCGTATTCCCTGAACTGGAACTCAAGGGGGTGCCAGAACGTTCGTTCCCATGCGTAGTCCAGTGGGTCCGTAACTCGTTCTTCCACTCCTTGTACCTGTAATACGCCAAAAAATTATAAATATTATTAATTATAAATAATTTTCTTTTGTCATTAACTTTGCAACGTACCTTCCCCCATGCACAACGTCCGCCCAGGTGTTCCTCAGGTACTGGGGAACGTCAAACCACACCTGCATTAAAACATTATTAGTTTAGGCGTTCATAAATCTACAATGTAAAAAATAATGTTAAATGTGAATGTTGTTATATTTACCGACATTGCGTTGTGGACCATGTCCTTAACCTCCTGTGGGACCTCGCCCCAGTCTGACCACAACATAGGGACTCTATCCCTAATAAGCACTCCCACGCGGCCGGAGTACATCCTCATCTTGCTGCCCGATACTACGTTCCCATCCTCGTCAGTATCAATGACGATCCTTCCCGAGGTACTCACTGTCTTCTCGAGAGCCTTCCCTGTGACGGGACCTCTCTTCTTCCTTGTCGGCTTGGCTCCGACGGTGCATATCATAAATTGATTATTAATAAATTATTTTTATAATAACATTATAACATAACAAATTATTTATATAATCATTACCTGAGGGCGTTGGGACGGATGTGACGGACTCCGACTCTGTCGCCGATGATGATACCCTAGCAGAAATTAAATCCGTATCAAACGGAACGAACAGGTACACCGCTGATGGGGTCACCTGCGGGGTAGTGGATAAATCGGCGCCCCTGAGTCATCGACTGCAGGTAATGCCGGTATCAAGAGCGGAAGGTAGAGAAGATGCGGCGACATCTGTACCCCGGAAGACCCACCCTCCGAAACAGTAGGGCCCGGAGTCGGTGCCCTGTGTATCTCAGGCATAAGTGGTGCAGACACCTTCGCCTAAGTCAGAGGCCACAGCTGCCTCGAGAAGTGATGGACGCTCGGCTGCCTAGAGGAGCGAGGGGCGTCCGGCTGGCTGGAGGAGCGAGGGGCGACTGGATGCCTGGAGGAGCGAGCGGCGTCCGGCTGCTTGGAGGAATTTGTGGCCCCCAGCTGTCTCTGTGTCGGCTCTAGAAGGGACGCCCGTCGGGCCGTCATTGGGCCCTAAAACGAACCCCGAGGGTTGCTAGACGTTCCCTCAGACGATTCACCCCTTTGGCCCTTCGAACTCTTTGATTTACTAAATAATCCTTTCATCCTAAATAATATAATTAATATTTTGTTAAATATATAGCATTATAAAAAATTAACAACATTATCACAAATATATTTAATATACCAATTAATATTTTAATATACCCAAATATATTAAATATACCATTTAATATTTTAATATACCCAAATATATTAAAAATTACAAATTTACTTAATACACCCAATTTACTAAATATACCAAATTCACTAAATATACCCAAATATATTAAAAATTACCAAGTTACTTAATACACCCAATTTACTAAATATACCAAATTGACTAAATATACTAAATATACCAAATTCACTAAATATACCCAAATATATTAAAAATTACCAATTTACTTAATATACCCAAATATATTAAAGTATACTAATTAATGGAAATAATTCAATATAATTCAACATTATTACCAACAATATTATCACAAACAACATATAGGAAGAAGAGGAGAAGAAATAGGCGGAGTGGAGGCCGGAATTCGTCAAAAAAGTGAAAGAAAATCGAGAGGAGAGGGAGAAAGCGTGCGGTCGAGAAGAGAAAAGGAGAAGAAATAGGGTTCTGTCGCTGGGTCCGAATATATAGGAAGAAGTATAGCCGACGAAATAAAAATTCGTCGGCTATAGTCCCACTTTAACCGACGAAATTACTAAAAAACTTCGTTGGCTATAGTCCCACTTTTAGCCGACGAAATTACTACGAATGTTTAGTAATTTCGTCGGCTAAAGTACATTTTATAATTATTTAGTAAGTTCATGTACAATTTATATGTTTTATCTTGTGACACGAAAAATCGACCGTCAGATATCATAATTATGTTGAAACATGTGTGGGGGTAAATTTTCAGCATCATCGGACAAACTTAAGGACTCGATTTTCACGGTCAATCCCGTTAGTCAAACCCCTAAACACAAACAAACGGTGATTTGACCGCCTAAATTACGTATTCTGTCCGGACCTTCAACTACAAATAGTTTCAAATCGAGGAGACGCAATGTCAGAACCCACCCCGAGTTAAATCCCTTTAACCCGAAGTAAATCCTGCGGGGACCACCTCAAGGGAACTTCTTACCGAAACCCCCTTGAAATGGCCAACCCTTCCTACGTACCAACTCAGCACTTCCATGAGTATCTAACAACAATCCCTATCTCATGGAAGCATCCTGCTCTCTAACCTACTTAATTAGCTAAACTGGGTTAGTCAGAGCAGTCTACTAAGAAGATTACCATAAGGAAAATGCGGCAGCAACAGAATGATCGACTATGCCTCGACTCTTGTACGCGCACGACCTCCGCTCTAGAACCCTGCACCACTGGGCATTTGAAAACGAAGGGCCCAGGGGAGAAACATTGAAAAACTGTTTGAGTGAGTGGACAAAAATAAGCCATGAAACACTATAAATTCTACACAATCAATAAAACCAATAACTTCATGCTCTCCCAAAATGTGTTGATTTAAACATCATTTATGCATGCCCACAAATACTAAATATCCCACAAATGCATGATATGGTAAACAAGTAAAGAATATGGGAAGAGAAAATGTTCACAAATAATAATAAGTCTGACTTCTCAGACTAGGGTCGGAGCTAAGAGCTCTAGTAGCGCCATCACGCTATGCTAGCTATATAAAATAATAACGGACAACCCTTATAATATTAACCTGACTTCTCAGGCTTGTCTGTCCTCTCAGACCAGGGTCGGAGCTAAGAGCTCTAGGTAGAATGGTAATGGACAACCCTCATAGTATTAACCTGACTTCTCAGGCTAGTCTGTCCTCTCAGACCAGGGTCGGAGCTAAGAGCTCTAGGTAAAATGGTAATGGACAACCCTCATAGTATTAACCTGACTTCTCAGGCTAGGGTCGGAGCTAAGAGCTCTAGTAGCGCCCTCACGCTACTCTAGCTAGCATATTCATTGGTCAACCCTTATAATAAAAATTCATAACAATACTTTACTCAAATTCTCTTCCCAAAACAAATAAGTAAAACCATTCCTTGTCATATATGCATAAATCCAATTTCCAACGAAGTCTCGGGTTCAATTCCATTCGAAGGACGGGTCATCCCCGTCTACAACCATTTTCGGAAAGAAATAGAAAATTTGAGTAATAATGGTAAATACGTTCAAGCATAAAAGTCAATACCTCAAACATAGTAAAAATCTTTAACCGAGGTTCCCGCTAAACTTTATCCAAACAAAAACATTCAAGAACCCGAGAAAGATATAATTCTCGAAAACAATCATAAAAACCCTGCAATTAAATCAATAATGAAGGCATGCATTCATTTAAAAATAATATGTCCACTCACAGTACTATTGCGACCTTCTTCCCGCTCGGAAAGCTCCTCGAGCGAAACTCTCGAACTAACCGCGTAGTCGAGCCCGTCTCACGTCCGACCAGAGACTCTTTGGCATTCTGCCGGGACTATAACGTTTCACCGGATTCCGGTAACTTGCCGGGAATTTCACCATAATCTCCCCGTTTCCTCCGATTCACCAAGTTATCGACAACATGTAACAAACACACAACAAAACATGATCAACAACAATTCAACATATCAACTACACCAACCACAACACAGCAGCCCTAGGGAACAGTAACTTACCTCCAAAATCAATCCGAGGCAGAAACACCGGAACTCTGCCTTTACCTCCGTTCCTTCTCCTTCATCCCTGCTCATCACTGTCTCGAGTACATGGACTCCATTAAACACCGCAGAGCAGCACACACTGCCCCAATTCCACAAATACATTATCCTTCGAATTCTCAACTCATATTCTCTCCCATCCAAAACAGAAACTACATTCTGAACTAATGAATTACAAGCTATCGTCGTCACGTCCGCCGCCGAGCAAAGTGCCACAAACGGTGGTCAACACAGCCTAACACCCAGATTATCATCTCTCAACCAAAATCGAATTTGAGCATCCCTAATCCCTCCAATAAATCCATATGCTAAAATATAAGTCAGAACTACCACAAGCAACCATCACCGCCACTGTGCACAGCAGCACGCACGGCGGTCCTCCCCTGCCAAAATCCCAATTAATCAAACTTAGGCAAAATGAAATTCAATCACACAGAAAGGAAGAGCTTGACGAGTAGACATGTTTGATACCTGATTCGAATCAACAATACCATGAACACGATTTGGGGGATTTAGATATTAGATTTCAATCTTGAGAGGGAACGGATACATGTCGAAATAGAGACCAGAGGTAGAGAGAAGAGACAGAGGCGAGTCTGGCGGTGGTCTTGGATCAGCCACCGACGGCCTGACGCGCCGGCCATGGAGGTGGCGAAGTAAAGGGCCGAGAGGAGAGGGAGAGAGATCGGCGAAGAGAGAGAGAGACGGGGGGCGTGTCTGACCCGAGTCAATGCCTTCCCCAATTATTTATACTCGAATCAACGGCCCAGATCAAACCCCCTATTGATCTGACGGTCCGAATTAAAATAAGGTAAAAGTAATTAGTTAAATGGTAAAAACTTATTACCAGAATAGTAATTGAAAATTACCATAAACTTCAGACATTCACAGAAATTAGCCGGAAGCTCCGAAAAATATTCTGAAAATACCGGAAGACTCGTGTCAACACGTACTACAACATCGAGTCATCAATTCAGGTATTTGGAGAACTTAGAAAAACTCGAAAATTAACTTGAGCGATAACTTAACGAATTACCGATCGCAATTAAAAGTCCTCGGTAACTCATGAACCTCTGTGAAAGGTAACTTTTATTAACTTGAAGAGATTCGGGGTGTGACACGCAACTAGTGGTATAAAAATTATAAGATAAATAATCATCGGAGATAGGGCGTTCGCTATGGAGAACGAATGAAAAAAATGCAATGACGGCATGTATTGGCACCGAAACTTATCGGAATTACGTGATTTTTCAACCATAGACATATTTCATCGTTTCGGTCATATCGTATCTCACGACTTTTTTCGTTTGAAGCTTCTTCGTATAGTTTGTTTTTAAAACAGAACATTTACATCACACTTGGTAAATTAGTTATACAACATTAGTAGGCATATTTTGATGGTGAAGATCAATCTTGTGAAACGAAAAACCGACCGACCGATATCATCATAATGTTGAAACATGTGTGAGGGTAAATTTTCAGAATCATCGGACAAACTTAAGGACTCGATCGGCACGGTCAATCCCGTTAGTCAAACCCCTAAACACAAACAAACGATGATTTGACCGCCTAAATTACGTATTCTGTCCAGACCTTCAACTACAAATAGTTTCATATCGAGGAGACGCAACTAGTGGTATAAATTATTATTTTATTCATTTAACTTTAGCCGACGAATAATTAGGGTATTCGTCGGCTATATTATAGGGTTAGCGGTTAGGGTTTACAGTTTAGCCGACGGACAATTAGGGTATTCGTCAGCTAAGATGGTTTTAACCGACGAAATATGTTGTATTTCGTCGGCTAAAACTGTCAAATAGATAAAAAAACAGGTGATTTAACCGTAGGCATACCAATTTCCTGCATATATAACCAACATTAAGATACATTATGAATTCAACGGCTTGTAGCATATAAAACACACATCAATTTGTATTACAAATTCAAACTAAGAAGGCTCGTAATCGGAATCATCCGATTAGTCTTCTTCGGTGTCAGAATTAATTTCTGGCAATCTATGCATTTCTTCATCACAAGAGTCGTCGTCTGTTTCTTGATTTGGATCCACATCAATAAGCCGAGCGTCTAAATCACGAATTCGAACTGAACGACCCGCTTTAAAATTATTAAGGCGAATTGTAGAGGAGTCAGAAATACCTATTGCACTGGGTTCTTGATACGCAATATCTTCTTCCTCGTCTGTTTCATTCCTACCTTGCCCTTTGTCACCTTTCAAAATCCCTGTTGCCAGATCATTCTTCCTTTTTCGACAATAGCCATAGCTATGCCCTTTGCCTTCACAGTATGAGCATGTGACGTGTGCTCGACAATTCTTCGTACTGTGATTGGTTATGGAGCATATATCACACTTTAGGTTTCCTTCACCATTATTCTGGCTTCTACCCTGCCCTCCGATACTGTTGCCTTTTCCAAACTTTCTCACAGCAAAGGCTGAAGCATCTGCATGTGCTCCGGCCTTGCTCACGCTGCCAGCTTGCTTCTCATGTCTTAAAGCCATAACATAGGCTTTATTGCGAGCAGGTAACTTGTCCATACTAATGATGTTGCTCCGTACAGTGTTGAATTCTTCATTTAATCCCATGAGAAACTTCATAGTCTTCTGATTCTTCAAGTAGGCTTTGATCTCAACGGCAGTCTCTGATGTGCACTCAAGAAAAACACACAAGAAATTTTTCTCATCCCACAGTGCTTTCAATTTGGTGAAGAAGGCAGTAACAGATCCTGAACCTTGCTCGCAATTGTGAATGGAGCTTTCAATCTGAAACAGTTGCACAATATCAGTGTGAGAAAATCTTTCTTTCAGTTCTAATCACATACCATTTGCAGTGCTGCAATGCATCACACTTCTTGAGATCTCTTTGGACATAGATCCGAGAAGCCAGGTTTTGACAAGTCTGTCGCATCGATTCCACTGTTCTTGTTTGTCTTCATTGTGCTCAGGTCTCTTCACTTTGCCATCGACAAAGCCTTTCTTTTTCTTAATAGTGAGGGCCATGATCATTGCATGCGCCCACTGTGTGTAGTTGTCTTCCTCCAATGTCTGTGCAACCAGCACAGCTCCAGGTTGATCGGTGTGGTGTAGATAGAGCGGGTGATTGGATTTCTCCCATGGTAATGTAGTGTTTTGCTTCGACTGGCCGCCATCTTCAAGCTTGAGGACAGTCTCTCGCATGAGGTAAGTGTATTAGAATTTCGTGTTTAGGGTTGATGTTTGGGTGATTGTGTTTCCTCAGAGTCGATGCTCTGATACCATAAAAATTTTATAGTTTGATTGAGAATTTCTTAATTGTGATTCACGTAGGGTTTGAACCCTTTTATATAAGGAACTAAGATTGTCTCTAATGACGCTATTCCCTAATCACAAGAATTATCACAAATGTATTTTCTAATTATAACCTACATTAAATATAGACAAAACCTAATTGATGATTAACTTAATCTTTGGTTATCTTCTTCCTTTCCTCATGAGTATTAGTAAAGAAGGTTCTACAAGGGACATGATTTGAAACAAAGGAACAAGCTAGGTATATCTTTCAAAAGGTAGATTTGAATTGGACAGGTAAAGTGTCAGTGCGATCATCAATTTTCTATGATACTGGATACACTGAAATATAAAGTAGGAACATGATGAGAGGATGGTGAAGAGCAATGAGAATCGGAATTTGTAAACCAAAGCTCAAGATTGGGACATCAGTACGGTGGTCAGTTTTAGTTCTTTCTTTTACTTCTTCTTCTTAAAGATCCTTGGGTAACTTTAATTAGTTACCTTCCATCTGATAAGAGACAGGATCCCATCGAATATATTTCACCAATTTTGAAGGCCATTCCAACTACGAATGCATAACTTGTCTACATCAAGCTAGTGCTTAACATTGATGCCTTTGATCGAATAAACAAAATGTAGCGCTCATATCTAAAGAGAGATGAAAAATTTGAATTTAGTACAATCTTTTAACGAAGACACAAATGATAGTTATAGAAGCATGTTGCTTAGGGATAGCAACCATTATTTGTCGCTGCACTGAACGAGTTTGAACATATGTCACCGACTTACTTCTTCCGTAGTTTATTTTAGAGGACCATAGAATTCATGATTGGGCCAAAGGTTGGAGGCCCATATGATCAATAATCGGGTTGCCCGAAACTTAAAACGACGCCGTGCAGGCATTTGGAAGTCCTCATTTACATCCTTGTGAGAGGCTCGGGCTGAAAGCTTGAACGAGAGAAAAGACCATCAAAACGCACAAGAATGGCGTCGTTTTTGCAGTCGCTCATAGATCCAAGGAAGAACTGGCTCGCCCGCCAGCACATGAAAGCCGTCTCCCGGCGCCTCCGTCACTACGGTTCGCCTTCTCTCTGCAAACCCTACCGTATTGTTCCTTTTTGTAGTTTTTTATTCGATTTTTTGGGAAAATTAGGGCTTCGATACGACGACCTGTACGATCCCTACTACGATTTGGATATCAAGGAGGCTCTGAATCGCCTCCCCAGACAGATAGTCGACGCGCGCAACCAGCGTCTGAAGCGCGCCATGGACCTCTCCATGAAGCACGAGTACCTCCCCGAAGATCTTCAGGTTTTCATTTCGAACTTTGGATTTGTCTTCTCGGTTTTGTTTGTGATTATTTCGATGTTTTGATTGCTATGCTGAGAAAATTGATATCGATTTTGATTGTGTGCTTTCGAATTGGATGAATTTGTTAGATGAGATAATATAATGGAAACAGAAGGTATGCTTCGAGCCTTCGAGTAATCAAAATGTCTGGAATTTTAAAAAGAAAATCCACTGAAGTGTTCCGATTGAACGAAAGTACTTATTAAACAAAAGTACATAACATTCCTGTAAAGTTGGTGACTAAAGATCTAATCGATTCTAGTTAAAGATAAAAGACAATGCTCAATCATTTCTTGAACCCCCGGTATATAGCGAGTCACTTAGACCATCCTATACAAGGACGTCATATCAGGAATTGGCCCAGGGATATTGAATGAACCTTGAAGGGATCTTTCCGCTTCACTCATTTCACGATTATGTCTTCTGTTAGGCACATTGCGTTGGTCTCTATACAAGTCCACCATGCCTGGAACACCCCCGGGAATATTGAATGGACCTTGGAAGGGATCTTTCCGCTTCACTCATTTCACGATTGTGTCTTCTGTTAGGCACATTGTTCTGGTCTCTATACAAGTCCACCACGTTTGGAACGCCCCCAGGAGTTATGTTTGGAGATTGAGGGGAATTTGTTTGATTGCTGTCCTTTTGGGTATTTTTGTTGGAGGAGCTTGACTTGTCTTTCCAATACTTTTTTTGCGCTTTCTTGTCCATGATATCCTTGCTCCTTGTCTTGACGAACTCGACTAATTGACTTGCAGCTTTGTAACTTAGATTGTTTTACTTCTTGGCTTTAGCTGTATATGGTCGTAGGGGATAATGTAGCCTTCATATAAGGTAGAAATAAGGTTTACTCCGAGTTGTGTGAGGAAATCTACTTGCTCCTATTGAACATAAGTCATGATTCTCAAGTCTCAGTTTAGGAAATTAATATAGTTTTTGAGAAAAAGGCAAAATGTCGTAATCCTAGTTGCCAGATTTTGTAATAGTAGTTGTTAGTCCTAAGTTTTCTGAGTTTATCTTTGTAAGTTAAACTTTAATGAGTTATATTGGCAAACTTTCGGTATAACGAATAGGATGTGGCTTTGCTTCATGATTACTTCTTAATTTTTACAAATGTAATTCCTAATTAATACTGTAAAACATAATTTTTTTAGTTTGCCGATTCCTAGTACTATAAACTTGTTTTAGAGTTCTAGTGTGTTGGAGCCTGAACGTTCCAGACTCTCTGTTCTCTGAATTAGTGGAGCCTGTGAACTTTGCTTTAGATCCAAATGGCGACTTGGTTTCGCATTGAGTTAGAATGGTTATGATGGTAGTTGCACAAGATAAGGCATACGATAGTATTTGGTGTGAAGCATTGCAATTGAAAAGAACATCTTTAGAATCATGAATCAGTAGGTATCAACTTCTAACACTCAACAGTTGTATGGTAGGATCCTATGTTAGGGTGTGGAGTATGAAGTATCTGTTGCATATCTTAGATTTACTGTTGCTGTGTAAAGGTCTTTAAACACTTTTTTTGCTCTTTGGCAGGCTATGCAAACTCCATTCAGAAGCTACCTTCAAGAAATGCTGGCACTGGTGAGTTCCTATTTTTTTCTCCTTTCATTACTATCCTCTGGGTTTTTGTTTGTTTTTGTTTTTGTGTACATGTGTCACTTAGATCAGCTATAAGCCTCCCTTTTTGAACAAATGTCTAGCTAAAGTGTAGAAGAATGTCAAGGGATCTTTTCCTTATGCAAACTGGATGGGAAGAATATAGTTTACCATTTCACTGTTCACATAAAAGTTTTTTCACTGTATGTTTATAAATATGATGGATACTAATGTCAGTTTTGTTTCTCATAATAATTCTGTCCTCGTTACATGACAAGACAGTTGATATAGAAATAATAGTAGATATTGAAGTTCATTTCAGACATGTTCTGGGCAATTATTGTTTATAATTTTAAACTGCTGTTCTGTATTGCAGGTAAAGAGGGAAAGAGCAGAGCGTGAGGCTTTGGGAGCTTTGCCCCTCTATCAGCGCACCCTTCCATAAGCATGTTATTGCTGTGTGGTTAATTTTTATTGGAAATGAATCTTTGGATGAAATTATAGCGGCGTTTCTGGTAGATGCTTCCATACCTTAAGGGATCCTATTCTTGTTCTGTAAGTTTTTCCCAATTATTGGGGACTTGAGGTCCTGAATTGGAACTTCCTGGGTTTTGCTTTCATATTCTGGAGTCCTTTCTACTTCAATAATAATGTATTGATCCAACTTTTGACTTCTTCAATATGCTTGATTTCAATAAGCTCATGTCTATTGGGTGCAAAGATTGTTTGCTACATGATGGTGCATTCTGTTTATGTTCAGTTGATTTTGTATGTGTTTGCCTCGGAAAGGAGGCCGCCTTTCCATTTATGCTTCTATTACCTGATCTTTTCCTGCTACATGAGAGGCCGTGCTTTTCCAGATTTGTTTTGTGGGCTTGGTGGTCTAGCCGTTGTGGGCCTTAAAAGGACTATAATGCCCATAATTAAAAAAATATGGAAAAAAAATTCTGCGGGTTAGGAGTGTTGTGCTGCGGTTCACAACACGTGGATCTTAATGGACTGTAATACCCACTATATTTTTTTGTGTAAGAAAAAACGATTCAAACATTGTCTAACCTTTTGAAGAAACAAAGTTTTAGTATCTCACGTTTTAAAAACTTTAAAACGGTATTTTACGTTCTTATCATGTTTGAAGAAATGTATCTGAAACCCTTAGTTTCGTTAAAAAAATTAAAGACAAACATTTTTTGACATGAAAATACTAATTTACCCTTTGTTAACAATGCTTGACGTTTTAGAGAAACAAAGCTTTGATGTCTCATGTTTTAAAAATTTCAAAACGGTATCTCACGTTCTTACCCCGAGTGAAGAAAGGTATTTGGAACCGTTAGTTCCGTTAAAAAATCTTTTTATTACTTTTTCATCTCAAATTCTATGTCTTTAAAGTAAAGAACAATAATTAATTATAATTTCTGTAAGAGTGAATATAACTTAGTAAATAGAAAATAAAAGAAAAAATATTGTCATCTACTTCTCCATTGTCAAAGCCAAGGCAGTTCTCCACAGTCAAAACCAAAACATAATCAAGTTTACTCTAACACTCCTCTAAAAACCCATAACGATCAAGTGAAGCATGACTTCTCAATTCCGTCACGACAACCTCTAGATGAGTATCGTATCCTTCCCAGTGTATTATAAAAGCTTGGCGTCGACGCTTGTGGTTACTCCGACGCGTGGTGAAGATTTGGAAATTGTGTTGACCTTTTGAGGTCCTGAATTAAGAGTATGTGATGTGAACATGATAGTATGTTTATGTGAGGCCTTACCTTTGAATTGGTATGTTGGATGAGGTAAGAGTGGGTCTCAAGATGTTGCAAATGTTGGGAGCAGGCAGCTTAAGACCTGTAATTCATTCCCGCTTTCTTGAGAGTACTTTGCAACTTGGAGTTTGTAATTGTTCACGTACTCTTGTGACTTTGTGGTTCGTCATGACACCAATCTGTAAAAGATTTTCCATGGCTGAGGAAATTTGATGCTGTTGGAGCCATGTGAACCGTTAAGAGTCGGTTCTGACCGAATGAGGTGTCAGGAAAATGTTGTACGACTAAATTGTCGAAGATTGGAACGACGAACTCGAGTTTGTGCATCAGTTTGGTTATTTGCATTTAGAGTTTGCAACTTTATCAAATTGTCCATTGGTGTATTTTGGACATGTTGTTCTCTGCTAGAACTCTATGCATGGAAAGTCTGAAGTGAGGAAAATGTGTAAAGCATTGTTTGATGACCAAGTGGTAGCTTCATGATTAGAACGAACGATCTGAGACAGGGAAGGAAATGTACCTAAGAATATTCAGTGAGTACCATAAATTTTGGTGGTAATTTGTCGGTTTGTAGCCGAGGTGGTGGGTACCCATTTTCCCATGCAATAGTCATGCAGTTAAGTTTGACCGATGTTCAGAATATAGAAATCTTGGTCAGTTTCGAGTTTGTGAAATTCAATGACAAAAGAGAACATCACTTCAGTGCAAGTTGACAGCGGGCCACTGAAAAAGAAGTGTAAAGAGATGAGAAAGTTTGTGGCCAGAGGACATTATCAAAGAGCCTCAGTTCAACCAAGTGTTGGACTTCGAGGTGGGAATTACCCTTGAGTTAATCACTTCTTCAACAAGTGATTACGGGTAAGAAGGTATGTTTTCGAGGTTTCTGGTGCCTATGACTGAGTCATAAATAAAGTGTTGCTCGGTTTGAGTTAGTAACACTGTGGGTCTATGATGAGGCACGACAATGAGGGAAACGTCAATTAAGCAAGAGACTTGGCGAACATTTTACGACGTTGATGACGTGTAACATCCCTCTTGGCAGGTGTGGAACCTGAGATTCTATTTTAAGGAAAGCTTCGTATGAGGTGCGACATGACAGCTTCAGAGGCGAAGACGTACTGATCATATGAATAGGATACGGTAACAAAGACGTCTTCAGATCTTCTCGAACGTGTTATCAAGGCTGACCGTTATCTTTCTGATGGAGCCTGACGGAAACACTCGCATAAGACGACTCGTCGTCGTAGTGGTATCAAAAGAGTGGATTAGTAAACGTATCTGCGAGTGTCTATTCCGATTTTTGATGACGTGGATACTAAATTCGCGATATCGACTTTGAGGAAAAGTCTATCGACGACATCATTATAGGTCATCTAAGAGTTGAAAGCATGACCACATGATTGACTTGGCTCATCATCAGTGGTTCTTCGATGTTGAGACATCGTTCGTGGTTCATCGATCGTGTAAGCACGACGCTGCAAAGAAAGACGTGATCTTGTGTGTCATCATGTGTCAGTTATATTCGTGAATCCTCTCCTATAGTAAGGCTTTGATAAAGTCGTTTTGGTGCAAGGACTTTGTGACGCTGTACGTTAGCGGATGTGACAACTTGTTTCGAGTATCTTGTCATTGCGATCGAGACGAGAGAGTAACAAGTTCGAGATTGTTACTTGGCTATAGAACCTGCAAGATTGATGATCGAATCGACGGTTACACTTTGATCGTGTCATCAGCACTCGTTACACGAGGTGACAAAAAGTGGAAATGTTTGAGTGTACATGCCTTGGCATCGACATTGTTGTTCTAGACACGAGCAAAGATTCAAGGTTCAGCAGAAAATTCAGTGAACTTGAAGAAAGTTGGACTCGCGATAAACGAGCTATTGGTGGACTAAAGTCACCAGGGTATCGGTTGTGACGTCGCCACACGTGGACTGACAACGTTGAGCCATCATGATTCCGGAAGGAACAGAGATTGACCCTTGATCAGTGACCAGTTTGGTATGTGAATTTTAAGGGCGAAATTTCTTTAAGAGGGGTAGAGTGTGAGGCCCCGAATGTTTTAACCGTGGTTAATGACGAGTTACTGAGGTTTAAGTCACATTCGGTAACTTCGCGAGTAAACGACCACGTTCATTTTCGAGTTTTCAAAAGTTCTCCAAATACCTGATTTAATAACTTGATGTCATAGTACATGTCGACACGAGTCTCCCGGTATTTTCGGATTATTTTTCAGAGCTTCGGTTTATTTTCTACGAATTTTCGAAGTTTCCGGTAACTTTTAATTATCAATCCGGTAAAAAGAGTTTTACCATTTTACCTTTTACTTTTCACCTTCTTTAAATCTGTACCGTTGGATCTATTCCAGATTATTGAATCTGGACCGTCCAATCCTCTATAAATAGAGGGTGAGTTTTGACTCGGTCAAAACTCACCAATCCGGTCAACTCGAGCTCGACCGAGCTCTCGTCTCCTCCCTGTCCTCCGCCCGGCGCGGACCAGCTTCTTTCTCTTCCTCTCTTCCTCCTCTATCCAGCCCAGTCCTTGGATCACCGTATCGTCCACCGTGGAGGGAGAGCGACCGAGAAGAAGGCTCGGCGGTTAACGGCCGATTTTCGGCGAACCAGGCGGCGACTCGACCTCCAACCGGTATGGTTCTTCTTCTCGTCTCTTCCTCTTCCTTTTTCATGCTTTTGATCATTCGATTTGAGCCTTACCCGAAAACTCCATTTCTACTGTTTTTCTCTGTTTTCTGGGTTTCGAGGCTCGCAGCTCCGGCGAGGGTCTCTTGAAGGATTCTGGGTTGTTTTCGAGCTCCAGAACGTTGTTTGTCACGCCTAGGCAGTTGGAGATGGAATTGAGTTGTAGGCAGAGGATGAGAGGAGATCTGGAGCAGCTGCTTGGACTCGAGGCAACAGGGCAGGCTGAGGCTTGGTCTCGGTGGAGAGTGAAGGAGTCGAGGAGGAGTGTACAGAGGGAAGGACAGAAGGAGCAGAGGAGGAGGCTGCTGTATTCCTCCTTGGATCGATTTTGGAGATGAGGCAGATTCCTAGTTTTGAGCTATTGTGAAATTGTTGCTGTGTTACTGTGTTGTTGGATTAAATGTTGATCTGTTGTGATTTGATGTTGTTTTCCTGCATGTTGGTCGAGAACTTGGTAAACGAATAAAATGGGGAAACCTCGGCGAAATTCCGGCAAGTTGACCAGAATCCGGCAGGAGATTCCGGCAAGTTGTCGGAATCTGGTAACGATTCCAACGATGCAGTTAAAATGACAGAAAATGCCGAGGAGGTAGTCTTTTGATCCCTTCAAGTATATTGTTTCCATTTAGTAGAGTTAAAGTGTCGTAATCGGATTTACGTATAAGAAAGTGTGCTAAAAACGGAAACTAACCGTATTTGGGAATCTTTCCATTTTAGGAAACCTTCTATGTTTGGAAACCTGCTAATTTGGGAAACTTTCCATTTTGGGAAAGTTTCCATTTTATGAAAGTTCCATTTTCAGAAAAACGGTTAATTAAAGAATTGAAGTTCAATGAAGTTTGACACTTTTTGGTTAAATTCGTAAAGTGATAAATTGTTATCGGAAAATGATAACTGGAATTTCTGGAAAATGTCAAGTTGACCATGTTAAGTAAACTTGGTGATTCACGAAAATCGGTAAATCGACTCAAGGTTAAATATTTGGTTAGTGTGACACGTTGGGTGTCCATAGTAATTCAACGAATTATTATGTGACACCCTAACGTCATAAAAATGGTAAAGGAAAGTTCAGAAGTTAAGTCGGACTTCCAGTAAATTGAGTAAAGAGTCGATAACTGGAAAAGAAAGTCAAAAATGCTAAAGTGTCATAAAAGGAAATTGGTTGGTCAACTTAGTCATTGTGGACATTCCTGGTCAAACTAGGAATGCTGAGGTCTGTTGACTGTTATTGTACCTTGGTTGCTAAGCTACTTTAATTCTGCAGTGATTATTGGACGAGGTAGCTTACGCGGTGACCTCGGTTCACCGAGGAAGCTCCTGGAAGCTTGGAACTTACGTATGGAACGGCAGTTCCAGGTAGGGAATCTGAACCCCCTTGGTAGTGGATTTGAATATATATGAGAAAGTGCATGATTTTGTGTATGCTCATGGTCGATGCCTCGGGAAGGTTTTCTTTATATTAAATGATAAATGATTTATGATTGGGTCTAGAAAACCCGAGGCTAGACGTAAAAGATTTTTATACGATGATGTGATATGTTGAGCACCGTTGTCCTGATTTCCGGTGCGTGACCTGAGAGTGGCGGGACATAGTATTTAGACTACGCTTCCCACGGTGTCGATGACCGTGAACCTCTGGAGGGACAATGCCATGTTTATTTAAATTATCCCACTTACGCTTGTCTCGCACAGAGTTAAGCGAGACGTAAGTGCGGTGTGTTGTTATGAGTGATTTGTTGGGCATTAGCTGTAAATGGACACTCTCGCTACTATTCGTCTTCAGACGCATAGGTAGTTGGCCCGGTTTGCTGTATAGACAAACTCGGGATTCAGTCACAGAGATTCGTTAAGCCATGCAGGCTGTATTGTTCATCGAGCGCTCTGGGCCCCTATTTTAACATACTGCACTGTTTTCCCGAAAGATATGAAATGATGATTTTGTGTGCCAAGGATTTTCTAAATGATTTTATCAAGAGCTCAAATCTATATGTATATATATGATTTTATGGTTTTCAAACCTATCATTGGTGGGCCTATATGTGAGCACGCGAGGACGACGCTCACCCCTACAACAGATTGATTGCAGGTACTGTGACGGGATTAATAAAGAGAGCTGTATGTGTGGAGCCTCATTCCTTACTCGATGTTTGGTCCAAGTGTACTCCCTATTCCAGTTTTACCCTTCGAGTCATATACCAGAGCCTTTTTCATAAACAGTAAAGGTGTCACACTGATTCATAAACCTTGTTGTATATATTTATTGTTGTCGCTAAAGTTTTTAATTGATCCCTTTATTTTGACCACCTTCCGCGAAATTAGAAAAACTCTGATGAATGTTTTAAGGATTTTATGTGATGCCACTCAAAGTATTAAAGTTTAAATTTTATTTTACTTACTAAAAAGCCTACGACTTTAGGTTAATAAGTTGTTGGCACGTCCTTCGGACGTGTTGGCTTCTTATTGGCTTAAATTCGTGGCTACTGTAGTTTCCCCTCCCAGGGTGCTACATGGGAGAAACCATCAACTAGTTGAATTGTCATGAATTTTCGATGATATGTTACAACCCTTAACATTCTAACCTTTGACATTCTATACTACAACATTTCACATTTTGTGTGGTTACATATATATTTTCACATTTTATGAGGTTACATACATCATTTCACATTCTGTGAGGTTACATCATTTCATATCATGGAAGGTTATAGCTTCTAGAATTCAATCAGTCAATAGACTATATAAAGTCTATAAAACATGGTTTCAAGTAATTATTCATATTTGAGTGATTATTTCTTATTCACCATATAACTCATCTAAATTCTCTCATTTAAATTGATTAAATAAAATAGTTATTTTCACCATTTGTCTAACAAAAATTTAAAACAAAAAACACGGATTCTGATAACGAGAGATCAATATAGGTCTACTGAATTCGTATCAAAAAAATATAGGTCTACTGAAAATCTATTTATACAGTTCAACATTCCATGTGATAGCATGAGCCCCATGCATGCTTTGATTGAAGACTGGCGTTGCGATATTAATAAGCTATCCTCCTCATTGTCCCCAGCTGGGTTATCTTTATTCTTAAACCACGGCTCTTCCCTATCTCTTTCTCTTTTATCAATTTCATCATATGAGCTACCGGCCTTTCTGCATTTAGACTCATTCGTCAAAAACCGATCGATTTTTCCCTCTTGATTGCTATATAGAGAAACTTAATTGATTAATTTGATAAACATTTTTTGGTCAAATTGAAGTTTTTGATTAACATGTATTGCATCAATTATATAGATTAGGATTCGAAGTCAGAACAACTCGTGTGATCGATGTAAACATTTGGCGGGTGCATTATTAGTTCAAGCCATTGATCAAAAGTGGGGTTGTGTCGCATCTGCAACGATGTAGCTAGGTTGAAAACAACCTTCTGCTAGCTACCTTATTAGATTTATTGTGATCCGATCCATTGCAGATTCACTTCATATGTGAAGTTGCTTTTTATCAAATTAATTCAGAATTGATCGATGTGCAAGTTTCATGTATCTATCTGTCTTTGATAATTTCGATTCAAACGCCCAAACCCAAAATGATAGTTTAGGGATTTTTCATGTTGAAGATAATAAGATGAGTTGTTTGATCATCGATTGTTGCAACTCTATGACTCCTATGAGGTGGAGTAGACTTTATTTGGATTCTTGATTGATGGGAAATATGACAAAATAAAAGTTCTCAAGTTGATCGAAGTAGCGTTAATTTTCGAAACTCTTAATAATCTTTGAACTTGAAACAAAATAATTATATGGATGATAAATTATATATAGAAAATGTTCATTTACTACAGATTTTTGGACCTCATTTTCTATTCGAACAATTTTTTTTAAATATCGATAATTTCAAATTTTTTTTATATTTGTGCTCATTCTAACAAAACTCATAACAACTTTAAATAACCTAAAATATTTCAATACTCATTCCACCCTCACCTATTAAAACATACTTAGAGAAAGAAAATAGAAGAGAGATGAGACATGGCCAACACCTCACAGGCTCCGGTCACCACCGGCCGGACTCCGATCACTGGAATCTCGCCGGAATCTGAAATCAAGTTTATTACCCCATAATAAACTCATACTAAACTCCTAAACCACATTCCTATTGTCACAGTCAACTTTACTACCCCTTAATAAAGTCTCACTGAATCCCTAAACCGCATTCCTATTGCACAGCCAACTTTACTACCCCCTAATAAACTCTCGCTGAACCCCTAAACCATATTCCTATTGCACAACCAACTTTACTACCTCCTAATAAAGTCTCACTGAACCCCTAAACCACATTCCTATTACACAGTCAACTTTTCTACCTTTTAATAAAGTTGAAAAAAGAGATAGAGAGAGAAAGTAGAAGAGAGAGAGATCTGGAGGCAGTGGCTTATGGTTTAGTCTGGTTCTTCTTAATAATGTTGAAAAGAGAGAGAAAGAGAGAGAGATCTGGAGGCAGTGCCTTAGGGTTTAGTCTGGTTCTTCTTCGTCTTCTTATTCTAGCTCTCTTTTTTATTTTTAGAGAGAAAATGTTTATGGGCAGCAATGGTTAGAGAGAGATAAGACTTTTGTTTTACATACATAAATACCTGGTTATTGATGTGAAGCACCAGCGGTAGTTTGTGTTAGTTGAAGAAGACTGCTACAGAGCAATGACAACAACACTGGTGAAGTCGCCGCTGCACAATATTCCTCTATCCTTCTTGAAATGGGGTAGCAAGAACCACACCAACACCAACCACCATTGCACAACCAACTTTATTACCCCTTAATAAACTCCTACTGAACCTATAAACTGCATTCGTATTGCACAACCAATTTTACTACCCCCTAATAAACTCTCACTGAACCCCTAAACCGCATTCCTATTGCACAACCAACTTTACTACCCCCTAATAATCTCTCACTGAACCCCTTAAACCGCATTCCTATTGCACAACCAACTTTACTACCCATAATAAACTCTCACTGAACCCCTTAAAATCGCATTCCTATTACACAACCAACTTTATTACCCCCTACTAAAGTTGAAAGATAGAGAGAGACACAGAGATAGAATTCAGTGAAAGTTAGAGGAGTGGTGGTCTTTTGGTGTGGGGGTGTTGCTTGAAGGCATCCTCGTCGAGATCTCATCTTCATTGTTGTCGTCGAGTCTATGCTGTCTTCATCGTTCATCTCATGAAATCATCGTTGCAGTCAACGACGATAGCTCTTGACGGGCGACGACGGTGGACTGCACGAGATGAGCGACAAGGGGGCTGGGCTAGGGATGACAGCTCTTGACGAGCGATGACAGCACTGGGTGTTGACGTGGCTGATGGCGGTGAAGGATTGGTAGTTTGGACGTCAGAGGAGGCAAAGCAGATGATGGTTGTTGAGAGAGAGAGAGCGCAGATAGAGAAGAGAGGAGAATAAAAAGAGAAAATGAGAGAGATGGTTTAGATCAGGATTGAATGGTGTGGGAGGGAGATATGAATAATTAGGTAATTTTGATCTAAAAAGTTAGAATGGACAATGAAAAACTGTTTTAGTTGGAGTTGTCACTTTTTTTACTTTGTATAAAATGGTCAATACCCCAATTATATATTGCTTCAACACCTAGTTTGTTAATTTACGTATAATTCATGAGTTATACATGTATACGTATTATTTCTGAATTATACATTCGTTTTCTGAATTGTCTTAAAGATACGGAAAAATTCACGTATTTGTTAAGATAGCCGAATTATTCGCGTATACATATTTTTTTCTGTATTTCAAAATGTAAAAATGCCAAAATTAAAAATAAAAAATTTTGTTCAATTTTTTTGTCAAATATAAGTTTTGTTCAACTAAGAAAGTCAATTAAGAAAAAAGTGAATTTTGAATCTTTTATTATTATAGTACTATTTATATTTCTTATTCATTAAATATTTAACATGTATTGATGCTCTGTATATAAAACCATGACAATTTATATTTTAAATGTCATAAAAATACGTATAATTACTAGAAATAACAAATATATATATATATATATATATATATATATCTTTATTTTTCTGTTCGTATTTTTCATTGCATTCCGAATTAAACTCGTACGTATCTTATTTTTGAATTTCCCTTATCTGTATTTTTTGCTGATTTTTTAAACTTATTTTTATTTATAATTTCTGAATTATACACGTACGAATTTTTAATGTATACCATATTTTACTGACTATGCTTGAACATGTAATTGCCATTAATAATGAAGTGATATGTTTGATGAGTAGTCTGATCGATCTACATTATATATACGTTTCTATCAGGATATCGACAATGTTTTAATAACGGCCATGGGGAGAGTTAATTTGGCCAGCGTTCGATCTGTCCCTTCAAACTGCATATATAGGTTAGCAGCTGTTAGCATGTCATTTTCCGTATATATATGAGAAACACATATCCATTGATTCCATTCAATTTAAACCTGAAAATGCATGTATCCAGAACAAACTCATAGAGTCACGGATCGACCATATATATACATGCGTCCATATGTAGATGGGAAATTCTAGGATGCATTAACTTTTATCATGCATCAAGTTTTATGAATATTTCTGACCCTTAGATATAATAAAATCATGAATATATCTAACGGTCTAAATTATTCAATATTTATAACCTGTTTACCTGGTAATAAGTATTTTTTTTTCTTAAAATTATAACTTATGACGAAGAAGAGGAAGACTGCGTTGTTGTTCCGATTTGATAAGAAAAGAATTCTGGTTCGTTCCTCTTCGCATAGCCGCCGCACAGGGCCCGTTCTCCTCTTTCTATTTCTTGCTCTTCCCTCTTCTCCGAACAAAAACTTAATACCGAAAACCCCTAAATTAGAACGAAGAAGAGGAAGACGGCGTTCTTGTTTCGATTCGATAAGAAAGGATTTCTGGTTCGCTCCTTTTCGCATAGCCGCCTCACAGGTGCACGTTCTCCTCTTTCAATTGCTCGCTTTTCCCTCTTCTCCGATCTACTTCAGAGCCTATATTTCAGGTATCTACTCCTTAACAACCATTCAGTGTTCCTCTTTAACTTTTCAATTTTGAACTGTTGTTTTTTTCTGCTATCTGTGAATTGGGGTTTATCTCTGTTTCTGTTATGCTCGAATTGGAATTGGAGGGATTATTAGTTCAAGTCATTGATCAAAAGTGGGGTTGTGTCGCATCCGCATCGATATAGCTATGTTGAAAACAACCTTCTGGCTAGCTACCTTATTAGATTTGCTGTGATCCGATCCATTGCATATTCACTTCATATGTGAAGTTATTTTTTATCAAAATAATTCAGAATTGATCGATGTGCAAGTTTCATGTATCTATCTGTCTTCGATAATTTCAATTCAAACGCCCAAACCCAAAATGATAGTTTAGGGATTTTTCATGTTGAAGATAATAAGATGAGTTGTGTGATCATCGATTGTTGCAACTCTATGTGGTCGAGTAGACTTTATTTGGATTCTTGATTGATTAATGGGTAAGATGATAAAATGAAAGTTCTCAAGTTGATCGAAGCAGCGTTAATTTTCGAAACTCTTAATAATCTTTGATCTTGAAACAAAATAATTGTATTGACGATAACAAAATTTTAACTGAAAAGATAGGTGCATAGAGAGGCCTTATGCATCTTGATTTGTTGAGTCTCGCACATGACATTTCCATTCTTCACTATCTGAATAATATTAATCTTTTGTGAAATCTAGTCTTCTTCCTGATATGCTTCACTATCTATTCTTCTATTCTTTTGTGAATAATCAACTTGCTCTTGATATGCATCTTTATCTGTTTACAATCTGCAGACTGCTGTGATGGGAGTGATGAATATGATGGTAAAGTAAATTGCCCAAATACGTGTTGGGAGGCTGGGAAAGTGGCTAGAGATAAGCTAAAAAAGAAGATTGCAACTTACCAAGAGGGAGTAGCAATACGAAAACAGGAGGTTGAACAAGCAAAATCAGCTATGGCTAAAGACGAGGCAGAACTTTCAAAGCTGTAAGGTGAAGAGAAAATACAACAGGTAAACCAAGAGTTTGAACTTGATCCTTTGAGAAAGAAAAATCTACTCATTGGAGTTTTCACTACTATTGTTACTTGTTACATCACAGCATGTCATCTTGACTTAATTACTACCTTAATGTAGGAAGCAGTAAAGCAGAAGGAAGAGTCTGTCACCACAATTGAGCCTGACTTTGATGGCAGAAGCAAGGTGCCTCATGATGAGGTAATGACTATTAGATCAATTTTACTTATACAGTTGGTGCTGAAAGGTACGGTGTGAAAGTCTACAAGAACATCTTTTATAAATAAAGAAAGACATACTGTGTAAGAAAACATTACCAGGATATGACTAGACTGGAAAATTTGGTCAAATATTTCCTCTTTTACAGAAGCTGGGTATTCAATCAGGATTTATTAAAAATCTTCATGTATTCGATTAAGATTTTAAATTATCCATTAAAATTGGATTTAGGGTTTAGGGTTAGATTGTTTTGGTTAGGCAAAGCTCCATATGAATGTATAGAGTGCTCCATCAGGTCCTAGACTGTCAATGGTACAACACATGTTGCGGAACTTCTGAAGTGTAAGCATGTATTACTGCTTAATTAAGTGTGTAGTTCCTTCTTTTATCCGGCTTTTGCCTTGTCCTATAGTAGTTCACAATATTTTATATCCAAGAGAAAAGAATTCAAGTCAAATCGATTCTAACTTTTAGAGATTGATGGGTTCCTATTTTTCTTTTGGAGTGCTAGATAATACTCGTTGTACTTATATTCTGTTGAATTGACCCTAGCCGAACTTTGATTATGGGCATCTTATCTAAGACTACTTGACCGAGGCATTAAGTTGGCCTGGAATTGTAAGAAAATGAAGTCAAAGAGAAATAGTTGTATGGCAGCTTGAAGTTAAAGGATTCACCGTTTAAGGAACTTGATGGCTTTTGGGCTTTTGCAGAACTGTGGGAAAACTGTATATTCTGTTAATTTGACCACAGCTGTTCATTTATTAGGCATCAAGTGATCAAACAGAGGAGCAAATAAATTTAAGGGCGTCGTATTTCTATGATATTCTTGTTTAGGGCTCCTCTAATTATTGGATCCTGACTTCCCCTAAATCAACCAAGTGTTTCTGGCCCAATCAGCCTTGGTGTATCTTATTGGGAACTAATACCTCTTTGTTTTGCTCTATATGTTTAAGGAAATGATGCAGCTGAAAACATAGTCATTGTCAAAGGAAGAGTTGGGCTGCCTTGTTGCTTCTCGCTGGACTGGGGAAGATACTACAAAGGAATCAGGGGAAGTTGATGTTATAAAAGATTCTGATCATGAAGATCACGAAGAGACCACTAGAGACCATATGAGTTCACTCCTTATGAGTTCGGATCATCTATTTCATTTTTCTTCCACCACCTGGATATTTTATCCAGCTAACCACTTGGCCAAGAAAACTATATCCATTCATGCAATTTGATTCTAGATTGGAGTAACATGTTCAATTCATAAGGCAAGTCAATTTCCATGTATTATCTGATTTTATATCCAACCATTAGAAGATGCCTTGTATCCCCATATGTTTTCTTGTTGGTTAACCTGCACTTGTAGCAGATACTGTTGCATACATTATAGGTTTAGTTTTTTCTGGCTTCCTCTAACCAACTACTACAAGTGATGTGAATTCACTGTAGCTCATACTATATTTCTTTTCTAATTATATAATTATCTTCTTCTAGCGTGTGTGTGTGTCAAATTTTAAAGAGAACTGAACTCCAGCATAGTTTACAGTGAAAAAAACTGGGGAGACAATTTTTTTTTGAAAGAATTCGGGAAGAGCAGAGAGAAAAAGCATTGGGGATGGGCAATCCAAATGGATTTTCTTTAAGGAAGAAAACCGAGAAATATGGTATCAAATTTCATCTTATATTTTTTTAAATGTAAATTTAATCTCATAAGTTAAACAAATATAATGTATACCTATAAAACAACAGATCTGTCGTTATACAAATAAAATATTAGTAACATGAGTAAATCGTCGTTAAAACTCTTATGATGTAACAAGACCCTTTATGTTGTAAATCATGTTGTTTAAGAAGTTTTTAGTAAAGTAACGACGTTTTTACAAAGTATATCAATAACTGAGGTGAATGTAGTAATTAATGTCATTTTCATAGTAATTCTTTGTATGAAAACCATTTGATTCATAACTCAATAAATTGTTGAAAAACCAGTAATAAAACTTGTATTTGTAGTAATTTTCTCAATTACAAGTTCGAGAACTATTTTACCAATCTAACAACAAATTGTCGTAATAATGGTAAAACGGATGTACATATAGTAAATAAGCTCTTTGTGTAATAAAATCATTTATCTAGTAATTATATCGTACTTTATGTAAATTTTATTGTAATTGAGATAATTACCTATAATACAATGTCTTTTACTATAAATTACAACAACTAAGGTATAACTAGCAAATATGGTTGTATTCTTAATATTACTTGGAATACGATCATTTTTACGAAAATAATAATAAATTTACCTCTAATGACAACAAATATTGTAAATATTAATAATCATACCTAAAATATCTGAAGTCGTTAATCTTGTAAAATAGTTCTTTTTATTGTAATTATGGTCATTTTCTAAGTAAATTACACCATTTATGATATCTTTACTACAAATTCCACATGTAATGTATTTAGTTGTAATTACATTATTAAACAAAGTAATTACAACATTTACTACCCTCATTACATGTTTTTAAACAATTCATGTATAACCAAATTAAACAGTCGTTAAAGTGATAATTTTTTAACACGTGTCATAATATTACTGGACGACTTGTTTACCTGTATAACAGGTTATTTATTTTTATATATTATTTTTAAATAGTTAATGCATAGTATGCATCAACTCACCCTAGCCTTCCCCTATGTAGATGGATGACAGAAGCCTGAAAATGCATCGATCGCCGGCCACAAGATCCACATTAAGAACATGGAACATAGGGGTTTACATGTTAGGCGCCATATCTATGATGACTTTTCATCGATGAGCTCCTATATATTCTTCTCATCAATCAACTTCTCGTACCTGAAAGTCCATCTTCGTTTTCCTAGCTAGTTCCTGCATGCTTAACTAGACAGAACAAGTCACCATGGCCAGAAAACTCTGGTAAATAGTGTAAAAACGAGACATAGCTATATACCAGCCGGCATACGTAAGATACAAAGTTTGCAGCTATCTGATTCGAGTATGACGACGGCTCGGAAACGACAGGGAATCATCGATCACCATGAGTTTGGCTCGAGAGGACCCAAAACGACACTCACCTGAATAGCCGTCCTTATTTTCGGAAAGGGTGATGCTTTATTGTGCGGGATTGTGAGATTCATCGAATAGGTCAGGGTTTCGAGTGTCAATCTGTTAGGTGCAAATTGAAGCTAGTTTGGCATTTTATTCAAGGGTGGAAGTTCCAATAATAAGCAGTTCCAAGTTCCTGCTGCTTCTTCTATGCTTCATATGTGCTTGTCTTATGTACCAGAGAGAAAACAGCTGAATCTTAAAATGAATCTTTTGGACCCATTTAGACAACCTAGCTAGCTTGTTTGTGTTCACACTTCCCATTCCATCACTACCTCGTTATAACTGTGTTAGTTTTTATCTGGATACCGACTGACTGAAGAATTCATGATCAGTTATCGTTGGATCTAAATATAAAGATGAACAACCAAACAACCTTATTTAAAAGTAATTCTCTCTATCCTTAGATTTAGATGTGACAGACTATGAATTCTTTAGTCAGTTATTGACCAGGTGAACACCACTGTATAACTATACTAAGACTAATTAGTTTTTCATCATTGAAGGAGCTTAATGATTAATTGAAAGCTCAAGTTTTTCTTCGAATTTTAATTAACTCGAAGTCTTGAATCACAAAACATTATATCTTTTATAAGCGTGCACTGCATTTGGCTCTCGAAAACTGCTGGTTACGAATGGATTAGAGATTTAGGGTTTGGGGACAGGGTAGGATTTGTCACCTTCATTTATACGAACTAGTGTCAACGTCGATAAATTGACTCTGAAGCAATATATATGCCAACTAGCTAGGTTAACTTGTTTCGGCTGGCTAATGAGAGGTGGAGTGAAGCCGTACTAGAGAGGTGACTGATCGATGTATGTATATGGTAAATTGGCAATATGTCAATATCTAAGTAATACTATTAACTAGGGCAAATTCACTGTCACTTATGATCAAATTGTATTATTGATGGCGTATACCATCTCGTAAATATACCGACAAAAGATTCACTAGGGCAAATTCACTGTCACTTGTCGAAGTTAGGAAACCAATTACAGACCTCCCATGTTCAATAAGTACGATTTTTATGAAATGATTTGACGTATAATCTAAGATGTCGACAATAACTCAAAACTCTTTGACTGTTTCACTAACTTGGATTTACCATAATTTTGGTTTCTTCCAAATAATTTATGTTGAGCATGGTGAGATATAAATCTCATGCGAGAAAAATGAGACATTGTTTGTGGTTTATAAGGGTTTGAGCTATTCTCTTTAATGCCAATTGGTTTTAAAGTTGAACCCTATACTACTTTATCATGATATCAGAGCTGATTACCCACGTCAACGTGTGAAGTCCAAAGGCCACATAAACTCCACGTTAACCCCAGATGTTGTCTACGTGTTAGGTTTGAAAATTCGTCACACGTGCGGGGGCGTGTTGAGATATAAATTCCACATTGGAAAAAATGGGACTTTGCCTGTAAGGGTTTTGGCTATTTTCTTCATTGCTACTTGGTTTTGGAGTTGAACCTTATATGACTTTATCAGATCATATATATATACATAGCGTAGATCTGCCCGTACAATGTGGATCGATGACTTAGATTAAACAACACAAATACGAATATATGATGAGTGTAAATTTATCGACCACCTTTATTTGCCCACATTTTTGTTCACCCACCTAGAACCATCTTCAATCGTGGTTAACTATATATATTTACAATAATAAACATATATATATTTACTATATATACTTATATTATTTTTGAACAGCATACAATAAAGAATTAAGTATCTCAAATTTCATTTATGAACATCATACAATATTGTAATTAAAATCAGTTTTTTATCGAGAAGTATATCCTGGGTATTTGAAAACCTATCTCTTCAATACTAACATGACTACAAAAACACATATGAGAGACATGAATTTGCATATGGTATATATGAATAAAGCAATCCCGTTAAATTAAAACAAATACTAAATTAACCAATTCAATCCATTATGAGACAAAAAATCATGTTTCATGCTCAAACTATGGAAAACAACGAGAGAAAAAATATATAAAGTTATTCATGTGACAAGAGAATGAGGAAGAACATAATTAAGCAGTCATATTACGAGAGAAACCTATTTTCAATACAACCGTATCATACCCTAAAAGAACATAGATGTATCAAAATAGGGAGATCGATATATGAGAAGTAGAATAAACCCGGACCTTAGAATACGACGAGTCTGATTACGACCTAAAGAGTTCAAGTTTGTTTTTTTTATATATAAGCTGAGTCAAAGTTAAAATTAAAATTAAAAGTTGATCAAAAAATGAAACTAAAATAAAATATAATTATAGAGTATTATTGTAATTATATATAGTTAATAATGATTGAAGATGGTTAAGAAAAAAGACACGCGACATAAATCTAGATAAATAAATACAAAAATGCACAAATGTATGACTAATATTGTATGGTATATTTACAACTTTGTGTAGTGAGACAGATTTCTAAAAGCTTTGAATGTGTTCTACTATAGAAGGAGAGCAAAATGGCCAAATATTTTTTCTCACAAAATAAGAAAATCAAATGGTTGGTGATCAATCATAAAACTTGGCCAGTGAGCTTAGAGTTGAGAAAAATACAAAACGGGAAGGATGTCCCTCGATAACCGCCATGCTCTCGGTCGTCCACATGCGGCCAACACTGATGGATGAGGCTGAGGATCAAACCCGGCCTACTTCAGCAGAGTTTAATTATATATTTATTTATTTTAGGGTAGAAAAGGCCCACATGTTTCTCTTATGTCAAGCCCACAAACCAGCCTAAGATCATGGGTGCTGCTCTCTCTCTGTTAGATTGGGGTCGGCTAGGGATTCAGGATCAATCTTGGACCCATTCCTATTGTGGGTGCCAGTGCCGCAACCTAATCACCGTCACCTCTCTCGTGAAATGTTCCCTGCAGCATCTCATACAGTGGTTGTTTCGGTGGTTATAGACTTATATCGGTCATTTTTAGTCATTTCACGGGGCGTCGATCTTACAACAATGTAACATTAAGGCCTAGGTAACCGTTAACCATTCGGTAAAATTCAATGTTACTAGTAAAAAAAATCAATCGTTTTTTATACCTAATACTAAAATGACAATGATAAATTAAGATTTATGTTATTGATAATATAAGTCGTTGATGTCAATATTTGTTCTGAAAATATATACGAAAATTAAACATTTGTGAAATTGGTCTTTTGATCTGGATCTTGGATTGAATTAGGGAAGACCTAAATTTCCTGTCTTTTCTCTTTGTTTGTACCTCCATGCTCCTTGTATGGATTCTATCATTTTTCAGATTTACCCACCAGTCGTATTGGCCGGTTTTTCCAGGAGTTCGTCTCCGATATGAGGTTGTGTACCTCTACTCATGGCTACTTGACTTTTCCCTTTTAGCAATTTTTACTTTGAGTTTGTTTCTTAATCTGGCCTTGTTGATTCGACCCACTATTCTCCACATCTATCTATATTCTTCCTTTCACACCAAATACTAATGGCTAGTGGCCCTTATCACTATCCTTTCGCCAAAACCTGCCTCTTTGGTTACCCTCATGCGGCTCTTTGGAGCTCAAATCAAAACGGGGTTTATCCATTAGTAAAGCACCTGGTGATGCTACAAGAGTCTAAACACCCTTTAGGTGTATGTCTCTTTCATCCCTTCGTGGATCTTACCACCCTTTGTATTCAATCAGTTTCCTTGGTTGAATTTTTGTCGGAAGACGTTCTCCGATTTGGAGAAGGTTTGAAGGATCTGATCTCTGAATTTGTTTTTGGTGATCTGTTTGTTGGGCTATATTTGATTGAAACTGGTATAGCAGCTACTAATGAGTATTGGATTAGGCCGAATCATATGTCTCGTTGCTCTGGTCATTGCGGCGGTGCTTTGATCTACTTTGTTCAGAAAACAACTGTTACTGTGGTTTCTCCTCTGCTACTGTGAGGGATTTGGGATGGTCTGGACTCGCCTGGTTTAAGTACTTTTGTTGTGTATGTTGTTGTTTTTGTTGTCCGGGTTTGGGTTCTTACCCACTCTCTTCTGTTAGTTTTGTTTTCTGTTGCTCTTGTTTGTAGTTCCAATCCAGATTTATGGGTTTTGTAATCTTTGTTTGTTTCAATGGAAATTCTACTAGTCGCCAAAAAAAGGACTCCATCTTGACATCCAAATTGAGCATTGATCATGACGTTTTTGAAAGCAGCATTGATCATGACTTACCTGTAGCTCAACCTGATAAATGGACGGGTTGGGCAGTTAGCGGTCGAGCTTTAGCAGTTAGCTGGTTCAACCCGTTATAACCCGTTAAGCTAATGGGTTATAGCGGGTTGAAACCGTTGGGTTCGCATGTTACCCGTTAGGACCCGCTAAGACTCATTAAGAATTTTTTTCATCCTTTCTTATATATATATATATATATTTAATCAAATACCAAAAAAAATTTCTTTTAGCGGTTGGAAGTTCCAACGATTTAGATGAAATAAAGTTAAAAAAAAAGAAAAAGAAAAAAGAAGAAGATGGATTAGTAAGGTTTTCTCTTTATTTATTTATTTTTTAGCGGACCTTATCGGGTTAAATGGGTTCAAACGGACAACCCGTTTCCGTCCGCTAACTGGCGAGTTGTAACGGGTTGACAACTCATTAACCCGTTATGTAATCGGACGGTCAGCGGACGTGTTTCAAGTCATGGTTTTGATTATAGAACCAACATTACTGTCAATTAAATAGATCTAAACGCCAAAAAATTGTATGCATTGTCTGCTGGAAGGATCGCACAATATACCGTAGTCTGTTTTAATATATGATGAAAACTGTGATCTCGAATATTAACCTAAGCTAGCTTGACAATCTTTGAAGCTCAATGTGGGATACAAAACGCATCGAGAGCTCAATCTCCAAGTACCAGAATGACATTTTGGAGATCAGACCATGGAATCTCAACAAATTATAACTGCCCTTTTGGAGATCAGAGTTCTGTTAAATATCTTGTAATAGATTCTTAAAGAGCTGATTCACTCAAGTACCCTCATTATTTTACCACAATGATGAGAATTTAGATCATAAATTGCCATGATTCGCTCCATCACTCCACATGTTCTGTGGAAAATGTTTATGCCTCGAACTTTTCTGCACCCATTGACATGTTCATTACGTCTTGATTTTAAGGTTCTTCACACGAAAAAAAACAAAGTTAAAGGCTAAATTGATTTGTTAGTCACTTAATAAAAAAAGAAAAAAAAAATATTAGAGCACCTCCAACCAATTAGGCAAAAAAAATTGTCAAATTTAAATTTGACACTGAACATGAACTTGTCAAAATTGACAAACTTCTACCCCCAACCAAAGGTCTGTAAAATGGGCCGGCCCGGCCCTAAGATATGATGCCCATATACTACTCGGCCCCAGGCTTTTTCAGCCCTTGGTGTTAAATGGGTAGGGCAGAGCCAGCCCTATCACAAATATGTGAAGCCCAAGCTCGGCCCTTGGGCGGGTAAAGTCAGGGCCGGGCATGGCCCGCTCATAGCCCGCCCTACTTCTGACCCATTATTTGTATATAATGAAATTATTTTTTTTTAAATTGTTGTTGTTAAGGGTCGAACCCACACTCTTGGAAACATAACTACAACACATTTACCAATTGAACTAAAACATTTTGTTAGTCTATCAATCACAATTATATGATATTTGGAAATTAAAGTGAGTTATTTTATTTTATTAAGGTGAGTCATTTCTTAATTATATACAATGATTTTTATTTTTATTTTTATCTTTTTTCTAAATCTTGCCATTAATATTGAAAATCTTATATATTAAATGATAATTATTCTTAACTATGTACTTAAGTAGCCGTTGCACAATTATAGACAATTGAAGTTTATTATTTAATAATTAATAATGAACTTATTACTAATATGGGTCGAGATTGGGCCGGGTCGGGCCGGGCCATGAGTTGGCCCTATATGGGTCAGGCTTTGGGCAGCCCAGGGCTTCAAAAGTGTTGCCCATACCCTACCATTTCTTGAATGGCCGGGTAAAACCCGCCCATTAGCTTGGGCCAGGCTGGCCTTTGGCCTATTTTTTTATGCTAAATTCGGGTATACCTATCGGTCCTGGGCTGAATTTACAGGTCTACCCAACCGAATAGGCAAATTTAAATAATATAATATACTTTTTTACACTATATAAAATATAAACTTCTCTTTCTTATCTCTATCCATTCTCAAATCTGCAACGCATATCTTCTTCCTTCTATTTCGTGTATCTTCTTCTGTAAGTTCAGATCTTCTTCTTATCTTCCCTAAATTATAGTATCCATACACAACCCATGAAAAATAAAAGACTGAAGACAACGTATCCAAGGAGATCAAGCTTTTGTTTCATTATCCTTCTCTGATTCAAGCATCAAAAAGTCTGAACAAATGAAAATTCAAGCTTCGCAGCGATAGAGAGGTTTGGTACTCCAACTCTCCCACCTTCTTGATTTCTTTTTGAAGCCGTGAAGTGAAGTGAACACGTCTACCATGAGAGGTTTTGAAATTCTATCTACTTCCAGTTATGATTTTGGGGGAAATTGGTGGGTTTTATGTGGGATTTTATGGGTCTGGAAGCCAGTTTTGATGTTCTTGATTTATTTGGGTTGATGTTCTTGATTAATTTGAGTTTTGATGTCTAAGAGGCGTAGAAGAGTAGAAACGAGAAGCAAAAGGAGGAAAAAAGAGGAAGAAAGGGGAGAGGAAAACAATAAAAAAAGAAATGACATGTTATGTCAGTGGTGTCAAATTTGACATTGAGGAGGCCATAGTCAAATTCATGTAGGAGATGACTATTCGATTGGAGGTGTTTTCACGCTGTCAGATTATAGCCGATGAAGGCCGCGTTGGATTTGCATAATCAATTGGAGCTGCTCTTAGTTGCGATGACTGATGGAATAAACGGTTCTACCTTGTTCGATATTTTTATCTCGGGAATTTTGAAATTTGCCGAGATTAGGTTGTAAACAAGTGAGGAGCATGATGAGAAAAGTGAAGCAATGGTGTCGTGGGCTTGCATGCTCTGCAACAGCAAGGGAGAGTGAAACCATGTGATATTAAACAGGCTGAAACAGCTTTTGTCTTCAAACTAAATCCCAGATTTGCTTACAAGACGTGACTAAATCCGTCATTTACTTCTCTCCCAAATCCCATATGTGATGAGAACATAGAGCTAGACATATAAATAGACTAGATTTTTGATTTTTAATTTTAAACGGGTTTAGATCGAAAATTTAACTTGTTTATTCGTTAAAGACTTGGATCTGTTAATCTATTTACTAAAAGGATCGGATCCAGATCTTGGTTGATCTGATCCGTTAAGGACCCGAATCAATTTAAAAATAATTAAATAATATTTTTATAAATACAATAATATTGATAAATATTAAATAATATGATAATTATTTGGATAAACTAAACATTCGTATATAAATTACTTTTAAAGTATGATTTGATTAAGTTGAAGTTTACTAATATCTATGTTATTTATGCTAAAAAAATTAATTGGAAGTCAAATACTTATTTTGAATATATTAGTTTATCCATAAAGAATAATTTAGACATGTAATTTAATTTTTAATATAAACATTTATTTTTATAATATTTCAAAAAGTTTTTTTTATTGAAAAAATATTTCATCAATATTTTATGGTATAGTTATAAAATTATTATTTAAAATGTGTAATACTTATTATAAACATATTAGATTAACGAGTCGGGTATCCGTTAACCCGTCAAATTCGGATTTAGATCAAGTGATTAAAGATCTGATGGGTAACATGTCGGATTTAAATTTTCTATTACGAATTCGGATTCAGATCTAAGTTGATCCGGTCTAGATCTGATCCGATCAATTTACAGATCTAAATAGAGCCAGAAGAATGGCACATTCGCAATATCTCCCAAATCCGAGGTCTCTTCACGAAGATGCATGCATATAAACCAGTGCTCCTCTCTTAAAATCCCACTGTATTCCACACTTTCCACATCAAAACGAAAAGAACAGAAACCTTTTCGGATAAAGAGTTCGAAAATTTGAAATATGAGAGGGGTTGCTTTGTTGTTGGCGGTGCTACTCTGCGCCACTTGCCACCCAGCTCAGTCTGTTCTTGATGGTAAGCAAAATATGCATGCAATTCTCACATCAAAGGTTGCATCTTTATTGTGTTGTATGAAAAACCCAGATCAAAGATTAATATTTTTTTCAAAGGTTTAGGAAAAACCCAGTTTAGATGTTGCATCTATTTCTTCAAGCTGAACTTGCTCCTTTAGTTCATTGGCTTCATGGTTATGAGGCTCATAGCTTTATTAGTCTTATGGTTTGTGTCAATACTTACCAAAATGAACTCATCTTTGTGCATATATAGGTTCATATACACATGTAGAGTGTGATCACTGTTCAGTAAAGTCTTTCAGCCTTTGCTGCTGAACTTTCTGAAGAATTTTGCAGATGTCGGTTGGTGAGGCTGACCATGTTATTTGTGTGCTTATTACCAAAAAAATGTTATTTGTGTGCTTGAGGATTTGAATTCTATGAGGGGAGTATAGGTCATTTCATAGTTCTTCATCAGACTCTTAGCTCAACCCAGCTTTTGATGAGTTGGCTTTTCTGCTGTAGAGGGGTTTTGTTATATATATATATATATATATATATATATATATAGCATATATATATATATACACATCCAAGCCAATCTAATCTGGTAGGAGGCAAATAAATGGACCGTTGTGATTAATGGTCTCTGGTGCCCCAATATTTAAGTTTGCTTTGCAGATGTGCCCAGAAAAACTCACATGGGTGACAAATGTACCCAGTAGATAGGTACAAAAGTGTGATAGGATCAAACAAATAATATCATCAGAGCTATTTGTAGCTAAAGAACTGTAACACACATGACATTCATTGCAGAGATTCCTCCAGAAGGACAATCATTCTCTTTGAAATTCTTCATATGAATGAAATTGAAGCAACTCTGTGTGGCCAATAATGACTCACTCACGTATTAGTACACTTTTAGTTAATTAATATTGGTTGTTAGCTCCATTTGTTTGTATGATGTATATAGTTTCCTTCCATGCTTGAATTATTTGGTGTTAAATCTGTTTGATATACACAAATATGGTCTGAATTTCAATAATTGTGTTAAGAGTGATTAATATTGCGTACAGTGTTAGGCCTTGATACTTGACTCTTTGTGTTAACTTCAATATTTGATACCAAATGCAGGTTATCTTGAAAATGGGAATTTTGAGCAATCCCCAAAGCCCTCGGACATCAAGGGTACAGAAGTGATCGGCCGCTATGCCATACCGAAGTGGGAGATTTCCGGGTTTGTTGAGTACATTAAGTCAGGCCAGAAGCAAGGGGACATGTTGCTGGTTGTGCCGGAGGGTGCCTATGCGGTTAGGCTTGGAAATGAGGCCTCAATTAAGCAGAGGATCAATGTGACCAAGGGTTTGTACTACTCAATAACATTTAGTGCAGCCAGGACTTGTGCTCAGGAGGAGCGTTTGAACATCTCTGTTGCACCAGACTCTGGTGTGCTACCAATTCAGACAGTGTATAGCAGCAATGGGTGGGATTCATATGCTTGGGCATTTCAAGCTGATTTCCCACAAATCGAGCTTGTTTTGCATAACCCTGGAGTGGAGGAAGACCCTGCTTGCGGTCCTCTCATCGATTCAATTGCCATCCGAACTTTGTATCCTCCTCGTTTAACCAACAGTAAGTCCTTTTACACTATTCCCTCAAATTTGTTCACTAAATTATGTGATTGTGGTTTATTCATATTTATGATTCGTACTATATATCATTTCGATGTTCCTAAAATTATCAGGTATCATGGGATTTTTCAATTGGTTTCTGTATTTACTTGGACCTAGTGGCAGTGAGATATTGATCTCATGTCTCTCTTAAGATCAACTTTGGATTTGTTTGAATTTAAAAGATAAAAATCAACACTCTTTAGGGTCCTCTTGTTGGACCACTTTCTAGTTCAATTATTGGCAAATGTTGTAAGTTTATATACAGCACCAGTCTTCCTATTGGTAAAATTATTAGCATCACTGTTGTATTCTTTTTGCAGACAAAAATGCCACAATTCATCTTGTTTAATCTCACCCACTTGATTTCGAGTCATTATCTGAAATTATATGGTCCAATTTTGTGCTTGGGGCCAACCACCACTCATAAGCTGTGGCTAGCAAAACCAAATGAGTTAATGGAGCCTCATGCAGTGCCTAATATTTAGGACGCTGTCTTTGGGGCCAAAACTTCTTTCCCAGTCTGTATTCAAATTTTGGGCTGTCCTGTCTCTCGTGTCTGTTCATAAATAAAGGAATCAGTCACCACCAAACCTAAGTATCACAGCTATGCTATCAATAATTAGATACGGTTCTTTGTATTTAGTCGACCGGTTGGTATGTTATGTTGTTACATTGTGAGTGTGATATGTTTAATGTATGTATTGGTGTAGAGAACTTGCTCAAGAACGCTGGTTTTGAAGAAGGTCCATTCATGTTTCCCAACGCATCATGGGGTGTCCTCATCCCACCCAACATTGAAGACGATCACTCTCCTCTACCAGGATGGATGGTGGAGTCTCTCAAAGCCGTGAAGTACATAGACTCGGACCATTTCTCCGTCCCTGAAGGCAAAAGGGCAGTGGAACTTGTAGCCGGAAAAGAAAGCGCAATTGCACAAATTGTCCGCACCATCCCCGGCAAGACCTACATGCTAACATTCTCTGTCGGAGATGCTAGCAACTCATGTGAAGGTTCCATGATTGTGGAGGCATTTGCAGGCAGGGACACGATCAAAGTTCCTTACGAGTCCAAAGGCAAAGGGGGGTTCAAGCGAGCCGTGCTCAAGTTTAGGGCGGTTGGTACTCGCACTCGCATAATGTTCCTCAGCACATTCTACACCATGAGGAGTGATGACTTCTCTTCTCTGTGTGGACCTGTTCTTGATGATGTGAAGTTGTTGAGCCTTCGCAGGCCACTACAATGAGGAGAATAAGATATATGAATGTGAGTAAGGCTGTTTAATGAGGCCGTTAAGCTAATACAATGCGGGGTTGTTTGGATATGTGACCATCTCGGTTCATGCCAAGAATATTTTCTGTGGAAGAAATGAGTGAAAGTTAGTGTGGCATAATCCAAAAATAAGGATATGAATATATGTATACTATTGGGATCGGAGATAGTGTATTATAGTTTTTGATTCTATTAAAAGGCTAATGTACTCCCTAGTTCCTACCTATGCACTAAATAATGAGAATGCTTTCCAACAAATAAAGGACTCACAACCATGGTATCTGCTGCCTTTTTTACTTCAGTATTCCAGACCACTCTAAAAGAAAAGACCCGACCCCTTCACCATAGTGAATGATAATTTCTGACCTCGTTATAAACAACTACAACCAATGGATTCCAGAATAAAATTCAGTATGCTAGAACGGTCACTCTCGATTTAAAATTCCAATCAAAAAATTGATGAGAATTCCAGATACAACATTAGTAAACAAACAGATTTGACGGAGTTGATAAGATCATCAGCAATCATTCTAGATGAAGCACCAATTATGAATCGGTATGCATTTGAAGCTCTTGATCAAACTTTTAGAGACATAACAGAATCAAATTTGAAATTTGGAGGAAAGGTGATGATATTTGGTGGAGATTTTTGTTAAACGGTGACAATCATCGCTCGTGGATTATCCGTGTACCCGCCCCCGCACGTATGGCGAATCTCTAAGCCTAACACGTGGACAATAACTTGGGTGACCGTAGAGTTCGTGTGACCTTTGGGCTTTCGTGGTTAAAACCCAACACCTTAAAGGTGGTTAAGTTGAGACAATATCGGTACAAGGATAATCCACGAGCCACGCTTGTCACCGTTTAACAACTATACCATCTGGTTCCTTTACTTCTCTATGTGATAGGGTTGGCGACGGTTCCTCCCTTCCATGCCCAAATTCTCAGCAAGACTACCTCAATGCACAGTTGCACACAATTTAGGTCGCGCACAAGTTAGAGCTGCACACATCAAATGGGACAACATTGTTGCTGCCTATGCTATGAACTACACCAAGACCAGGCTCAGGGATTGCAATGTCGTCCACTCAGAAGGGCGTTACGGCTCCAAAGGAAGCGGCTCATTCATGGTTGCGGCTAGGACTAGGCACGGTCCCAGACCGGTATCCTAAAACTGAAGCCTGGGCCCGGACCGGCAGGTGTTAGGACGGGCCGGTCTCAACCTCAAAATTTTCTAGGACCGACGCAAGCCCGGCACAAACCAGGCCAATTTTGTTGGTTTCCGGTCTTTTTTTTTTCTACGATTCGCAGCTCGACGTTATGGTTCTTCAGAAAGAAATTTGTCTCATAATTTCACAATATCAAGTCGATCTTCTCAAGAATCTGACTGTTTGAAAGCTCCAACTCTTCCATCTTCGAGTCTGATACACCTTCCTTTCCTTCCTCGTGAGTCGCAACACTGATATTTAAAATCAAACAAAAAATCAAGCAAACTGTGGAGGCGATGGAAGACCAGTAGACCATAATTACAAAGGATATGGAACCTGAGATGGGCTTTGGAAAATTGAAGATGAGATGGTTTTTGAAAAATTGAAACAGGAGGACAGTATGATTGTGCGGCGGCAGACGACGGATGGTGTGGCGTCAATGGTGAGGCAAAGGCGATGTTGTAGAGAGGGTCCAGAGATACAGACACAATAGCCTTATAGAGTAGAGGCGAATTGGAATCTAGAATTATCGAAGTCAGAGGAGAGTTTGACTTGGAATTTCAAGACGAGACAGTTCAGATTTTCCTCATCACCAGAATTAGAGGCAGCCCAGAAGAAAGGAATGACCCTCTATGGATCCTTGTCCACTAACTATCCAATAAAAAACCAAACACTCTGAGAAAGAGATCGAAACAACTCAAATAGGCCATTCCGTCGAGGCTTTATTGATATTACTCAATTGAGATGTGAGAGAGAGAGAGACCGGGAGAGAGAGAGTTGGTCACCTGATCCTTTATTCCTCTTCTTTTCTATGATTGTGATGGACGATTGTGTTGAGTCTCAGATGAGGGGCTGGCTTTATTGGAGAATAGGAATTTTTTCTTATTATTAGGGACCAGGCCCGGCTTTTACTGAGCCCGGAACGGACCACGGACCACCAATAAACAAACCTAGGACCAGGAAAAAGCCTGGCCTGACCCGGTCGGGCCGACCGGTCTGGTTCAGGTTTTTGTGCTTGCTCAGGTTTTATGCCCACCCCTAGCTGCGGCTGCGGTGAATACGTGGGTGGCGGAAAAGCCTTACTGCGGCTACTCTTCCGATGCTTGCACTGGCGGAAAGCAGTGCTTGCACTATACTCAAGTGGTGTGGGCAAACTCTGTTAAGTTGGGGTGTGCTAGGCTTCAATGTAGCAATCTGTGGTGGTTTGTTACATGCAGCTATGATCCACCAGGCAAGTACATCGGGTAGCTTCCTTATTAGGGACAGGCAACAATTGTAATATGTGTCTGTAACATGGTACTGTCTCCACGAATGAAGCATGAGAACCTTCCAAAACCCTGACCAAGCCAATTAGAACATGAAAATCAAGCCTATGATCTACACATTATAGTACCATTGCATAGTACTGTAGTTGAATCAAAACTATATGCAGAACAATAATATGATTCTTATGAGGCATCTACGTACTCTCTTATATATAATATCACTGTTTGTGAGTCTTGTTTGAATTCCTGAAAAAGAAACTAAAACTGTTCCAAGTTTAGAGGTGTTGTTCAGTTTTTGTGCCTCTTATACATGAAACTGGCTAAAATTCTCCTGTAAACCACTAAAAACAATGACTTACTTGTAAAGCCGACTAGGACTGATGAAGAGCAGCAAGATCCTCTCAAAGAACTGATTACCTGGGAGACTATCAATTGCCATGTAGGCAAAGTATCCGCACAAAACTGAGGTAGGTATCATTTTGATTGCAGCTATTCCCAATACTGAGGCTCCCACAAGGAGTGACTGCAAGAGGTTGCTCACTCTTTGCTCATTCACCCGAACAGGCAAATGATCATCAATATGTTTCTTAGGATCAAATTTTCCCTTCATGTCTCCCCCATCATCAGCTTTCATCACAGCCTCCTTCAAGTTTGCCAACTCCTTAGGTTTTGGAGGAGAGCTGCCTTCCATTTCTATAAACACAGCCTCCATCCTTCCCTAAATCTCAGAGTTGCTTGCATGTACTTTGATACAGTCCTTGGCACTCTTCACCATCTTCTTTCGGATCACCTGCCTGCGTAGTGTAGCAAGACTCTTAGTGTGCATGGGGGGACCCCATTTGATGGTGGAAGTCCAAGCAACCCACAAATCAATGTCTGTAACAAGGAAAATTAATCAGGATAACCAGAATAAATAATGAAAAGAAGAGAAAAATTGATCAAGCTCCCAAAACAAACCATTATTCCCAGCAGTAACAAATCATAATGGTATGCTGATGGTTTTTGAAGATTAAACTGCTTCTGTTGTGCTAGCTGTGAAGCTACACTGATCGAAAAAGTATCAAGGCAGCAAAGATGTACGCGATTGGGACCTTCCCCATGTCCTGCAATTAAAATGTCAAGCCTTTGATTAGTGTCCTCGGCAATTAGGCCTTTTTAGGGACCAAGTATGAACCATCATATTTCCTCAAGAAGTCACTTAATGAATAAAACTAATACCTTGATGACTGTCCAGTGGTACAGTGATGCTTTGTCCCATGCAAATGGACAGACGAGCCTCCTAGGAACTGCATGTGGGACTTTACTCGGTACACCATAAGACATTGCTGTCCATGCTAAGACCTTAAGGGGAACCCCGTAGACCTTAAAGCTTCGTAGCCAGGCTGTGTTAGTCACCCGAAAACAGCTGTATTCTCCTTCGTCTTCAACGATTACGACATCCATCCATGTCGATCTCTTGGAAATAGCGAAGATCAAGCTCTCTGACTTGAAGCAATTAAATAGGTATGAAAAAATATTTCGGATACGTTAGGCCCCCTATCCATTCAGTCAACCTTAATTCTTTCACATTTTTACACAAAACGCGCGGTTGATCATCATCGTGCGAGACTTTATTTTTCTCTGTTTTCGAACCTAAAACTCCTATATATGAGATTTATGAACTCATAATTTTTTTTTGTTAAATTGACCCTCTGATGTTTAGGTTCCCTTTAGATACGTCTAAGCTTAAAGATTGACCCCTTTCAACGAGGACCAAACGATACCAGAAGTTTGTGGTTTTTTAACCCTCGTCGTATTTCATTATTATGATCACATTTTATTTCAAAAATATTTTTGAGAATTTTGCTTTTTATGTATAGTTGTTTTACAATGATGTAGACTTACTTATAACTCACCAACCAAGGTATACCATATTAGTAGACACGTTGTGGTTCTGATAACTAAATTTAACAAAATGAAATTTGACCGTCCAATATAAATTGTATTCTTAAATATGTCTATAGAACAAAATCCAAATGTTTTCAAAAACGGTTTGGTCTCGATCAATCCGGTCAACACTAAATCAATGTCACTTATTATACAAAAATAATGTTCACACCCGGTAATAAATATCTGAAAATAAAAATTTCACTGTCCGATGTAGTCCATGTAATTAAATATGTAAAAAAAAATCTACACTTATTCTGATACGTTAGGCCCCCTATCCATTCAGCCAACCTTAATTCTTCCATTTTTTTACACGAAATGCAATTGACCAGCATCGTGCGAGACCCTATTTTTTCCTGTTTTCGAACCTAAAACTTGTATACATGAGATTTATGAACTCATGAATTTTGTTTGTTAAATTTGTAGTGACCCTAATTTTTATATGATTTTCCTTGTATTATTTTCTGTATTAAAGGATTATTTGGGAATTCTTGCTTGTAATGGTGAAGTTGAGTTTCGACAATTATTTCTTAAAGAGTATTACGGTTAAGTGGCCAAAAAGTTGACTTCTTTCCGTAGGTATCTTCAAAATCTCCTTTTATGAAATTTATAGTGCTTTATGATACGAATTCGTAGACACGCGACATGTGAATGAGACATTGTACAAAGAAGTTATAATCATTTGAAGTTAGTTTCCAACCGGGGAGGGGGGGTTAAGTAGAAGTGGAAAGAAAATGGAATCCTAATTCCCATTTTTTTAGAGAGAACAGTTTCTTTCCCTTTCTCCCCGAGCTACGCACGGCCTCCACCTTCGCCAGAGCACTTCTCAGCCGTTAGGCGACGGTTGGCCACCAAATGACCACCTTCTTCTTCGTCTTCCCTTCCACTACCCAACTGTGCCAACCATTCATATCAACAACGTGAAACAGTGGTGCAGCTAGGCTCGAAGACGACTGCCTCCTCACCCTCTATCGAAATCCTCCTTTCTAGCAATCACCAGCGTCACAACCACCCATATCAACTCGCCTTCCTTGCACGAACCCCACTAGCCGCGTGGGTTGCTCCAGTTTTGCTTCGACGAGGCAGTAGGAGGCGGAGCTGCCTTGGCTGGAATTTCAGTTTTTTGGCGGCGACGAGGAGCTGCATTAGGTGAGGGTCGATGTCTTCCTTCTAAGTGTGTGTGTGTGTGTGCTAGTATTGTGACTTGAAGTTGAGCTTTCATTCCTTGTAGTGAGGTTGTAGCTACGTTTCAGACCACCTCCTAATCGAATTAAATCTAGCGACAGGTATGAAAGATGCTTACCTTCCATTGATCTTCGTTTTGGTTGCCGATGAATGTTGAAGGTAGATTTTTAGGGGCGGCGCCTGGGCCACTCGTCGTTGCCTATGGCGGCCGGTGGAAGCGCGTATCGGAGTGTTGGTTGTCATGGTAAGATTTTGTACGTCCTTACGAGTATGTGTGTTGAGGTACGTTAAGACTAGTCAAGATCTAGTAATGCATGTTAGATTGGGGTGTTTCGATTGTGTGAGGATGTGTACTTGTGTGGCAGCAGCGGTTGAAAATGTTAGTGTTGCTAGTTGCTTTGATTGGTTTAAATATGCTATTGTAAATATGTTAAGACATCTCAAGTTTGGCTTTCTTAAGGGATGCATATTTGGCGGCTGAAAATAATCCAAGTCATTGCTTTAGGTTGTTGAGCCTTTGAAATAGGAATGTAAGTTGTTCAGTTATCTGACTGCCTTGGGAAAACTCGGAACAAGGTTGTTCCCTTGTTGGACAAACCTTCGGATTAAGGCGAGGTTCGAGAGTGAGTGGGAACTCAATGTCCTTGGGAGGTCGTACTGGAAGAAGGGTTTCGAGTGATAAGATTTCAGGATCAGGACCAGAGTCTTGTTTCGAGCCTGAGGAATTTTAGTCCGAATGATTAATTAATGTGTTAACTCTTTTGCTTATGTGTTCGTGTTGGTGTCTCATATTTTGGTTTTCTTTTAGTGAAAGATGCAGCGGGATTGAAAGGTGAGTAAATTTCACCGAGGTTCTATTGTGAACCAATATTTACCGTATTGTTTAATGATTTAATTTATGAAGTTGTTTTGAAAATGAAGTTTTTAGTTGTAAATATATGGACTTGATCGACTACGATTCATATGGTAAGTAAAATGAGTTTTCTCATAAGAAAGATTCTAAAAGTATGGGGAATGTACTATAATTGGTGATAGTGTTGATCGTGCTCGAAGAACCATTATGTGTGTTTGTGCCTTGTTTTTTTGTGTGGTGTTGGGTGAAAAATGAAATGGTCGAGTTATGATTTGATGCTAAGTGAGTAAAATCACACAAGGTCGCTTGAGACCGATTTCTATTTTGTTCACATACATGGCCGGTTTGTTTCGTAAGTAAAATATAATCCTCTTGTTTTAAAATAAATGAACTTGATCGACAACGGCTCATCGGTAAATTAAAATAAATGAGTTTGATCGACATTGGTTCATCGGTAAGTCAAAATAAGTACTAGTGTTTTATGACATGTGTGATCATAATAGTGGCCCTGAATAGTTATTCACGTGAAAATAACTAGGGACGGATAAGTATATATATATGAGATAAATGTGTGTTTATAACGTCCTTGTGTGGGCTTGTTGACCTTCGGGTCGGTCATAGTGGGCGACATTATGTTTTGACCTTCGGGTCGGTCACAACAGTGGCGATTTAACAGTATACCGGGAACCAATGCTTTTGGTTGGGTGATTGGTTACAGTCAGTTAGAGCTCTAGCCTGTCTATCATTGCATGTCATGGTACCCTTCGTGCATGGCTCTGGGATACATGTTTATTTTTGGTAGAGTGGAGTTTAACATTTTTGTCGTTGTTTGCCATGTGACTATTTTTAATAGGGCTCATGAATGCATGTTTATTTTCGATAGAGTGAATTATGACTTTTGTCATGTGATTAAATGTTGGTTGATCACAAAGTGTTTAAAAGAACTCAAACTTATATTATTGTTGGTAAATTATTCGAGTTATTGCATTATTTTACTCACACGAGCATTTTAAGTTTACCGGTTGTGTTGTTTACAACCCGGTGCACCATTTCTTGGTGCAGAGGTTGGACCTGCAGGTGTTGATCCGTAGACATAACTTGGAGACCTGTTAGGACTTTTGTTGGGGTAATCTAGCTGTAAGATTTTGTACCTAGATCTTATTTAGTGTCATTCGAGTTTGTTTCTCGTTTGTTCGAGTAACTGTAAACCAGATGTATTATGCGACTCACTTTGTTGAGATTCTATTTATTTATTACTCTAGATGTTCATTGTTGGGTTTGTGAGAATTGCAGGTTTTGAGATTCTTAAGTTTTTAGATGTTATCATGCCTAAATTTTGAAGAAAAAATCACTATTCAAAATTAGAGTCGTGACAAAATTGACCCTTCGGTATTTCGGTTCCATTTAAAAGCGTCTAAGCGTAATAAGGGTTTACCGCTTTTAACAAGAATTAAACGATACCAGAAGTTTGTGACTTTTCAACCCTCACTGTATTTCACTATCTGATAACATTTTGTTTCACAATATTTTTGATAATTTTGCTTCCTTTGTATAGTTGATTCACAATGATGTAGACTTACATATTACTCACTAAACAAGTTATACCACATTAATAAATACGTTGTGATACTGATGATTAAATTTCATAAAATAAAAATTTGATGGGCCGATATAAACTTTACACTTAAATATATCTATAGAAAAAAAAATCAAATATTTTCAATAACGTTTTGATATCGATTAATCGGGTCGCCACTAATTACATGTCACTTTTTATATGAATATACTTTTAACACGTGGAGATCCGAGGTCTTAAATTTGCCATTTAAACTAAATGAATTGTCAAATCAACACTTTATTATATGATTATTGCATTATGACATTTTCACATACAGGTTATGTGCATTACTTAAATAACCAGTCTAAATGTACTCTTCGCAACCAAGGGTTCCACCGAAATCTCCCCCAACTTCAAAACCACAAGGAGTCCATGATCAAAAGTAAACAAACACTGAAGAGTACTAAACAAAATTGATAATCAAATCTATGATTCAGAGCTGATGCTACAGAAGAAATTTAAGACCTCCGAGCTCGAGTGAAGAAATCTTGAACACGGAGAATATAGGACCCCTTGTGCCATTCTGAGAAAGGAACAATAAGAACTCCGAGCTCGAGTGGCGGCTTTGGTAGCAGAAGTTTCACATAATCGTGGCTCCGATGGTGGAAAACTCAAGGCATCTTCTGGTGGCTCTCGTCTTCTATGGCCGAACCATACAAGTCATTTATGATTGATGCAGAGTTGCAGACCGTTTCTCATCCCTTTTTTCCCTTCACTCGCCAACTAACGTCCTCCAAACGCCCAACTAACGTTCTTACCAAAAAGATTGATCCACGCCTAAAATGGACGGTAGAGATTCACGGATGCGCTGAATAATTTTTGAAGGAGCTCAATACCTTAATGGGCTCTTGGATGAAGAGCACTGAAATCAATATGCCGAAAAGCTCTCAAGCAATCCTTGTAAATCTGGATATGATGTTACCTGCATTGAAAATTGTTAGAATATATCTTAAATCAGGCATAAACTCTAATTTAACAAGGATTGTTAAATTAGTCTATTATAATGGGCCGTGTTTGTTAGGTCTACCATTCGGGGGTATATATATACCTATTAGGTTATTAACCTAGAGTGTGTGTGGTATTCTGTTATCTGTAATCCGTTTTCCTCAAGGATTAATAAAACTGTTCTCCTCTGCCTGTGGATGTAACTAACACCTTGTTAGTGAACCACGTAAATCTGTGTTCTTTCTTACATTTGTTATAACAAATTGGCATTAGAGCCAGGATGTCTGGTTTGAATGTGAAGATCGACAAATTCAAGGGGAGGAACAGTTTTAGTTTATGGCAGATTAAGATGCGAGCATTTTTAAAGCAACAAGGGTTGTGGGCGCCGCTGACGAAGAAGGCAGGAGATACCGAAACCGTTGAGATGCCCAATCTAGAAGATTGCAGGGCACTAACAGAAGCTTCCACAGAGGCGTTATGGCTTAATGAGTTAATGACTGAGTTTGGGATTCAAGAAGCTGTGGTGAAGAATGATGTCATCATTTTGACAAGGAATCAAGTGTTTCAAGGAATGAAGCATGTTGATGTTTGTGGTCATTGCAGTGAAGATTGGATCAGCTCAGGGAAGATAACAACGGAAGAAGAAGCACATTTGAGGGATAATGTTTCAGATTATTTGACCACAACCATTGTCATGGAGAAGTTCAAACATTGCTTGGACTTGCTTAGGGTCACAGCTTGCTGCATTGTGGTGGAGCACCTCCTCACTTGAGGTGCATTGAGGCAAGAAGAGTCTTGCCAAGGTGAAGGTTCTTGGAGGTTTGTTCAGGGTTACTTCGAGAAGATTCAAGATATCCTAAAGGGAGCAGCAATCATTTGGTATCAACTCACCAAGGTGGAGATTGTTGTGTTTTTGGCTCGTTGATATGATTTGGGAGTTAGGATTCAGCAGGTAAATCCAAGTCTAGAATGGAAAGAGGACAGCGATGTAGCTTTTCTATAAGTTCTAGGAAAGTTGGTCTTTCAAGATTCTATTAGGATTTGAAATAAACTTATGTCTATTAGGTTTTGGAATCCTAAACCATGTTGTATCAGCAGCTCCTATTTAGTATAAATAGGAGCTGCAGGGGGTTTTCTAAGGTGATACACAGTGTTTAATAACAAGTTTTTCAGATTCTGATTATGCTGGAGATATTGACAGTAGAAGATCTATGACTGGTTATGTTTTCACTCTTGGTGGTTCTGTTGTTAGTTGGAAAACTACTTTGCAGCCAACAGTGACTTTGTCTACTACAGAAACAAAGTATATGGCATTGACAGAAGCAGCCAAAGAGGGAATGTGGTTGAAAGGACTGGTTAGTAATTTGGGTCTACATGACGATCAGGCTATAGTGTATTGTGATAGTCCGAGTGCAATCTCTTTAGCTAAGGATCAAGTTCATCATGAGAGGACTAAGCACATCGATGTCAGGTATCATTTTCTGAGAAGTGAGAAGAGAGTTAAGGTGAACAAAGTGGGTACTGCTAATAATCCAGCTGACATGTTCACCAAGTCAGTTCCACATAGCAAGTTCCAACATTGTTTGGACTTGCTAAATGTTAGAAGCTGTTAGTTGCCCCAACATTGTTTGGACTTGCTAAAGTTAGAAGCTGTTAGTTGCCCTAGCCTTTTGGGGGGCAACATCTGAGGCAGAGGAGATGGTCGTACGTCTGACACTATTATAATGCATCTGATACATCTGCTTATTTGTGAGAGGATTCAAGTCAAGGTGGAGATTTGTTAGAATATGCCTTGAATCAGGCATAAACCCTAATTTAACAAGGATTGTTAAATTAGTCTATTACGCTGGGCTGTGTTTGTTGGGCCTACCATTCGGAGGTATATATATATACCTATTAGGTTATTAACTTAGAGTGTGTGTGGTATTTTGTTATCTGTAATCCGTTTTTCTTAAGGATCTCTGCCTATGGATGTAACTAGTTAGTGTACTACGTAAATCTGTGTTTTTTCTTACATTCATTATAACAAAAATCATAAGAAGAATCAGCTGTAGTGATGTCCAGACACAAACCCTTAATAAAAGGTACAATACACGTCATTAACATTATTTCCTGAGCTACATTGGCCCAATCCCACATCGAAACTAAGATCATACGATCGACTTAATCTACCTAAAGCTAGAGCAAAGTCCACCAATCCAGTCCTCTTTATAGCTGATGCTGTCCATTCCTGTTTAATACTTGCAAAGAAAATGCAGGTATCAATGGGGTTATTGCAGGAGCAGACAGTTTTATCGCACATGTGTATCTGAAACAGTAGTTGTGGATCTTTGTCACCCAAGTTTATAGAAGGGCGTACCTCGGGGTACACAAAACTAACAAATGAATGGTCAGTTTCTATGATAATCTGAATCTTTGTTAGGTTATGTAAAGACATATCTAACGTAATTCAGCGTCATCCCTTACCTTACATCTTCTCATATAATATTAGTGCGTACCAGGAGCTGTCTTATTTGATATTAAACCCTGAACTTAGTTTATTCGATCTCCATCAATGGAGACTTCCAGAATTCCAAGCGGGTTACCCCTTGGTCATGTCCACATCTATTGAGAGTTTTCAATACAAATCCTCAGTTCCTTATGAATAATTAGAGAAAAATTTAAAAAATTTATCCTTTTTTTAAATAAATTTATTCACTTTTTATTTTTAAATTTACACCTAATGTAATAATTTAGTTTGTCTTATAGATTTTATTTCAAAATTTAAATTTATTTCAAAAATTTAAATTTATTTCAATTTGTTCACTGTCATTTTCATTTTGTTTTCTACATTTAAATTAGGTTACATGAATTGAGTTTTAGGTATAGGGTTTTAGGGTTTAGGGTTTAAGGTTTAGTGGCAAATCTTGTAATTTCATTTTTGAACATGTTCTATTTTTAAAATTAAATATAAATAGATTTTTTTAATAAATCAACCTAATTAATATGTGAGTGTATTTTAAAAGAATATAAAGAGATGAGTTTAATCTAAAATAAACCTAATAAATTAGGTGTATTGTCAAATACCCCTAATACGAATGGTGATCATCTTTGTTCATTCTCACACTAACAAGTCATCAGAAAAGTCAAGAATTTCAATTTTTCCTACTATAGTTTTATCCACAGAAAGAGCTGACGTTGGAAATAGAGTTTCTTAGGGATGGTGACCATCTTTGTTCTTGTTGGTGATGGTAAGATTTGATGATGCAGAAGCCTTTGGCCTAAGGTAATATATTCTATCACAAATGTTTTCCTCCATATAATGTCAGGTAATTTCTGTAGTACTCTGCTGTTATACTGAGCAATACTAAAGACTACTCGAGACTTTACAAATTATGGCAGAAGCTTTAAATCAACTGAAAAGCACTGGAAACACTAAAAGGCAATATCAACAATAGAGAACCAAAGATATACTAAATGAATACTGGATATAATCTGATTGTGGTTTAGCTACAGTTTTTTTTGTAATAGCTTTGAACCAATTGAAAGGAAATTCTGATAAAGCAAAAATGGAGTTACACCATTTAGTCAATTTTTCATATAATTAAGTACAGTGTTCCTGTACACTTTGATCATTTGAGAGTTGAGACTCTTCAGTACCCCATCTCTGTTCTACATTTACTTGAAAAAAAACAATTTCATTCCGTATGTGCTTTTCTTTATAACTTTGTCTTTTCAAATTATCCCTCCCTTCCTATGCATATCTCTCTGTAATTTGTTAGTATCTTCTGCTATATATAACTGAGTGGCACAACATACAGAAAGACACATCAGCAATCCTCAGAAGGGGAGCATACTGATCATCATCCTCTCATCATGATAAGGCACAAAGCAGAAGCTCAATTAATCAATCGATATATTTTCTTTCTAATCAGAATCCACTGTTTTGTCATATTCGATGAACATCATCTGGATGCACCTGCACAAATATGGCAATATGGCATCACATCCATCGTTAATTGTATTACTAAATTACAAGGATAAAAAATTTCATGTTTTAACTTACCTGAGAAAACCTGTCTTCGGTACTACTGAAGCTGGTCCTAAGTTTCAACTCGCCTCTGCTGGTTGTCATCTCATCCAATAACTCAGCATCAAAGAAAGCATCTGTACCCTCCTGGCCACCTGCTTCAGGTGGTTTTTCCTGCTCACACAGAACACCAAAACATTTTTTTATCATCATAAATATACGATATATTGTATCTGTGAATAATAAATAGATGCAAACTGAAAGACTTACTTGTGGAGCACCTGGACATTCCTCCCATTCACAAGAATCAAGTTCTTGAAGATGGGCAGGGGGAAAGAACTTGGGTAACAAATGTTGCCTTATGCTGATAAGAAGGAAGAATGGAAATGGGAACAATATTCCGGCTATCGGTATCCAAGTCACCCCGAAACACATCAAAAAGTAAACCACTTGGAAGAGCGTAAATCCAACAATGTACTTGTACGGTACTAACTCCACAAATGAAGCATGAGAGCCTTCCAAGACCCTGTCCAAATCAATAGCACAATGACTAAATAAAACACAAGCCTATGATCTAAGCTCTAAAGTACTGTTGCATAATGTACTTAAATGTGACAACTATCTGCAACACATTAAAAAAGATTCTTACGGGGTTTCTAATGTTATCACTGTATGTGAATCTAGATTGAAGTCTAATGACAATGAAAACAATCAAAACTTGTCTAAAAGTATAAGAGGGCTTGTTCAGTTGTTGTTCCTCCATAGGAAATTGGAGCGAAAACTTTTAAACCACTTAAAACAATGACTTACTTGTAACGACGACTAGGGCTGATGAAGAGCAGCAATACCCTCTCAAAGAACTGACTGCCTGGAAGACTATCAATCGCCATGTAGGCAAAATATCCCCAGAGAACTGAGGTAGGTATCATTTTGATTGCAGCTATTCCCAATATTGAGACTCCCACAAGAAGAGACTGCAAGAGGTTGCTCACTCTTTGCTCATTCACCCGAACAGGCAAATGATCATCAATGTGTTTCTCAGGATCAAATTTTCCCTTCATGTCTCCCCCATCATCAGCTTTCATCACAGCCTCCTTCAAGTTTGCCAACTCCTTAGCATTTGGAGGAGCGCCGCCTTCCATTTCTATAAACACAGCCTCCATCCTTCCATAAATCTCAGAGTTGCTTCCATTTTGTTTCATGCAATCTTTTGCACTCTTCACCATCTTCTTTCGGATCACCTGCCTCCTTAGTGTAGCAAGACTCTTAGTGTGCATGGGGGACTGTGGAAGGACCCCATTTGATGGCGGAAGTCCAAGCAACCCACAAATCAATGTCTGTAACAATGAAAATAATCAGCATAGTCAGAAAAAGATTTTAGGAAAGAACAGAAAAATTGATCAAGCTCCCAAAACACACCATTATTCCCAGCAGTAACATATCATAATGGTATGCAGATGGTTTTTGAAGATTAAACTCCTGCTGTTGTGCCAGCTGTGATGCTACACTGTGGTCGAAAAAGTATAGACCTGCTATCATAATGGCCGGTATAATGGCTGCAAAGATGTAAGCAATAGGCACCTCCCCCATGTCCTGCAATTAAAATGTAAGCCTTTGATTAGTGTCCTAGGCAATTAGTTCTGCAGGGACCAAATATGAGAAGTAACTTGATGAAGAAAACTAATACCATTATGACTGTCCAGTGGTAAAGTGAATCTTTGTCCCATGGATATGGACAGAGGAGCCGCCTAGGAACTGCATGTGGGACTTCTCTGGGTACACCATAAGACATTGCTGTCCAAGCTATCACCATAAGGGGAACCCCATAGTCGGAAATAAAGCTTCGTAGCCAGCCTGTATTAGTCACCCGAAGACAGCTACTTAGAATAACCAAAGCCAGTTTTGGTACAAAAGTTTCAAGATGAGATCACAAAACAAAAATATCAAGTTATTACCTGTACCATACAACCATGATCTTGCTTTTCTGCTCTTAAGGGCAGTCAAAAGCAGACCAAAGCAGAAAATAACCGCCAGCAAGCCATTGGTGTAGAGCCATTGAAATTGGAACTCCTCCTTATCCGGATCCTCTTCTTTTGGCATACTAAATTCTGAGACAACTCCCTGCCAATAATCATGTATGAGAGTTAAAGTGAATGCACTAGCTCAAAACTTGTTTTGTTTCTTCTTAAGAAGCTCAGTACCTTGATAGACTCTTGGATGAATAGCACTGAAATCAACATGCCGAAAAGCTCTCCTGCAATCCTTGTAAATCTGGATATGATGTTACATGCATTGAAAATTGCAAGAAGAATCAGCAGCAGAGATGTCCAAACACAAACCCTGAACAAAAGCGCACCATGTACAAGTCATTAACATCATTTCCTGAGCTACATTGGCAACCTCAAAATTGAATAGCACAAAAATATTCATACCAACCAGTCCAAGCTAGAAATAACTCGCCGCCCAACTCCGGCCTTTTCTTGCTGAAACTGTACATATAATTGTACATAATGACGGTTGGTTCAGCAACTCCTAAAATCAGCAAAGGCTGTCCGCCGAATAATGACTGGATGACACCACATATTGCTGTAGAAGCTAATGTTTCCACTGTGCTCAATCTTCCCTCTACCATCATACAAACATAAAGTTTCAGACTCCATTAAAAGTCTCAACTAAAAACACAGAAACTAGCTATAAACTAGAACGTAATAGTAACTATTAAGTAGGCACATAATGGATTTTTATTAAGGGATTCTACTTGTTTAGCAATATGTTCATAAGGAGCACATGTTGTACCTGTATCTCTACTCAATTGCTCCCCAAAGGCGATCACCGGAAGCGCAGAAGCAAAGAAAATGTAGAAGGTTGGAGCTAATATCCTGAAAAGGAGTCAATACCCTCTGAACTAAGCCAAACAACATGATTGAATCAATCCCATTGAATCCAAAATCATACGACATAACTTACCTAAAGCCAGAACAAATTCCACCAATCCAGTCTTGTTTATAGCATGCTTTTCTTCCTTTCAAATCATTGACAATACCCTTGAATGGACTTCTGATGTTGTCCATTCCTGTTTTGCGTAGAAAAAAAACATGGATCAGAAATCTCATTGGTTTCAACAAAATTATAGCCAAGTCATGCGAATCCCATTAGCATTAGGTGAATTACATGATCAAAAACAGAATGAACAATATGAACACTGCCATAGTGTGATAGAGACACAAATGTGAAACAAAGTTTCAATACTATGATACACCAAACATGGGTATGCATGTTTAATAATAATATTGAATCATGTTACCTTAAAGAGGGTTGGCGTGTGGTTGATTATGAACAATGTGGGACGTGACAGGAGGCGGCGGATGAAGAGAGAGGCAGACAGAGAGTGTTGTTGTGTGTGTTACCGGCCGGGAAGGGTCGCCGGAGGTCTCAGACACTCGTGTTAAGGGGTGCAGGGACAAAGGGATCCCCTCTCTGTCCCTCTCTCCTTGATATTAGAAAACGTGTGTGTCTCTGTGTTTCTGGCTGTCTTGCTTCGCAAAATGTTTGGTTTTCGAGAAAGTTTCGGAGATATAAATACAGACGAGGAGGATTACATGCAGAAGGATCCGAGTTCAGAGTTGACCCGAGGACGAGAAGCTGACGTGGAGGTAGGGGATTAGCTGGAGGAGAGACGAGTTCGCAGAGCGCGTAACTGAGAATTTTGTTGTACTGCGAGTTTGTTGTGTTTTGTTCAACTTGGGTGTTTTGTTCAACTTTTGGACTCCCGGTCTAGCAAGATCTAAGTTATATTTCTTGTTTTGTCATACTCGATCACCATGAAAAAAAACAGAGATAAGATTATTATTCTTTTGTCAAATACAGAATTGACATCATTGCAAATAAAATTTGCAACTCGTACAACATACTACGGTATATAAGTAGAAACGTCAACGAGGTTTGGCTCAGTTGGTAAGGGCGGACTTGTGGTGGAGACTCCATCCGAGTTCGATCCCCGCTACCAACAGGTCTCGTTTGGTTCGCGATCTGTAAATTCCTGTGGAAATCCATGCCTGGAGGCTGGTGTGACAGACACGTGTCCACTGTCAGTCCTTCAGAGTTGAGGTTGCAGGTATGCCCTGACGATAGTGGTGTAGCGTAACCAAGCTCTCACCTAAACTTTTTCTAACATAAAACAGTATATAAGTAGAAACATAGTGTTAGCTAGCTGTTTGGTAGACACAGAATTGAAATTTTTTGAGGTCATGATCATCGATCAGCTAGCTAGCATCGGTGATCGATCCCCTTATATATGAACATGACATGTTGTGCCTCCCAACTCCGCGTGGATAGATATGATCAAGTATGCTCTTTTCTTTTCTGGGATTTCTGTCATTTTTATTAACTATCACTATCAGGATCAGTACTTTAACCAACGAAAATCAGTATTTTGGTCGACTTTCGTCGGCAAGATTTCTGTCACATATACTGTAGCACCCCGGGAGGGGAAACTACAGTAGCCACGAATTTAAGCCAATAAGAAGTCAACACGTCTGAAGGACGTGTCAACAACTTATTAACCTAAAGTCGTAGGCTTTTTAGTAAGTAAAATAAAATTTAATCTTTAATACTTTGAGTGACACCACAAAAACTTCTTAAAACATTCATCAGAGTTTATCTAATTTCGCGGAAGGTGGTCAAAATAAAGGGATCAATTAAAAACTTTAGCGAAAACAATAAAAATATACAACAAGGTTTATGAATCAGGGTGACACCTTTACTATATGAAAAAGGCTCTGGTATATGACTCGAAGGGTAAGACTGGAAAAGTGAGTACATCTTGAACCAAACATCGAGGAAGGAAGGAGGCTCCACACACAGCTCTCTCTATCTATCCCGTCACAGTACCTGCAATCAGTCTGTTGTAGGGGTGAGCGTCGTCCTCGCGTGCTCACATATAGGCCCACCAATGATAGGTTTGAAAACCATAAAACCATATATGTATACGTATAGATTTGAGCTCGTAATAAAACCATTTAGAAAATCTTTGGCACACAAAAATATCATTTTATATCTTTCGGGAAAACAATGCAGTATGCTAAAACAGGGGCCCAGAGCGCTCGATGAACAATACAGCCTGCAGGGCTTCACGAATCTCTGTGACTGAATCCCGGGTTTGTCTATACAACAAACCGGGGTCAACTACCTATGCGTCTAAAGATGAATAGTAGCGAGAGTGTTCATTTACAGCTAATGCCCAACAATTCTCTCGTAACAACACACCGCACTTACGTCTTGATTAACTCTGTGCTAGACGAGCGTAAGTGGGATAATTAAAATAAACAGGACATTGCCCTTCCGGAGGTTCACGGTCATCGACACCGTGGGAAGCGTAGTCTAAATACTAGGTCCCGCCACTCTCAGGTCACGCACCGGAAATCAGGACAACGGTGCTCAACATATCACATCATCGTATAAAAATCTTTTACGTCTAGCCTCAGGTTTTCTTGGCCCAATCATAGATCATTTATCATTTATATAAAGAAAACTTTCCCGAGGCATCGACCATGAGCATACACAAAATCATGCACTTTCTCATATATAAATAAAACCACTACCAAGGGGGTTCAGATTTCCTACCTGGAATTGTTGTTCCTTTCGTAAACTCCAAGCATCCAGGAACAGCCTCGGTGAACCGAGGTCACCGCGTAAGCTACCTCGTCCGATAATCACTGCAGAATTAAAGTAGCTTAGCAACTAAGAAACAATAACAGTCAACAGACCTCAACATTCCTAGTTTGACCAGGAATGTCCACATTGACTAAGTTGACCAACCAATTTTCTTTTATGGCACTTTAACCTTTTTAACTTGTCTTTCCAGTTATCGACTCTTTACTCAACTTACCGAAAGTCCGACTAAACTTCTGAACTTCCCTTTACCATTTTAATCTGAGGTTAGGGTGTCACATAATAATTCGTTGAATTACTATGGACACCCAACGTGTCACATCAACCAATTTATTTACCAAGAGTCGATTTACCGATTTACGTGAAACACCAACTTTACTTAACACGGTCAACTTGACATTTCCTAGAATTTACAGTTATCATTTTCCGATAACAATTTAACACTTTACCAATTTAACCAAAAAGTGTCAAACTTCATTGAACTTCAATTATTTACTAAACCGTTTTTCTGAAAATGGAACTTTCCCGAAATGAAAACTTTCTCTTAATGGAAACTTTCCCAAAATGGAAAGTTTTCCAAATTAGCAGGTTTCCAAACATAGAAGGTTTCCTAAAATGGAAGGTTTCCAATTACAGTTAGTTTCCGCTTTTAGCACGTTTCCTTATACGTAAATTCCAATTACGACACTTAACCCGACTAAACGGAAACAACACATTTGAAGGGATCAAAAGACTACCTCCTCGGCATTTCTGCCGGTTTCACTGCATCACTGGATTCGTTGCCGGAATCTCTTGTCGGATTCCGGTCAACTTGCCGGAATTTCACCGGAGTTTCCCCGTTAATCGATCACCAAGTTCTCGACACATATGCAGGAAAACAACATCCAAAAATCAACATCACAACAACAAATCAACATCTAATCCAACAACACAGTAACACAGCAACAACACACAGTAGCTCAAAAACCAGAAAACTGCCTCTCACCTCCAAACCATGATCGAACAGCTTCTCAGCCTTCTCAACCATCCCCTTACCAGACTCCACCCTCTGATCCACACTGAACCGAGCCTAGCTGCTCCTCCACAGCTGCAGCACACCGAGCAGCTCACTGCCTCATTCCAAAGCCTCACCAGCTGCCTCTAAGCTCTTTCCAAGCATCACACAGGTGTCCAAGACTCGCCAGAACACCAAGAATAGGTCGCCGGAGCTGCTAGCTTCGAAACCTAGAAAACCCGAAAACAATAACAGTGAGAAGAGGAGTTTTCGATTAAGGCTCGAATCGAATGATCAAAAGCATGGAAAAGGAAGAGGAAGAGAAGAGAAGAGAAGAAGAACCATACCAGTCATGCGCCGAATCGCAGCCTGGACGGCGAGTTCTCGCCGGAAAACAGTCGAGTCTTCCCCTCGCTCGATCTCCGGCTGTGGTGGGTGCATGGTGGTTGTGGAGGCTAGGGTAGGTAGAGGAAGAGAAGAGGGAGAAAAATAAGGTGGTCCGCCGGCCTAGGGTGGCCGGTGCCGGACGGATGTCAGTGGAGAGAAGCGGAGCTCGAGTTGACCGAGTGGGAAGGTTTGACTCGGTCAAACCTCTCTTCTCTATTTATAGAGAAATGAACGCCTGAGATCAGATCTTGGAAAGATCTGACGGTCCAGATTAAATGGAGGTAAAAAGTAAAAATGAAATGGTAAAACTCTTTTTAACGGAGTGGTAATTTAAAGTTACCGAAAACTTCGAAAATTCGTAGAAAATAAACCGAAGCTCCGAAAAATAATCCGAAAATACCGGGAGACTCGTGTCGACACGTACTATGACATCGAGTCATTAAATCAGGTATTTGGAGAACTTTTAAAAACTCGAAAATGAACGTGGTAGTTAACTCGCGAAGTTACCGAATGCGACTTAAACCTCAAATCTCGCCATTAACCACGGTTAAAACGTGCGGGGTCTCACATATACGTACCTCTATATAGATTCACAAACTAATTTTGGACAAATTTCGACAACATTTAACAATTTTGACAACACCTAACAATTCTAACAACACCCAAAATTTTTCTGCCGTTTTTTTTCAAATGAGTTGATGTCTAGATCTGTAAATATAAAGACTTTTCGCCGGCAAAATTATATATTTCGTCGGCTAAAATTTTATAATTTCGTCGGCTATAGTTTACAGACTATAGTCGACGAAACAATTAGTTTAGCCGACGAAAACATATTTTGCTGCAAAAAATCCACTTTAGCCGATTAGCCGATGAAAAAAAATTTCATCAGTCTATTTTTTTATTTCGACGGCTATGTTGTTTATGCTCTTAATTAGTGTATATACCAACTCTCACCTACGCGGCTACGCATATCACTTCCAACCCTGATGACATTCTCTTCTCTTCGAAAATTTACAGAGGAAGAAAACTAGAAAAGAGAGAGACATCATATGTTTCTAGCAATGAAGACACGCTCAGCTTTTATATAGATACGTACGTACAGAAGATCCTAGATGGCTATGCACAGCTTATTTCGCAGCTTGACTGTATATACATGCACGCATGACAAAACATTATTCATTAGTACATGGAAAATCTCATGCGACGAAATTATTTCATTATATAAGAGACAATTTTCGTTGCATAAGTCCTTAAGCGAGGAAATAAATAAAATTGTCGCATAAGTGTATAATTCTACTAGTGATTGGTGTTGGCATTCTTTTACACAATAAGGAAACGCACATGAATGGTTTAGGAAGTTGTTTATTTTTAATTTGGTGAATATTGATAATAATCTTTACAGTTAGGTTTTGACACCTAGATTGATTATCTGTGTGCACTTGAAAAGGAAGGAAAGCTAACGTGATTAGGTTCAATACAATCTGATTGTTATTTGATTTGAGATAATCATATATATATATATATGATATTATTATGCATGTCTTTGTAAAGTAACAGGAGAATGACATATCTATTGAAAACCAATATGATTAAAGACGTGAAGAATGAGTAGAATTTCTTCATCTATAAAAGAAGACGTAGCAGTTATTGGAAAAATTTTCTTTTGACGCATATTTTCGCTGCAAACTAGATTGAGAAAAAAGGTTGAAGTTCAACCGTTCCATGTTGATTTGAATTTCCTGTTTATGTGATTAACACACTCAAGATGCCAGTAGAGTTGTGATTCAAGGTTCAAGAACACGGTCGGTTCTTTGGAGATTAAAAAAGAAGAGTGGTTCAAACATATCTACTAAGATTCTAGAGAGAGTAACCGTGTTCAGTGCTACGTAGTTTGTAATTGACTAGTCCTTGATTCATACTGAAATCTTTTTTCATTAGGGGCTTTCGTGAGTTAAAGGCTCGACAGTGTTTTTCCTTAAATTGAGGTTCCACTGGGTAAACAAATTATGGTGTTTGTGCTTTACATTTTTCCAATTCATCGATGATTGAAAGTCTGTTTGAATCCTTACTCACGTTTCAGTTCCTTTAATTAGTACTAGAGCGGGTCACTAGATATACTTAGTGAGGTTTGTGGGTTTAGTTTAAAGATGGAATATGATGCAACTGCTGGTTTGATCAATATTCCTCATCTCTTTAATAAATCATTGATAAGTAATCTCAAGACTTTTGAGGTAAGAATCAAGCCGAAGAAAAAGGTAAATTCTGTTTCTTTTCTTCTATCCATAATAGCAATTCCTCTGGTGATATTGATACTTCGATCTATTGATTTGATGTGTTTACCGTCAAAGATTTTGAAAAGTTTCTCAAAAATAAAAAATCTTCCAAGTTTATTAAAAAATCGTCTTGTGTAAAATCAAGTTGCTTTGAGAATGATAAAATTGATAATTTAAATGTTACTTGTGGGAATAAAAAGTATAATTTGCATGCAGGTAAATCTTTAAGTCCACTTGGAGCAATAGTGAGTCTGATACGCACTTTGAAAAAGGAGATTTTGTAGCTCTTACTTCCACCTTTCATAATAGCTTGTCTAATACAATTGGTGTTTCGCATGAAAATACGAAGTCTGAAAATTGGGACATGGAAAAGGTTGAGTTGATTGATAAAATCAAAGTTTTTGAAGTTGATGTAAAAGTTCAATATGATATAAACGTGTTTCTAACCCGTGAGAATGAATGATTGTAGGTTGAACTAAAAGAAGCCCAATTTAAATTCAGCTGGATGAAAGTTACAAAAAATGATTGAACTTGGAAAGAGTCATAATAAACTAATGAAGTTTGTGAAATAAAGTCGTCTACATGATAACAATGTGCTTTCAATCTTGTTTTCGAAAGCCGATGATAAAGGTTCAAAAATAGAAGCTGCACCTCAAAGGTTAATTCCACCTCATCTCAAGGATGCTCATGTAAGTACTGATGTTCGTTTACATGATCATTAGCCAAGGTATGGCCATAAATCAAAATCTTTTGTTCTTACATGTCATTTTTGTGAAAAATCAGGACACATTCGTCCAAAATATAATTTACTTCATAAGAACACTCAAACAAAGAGGAAGCAGCCAAGGTTAAACCCAACTGAGTCGCTGCAGGCGAGTCTAAAAGATCGGTTCAATGAAGGAAAAATCGGTTCAGTGGTGTATAAGTTGAAATTGCCCTTATTGCCAAAATACATCTTGTCTTCCATGTCTCTCTTGAAGCAAAAGATAGGGATCAAGTAGTGGTTGCTGCACATCGACCTTCCCATGTTGCCCCTCACAATCCTCGTTGGTATCCAGACACGGTTTTGAGCAGATCTATATTCAAGAAGGGCAATGCAGCTGTAAGTAAGGGTTAGTTCAGTGGCTTGGAGCACCACCGGAGGAAGCTGATGACATTCTGAGACACTCCAGATTTTAAAGCTTAATGTCAAGTTGTTTTGAAAGGGGTGGATTGTTACAAGAATCACTATCTTGGTGTGGCTAGGAGAAATAAGACACTCATGTGCTATGCACGTGAGCTACTAGGGATAAATTGTCTGTTAATTAGGGATAAATTGTCTGTTAATTAGGGTTAATGATAGTTAATCAAGATTGTAGTTAATCAGTTCTCAACTACAGCACGAGTGACATGTGTCCATGTGGTTGAGACTATAAAATCCAACTTTGTAGCTCTCTCTTCGTTGTTCAGAAAATACAATATTTTTCATTCTCTTGTTTTCTTTAGTTCGTAGCTTCCAATTAGAGGCAAAACACTAATACGCCGGCGCCGTCGGAGATTCCATTAACGGAGGTTCAGATCTAAGTCATCGTCGATGGAGATCAGGCCAAATCGGAGAGGAGCGTCAAGAATGCAGCTGATGACGACGTCACTGATGTCGCCGATGAAGCTGATGTTGTTCTCGTCGCCAATGAAATGCAAAGCGGCTCGCTGGCCCCTTAATACTTTTGAAATTGTGAGATTGGATTAGATTGTAGGAATTTAAGCTCCGGTGGTTTCGATCAAAGAAGAGAAACATCCAGGTATCGTTCCTTCATTGTCTATGAATTCGTTGATTCATTTACTGGCTGGGTAATTCGATTTTGACAAAGATTGAGTTTCCGGCGCAATAATCGTCCGGAGAGATTCGAGCTGAAGCTTTGTATTATGAAGTTTTCACTGGGAAGAGGTTGCTAGGGATTCAGAGTTTGTGAAGGCTAGTTGCGGTTTGTGACCCTAGAGATCTGATTTTTGAGGCATGGAAGAATCTGGAAGCAGTTGTTGGTGGTATGGTGATGAGCAATGCGGCTATGGAGATTGAAGGGTTCGATAAAACTGCGGCTATGGAGATTGAAGGGTTCGATAAAACTCTCACCTCTTCCTTTTGTTATTGATATTTTCATGTTGATATGTCAGTCTGAGTTAAGTAAAAATCAAGATTGTAGAAAGACAAGGATGAACAACTTACATAATTATTGACCGCCAGAAATCGGAAATCCCAAGTACATAAAACCACAATAGTGAGTGAGTGAGTGAGTTTTGAAGAGGAGAGTAGGTATGTGGCTGGGTGTCTCCTAAATCTCATCTTGTATCATTAATTATTTGGGAGATAGATACAGCTTTAGTGTTGGTTACAAACATACAATAATCCAAAGGGCATTTAGATGTGAAACTACATCATCATGATTTGTGTATTCGATTACTACGGATCGTTATCAAATTATTAGGGTCGTTAATTGATTATTATAGGTTTATTAAGGTCAGCATCTCAATTACTAGTGGCTAGGAACTCGGTTACTAAGGGCCAGTAAATCATTATAGGGGTCGGTAACTGAAAACTGGGGGTCAATAACTGAGTGACCAAAGAAAATCCGACAACTAGAATTCGTCGATAGGAGAAATTCTAAGTTACTGGGTATCAGTAATCGAGTTACAGGTGGTTATTGGGGGTTAGAAACTAAGTTACTACGGGCTAGTAACTGAATTATCGGTGAACCGGAATCCGACGATCGGAGAAATTTCGAGTTACTAGGTATTAGTAACGAGTTATCAGTGGTTATTGAGGGTTATGAACTGAGTTACTAGAGATAAGTAACCGAATTACCGGTCACCAGAATCCAGTGACCGGAGAAATTCAGGGATTACGAGAGTCCGCTGACTAGAATTCGACGACCAGAGTCAGGACGACTGATGATCAAAGTCTGGCAAAGTCTTCTCTCGCTTACATTTTCTCTTTCTGTACATGTACAAATGTCAATGGTAAATATGTCTTGAAAAATATTATTTTAATACGTTTTTAATGAATATCTGTGTAATTAAATATAAATAAGTACGTGTATCTTTTATTCAATTAAGTTTTAAAATCTTTATTTTTATTAAAATAGTGTTTGACTTTTTTATACAAATGGTCGTTAGCCCCTGCCCTTAAAAATGGAGAAAACATGGGACACGGGTGTTGTCTCACACTGCGTACGTATGATTCATAAAGCAAAATTGAATTCCTCACTTCGATCGACCAGTGTCTTACACTACCTTTGGGGCAGTTTCATGATGCTTTGCCATGACTCACCTTTGATCATTGGTCAAAGTTAGTAGAAATGGGTCACTGCAAGATCTTTGTTCTTGGCTTCGGTGAATTATGATTCAATATCTTTCATTCATCTCACAATAAGAACATGATAAAAGTAGAGAATGCAACAATAAATTAACCATGGTATTCAACTTCGGAAATATGTTATTTTGGAAAGTTTGATACATATTTTCAATGTCGGAACCAGCTGCGTGTTGCCCAGTATGGTTTGAATCAAGCAAAACCTCATTTCCATTAGATGTTTTGGACAGCAAATGCAATAACGGTAAGGTACTAAAATTGTTAAAAGACAGAAAGTTGATTAAGATGAAATAACAAACGACCCTATACTTCAATTTAGGATGCCTGGGATCGCAGCAAATTAACTAGAGATCGAATCGAATTAGGATATCATTTGTAGTTCATACTGTATCCACCTATTACATCTTTCATAGGGCTCTTGTGCCATTGTAGGACATCTTGTAGGGACAGAATCCTCATTCACACTGGATGATTTGAAGAAACACAAACCTACCTCCATCAGATAGTCTCCACCCTTATAACACTTTAGCCATGGATCAGCGCCGAGTTCTTGAAAGACAACATTAAGAAAATCACGGACCGTGTAAGCTCTATATGGATACATTCCATGCTTCATAAGCCACTCTTCTACAGGATACATGTTCCACACCTTGATTGCCTTCTGGAAGTAATAGTTAGGGGACGGATATTCGTTAATAGTACATAACCCATGTTTATTGTATTCATCCTCCCAGAATGCCTCATTCGACATCGCACCTGGTCCTAAGCTTTTCCAAGCTATGCTGAGCTCAGATTGCAGGGTTCGGGTAACTATTAAGAAGAAAACATTGCTGAGAAACTGAGAGAACAAATCAAAATGAAATAGAGAAACAAAGTTATTAATTAAAGAGAAATAATAAACCACCTGATTTGAATGAAAAGGCTCGGAACTAGGTTGCGGACAATATTCGATAAGTCTGTAACTGTTGAAACCTAAAGGATCAGCTGGGTGAATTAGCGATGTGTTAACCGGCCGAAAGCCGACCAAAGTGAAACGCGGCTCTGAAACTGAAGGGTCACTCGACTTTGGGACTTGAAATGCGAGTTGTATCAGCTGATAATAGGGATCATCACCAGCCAGACTTATTTGGGGAATTGAAGATAGAAGGAAAAATGAAAATATTACAAGTGCTTCCATAAGTTTGATGTGTGTAGAAAGGTTTGAAGATCAAGAGGATTGAAGTGACTAAGAAAGTATAGTAACATTAATATTTATAGGCGGTTATGTTGGTCTGCATGCATTTACCATGACTAGCCCTTACTTGCCCAAATATTGTTGTCAGGTTAGAAACATCTCCCGCATGTATCAATGTGTTGATTCAAACTGCATATTCCAAATTCATGCCAAATGAAGGGTAGAAAACTAGAGGGTTAGCTTTGACTGTTTCCTTAGTCATATCATGAAAAAAGTGGCACCTTGTCACCGAATCTTTTTCCTTTTCCTGCTTATTCAGAAATTAGGAGTAATTTCCCAATATGAAGGAAACAGCAATGGAAAATTTGATCGGAGTAAACCAGAGCTATCATAATGCTCCATATCAATTCTGGGTGGACATTGGGTTTTAACTATCTTGTTTACTGTAATCGTTATTGTTTCAGATAGTTAGGGAGGAGAGTGAAATTTATTTCTACCACTGATATCTCTCATGCCTGTAATTTGTCTCCTCGATATTAAAATTCTTAATACTATTCCTCAAAAAGGGAATCAGTCGAATGACTGAGATATGATACTAGCTAGATAAAGGTTCCAAGCCTGGAAATTTACCATCTTAAAGCTAACTAGGCCACATAAATACCAGCCTCAAACATTAAACAGAGGCATTTTCATTTGTCTTTCATAAGAAAATATTTAACTCGAATTTCTCTCATTTCAGAACAGACCAATTTGGATCAACGTGACCAAAGATCTTATGAACCAAAGACCAAAACTAACACACCCATTTTCCAGAAAAGGTAAAAATTTTAAGAAACAAAAAATGAAATTTCATTTTTACATGATTAGATCCATCATGTTTGCTAATCTTTTCATTTTTGCTGTTTTTCTAGAAGGGCGCGGCGAAATAGAGATTTTTATTTTTTCAAAAATTAATGGAGGTGTATTCAGCAAATATGAAGGTGTAACTAGAATCCTTCAAATCTCAATTCTTTTTTAGAGAGAAAAACTGAGATGAATGAGAATAATGAGTTAAACCAATAAACTGAAAATAAAAAAAATATAAATTGAAAAATAAAAAAGGATGGAAAGCAAACTGACAAATGATGAAAAAAAAATTGACACGCACGTCGCGGGTGAATAGGCTAGTGTGTGTGTGTATATATATGAAAGTCACAAGATTATTATGTTAAAGGTAAATCATGCATCATGCAGTTCAATGATATCGATTATTTCAATTTTAATTTTAATTTTCCTACAAAATTTGTATTGACCATCAACTTACTCACATGGATGTTGCCATTTTATCATTCAAATTAAGATTATCTTATGATTAAGTTTAGTAATATACGTTTGAATTGACCACATATTCGTAACGTAAAATTGAGAAGTATCTCCCTTGCAAGGAAGCGTTTGATGAGGAGTTGAATATTGAATCAAATTATTGCATTACTTAAGTTACTTGACAGAGATTTCATTTCCTCTTACTACCTTCTCCTTCCATTCGAGCGCTAGCTGATCGATAATCGTCCTGCGCTTACCATTTTATCAGGTATCTTTTTCTCCACTGGCCTTCACTAATATGTAATTCGATCAATTGTTACAATTTATGTGTATATATGTTATGTATGGTCGAACCGATCATGATTTTGGATCTTGGTTCGCATTTCATATTTTCTCCTCATAATATAGCTAGGAAAATCATAGATCTTGTGTAAAATCTATGCATTATTAGGCGTTTAGTAATGTAAAACCCTAAATCCTAAACCGTAAACCTAATTCACGATTTAATGACGTCGACTTCTGTATGAGTTGCCTTGACATCAGACCGAGGATGCTGGGTCTGCCCTCGGGCGCCATGACACTTCTTTGAAGACTTGGTAGCACAAATGAGACGGAGATGGCAAAATTAATCTGGCTTTGTCATCCCTTGTACCACATGGAACTTCATAGTTCATTTCTGTTCTGTAACTGACTGGAGTAGGCGATGGGCGGCTGAGATTCGTATGTAGTACATATATATATATGCACTCAAGAGAACAATTCAGATTCGGCTAGCTATGTTTCTCTTGTCTCAGTTCTTGTATTACTCTTCAACTTATATCAGATATTGATCCTGGTGCTGCCGCCAAGTTTTGTTTTTTACAAACTCGATAACGAAAACGATTTGTTCTTCACTAGAATATATATGAAGTCCCATACCCTTATTCTTTCCCTTGTTAATTTCTAGCAAATCATTAGAGCTGAAAATGTAACTAACTAATATATAAGAGAATACGTAAGACAGCCTATAGCTAGCTAGACAGGAAAACTCAAAAGCCATCAAAGGATCACTCTTATTGAATCATTAATCGATGATATGTGTGACATATATATCTATAATTCTATACACACGATCGAGTAGCGTGTGAAGATCTTTGTTTGCTTTAAAATTAAACAACTAAACAAGGGGGTTTCCTACTTTCCTCCTTGCCCAGCTAGCTTGATTAAGAGGGTCATATACTGTTCAAAACTTCTTATATTTTGGATATTTTTTCTTTTTATTTTTTTCCCTTTTTGTTTCTTTTTCTTGGTGGAGAAAAAGAGCTCAATCTCATTTTAAGTCTCCTATCGATTGCTGTTCTCTCCTCAAATCTATAGCAAGAACATGCATTAGTTGTAACCACTTCTATTATCATATTGGGGTCAAACATTTCTTGCTTGCTTTTTGTTAGCTTCGATCTGTTGCATATGCTTTGTTGTTTTTACTCTTGGTGTATCTATCTGTTTCCTCTGCTGTTTTCACTTGCTTAGCGGGATTACAGTTTTTCAACTCAACTTTGAACCCTTACTTTTGTCCTAATGTTACTGTCACTCACCGATCATGTTAAAATTTACCATGCTTTTCAACCTTCGACTTTGAACGGATCTTACATCTCTCTGCTGTCATATCTTAACAGAAAATACCAAAAATTCTGCAGCATAACTATATAAACTATATGCAGTGTCGATCTGATATAGTTAATAAATTCAAATTTCCCTCATTTGTGAAGAAGCATGTCTAGTCCTCTTCGGTTTGTCTTCCTTCCATGCCTGCTCCTTTTCGTCGTTATCGCAACTCTATTCCGTTCGTCTCAGGCCGATGTTGGCACCTCTGCACAATACAGACCACCTTATCTACGTAAGTATTCCCTGCTCGATCACAAGCATATACTGAAGCTAGTTTTAAGACGTTCATTTCCTAACGTACTGCTTAAGTTTCTGATATGCAAGTGTGCACTTATTTTATACCCTTTAACACGACTCTAATCATGAGGGGTACATGCAGCCACGGCCTGCTTTGGCAGTGATGCGTCGCAGTTTCCATCGAGCAACTTGTTCGGGTCAGCCGGAGAAGGGATATGGGACAACGGAGCAGCCTGTGGAAGGCAGTATCTGGTGAGGTGCATAAGCGCCGCTGTCCCGAAAACTTGCGTTCCGGGGAAGACGATTCAGATCAAGATTGTGGATCGCGCGCTTTCTTCTAAGTCTAGGCCTTCGAGGAATGACGCTACCATGGTGCTTTCCACAACTGCATTTGCCGCTATTGCCAACTCTTCTGCTTCATTTGTTAACGTCGAATTTCAACAGTAAGTGGTGATATTCAGACCAATATATCCCACTCGATCTTAATTTCTTTAAAGCTAGCTTCTTCTTATTGTCAGTGTTATCGTGTTAATCAAGTTTTGTTTTTCATTTACTTGCAGGGTTTGAATCAAAAGGCATGTAATAACGTGCAAATTGTTGATGATCAAGATCGAGACGCCAGGCAGGGCCCCTATATGCTTTCTAGAATTACTTACTTTCAACATATTTGTTCAATTATTTGGTTACCGTAGCTGGCTGATCTTTACTTAGAATTGGCTTATTAATTATGTATGTCTTATTTTCTGCAAGTTGGTATACAGTTGAAATTATAATGTGCGTCGATCTTTTCTAGAAACCTTGGATATTATTTTTAGAACGTACAGATTGAATTGGAGATCGATCATCAAGCTGATGTGTATATATATCAAAAATTATTCGGTGCACCATTATTCTGTATGTTGGTGGTGCACGTGAACTGTCTATGTCATCTCGATCACACCGTTTGATTACATTCTCGCCATTAGATGTATGCACTGTTCACGTTTGTTTTTTTATCCGGTACACCGAATACTATATATATGTATATATATATATATATATATATATATATATATATATATATATATATTAGAAGATCATAAGGTTCTTCAAATTGAAGCTTAACGTCTTAACTGTGTGTCGATATGGAATAAGTTAACGAGGCGTATCAAACTAACGGAAGAATTACTTGATGTATATGAATTAAGGAATGATCCAAGCAACAGATTGCGATTATTTTCTAATAAACGCGTGCTTGCCTGAGATTCTACTCCACCCACATGAATCCATCTTAGTCTCAAATAGACGTCCAAAATCCAAGCCTTACTACCTAATTCATAGTTTAGTACTAATTTGTTTCACATTTGTTTAGAATTTAGTATCTAGCTTGATCGAGCTTCAAACTCTCTTCCAGAAAAGTAGAATTAATCACGTATTCCACACCTTTAAGCGGCTAGCCATATTATGAACGGTACCTCCTAATTAATATATTTATTTTTTCAAGTTTAGTGTCTGAATGTCGATGCATCATTCTAGTGATTTTTTCTACAAATTACCTTAGTGTCTGAATGTCAATGCATCATTCTAGCTAGTGACATCATTCATATATGGTTTGCCGAAAAAGATGGAAGAACGATGAAGAACTCGACACCCTGATCGAATTCAGGTACAATAGCCGGCGGTGTGATCCCTCACATTCACAAGTCTCTCATCAACAAGTTAGTCCTCTAAAGAGTAGGATTACATTGTTGTGGTTCCCTGTATTTGTCAACCCTCTTGGGAAAATGAAACCTCCTCTGTACATCTTTGTAACATACTTTCTATTAGTTTAAGGGAAAATTTCTAACAAGAGTACATGATGTACAAGTCACTAAGAATTAAGATGAATATTCTTAACAAAACATCACAACAATACATGAAGTTCAAAATCAAACTCAACATCTATACATACCATCAATTTGACCGGTAGTCTATTTGATTCCGTTAATTTTATAAGAGCAAATTCATCTCTTGAGCAGTGATAATGATAAAAGGAATAAAAAAAATGTAGATAAAAGCCCAATTTGTGGCTTCATTGTTCTGCTCCCACCGAAGTGACCAAACCCTTTTATCATCTTCTCCAAACACCAATCAGATTGAACACCGAGATCCAACTTTATCTTTGGTTTGAAATAGATACTAAGACTTTGCATCGGTAGTGAATATAAATTATAGAGGATTTTTTGGTGTAAAGATTTTATATGAAGGTTTTATAAGGTTCTGGTCTAAAGAATGGCACAGCGAAGTTAATGATTCAAGGCCAAAAGCTTGGACTATCAGTATGGCAAGCAAGGAGAGACCGAACACCCGCAAAACTAATCCGGACACCCTTCTCATCGTCTGATCTCATATAAGGAATCAAATTCAAAGCTATAATGTCTCACGTCCTTTAAATCAAATTGTCTTGATCATAGTTACTAAATCATGTCTGACCCTTCCAAAATCTGAGTTTGCTCAGAGAGCGAGAAATTGGGTTGTGGGTCGTCGGAGAGGAGAAAAATAGCGGTCTTAGAAGGAGTGAGGGAGAGAAAAATTGGGCAGTGGTCGCCAAAGAGGGAGAGCACTTGCTGAGAGAGAGATTAATAATCACAAGGGTTAGAGGTGTTATAGACTAAAAATATGTAGAATTATCAACTTTATGTACCATTTTAATATTTTATAAAGTTGAGTAACCTTAATTCTCAGTGTCTCATACACCACATACTCAAGTTAAATTTTTTTACAATGACGTCGGGTTTTGCAGGTAGAAACCCGAGGCTTTAATGACGGAACTACTAGGGTCCGTGTTACCCTGCCTCTGCACCAACGGTTCTTCTGGAACCCCGCCTCAGGGTCTCTCCGGTGGATGTGATCCGGGTCACCTACAGGTACGAGAGACATGCAGGGAGATGTCGTACCTGAGCCATGATCAATCATGGCTGTGAAGTTTGCCCTAGCAAAGCAGAAGCAGCTCTTAACCCTAATCATGTCCCGCCTCCAGCCACGATGGCTCCACCAATGGTCAATATGGCCAACTCCTCCAAAACTCTAACAGTTTCGGCATTTCTAGCTCTAGCAACGCTGTTCTCAAAGAAGAAAAAGTCGATGAAGATCCGAGAGGTTCCAACTTTTCCCTCTCTGGCCAAGGTATCTAGTCTTTATCGTGAAAGAGAGGAGGATGAGGTCTCTGGTGCTAAGTGGGTGTGGCATGCGTTGGATTTGGAGCCCTCTCTTCTGCAACAGGATGAGATGGGCCTTAGCATCTATGATGGAGGTGAGTTGGTGATCAGGAGGACCGGTAAATCACTAAAGAAAGCTTTGAAGAAGAATAGAGGACTGGGGCGCCCTCGAGGAAGCAAGAACAAGAAGCTCGCTTTGGACAGAGCTGTGTCAGAGTCCATAGAGTCAAGATTGTCTGTGTATTCAGGTGTCGAGACAGGCCTCAAATATGAGGCCAAGGAGGAGTGGTCCTTAGAAGCGGCAAATTTCCTAGTTCAACTAGGAAAGATCCTTGTTTGTTCCTAATATTGGTTCAAGTTCTCGCATCGATGAAAGGTACACCAAACGATGTTTGAGGCCTCTAATCAGAGCAAGAGAGCTGATATTTGGTTCATCAGGTTCATTGCTTTTTCTAGTTTAGGTTCACTTTTTAGACACATAGTTTTGAGGTTATTATTTCAATTTCTGGTTTGTTTTTTCATTCTAGTTTTATTTCAGTTTTGAACTCTTGTACTTGAGCAATCTTTGAATCCTCATGTATTTGACCGCTAAGGTCGTTTATGATCAATAATAATGGGAATATATACTCCCTTTACCTAAAAAAAAGTTAAACAGAATTCTGTTTATTATTTGAAGTTTCGGACTTGTAGGAAAGGTACAAAAAATGTCACGAGTTTTGAATTCCTGTCAAAACGTTTAACATATCAAGCTTCATTCAACAAACTAAACTGAGGCGAAAAAAAAACTCAGGTAGATCAAATGAGTAGGCAGAATCCAAGAACTATCAATCATTTATGAGGATTACTAATGATTGATTGTGCGTCATGGATCTCCCAGGAAGTAACAGCATAACCATTCTCGCTCTACAGAGACTATTCAAGCACAAACAAGCTGGAAGCTTTACTACTAAAAGAGACAGGCAACTATCCCTAACACACCCTAGATGAAATGGGAAACTGTCAGGAGTTCCAGATGGATGAGACCTTTGGAACATCCACAGGGAACATGTCAATCTCATCCATCCACGGGTTCTTTTCCTTCACTGGATTTACAGTCCTCAAAGCCTTCCAAACTGCGCTGTTACACTTGAATCCAGATCCAAATGCTATCTGCCATGTTCTGTCACCTTTCTTCATCCTCCCCTTGGCTTCTGTATAAGCCAGTTCATACCAAAGAGAGCTGCTTGAAGTGTTGCCAAATCTGCAAAGGGTCATCCTTGAAGGCTCCATATGCCTGTCTGAAAGCTGCAAGTTCTTCTCCAATTCATCCAGAACGGCTCTTCCTCCAGCATGTATGCAAAAATGTTCGAAAGCCAGTTTGAAATCCGGGATGTAGGGCTTCAACTTCATCTTAAAAAGCTTTCTCCCAACAAGTGTAGCAAAGAAAAGCAACTGTTCAGACATAGGTAACACCAAAGGACCCAAAATTGTAATGTTGGTCTTCAAAGCATCCCCAGCAACTGCCATAAGATCTTTTGACAAAGAAACTCCAATTTTCCCTGCAGGATCCTCTTTTTGAGTAACACAAGAGAAGCACTTGTCGTCGGCACCTTTGTGTGTTCTAACAGTATGGACTAACTGGTACTTGGCACAACGCCTATCAGACCTATTGTTCGAAAGCAACATTGCAGCTCCCCCCATTCTAAATAAGCAGTTTGACACCAGCATTGATCTGTCATTCCCAAAATACCAATTCAAAGTGATGTTCTCCATACTAATCACCAAAGCATAGGTATTCGGGTGGACTTGAAGAAGGTCCTTAGCAAGATCAATCGAGATCAAACCAGCACTGCACCCCATCCCACCAAGATTGTAACTAATAATATTCCCTCTTAGCTTATAATGATTGATCACCATGGCTGACAAAGACGGTGTTGGATTGAACAAGCTACAATTCACAACCAAAATACCAATGTCCTTCGGTTTTACAAAAGTTTTCTCAAAAAGCTGATCAAGGGCACCATACATTACCATCTCAGCTTCTTTTCTTGCCTCTGCCATACATGGATTAGGAGGCACCCTTATAACAGCTTCAGGGAGATATGTAGACTCCCCAAGACCTGACCTCTCAACAATTTTGTGCTGAAACTCAAGATTCTCCCCAGTGAATGTCCCTATCGAATGTGAACATTTCATGAACACTTGCCTAGTGGTTTTTTGAGCATCTTCTGGCTTGTAGCATGAGAAGTCAACAAGGTAGACTGGGCGGGGACGAGTGAGGAAGTAGAGGGTGGACAAGAAAACCAAGAGAGTTGAGCAAAGAACAACAGATATGAGATTGAGCCTCAAATGATCCCAAAGGTCATGGAGGTCTTGGAGTGAGAATGTGGAGAGTTGTGCAGCAGTGAGAACAAAGAGAGGGGTCAGGAACAAGTACATTCCATGAGTGATGAGGTAATGGTAGCCAAGCTTTACATACTTCAATTTCACAGATTGTTTGAAGTCAGGGAGCTTTGATGATGATAGTGATGCTGATATTAAAGGAGTTTTTAGATTGGACCCTGACATTTTATTTTACAGAAAATTCTAAGAGATGGGTTTGATAGGTCTAAATCTAAATTCCACAAAACTAACAGAAATTGGGTGATATAAAATGGAACAGATATGTTAAAGAAGAGTGAATCCTTTCTTCTCCAAACAGAATTTCAACACTGCATTTGGGTGGTCAATAGTAGAATGGCTTTAGGATGTAAAACGATGATTTCGGGGTTTTTAGGAAGAGAATTATCAAACCCAACAAGAAGACAGGAACTTAAGAGAACTTTTTACAATAGAGAAAAGCAAATGCAGCTCTAACGATCCCTGCAAAATGAATGACCCGCAAATCCGCAATCACATCACTAACCAAAAAAACACATACTTTATATGATACAAGTCAAAAAGATACAATCTTAACCATTTCAAGAAATATCAGGTAAATTTCTCACCTTTACAAAATAGGAAAAACCAACAGTTCAAGCTATGCATGCAACTAAAATTAAAGAAACCAGCATTGCAAGAAACCCAGATGAGAGCATTGCGTTTTGAGATAAACCCAGATGAGAAAACTGACCTTGAATGCAAATCTAACCAGAAGTTCTTGTGACTATTATGAGAGAGAGAGAGAGTGTGTTACAGACACTAACCTGAGAGTGAGAGTTACAGACACTAAAAGATTCTTGTGACTTTATTATGAGGGAGAGAGTGAGTGTGAAGCAGAGTAATGATTTTCAAATGAACTTTGGTAGCAATGAATGTCTTGTGTTGTGCTGAGTTGTAAAATTGTAACGAATTTATATACTATTCTGGCATATTGGAGTTGAAAACTATTGTCTATACGTGATAGTATTCACACGTTGATGATAGGTCACAAGTAGAAAAATCAAAAATGCAAACTACTAGTTGACACGTCAACAACACTTGGAAGAACCAGGAATGAAGATTGCTTAGAAAAATGGTCACAAGAAATCAAAATCAGAAGCTGCTCGTCTTTGAAGGAAATGTGGGTGATATCAAAATGGATTTTACAAACAATGTTGGTATTTTAGGACTTTGAGTTGTGTGGAACAATGAAGAGAAGGAAAAGGACTTCTCTCCTCTGATGTGGAGATTTATTAATCGACTTGATCTTATTTCTTAATGGTTGGAAATGCAGGACAGAAGGCTTCTAAAATTACCCTTACATTTTTTAGAAGGTAACCAAATCCTGATCTCTTTATGATCTGTAAAACTTAACCAAATCCCTTGTTGTGTGGTATATCAAAACAAAAACCCGAATGTTTAGCTGAAGAAAAAGATCGCATCCGTTTCATAGTTTTGAGATTTCTAGTTTATTGGTATGAATGAAGGTGAAGTTTACAGTGAACCACAGGGTCCTTTATACAGTAGTAGTACTCCACAGAGTAAATGCTGCCAATTCTCAGTGTATGGTTTTCTTCAATATACTGAATCCATGGACCATGTTCAGAAAAGAGAGGCAGGTTCAGAGTTCCAATACTACTCAATAATGTTACAAAACATAAAGTTTGAGTAATTACGAGTACTGCATACTATACACTTTTGCAGGGCAGGCCCTAGGCCAAGGGAGGACATATGGCTACCAACAACCAGGTACCACAAGAATTTATGTGAGAACAAAAATGAAAAATGATGCACCTATTATCTTTAACAACTAATATTAGTTCTCAACCCAAAGACAAGCTAAACCGCTTGGGTCAAGAAGAGACATCTCCCCTTCAATTCAAGTTAAATTGAGGTTCAGAGTTTGATCGGCTAAAATTTTCAATACATATTCCTAGTCCTATAGCAATGGAGAAAGTGAAGATGATATCAAACTCGCTTACTCCAAAGGTCCTGCGTAAATAGAGATGCTTTTAGAATTCATTTTGTTTCATAAAACAGCTAATCCATCTGGGTTTTGAGGGAGCTTTATAATTAGAATTGCTGAAATCCCTCAGTAATTTGGGTGGTTTACATGTACTGAAAGCACTTTCACGCCATAATTGAGAAAGAAAAAAACAAGCATACATGCTTCTGATAAAAGCATTTTGAGCATCACAAAAGCGTACAAGCTCAGACACAGAGAAAGCAGTTGAGCAGATCAAACAATTATGGAATGGTAACATAGAAAGTAGCTCAAATTGAGAATCTATCACTGAGAACTCGATGAAATGCACTGACCTGATTTAAATGGTGTTAATACAAACCACTCTGTTCAGGAACACGTCAATGACCATCTCTACATCAGAAATCTACTCAGAAGACCAAAATCATATACAAGGGTTAGCACCAAAAATGTAATATGTACCAGATTGCTGCAAGAGACTCAACATTACTGTTGAATTATTGGAAGAGAACCAAATGACAGAGATTCTCCCAGAGCCTAATGCAAGCAGCAGAGATAAACTAAAGGTATTACGAGGCAGTGAGGGACTTGGAGCTCTCCCGCAAGCACTCTTCTTCAAATGTCAAGACTATTGACTATACTGCTGGCAGAGTTCAGAATTATACTTATGATTGGTCAGAGCATTTCGTGAACACCAACTCAGTAGCCAAGGCAATATGATCACTACACCATTTCTGAAAAACAATCCACAAAAGTATATTATTAGCAAAGTGATTTAAAACAAGAAATAAAGGAAAGGAACCCACAAGCTAAACTAAGATGGAGTAAGTTGGACAGTTGTTTTGTTCCTTTGTTTGTAATGCAACGCAGATTCATGCTGTTGAGAATCCAAGAAACTAAACTATCAAATCCTCATATTTTAAATCATTTCTTTGCTTTATTGAAAAATAAGAAATGGAAAGATCTTTGTTCAATATTAAGGAAAATTCATATTAATTTAGCATTCAGTAACCCACCCGGGTTGGGAATCCTGAAGTCCATTGCATAGCATGTTTTGGAATTGGAGCAAGGACCCTGACAGTCTGCAGACCTTCAGACCGCCTATATTAAAACATAACAAGCACGAGCAATCATAGTTCGAAAAGGCTCATGAATTGCAACACGCTTTCTTCTTTTCCCCTAGTGAGAGAAGCTCCTCCTTCTCTCAAGAAACCCCAGCCCGGCTGCACCCTCCTCCCCCCTCTCCGGTCAAGATCTAGATCATTTCTTGATCTGGAACCTTGGCTTGAGCGCAGGGGGAGTTTCTCTGCTCTAGGCAGACTCTCTGCCTTGGTAATGGCAGGTATTTCCTGTTTTTTCCTTTCAATTCCCTTCCCCTCTCAGATCCAACTCCCCAACTATGTCTAATCCTTCAAATCCAATTCACCCACCTTCTTCCCTCTTGTTCAACTTCACAGATCTTAAACTCTTCATGGAAAAGATACACATCCTCCTCTTCTGGGTTCATCTCCACCGATTACTCGCTGGGTTCCTCGAGCCCTATCGTCAGCATCTGGAATGAACTTGTTAACAGGATCATCCCGTCTTCGCGTTTCAACCCGAGGTTCTCGGTGGCGCTACAAGGGGCTGCATGTTGTCCCTTCGGATCCGTCCTCGCTGCAGTTCGGATCTTCCTTGTTACCTCTTTTATTTTTATTTTTATTTTGGTAACGGTCTATGAGGATGTTTTGTATGGTTTTAAGATCTGTGTTGTGGAGAGTTTTAGATGGTTTGGGTGATGTTCTGTTTCTCCAAGACTGGTTTGGTTGGCTACCAAGCTTTCGCCGGCTGATCGGGTGACGGTCCTGTGTCGCCAAAGCAAGTCATCCTATTCCAGATCGATCTGCTTCTCGGCAAAAGATTGTAGAATCTGTAGGATATGTTGTTATATGTTTGTTTTTGTTGTTTCTTTTGATCCATTTAGGATCTTGTGGGTGTATTTTGTTCTAGTTAGAATAAAAATCCTACCATTGCCCAAAAAAAATAGTTCTCAAAGGCTCAAAACAAGAAATAAAGAAGCATTGATATAAATCTATGTTCCAACTCCATCAGATCTAATGAGTAGAATATAACTAGAAACAGCAGAATCATAGAGAAAATACCAGATGTAACTACTGTGGGGAAGAAAACCCTATTATAACTGGTCATCGGGGGCTCTCCATTTGAGTCTGGTCCCAGTACAATCAAGCAAAGATGAAACAAATGGAAGCTTTCACTTTCGTATCCTTACTTGCATATAATATCTAAAAGCTGTAATTTTTCAGTAACATTTATATATTATTGTGCACGTCAAACCGCAAGATTGCAAACTATGGTGAAAATAATCTTGAACGACATGACTACCTCAACTTCAGTATATGTGCTCCTAAGCTTCAAAGGATGCTCTAAAAGAGCACACTCCCTATTGCCTGTAGCAACTTCTATTTCCATTGATAAAGTAGGATGAAGCTCAACTCCAAAACCAATTGGCTATAGAGAGTAGCCAAAACCCTTATAAGCCCACAGCCAAGACCTCATTTTTCGGATGTGGGATAGATATCTCAACACGCCCCGCACATGCGGCGACCCCTCAAGCCTAACACGTGGACAACATTAGGGATAAAGTGGAGTGCGTGTGACGGTAACGCTAACACACGTGGACGTGAGTAACCTGCTCTAATACCATGATAAAGTAGTTTGAGGTTCTAATCCAAAACTAATTGGCTATAGAGAGAGTAGCTCAAACCCTTAGAGCAGATGCAGCAATGGGTTAAAAGCTTGGGTTAGAGTAGCAAATGGACCAAAAACTACATGCAGCGGGCTTAAACTGGTCTGGGGTAATGATGGGTCCCATGACGGACCCAGCTAGTCCGATTAATTCCTGGGTTGAGAATTAGACCACGGATTGGTCTGGGGAAACAGAAAGCAAGGGACCCACGTGAAAGACTAAATAAATTTGCTACATACCCATATGTGTTGATGTCCACAGAAATGAAAAAGACTAAATAAATGGGTCTTGATTTGGGCCATTAGATCAAGATCAAATGGATTATATTTAAAGCAACTATTATTTCATATTTTAATTAAATAATCTAGTCTATACCCAACGAAAATAGGGACTGAAAAAACTGACAATTATTGAATTTATATATATATATATATATATATATATATTCCAACAGCAATTTGTGTATAAATAAAAAGAATTTTGTGTATAAATAAAAAAACTATTGAATTCAATAATAGACTAAAAGGCAATAGTTTTTTATAAATAAAAAATTATTTTTATAATACGTGAATAGTAATAGATCTTCATATTGCTCTCGTTGGTGTATTGTCGAATCTAAGACCAAAGTCTGATTTGGATGAATAGTGTATTAACCCGGGTTAAGAATTTGTCCAACCCACCTAAAATGGGTGCATTTGCTCATACAATTAGAAATGACTCATCCATTTATATCTTAATTTTATTTGTCACTTTTCTTATGTGGGATCTCTCCTCTCCAACACTTCCCTTCACGAGTAACCTAACTTTTTAGGTCTGAAAGTGAAACTGATTAACAAACTGAATATGGACCTTATGATAACCAGAACTAGATCAAACTCCAAATAACCAAACCAGGGCCATGACCCCTGAAAGAACGTACCCGAACAGACTGGAGACGCAACTCGAGAGGGCACCGCTCTGATACCAAGATAAACTAGTATGGGATTCATCTCCAAAACCAATCGACAATGGAGAGAGTAGCTCAAACCCTTATAAGCCCACATGTGAGATTATATCTCAACACGCTCCCGCACGTGTGACGAATCTTTAAGCCTATCACGTGGACAAAAATTGGAGATGACGTGAAGTGCATGTGACCGATAACGCTAACACACTTGGATGCGGGTAACCCGTTCTGATACCATGATAAAATAGTTTGGGGTTCAACTCCAAAACTAATTGGTTATAGACTATAGAGAGAGTAACCCAAACCCTTATAAGCCCACAGGCAATACCCCATTTTCCCGATGTGAGATAGATATCTCAACAACCAGCATACCAATGATTGAGAAAATCCTCAAAACTAAAGCATGTGTGCATGTTATCTAAAGGTTCTTACCTTGATGGTAGAGCTGCATTATTTTCCTTGGAAGTTTTATGTAAAGACTGTTCAACAAAGAAACTGTCAATATTTGCATGAAACCATATCAAACTAAACAAAAAGAGACATGAAGTTTGAAAATACAAAAAAATGAATAACGCTGGTAATTACATGTAAGTTCAAGGTGTTAATAATCAATATGTAATATACCTCCACGTATCTGAGCAACATTATCCCGAAGACCAAATATATTGAACTCAATGCATTCCTCATGAAGTGTACCGGCAGTATCAGATCAGTATCGGATCTGATTTTGTCAACATTGTAGGCATAGATCAGTATCAGATCTGATTTTGTCAACATTGTAGTACCGGCAGCGAAGTGCTGTCAGGATAAATATATTTGTTAACTAAGTAGTAATAAAGAAAAGAATAACAAGCAAGTAAAGGTAGTGTAAATTCAAGACTTGAACCAATGATTATGACATGATATGAAAGGACAATCAGTCCGAATACAGAAAAAATATAATATATATCTTGTTTTACTTTTAAGGGGAGGGTTGTCTCATCCAAACAAAGGGAGTCATGATTTATTTTTAGATTGCAAAGCATAAGCCGTTATTTATGGGTGACCTTCAGTTATGTTCTGTACATAGAAGCCTCTGTAATTCATCATTCTAAACCTTATGTTTCCATTAAACTTTCACATCCCTCCATAATATTGTCCCCACAAAGCCAACTATTGGGAGATCCAGTACATTATATGTAGAACTGCATGTAGGAATCAAGTCAGAATGAAAGCATGGGCTCAAAGATATCGACATACACAGGAGACAAGGAGATGAAAACTAACGTGCAAGAATTTAAGCACATCTAAACACTGAGACAAGATTTACCTTTGATGATCGCCAAAAAAACTGCACAGCCATCTAAAGGGTTTCCAGTTCGCATCTGTAAACCAAGACACTTTTAAACTTTATTCCATAACTTTATAAACTAAACATGTAGACACCGAAATATTAACAAATAAATGTTCTTGTATCAACGAAACCATTTCTCAGCACACCTTATGTACGCCACTATCCCCCCGAGGTTTCATCTCTTCCTGAAGTTCCTGAAACCTATCAAGCTCCTGCAATCGAAACCACAAAACTCCATCACTCTCTTACAAAATCATAGTGATTTCGAACAATCAGTATCTTTACAGGTACACTGAAAACTAAAGCAGTAAAGACGTAATGTGACCTGAAAGCACATTATCACATTACGTCAGCTGACCACAAGCCAAGCTCGAAAATCAGATTCTTCTTCCTCATTGCCAGTCCATCATATGCCGCGGAATGTGATAGTAAAGCTTACCCCGGTGATCATTGGCCAAGTAATCCGCCAGTATATTATACGAAAGCACTATAAACTTCCCTGTCAAATCCAAAACACAAAGCTTTACTCTTTTATGCTCAACATTATCAATCAATCTTCATAAGAATTAGACTCATTTACCAGAATTAGGAGGCAGTGTGGGTTTGGGATACTCCCAGTTCCGATAATCCAACGTTTCTGAGGCCGCTGCTGCTGAGGTGGCCGGAATTGCTGATGAGGCCGGTAGTGCTGGTTGTGATCCGACGGCAAAGGAGCGGAACGGAAGTGATTGTTTTGATTAAACTGCGGCGGCGGATGGTGATGACCGGTTTGGTTGGTGTCGCCTTGCCGGAATCCGAGATTGGCGTCCTGGACTGACCGGATGTGCGAGTCTCCGGTCACATACTAACCTCTACCGCCGCCGGAAAACGGACGATTCGATTAGCCTCTCTTGCTCTGGTTTCGTCCGCCTCGAAACTGTTGAAGATGAAGGGCGCGTAGACATCGCGGTGGCGCGTGTGGCACAAACGACGACGTATTGTAGCGGAGTGCGCTTCATGTTTCTCTCTCTCTGCTACTAGAGAAGAGGAGCAGCTGCTCCCTAGTCCGTCGTCACTTAAACCGGTGGGGCCAACACGTGGGCCACATTATTATATGTAGGCGTCTACAGACTAGTACAATGCTCGTGGGATCAAGGCCGTTGGAATATTGGTAGTTATTTTTGGACGGTTGATATTGAACTACGTCATTGTCCTACCTCATCCTCAAAGCACCGTTCACCCTCGTTTTTCCCACCATCGCGCGCCATTCTCGAGAAACCTTCTCGAGACGATGTCGTTTAGCTCGTCTGTTTCATCTCCCAGCTCTCTGTTTCTCTTCTCCAAGTCCAAACCTTCCATGTCTCGATTCAGAGCTTCTGCTGAAGTACCTGATTTCCTCTCGGCCGATTGGTAGCCCGTCTCCTCAGTTAACTGTTCAAATCGATCGCTAGGTTTTGTTAGGGTTTAGGGCTTGACGATGTTTGTTTCACGTTGCAGGCTGGAATCGCGGAAGAAGAGACCTTTCGGGCCGAGATTAAATGTAATAATCATTTTATTATTTTACATACAAGTGTATGTGATGTTGGATTCATAGTTGGTATTTCTATGTATAAATGACTTGTGCTCTAGTTTAGCGCAGAAGAAGCTGTTCAGCACCAGCTAGATGCGTTGAAGTATAATGACCAACCCCGCTCTGATTATGGCATTGAGGTTATGTACAGGGTAAGGATTCTAATTTTTTCTTTTCTTTTGGTATCTGCCTTGGTGTTGTGTTTCACATAGTAACATGTTTGTTTACTGATTGACAGTTTGCTGGATTTGATCCTTTTGAGAGGTCAACCTACTTTGGACCATTCTTTGATTTGGGGCAGGTTGGTTTTGTTTTGAATTTTCATTTGTGTGTGGTTATTTGATTACTGATCAATATGTGGCTGATGATTTTCTCTTTCGTTGGATGCTTCATTGCTACTGCAGTTTGAACGGTTCAGGCGGATATTTCACCATTCGACCTACAGGGTGTTACTGGCTCACAAGGAGAGGGAGATATTGAGCAGTTTGTTTGTAGAGGAGGTATGAGTTATTATTGTTGAGTGTGCCTATTTTGAGTAATCAGTGATGTCACGTATGTGATGCAATTTTGAACTAGTTTTTATGATGTTAGCAGTTACTTTTGTGTTCCTAATCAGTTATCGTGGTTTAACTAGAATCGATATAAGCAGCGGGTTTGGGTACGAGGAAGTCGGCCAGAGGAAGAAGAAACATTTCAGTTTACGATGGTTCAGGTAAGTGAGTCCTGTACTTATGTGTTATCATTACCTATGTTACATTGCTGACGTGCTTAGTGGAGATGATACTCTTAGTCAGTAGACTACTAATTACTAACAATTGTAAACCTTTTAAAGAGTTCTTTGAATTCCAAAGCATAACTATGTCTTCTTTGAATTGGTAGATCAGGGTAACCATATCTGGATTTTTGTCGTATGGATACTTTATGAGTCAGTTGATTCTCGTATGCTTGTTTAATTGTATACTAGAGGATTTTGATCTGTAGTTTGTTCTTGACAGAGGGTTGGTGGCTCATGGGATGGTTATTGGTTGACAGAGAGTGTACTTCATGATGGAGATGCTTTTGCAGGCGGTTTAGCCTATTGAACATTCAACACAGCAGCTTCTGTGTCATTTGTATGATGGAACCAGTCTGTTGTGTATACACCGCATTGGCTCACCTACTGTCTACCTTAGAATCTGTATATGAAAGAATAAGTGAAGCTATTGTAATGCATTCACATATTTAGTATTGTAGGTGAACTTTGTAAATGAAATCTTGTATATCCAGCTCTTCATATTCAGGACTTGTCCACGTTACAAATATCTTTCTCAACACCAGCAAGCGCTAGATTTTAAGATGCATCTAGCAGTTCAGATAGCTTGTGTTTTGTATCTTTACGGTTTTATCAAGTTGCGTGGAAAATTGAATGTGAGAAAGCGCAAAGCTTTGTATAAACAGAGAGACGGTGCTTGTTTTGCATGGCTCCTTCCTATATTATACTCTTGCAACCCACAGGTCTAAAATGAATCAAAATTTGCTACTTGTGCATTAAAAACGTCATACTTGGATAGTGGCACTTTGCCACTAAAGCATACTTCAGTTGCAACACAAAGATGCCTTTCTGAAGAAGATGAAAACTCTTTACCGGTGCCAATAAATTACAAAATTTTCAAATGACATCCATGTCTTAGTACAATAAGGAAAGAGCGGTCATGTCTGCATAAACATAGCATATGAACTCTCACATGACTCGGCCTTCCAATGATATAGCAAGTTTATAACTAGACTAATCAAGCAAAACTGAGAAGTGACAGATATCAAAAATTTATGTAACAAACTTCCCATTTCACAGCTTGACATGTTACTTCTTTGTCTGAGGTTGGGAAATATTCTTGGTAAGCACATAGCAGTCCGGAGGGGTGATGTTTGTGTAATAGTTCTGGATAGTTTCCGTGATTTCAAACCCAAATTTCTTATAGAAGCTTATGGCATCATCATTGTTAGTCTGAACGTGCAAGTAAATTTCAGAAATGTTTTGCTTGGCGCAGAGTTCAAAAACGTGGTTCAACAGCTTTTTACCTGCAGTATTGCAGATCTAATATCAGAAAAGCAGCACAGACCACATTGATTGAATCTAATAAACGTTTTAGTGCACACAAGAATTAATGGGGCTCTTGCTGGACAACCTAATATCACATCAACTAGATACTGAAAAGGGTTCACCGCGATTGTATCAAATATAACAATGCATGAATTTAAACCAAGGTAGTAAGTTTTCCCTCTGCAAATTTTATAAGAAAGCTTATATTTGCTTACCAATGCCTATACCACGATATGGTGCCAAAACTCCCAATGTCATGATGTACACGCGGACAACCCCACCTTCCTTCTTCTCAAGCCGGCATGCAATTGCACCAACACATATATCACTGAAATATGCTGTCAAAAACAACAGTAACAACAAATTGTCAACGTGCCACTCAGAAAAATTCAACACATACAGCACAGCTTAGCATAGAAACTCCCCGGGATGAAAAATTCAGGACATACTTACATAATAGGTTTTTATTTTTGTTTGTATAAGTCATGTCTACCTATCAGTCTAGTTTAGTATGTCATACATGAACCTTCTTCAAGTAACTAAAACAAATTCCCCTTGACGGTTCAGTAATAGGTTGTTAGACTCCTCACATAAACAAGTCATGGTCCACATACTACACATAATTCACAACACGATACCCATAGAAACACTCTAGACCCCTATCCCACCCACTTCTTCACTCATGAGTTCTGAAAAGTGTAGAATAAACAATGACCCTCTTCTCAAGTCTAATAGTAAGAGGACATACAACAGCAGTCCTTCCTAAAATCAAGCCAGCATATTAAGAATTATTATGCATAATGTATGGTGATAACATCTCAACCTGATTTTTCAAAGAAGCTTCCCTTATGACCTGCCCAACTACCTCATCTGATCTGATGTTACACCAGAGTCTCATAGTCAAAAACTAAAAGAGATAAAAAGAAAGAAAACAAATAACTAGTTCCTCACAGTTGTTTGAGAAAATCAGTAAGAATCATAAGTTTACTCGGGGTTATCACTAAATCAAATCAAGCCTTCCTAAACAATCCTCCGCCATTATAAGTTGGTAAATACAGGGCCTTAGCCAAGGGAATATTATCCTCCATTTTCCCAAGACATATACAATGAAATAGTAAAACCAAAATTTTCTATTTCCTATCAAACTCCTACATGGTCCAGCAAAAACCAGACGCAGTTTTTCCCATCAAGCCAAAGCAAATAAACAACATTGAAGTTAAAAGCATATGCTTAAACAACAACAACAACAAAACCAACACATACGAATCGAACACTAATCAGAAAAGCACAAAAGCAAGGAAAAAGCACAATCCACTACTCCAATAGAAGCAACATTAAACAATCACTTTCTCTCAAACAAAAATACATAAACCTATATGAGCAAGCATTTAATTGGAAAAAGCTAAAGTTGCAGTAGAAAAGAAGCAGAACCCAGAAAATAATAGAGAAAAATAAGCGAAGCTCACCTAGTTTGGAGAAGTCGCCGGCGGCGAGTGCGTCGGCGTAGTATTTGTCGTTGTAGCGAACGGGAAAGAGAGCAGTGTTGAGCTTCTTGAGCTGCATCAAGTTCTTATCCCTCAGTCCGTCCAGTGAGGATTGGATCTCCCGCTTCCCAGCCCCCATTTTGTCTTCTTCTTCAGAGAGAGAGAGAGAGTAGCAGAGAAAGGGAGGGTTTTGCAGAAGGGGCAGATCGAAGGGATAATTGTATCTTCGGGTTTAAGTAGGGACATATCGGTGCAGGCAAGTCTCTGGACCTTTCTGCTCAACCCAAGAGACAGGCCCATATATTCCAATTTTGTTTATGGTGAAAAATATATATTGATTTTTATTTGGCACGTCATTTTGATATGCAAGAGGTTGAATTTGGCACACGACGAATTTGAGTAAGGGTGTGCAGTGGATAGAAAGTTAGTTTTAATTCTTTTCTTGTGTTGAGAGAATATAAATGAAATGAATGGATTAGAGAAAGACAAATTGTACAGTAAATACATGGGAGTGATTCCATTATTGTGGATGATGAGGGCAAAGTAGGGACTTTCAAATGAATAGTTAGATGATATACACATGAGAATTAGAAAAATATAAATTAAAAATCAAAACTTTGATCTGACCATTTATTTAAAAAATCTCACTTAATCCTTATTATAAGATTCCTATTAGAAGCTCTCCTCAAAATCAAAGGCCAAAAACATTTGTCAGAGAAAACTTTTAACAGTGTTACAGTATGTCAAATGTTTTATAAACCTATGAAAGTCTTCTAATGAGGACCTTTACGTTGAAGACTTTTGAATTAATTGCTTATTAGACTAATTTTTCAATCAAATTTTGACATCTTAACCGTTCAAGTTGTAGATTTATATAAGTAGATCAATCATACAAAATTTCAGCCAAATTGATCATCGTTAAGAGTTAGAACTAGATCAAATCAATATGCGAACAAAATCTGTCAAATATGAATCGTTTAAGTTCATAATTGGTAAATCACACTTATAAATGTTTTAACGATTTTCAATTTAGTTGAAAAATTACATAAATAATCCACTCATAAATATTTATAAAATGAACGGTTAAAATATGAATATAAGATCAAAAAACGGAATAAACCTAAAATATTATTTAGAATGATGTGGTGGATGGCGAGAAGAATGTAGGTGGACACTGACTACAGATGAGAAGTTTAACCGCAGAGCAGCACCTTGGGCTGACCTACATGCTCTTCTATACCATGCTTTGTCACCTAACTTGTTTCTTTGGGGTCACCATTTCCGGTCTTTCTCCATTTCTAGTGACAAGAGATCAGTTCAAGTGAAGGCTTTATCCCTTCAAAGTAACGAGATCATCAAAGTCGTTGGCGATTTGCTTGTTGCAGCAGATGGGTGCTCTCTAAAATCCGGCAAAGTTTTGTCCCTGATCATAAGCTGAGGTGTGTGTTAGTGTACTAGCAAACTTGATGTACATTGTTGGTCTATTCCAAACATATATTAAGTTTGTGGTATTGAAGTACTATGATATTATGGTTTTGTAGGTATTCAGGATATTGTGCATGGAGGGGTTCTTGACTTTTCAGTAAATGAGAATTCTGAAACTATAGTGGGGATCATTGAAGGTATTGCTGAAACTCTCCCTGCCATTTCTCCACTACTGGCGGCGGAACTGCTGGCAATTTATGAAGGTTTAAAGTTGGTAAGCAAGTTTCCTCCAGGCTCTGTAACTATAGCTTCTGATTCACAAATCTTAATCCGAGCCTTCATCTCCAACTCTCCCCAAATGGCTGGAAAGTACGTGTGCTGTTTGAGAAAGCCCGGTACCTCCTCTCAACCCGGCAAGTCAACTGGTCGTGGACTAGCAGGTTAGCTAATATAGCTGCCGACCATGTCGCTGCTCTGGTTCTTCGAGGTCTCTGTCCATCAAACTGGATATCTAACCCTCCTTCTCTGATGAACATTCTGTTGTATGTTGGTCTTCCATGCCCCCATTAGTTTCTGTTTGTTAGTAAGGGGTACTGATGTTTTGCTTTTGTTGTTGTTCTTGTTGTTCTGTTGTTGCTTAATGAAAATTCAGTTGCCAAAAAAAACTATAGTGGCGATCCGAAAGGCGTACCCTGAACTTCTGGAAGTCACACTGTGCTATATGAGCTTCTGAACAAAAGGCTGAAATGGATTTGGTATGTGCATCAACCAGAGCCTGATATGAAGAGTAACTCAATGACCATGAAGGCAAGCAGTGACATGATCCAGGCGATGCATAAAGAAGCAGAGAATACATGGCTTCCCGAGTTTGTGAGTCATCAAAGAAACAAGCCACCCTTCCATCAATGTCATCTACGATAGTGAACCCTTGGAGCAAATCTATTGGGACAATGTGGTATTGGTTGGAGATGCAGCTCACCCCACAACTCCTCATGCAATAAGAAGCACAAACATGTCGGTCCTGGATGCTGCCGTGTTAGGCCAGTGCCTCTGAAGAAGCTGCAAACTTGCAATCAGCTCTTGAAGAATATCAGTCCATTCGGTTGCCAGTCGTATCAAAACAAGTCCTTCATGCAAGGAGAATGGGGCGTATTAAACAAGGTCTAGCTATGTCTTCCTGATCGGCAGTCTTTTGACCCCAAGCCGGCTAATCCAGAGGAATGCCAAGGACTTCCAAAGAAACTGATGCCTCTGATGTTCCTTCTATGCTAGTCTGATTCGAATCTTATGATTCGGGGAGTCGTCTAAGACAGATTGTCATTCGAATTCTGTTGCCAATAGCCTTCAGTATTCAAAACGGTTTGATGCACCCATAAGAGATTTATGCATTGTTGTGCATCTATTTGCTTCAAAGGAATTAGTTTCATATGGTACGCCACTTCAAATGATAATGAAATTTCAAATAGAAACTCCATATAGATTATACAACAATCATAAATGGAAAATAATAAGCTTAAAGTTGAGGAAGGGGGTCTCAAAAGAAGAAAATCATGTTATTCATTGAAACACTACATAATATTCTGGGAACAAGAATGAGTCATCATGACTCATTCTTATACAAGACTGAACCAGCTCTTCAACGATTCATTACCATCTGAATACATACAACCTAAGATTGATACAGTAGGGAAAAAATTTAACATTTCCACAGCAGTTTTAACAGTCCTACCACTAACGAAGAAACCAGCGAAATACAGACTCATGTGGCGCATAACATTGTCTTAATGTCTTGCCATGTTTCAGAGCAATACATCAATTTGATTTTGTAGGCCATGTTACTTGAGCTGACATTATGATTCCAACAATTACTCCAAATAATCCAAGGGCGCTGCCAAAGATCTCAATCACAAGGATCTTCACAAAAAGTGTTGAGTTTTGGGCATCGGACAATGCACAGCTGCTTCCAATGATACCAACACATAACCTATCACCAAAAGAGAAACCAGGAAAAACATTCATACTGTAAGGTCCGGTGAATTCTTAACGACACTCCATAAAAAAGTGACAAAGGAAGGTTAAGGTACCGACCCGCAGACAAGGTTCGCAAATCCCACAATGATCCCAGAAGCAAAGATTGCATATCCAGCTCTAAGAGATTCAGGTTCATATATCCTTGAAGCAGGAACACTCTCTAACTTTGTTTGTAGAATGATTGCAACAATAACACCATATATAGCAACAGCTTCACAAAAGATCACACTGACACAATAGATGCATCCCTACTACGTTAGTTTCCAAATGCAGCATCTTAATGTCAAGCCTTAAATTTTAGAAGCATAAATATGAACATGAATCTGTGAACATAAATTGAATGTTGTAGTATAGAGTTTCAGTCGCAAATACAGTCAATCAAGAGATGCATAACCAGAAGTCATACCAGAAAGGTTTAATTTCTATAAGCTACCTGCAAAGGCATCAACTATCCTGATTATCTATTACCACAGCTACCTTCTCTACAAAGCCGCTCAGCTTCCTGTATTAAAGTTTCATAGGTCCTCTACTAGGCCCTTTCGCATAAAAGAAGAAATTCACAATAGACTGCCCTAGGAACATAAGGAGTACGATTCCTTCAACAACCTCACTTCACAGAGCTAATAGAAGCGGAAAACCAACACAGAACTTAACTACATAGCCAATGTCTAAGAACAAGTGCATGCGAAAAACAGAAGGAAACACTGGCATCATCTCGAATATTGTTTCAGATTTTCGATACAATTCCCCATTCTCTACTTAAATCAACAACCAACTTAATCATATCCCCTACCAACTCAATGAAAGAGATACACAATATCATCAAGACAATCCAAATTTCCGTATGCAAATCCACAAAAAACTACAAACTGGCAACGAATCACTCACCTGATGAGATTCTTGGAAGTGACGCGAGGAGCCTTGACGGCCGCGCCGATCAAACTGCTGCCGGTGATGAAAATCCCCCTGATCATCCAAACACAGAAAAAATCAGTAATTCAAAGACTGCAACTTGATCAGAAGAAAGCAGAGAAAACAAACCAGGCGGCGCCAAGGACAGAGACGCCGATAGCAATGGCGATACCGAGAGCCGAGAAAGTGTAGGGAGAGATCTGGACGAGGGCACGGGTCCACGAGCTTGAGTAACCCACCGCTATTGCCGCGCCTGACATTTTCGGAAACCCTGAACCCTAACTCTTCTTCTTGATTGATTGGTTTGGGAAGGAAGGAAGGAGGAAGAGTCTGAGAGGTTTCTGATCTGATTTATGATATTATGCTGTGTTAACACGTCATCAATACACGCGTCACCCGCTTATTTTTATGAAATTTTTTTCCCTAACCAAAAAGAATATTTTATTGCAAACTCAATTTATTTTATTTTTAAAAAATTGATGCGTTATTTTTAAACCTTAAACAATAAAATAACTTTGATTAATGAACCATTCCATATAAGAAGGGTTTCAAATGATATGAAAATTTGATTGAAAATTCAAAAATCATTTTATTGAAACATATATAGGCCTATAAAAGCTTTCAATTTTTTGATGTTTTTTTGTGTACATTTCTCCGCAGTCCTCACATGAGAAGTATCAAGTATGTGAGATCATTAATAAACATTTTGGAAGTCTAAAAGAAGCTTAGAGCCTTGGTGTACGTTGACTTGTATATATACAACAACCCCTTATGCATCGAATCACATCCATGCACAAGCTCTTAACTACACATAAATAAGTAGATAAAGGAAACAAATCCATGCAAATTGTGTTAGCAAGAATCAAACATAATCTCCTTTGCTTCATCCAAAATAAAAATAATAATAATAATAATAATAATCTCATTTGTAATGTGAAGCGTATTTTTGTTTGAATTTTTCTGCACAATGAATTTCTTTATGCTTAGCCAGTTAAACTGAAAACCAATCGATATGAAATCAAACACGTAGTGTAACAATGAAAAAGATGAAGAAAATAAATTTCGGTGCATGCTATTTGTGTGATTATGATAGTTCAGTTGGGAAGCAAGAGTTAGTTTTTTTCTGTTACTATATATTCAACATGGAGTACACACTTGCTTAACAAACGGAGAAATCCCCGAGAAAATTTAGATCTTCAAAATATATCCATCCTAATTAGGGGTGGGAAAAAATCCCGAATCCCGCATCCCGCATCCCGACTAGTCGGGATTTTGTCCCGATCCAGACTTAGTCGGGACGGGATCGAGATTTTTTTTGAAGAAGTCGGGATCCCGACATCCCGACACTATATATAATTTTTTTTATTTATTTTTATTTAACTCATCGAAATCTAACCTAGTTTGGTTTTGCTCTCTCACTTCTCCTCAGCCGCTCGACTCAGAGCCTGCGTCTTTCCTCCATTGCCCACTGCCAAACTCAACACCGAACTCCACCGCCGAATTGTCTAGCCCACTGCCACTGCCAAACTGCACGCCGAATTCCACCGCCCAAACTCACATCAGCCGCTCGACTCAGCCTCCCTCTTTCTGCCATCACCCACTGCCGAAATCCATAGAAGAACTCCACCGCCAAAATCCCCAACCCACTGCCAAACTCAACGCCACCGAACTCCACCGCTGAAACACCCAACCCACTGTCACTGCCGAAACCGCACGCCGAATGCCCACTGCCCCTGCCGAATTCCATGGATGGAGCACAATAATGATGTGGTCATGACCAATGTTGATGAAGATGACATTTTAGACCGACTTGAGAGAGAAAGGGCGGAAAAATCTTTGAATGAGATATCAAATGAAGTTGATTCCTTTTTGGCCGATCCTTTTGAAAATGCTAAGAACTCGGCATTCAATCTCTTAGATTGGTGGAAAGTAAATGGAAATAGATATCCAATATTGTCCAAAATTGCCAAGGATGTATTTGCGATACCATCTTCCACCGTTGCTAGTGAAAATGCATTTAGCCTTGGTAGGAGGGTTGTGGATCCTTTTATAGCATCATTGACTCCGAGAATGGTTGAGGCATTAGTGTGCACTAATGATTGGCTTAGGGCGAAAGCATTTTCATTTTACAAGGAAACAACAGATGATGAAGTTGAATTCTATAAGGAGCTTGAAGAAATTGAAACAAGTAAGATGCTTAAATTTATGATAGTTTTTATGTTAGTGAACTTAAGTTGATGATATTCACTAATTATTTTGTTTGAGAATTATTATTATGTTGAATCCATGTGAATTATTATTTTTTGATGTAGATTGGCATCAACTTCAAATGGGTCCTCCTGCTCCTCTTCAAGTGCTTCCTATTTTTCCTCCTACTAGAACCCCCTCATCTCAATCTAGTTCAGCTTCAATAAATTCAAGTGTTGGTGCTTCTAGTTCTGGAGTTCAAGATAGGGGTAGAGGTCAAGTTGCTCCTAGGTCAAGAGGTCGAGGTGTTTCTAGGCCAAGAGGTCGAGGTGCTTATATTCCAGGAGGTCGAGGTGCTTCTACATCTGGTGGTCGAGTTGCTCCCATGTCTAGAGGTCGAGGTAGAGGCTAGAGGTGCATTTTACATGAGTGATATGTAATTCTGACTTAATCTTTGAAGTTCGGAGTTGTATGCTTTATTCTTAATTTTGGATTTGTAAGTTGTTCTATTCCTATCTTTGGATTTGTAAGTTTGAATTTATTCCTATGTTAGTAGTATGCTTCATTTTCATAATGTATGAGTTGTACTTGTTGATTCACATCACATTACCAATTTATGCACACACACAAAAAGTTTAAAATTTCATATTATTTTTGAGATTTCATTGTCGGGATTTATCGGGTTTCCCGATCGGGATCCCGACTTAATCAGGATTTTATTGTCGGGATCCCGACTTAATCGGGACGGGATTCGGGATCATTTTTCACCTCTAATCGGGATCGGGACGGGATCGGGATTTTCGTAATCGGGATCGGGATGATCCCGATCCCACCCCTAATCTTAATACTAATGGCCGAGGTCAAAATCATTTGCACACGAACCGTCGTGAGCACCAAACCTGTCCAGGTCGGGAAACGCCAACCTTTATCGGTTCTTGACCGAATAATGGAGAACAAACACCTCAAGATGGTGTTGTATTACCCATCAATGGGTGTGACACAGCCCGGTGAAGTCAGTAGGAGGCGCAGAGAGTCCATTTCGGATGCGTTTGAAAGTTTTCCGATAATGGCAGGCCGGTTGGAGAAGAATGAGAGAGGGCAGTGGACATCAAAGTTCAATGACGCCGGAGTGAGAATGGTGGAAGCTAGGGCTAAAGGGAGCTTGGACGAGTGGCTACGAAATGTGGACAGGGAGAAGGAGCGTATGCTTGTCTATTGGGAGGAAATGAACCACCGTCCCTTATTTTGGTCTACATTTTATGTGCACGCATTACTTTGTTACTGATTCTAACATTTTGAGTTCAGTCTAACATGTTATGTTGTCAAACAAATCGTTATCCATTCTTTTTCAGCTTGGCAGATCCCACTTCAGCAACTATGTTCCTCAAAGCCTGGGCCGACACAAGCTTCCCCGGAAAAATGTTGCAGCCTCCATTTTTCCACCCATTACCGCCGCGGGGACCCGGAAATAACAAATCCTCACAAATCCTATACAGCCTTGATCAGCCACTACAAAGGCCATCAAGAAGTCTATGCAGCTTCCAGCATACAAAAACCACACGACTGTTGCCTGCTTTCTCGGACACCATGGTTCGGGCCTGTATTTCTAGAGCCCAGCCCATTGGTGCGACCAACAGTCCAACCCATCACCCTTCGATGCCCTAGCAGAGTACTTTTGGTTCTGCATTAGAAAGGTGAAGGGAACTGGAAATGAGCTAATCATCAACATGTCTATATGCATGGATAAGATAACGGTTCTAGGTTTGGATAAAGGTTTCTTTAGAAATTACATGGTTTATAACAAAGTAGATCAACTTATCAGAAGCCGTGCGTTCTATAGGCAGTGACGGAGCTAGAATTTTGATCTGAGTGGGGCACCGAAAACTTATATAATCTAATTTATCTCAAGTAATTTTTTATAACAAAAAAATATCTCATACCAAAAACAAAAAAAATCAAAGAAATCATAGCGTGAAAGAAAGAAATGGATAGAAATCAGTAATTAAAAACAAAGGAAAGAATTTAGTAGTAGAACAACATATAAAGGAAGACACAAAAAATAAAAACAAGTCCCTGAAGAAATAGACACAAAAAATAAAAATAAAATCATTGAAAAAAATGGATAGAAATCAGTAATTAGATTCAATAAAAAACCAGTAATTAGAATAGGAAGTGAAAGAAATCAGTAAAGGGACACAAGAAATAACAAGAAGCCGATCAATAATTAAAAAGAGAGAGAGTGAAAAAAGAAACAAAATAAAGACTTGCTTGCAAGGGGTTTGAACCCCAAACCAAATTGTTACAAACCTAAAAACATGCCACCATACCAAACCTTCAATTATGCTCATTAGTGTGGCACTGATCTAGTAAAACTTTGTTGAAAAAGAGAGAATGAGGCACAAGACCCACCATGTCTCTGTGTCCCTCCGTCATTGTCTATAGGTGAAGTGGTAGCCAAAATTGAAAGGTATCAAGGTCTCAAAAACACAGAAGTTGTAGAGGAAATGAAAAACTCTGCTTTTTCTTGAACACAAAGTGCTGGCTTAAATAGCCTTACAACCAAAACAGAAAACAAGGATAAGATCCACGATTTAACAACCCTATAATCATGGATCACTACTAACTGAAAAACAAAGCAGTAACTTAGTCCTAGAGACTAGGTCTTTATTGAAACAGAATCAAAACAGCCCGAAGAAACAGCTTGCTTCTTGGACAAGACACTGACTAATTCAAACAATTCCTCCCTTAAACTGTTCTGCATACTTACAGTCAGTTTACTTCTGCCATTTTACACACTCCCAGCTGCACACACTCCCAGCTACTTTCTAAGCTTCTCGAAAGCCTCCAACTTTAAAGTTTTGGTCATGATGTCTGCTGTTTGCTCCCCAGTTATACAATGAACAAGTTCAACAACTCCATCCTTAGACAAATCACGAAGGAAGTGGTACCTAACATGAATGTGTTTGCTCCTCCCTGTAGCACTGCATTCTTGGAGAGTTTGATGGTGGAAGCATTGTCACAGTACAATGTGATGCTCTCCTTCTGAGGATGGTTGAGAGCATCCAAAATTCTTCTCATCCAAACTGCTTGGCATGCACATGATGCTGCTGCTACGAATTCTGCCTCGGTGGTGGACAAGATCACCACAGGTTGCTTCTTTGAAGACCACGCAACAGCTCCCTCTCCAAACAAAAAGGCATAACCTGAAGTACTTTTTTTGTCGTCTAGATCTCCAGCATAGTCGCTATCCGTATAGCCAACTAAGTCTCCAGCTCCACCTCTTTTGTACAGAATGCCCAGCTCCAAGGTTCCCTTCACATATCGAAGAACCCGTTTTACTGCATTAAGATGAAGTTCAGTAGGTTTCTCCATATACCGACTCACCAATCCAACCACAAACATCAAATCTGGCCTTGTCACTGTTAAATATCGAAGACTTCCCACTATTTGCTTGTAACCAGTGGCGTCAACTCTGACTCCATTTCCATCTTTCACAAGTTTTGTTCCTGGAACAATAGGACTTCTAACAGAATTGCACCCCAGCATGCCAAATCTCTCAAGAACCTCGTTGGCATACTTCTTCTGACTAATGAAAATACCCTTCTCATTCTGTAAAACTTCAACTCCAAGGAAATACCTCATCTTCCCAAGATCAGTCATTTCAAATTCTTGCATCATAGAGTTCTTGAAAACTTCAAACAACCCCTCATCATTCCCCGTGAAGATGAGATCATCTACATACAAACTAACAACAAGAATTCTACCCTTCAAATCAGTTTTAATGAAAAGAGTAGGTTCAGATGGGCACCTTTCGAAACATTCCTTAGTAAAGTAGGATTCAATGCGACTGTACCACGCTCTTAGGGCCTGCTTAAGGCCATACAAGGCCTTCTTTAACTTGTAGACTTTGTGTTCCTCTCCTTTTTTCTCAAAACCTCGTGGCTGATCAACAAAGACCTCCTCCACCAGCTCTCCATGAAGGAAAGCACTTTTAACATCAAGTTAACAAATACTCCAACCTTTCTGTGCTGCCATTGCAATCACCATTCGGATAGTATCCCATCTCGCAACTGGCGCAAAGACTTCATTGTAATCAACTCCATGTTTCTGAGCATATCCTTTTACCACCAATTGTGCTTTGTGTTTGTCAACCTCACCAAGCTCATTTAGTTTGGTTTTAAACACCCATTTCACTCCAATCTTTTTTGCACCAGCAGGCAGCTCCACCAATTCCCATGTTTCATTTTTCTCGATGGCTTGAATCTCAAGTTTCATAGCTTCAAGCCATTTTTCACTTCCAGCAGCTTCCTCAAAAGTGATCGGGTCTAGAGTAGCATATAAAACCATATTGCTAGCTTCTTCTTCTTCATCTGAAAGGCCTAGTCCCGCACCACTCACATAGTCTTTTTGCCACTCCAGAGCTCTTCTACTCCTCCCTTGAGCTGCAACTAGAATGTTTTGACTCGGCAGTGACTCATTTGGAGAAGATTGAGTTGCTTCCTCCATGGTTGGTCCTTCTTCAGCTCCATCTTCCTCACTTCCACTATCATTATTTTCTTCAAATTCATTAACTCCCCATTTCAGTTCTCTGCTCATCTCCTCTGAATTTTGACTCCAATCCCAGCACCTATCTTCCTCAAATACAACATCACGGCTTACCACGATACGTTTATGTGTACATATATGCCTTGGACTCATTGCTAACACAAAAAAAACACATATGAAGCTCTTGTCATCTAGCTTCACTCTTCTTTGTTCAGGTATGTGTACATGAGCAACACACCTGAATACTCGAAAATAGTCCACAGATGGTGTGACATCACTCCATGCCTCCTCTGGTGTTTTCCCTTTCACAGCTACTGTCAGGCTCCTGTTCATTACATGAGTACACCACTGAACTGCGTCTGGCCAGAATTCTCTTGGAACTTTTTTCTCAGACAACATGCTTCGAACCGAGTTCATAATAGTTCGGTTCCTTCTCTCTGCTACCCCATTTTGTTGGGGAGTGTAAGCTGTAGTTAACTGTCTTCTAATACCATTCTCCACACAGAAATTATTAAATGCATGAGAAGTAAACTCTCCACCGTTATCTGTGCGTAAACATACTATGGACTCACCACACTCTTTCTCAACATACTTCTTAAAGCTTTTAAATACTCCAAATGTCTCTGACTTCTCACATAAGTAATAAACCCAAACTTTACGACTGAAATCATCAATAAAGCTGAGTAAATACCTTTTCCCACTTGTCGAGATTGGTGTGATCGGTCCACAAATATCAGAGTGAACCAGCTGCAACTTTGTTGATGCCCTCCATGAACTCTTCTTTGATATCTTCTCCCTATGTTGCTTTCCTACCAGACAATGAGTACAGACTTTTCTTGGCGTGGTGATTGTAGGTAAGCCACGAACTAACTTCTGAAATTGCATTGTTCGTAAGCTCTTGTAGTTCAAATGACCAAGCCTGCAGTGCCATAGGTGAGAAGCATCCTTTGTGGCTGCTTGAAAGCATGATGGAGTACTGAGCGGCATCGAGTCTATGCTTGGTAGAACAGTAGCTAGAAGCACAAACATCCGATTTGTGGTCATTCTTGTTGTCACAAATAGCCCTCTTCGTGGATGATATAGCTTGCACTCTCCTCCCTGAATCAAAATGCCAAGCCCTTTCTCCTGAAGTTGTCCCATACTAAGCAAATTATTCTTAAGTTCTGGAACAAAGTAAACTTCAGAAATCACCTGTTTGACTCCTCCGATCTCCATTTGTACACTTCCTTTCCCTGTGACTGCCATTCTTGTATCATTTCCTAGCTTGACAGTGTGTTGAAAGCTTTGATCCAGGTGTGAAAACCATTTCTTGTTTCCACACATATGATTCGAACATCCCGAATCAAGAAACCACACATCATCTCTTTTTGAATCTTTCATCTCCACATATGACATTAAGAACAGCTCTTCTCCCTCATCCAGCTCCACAAAGTTGGCTTTGCTCTCCCAACACGGACACTCGTACAGGAAATGCCCCAATTTGTGACATTTATAACATTTCACAAGAGCTTTGTCAAAAGATCTTCCTCTACCTCTTCCACGTCCTCTGTATGTACCACGTCCCCTTCCTCTGCCTCCAAGTTTTTCATCACTAACCACAGCTCTTAAAGCCTGATCCTCTTCTTTATCCAGCCTCTTGAACTTTTGCTCATGAACGGATAAAGTACTCTGCAATTCATCAATTGACATGGTATGTGTATCTTTTGCCTCTTCTATCGACACCACCACATAGGTGAATCGCTCAGTTAGAGTCCTTAGAATCTTCTCCACCACCAAAGAGTCAGGCATCGCCTCTCCATTGCTCCGCATCTGATTTGCTACAGCCATCACCTTAGCAAAATACTATTTGATCGTCTCTCCTCTTTTCATCTCCAACACCTCAAATTCTCTTCTCAAGGTGTTGAGAAGGGACCTTTTCACTCTCTCATTACCACCAAACTTGCTCTTCAGAGAATCCTAGACGATCTTGGAGGTACTTCTGTCCAGAATCTGCTCAAAGGTCACACGATCTATGGCTTGATACAGATAGCGCTTGACTCTGTGGTCCTTCATCCTTGCGTCATCTAGCTGCGCCTGTTGTGCTTCTGTCAGCACAGTCTCTCTTCTTGGCTCCTCAAAGCCATTCTCTACCAGGCTCCATAGCCCTTTGGCTCTCAGCAGATTCTCCATCAGCTCACTCCAATGGTCGTAGTGATGACCATCAAAATGAGGAATCTTTGTGAGACTACTTCCAATCTTTTCTTCACTCATTTTCCTTTCACTGTTTTTTTTCTTTTAACTCTGCAGCTCTTATCTATTCTCTCTCTCTTATCAGGCCCAGTGGGGGCTCTGATACCAAATTGAAAGGTATCAAGGTCTCAAAAACACAGAAGTTGTAGAGTAAATGAAAAACTCTGCTTTTTCTTAAACACAAAGTGCTGGCTTAAATAGCCTTACAACCAAAACAGAAAACAAGGATAAGATCCCCGATTTAACAACCTTATAATCATGGATCACTACTAACTGAAAAACAAAGCAGTAACTTAGTCTAGAGACTAGGTCTTATTGAAACAGAATCAAAACAGCCCGAAGAAACAGCTTGCTTCTTGGACAAGACACTGACTAATTCAAACAAAAATGGACTGCCAGGGCATCATGGATTTGATCGAGTGTCTTGAGCATATCGATGACCAATCTCCTCTGTTGATGAACGATTCTGATCTCATTTGTGCTAGCTTAGAGGCCGTAGACCCGTTTTCAACGGTTTTCGAAGACGGGAATGCTCCCATTCGCGTGTCTTATTATGTGGAGCCGGTGTTAGGGTTAGGGCAGGTACTAGTTTTTCCGGCAAAGCCAGGTGACGGTGACCTGGGTACGTAGGGTGGTAATGGTTACGCTTCCACATGATGAGATGGCCAAGTTACGTGAAGATGGGCTTATTTTACGTCTTCCTCCGACTATCTTCATGGACATAATTAAAATAAAAACCAACTAATTAATCGACAAGTTTCTATTTAACTAATATGTGTATAAAGAAAAGCTTAAATTCTCAGAACCACATTAGAAGAAGCTAATTTTCTACTCGTATGGCTGTCATGGTACACTCGTGAGTATCAAATGGCCTTACAAAACATAATGGTCGATCAAATATGTAATTAAATATATATGTTAATTAACGCGAATTAGAGGATAGAGCATCTTTAGAATTCACTCTTCTCTTTCGTATATTTCCAAAGATGATCGTGTCTCCTCAACAGATCCGCAGTAGCTATCCCACAATGACGTATATACGATAGGCCACATGCAATGAACATTTTCAAACTATATATATGGCTAGGATTTGCATTTGGGTGGCCACTAACGAAATATCAATGTTTTTATAAAGAAAAAAACTAATATGGTGAAAAGAACAAAAATTTTCACACTACAAAAATAAATACAAAGAAGAAATTATTAGAAGAAAGGAAAAAAAGACAAAAAGGGCCAATTATGCATATGAGGGTTTGAACATAAAACCTTGCTCTTGCTAACTAATCATATTTTCACCACATTAAGTTACAAACAACAATCTGACATTTTATATATTAGACAAATGCCCATTTAATACAAAATTTGACATATTACTTCTCATTCCAACATTTTTTCAAAATTTGACCATTTGAGCTTTTTAAAAATGAATTTGTGCCCATTAGGTCTAAACTCTTAAGACACTCTTAAACATCTATATTATTTTAGAATCATTATACACTCACCCCTTAAACATGTTTTAGAGAGAGAAAATGAAAGAAAGAGAAATATGTTATTGTCTGCAATAACATGTTTGATATCCAAAAAATTATATAATATTAATAAACTATAATGATATCACAAAAAATAAGACATAATAAATAATAAAATAAAAACGTATTCTGAAGAGAAAAAAATATTGACTATCATGTGAAAGAGAAGCACGTGCACCCTCTATGTTCTAATCTGAAATATATAATTTTTTTGAATCTAAAATAATTAGTGAGGCACTAGTTATGTTTATAGACTATATTTAGAGGAAATTTTTTTGATCAAACGTTGAATGAGCCTGTGCCCCACAATTGTCAAACGTTCCTCCGCCCTTATATATATATATATATATATATTGTTGACGTGAGTCCTAATTCTAGTATGATTAGAAAGTATAATCAAACTAGGATTGTGTAAGTCTTTCTGTGTAATTAGTTTCCTTCTAGGATTACAACTATTCTTATATATAAATAGGATCCTAGAGGCATAGTTTTTGTAGTGGTGTGATGTAGATCGTTGAGAGTTCTGATCTTGGGAGCTGAAAGCTATGGTAGATCATAGTAGATCTGTCCTGCCCTGAATCTGAATTAGATTTGTTCACCGTATTGAATTAACCCTGAATTGAAGTATTCTTTTCTACTTGGTATCAGAGCAGGTTCAATCCTTTGAACTTGCTTTGCATCCTTTGAATCCTGAATCTCGAAGAACACCCAAACTACCACCAAAAACCGCTGCGTACCACCACTACCACCATTGAAATCGAACCATCTTGAAACTCTGAATTCCTACAACCCTGAATTGAATTGAAACCCTAAACCATCTTAGAGCCGAAAAACCCTGAATTGAATTGCAACCCATAAAATCCACCACCACCACCACCACCGAAATAGAAAAAAACCCTGAATTGAATTGAACCATGAATTGAATTGAAACCCAGAAATCCACTACCACCACCGAAATCGAAAAAACCATGAATTGAATTGAAACCCAGAAATCAACCGCCACCACCGAAATCGTTTCCACTGCACCCGAAATCTAAAAACTTGATATCTGAAATCTGTAAATCATGGGAGATATGATTCCAAACCCTAATTATGGAGAAGGAGCTGCACCTGATCATCAAGTACCGTAAGATCATAGATCAAATATCTGAGTTCCTACAACCCCTCAAGGAGACGAAGATAAAGAAGATGGAGGGGCTGAATGAATGAATGAATGGGTATAGAAATTATGGTGAAATTTTGGAGATAAGGGTTCTTCTTTCAATAAGGATCCGAAACTGGATTTGGAGCAAAGTTATGCATACATTCGTAAAGTCTACAACAATCGAATGTTGCACCTTGCAGCTGCACCTGAGGCCATAGTCATAACACCTAAACTTTATTACTCAGGGGGAGTTTCAGAGTCTTACCTTCAGGGGGAGAGCAAGTATGTAGGAAATCCTCTGAATATGGACGAATTTAAAGAGTTGAAGAACCTGGAAAGTCAATTTGGGGCTGGAAACCAAGTAAAAGAAACTGCAAGCACACAAGTGGATCTGTCAACCAGACGAGTCGACTCGTCAACTAGCTTACGGTTGATGACTCAGGCGACTCATCAATTCCTCCCAGAACAGAGCTAGTCGACCTTGCTTTCTCTAGAATTATTTGGTCTTCTTATGGATTCTGAGAATGAGACGTAGTACTATGATTCCAAAGAATATGAAAATAATGATACGGAGGAGGACTACAACTACGATGATGAACTCATGGAAGATGATGATGATGATGATGAGAACTCTAAGAATGATAGTAGCTATAAGGTGTTGTTAGATTCGGATATGAAGGGCCGTCAGGAAGAAGATATCACTAGTGTAACCTCTTGGCTTTCTCTATCGGATCCTTTTCTATCAAGTGCTTCTCCCCCATAACTGGAAATTGGACTCGTGTAAGGACGCATGGTTTAAGGATGAAGATAAAGTCCGATAAGATGTTGGCTTGTTACCTGCATCTGGATCAGTACTGGTTGTTGAGTCTCTGGACAAGTCTGGAAAAGTGAAGTGTAGGATATGTCTGGAAGCTTGTGCAATCCAGAAGATGAAGTCGCCTGGCTGTGGCCATCTCTTTTGCTGTGAATGCTGGGAAAGCTTCATTGCACGTGTCCATCTTCACCTTCTTAATGGCTACAATGTCCACCGGTTTGTTTATCTCTGGCTTTGTGGACAACACCATAAGTACCTTCACCTAGCTTTTCTCGATCAGTATACGCATGTATACTTCTGCAGCCCTGTACATAGTTGTACTTCTTCCCATGGGAACTGCGGGCTCTTCAATCAGAGAAGGATCTTCATCGTTTGAATAAACATTCTGTTGACTTGTAATCATCCTTCAATTGTGGGTGTGAAGGAAGTTGTTGCGGAAGAGTATACTGAAGTTGACAATGAAAAACCTGACGATGATGTATATATGGTTATGGGTTACATGTACTATGAACTCAAGTCTCTAATGGAATCAATGGAGCAGCGATTTAGTATTGGCAAAGTTAAATACCTGATGAAAAGGCTGCTGGAGGGTGTAAAATATCTTCATGACAATTGGATTCTTCACAGGGATCTGAAAACCTCAAGCATCTTTTTGAACGAGGGTGAATTGAAAATATGAGACCTTGGGATGTCACGCCTATATGGGAGTCCGTTGAAGCCTTATACTTCCCTGGTGGTCACTTTATTGTATAGGACACCTGAACTTCTATTAGGCCAAAAGCAGTACACTACAACAGTTGATATGTGGTCAGTTGGATGTATAATGGCTGAACTTTTGACCAAAGAACCTTGCCCGACACGTTGAAAGGAGGAGAATTGAATACTGATCAACTAGTTGAAGATGTACATGCAAGACCAGTCTCTTCCCCTACATCCACGATCTCTCCTGGCTTGTCATCACCTGAGGATGCAATCAAAGAAGAAAAGTGGGCCAAAGCAATGAATGTCGAGATGGATGCTCTCAAGAAGAATGGTACTTGGGATTTGGTTCCATTACCACTTGAAAAAAAAAGACTGTTGGTTGTAGATGAGTTTATACTGTGAAACACAATGCAGATGGCAGCAGTCTGAGAGAGCTGGAACTTGAATCTAGTGATTTTGAAGACAACTGTAATGAAGATGATTCTGAATTTGAGAATGAGGTTGAAGCAATTTTCTTAAGAGAGCTGTGCATGAAAATATAGAACCAGAGAATGTGATCCTGGAAGTGAACGGAATGCGATTGTCATTCAACAAGCAAACTGCAAATTATGCAGGAGCTGTATTTTACTCCATGATGAAATTGGCATTGGAAGCTCCACATGAATCGGCAAGCGAATTGGTACAAGCTGCTTCTAAGGTAATTTCAGAATGGAAACATATGCTCAAGTATTACCCATTAGGTATAGATGAGGAGATAGAAGTGATTATGAAGTTTGAAGAAATGTGTTTAGAGTCTACCAAGGCAGTTTCGTCCAAACATTTAGTGACTCAGTTGACAAGTTGGGCATTCAAGACTTGTATGCGCCAACTTGAGGAGGAGTATTGACGTGAGTCCTAATCCTAGTATGATTAGAAAGTATAATCAAACTAGGATTGTGTAAGTCTTTCTGTGTAATTAGTTTCCTTCTAGGATTACAACTATTCTTATATATAAATAGGACCCTAGAGACATAGTTTTTGTAGTGGTGTGATGTAGATCGTTGAGAGTTCTGATCTTAGGAGCTGAAAGCTATGGTAGATCATAGTAGATCTGTCATGACCTGAATCTGAATCCGTCCTGAATCTGAATCTGATTTGTTCGCCATATTGAATTAACCCTGAATTGAAGTATTCTTTTCTACTTATATATATATATATATATAAATATATAGTCTAATATCACGGATTTTTCGTATTCCTAATCTTTTATGTTTGTTTTTAAGGAAATTTTAAAAATAATCACTTCTTTGTTGCTGCAGATCGACTTGCATGCGCGCAGTAGTTGATGGAAGTATCTGCTGCTTCTTGGAATAAGTTTGAATATATATGCCTTCGTCTCTCCAAATTTTATGAGCTTAATCAATTCATGACTTACATAAATTTCCAGACAGAAATGAATAACTACATTTGACTCGAAAGAAAGTATTTTCTAGAATATAGCTAGAGAGGTTGACAATAAGAGCAATTCACCGGTGCAAAAAATAACACGAGCAGAGGGAAAAAGAGGCAGGTCCGATCAAAAAATATCACGTTGACTGCGTTAAAAAGCTCATGGACGAGCAAAAATTGCTTGCCCAAGAGCACGTGCAGCCTAGTCGAGCAGCCTGCATGAACTCACCGCTGCAGATGCTCTAAGAGAAGCAGGCCGGCCGGTTGTGCTAACTGTATATCCTATAAACCCTAAAAAACGTGAATTGTATTATCATCATAATTAGGAGAAGGACCTTTATCTAATTTACGGGTACTAGCAAATTTATGATATTAACTGTTTATCGACCGATCGTAATTGTTCCACCTAAAATAGACGGCTTTATTCAATTTTGCATATATACAGAATATAAGAAAGTAGCAACTTGAATACTTGTGATTACCCAAAGAAGAAGTAACAGTGCAAAGTGGAAACTAAATACACAAAAGTAAGTTAACTAGTTAGACATCTATCTTAACTTCTTTGTGTTTTGCGGTTTTGTTTATAATTATGGTGTGAGAATGACCGTTCTAATCCTTAAATTCAAAAAAATCTAGTTAGACATCTATCCTAACAACTGGCAGACCTAAGTGCCCAATGGGGGCTTATGCGCCCACTGATTTTTCTCCTCCATATATATACATAGTAATACACATAGTATTTTGATTAAATTTTAATGTTTTACCACACCTAACCACCTACATTAGCTTCATTTCGCCCATTAAGTTACACAATAGCTTCATTTGACCTCTTAAAACATACAAATATACAAGTCAATTTTCATTTGTCATGTTTGTGTTAACATGGTTGAATTTACCTATATATTAATGGTGAAAAGAAAAAAATATACAACCTCGGTTGTATAAAATTCTGAGTTCGCCGCTGATCCTATCCCAATCCGTTTCCTAATGTCCTAATAAGTTGAAAGTGAAATGTGTGGGAAGATAATACATGTAATTAATTATCACTTTGAAATTTTTTTTGACAATAGTACATGAAGTTGGATCCACTAGTAATTCATGTACATTAAGTTTCAAAACATAACTTTTAGTAAATCAAATTAGGTATTTGACTAAATATTTATACAAGGTGTCAGTAAGACCAGTAGTTTACATGAAAAACATCATATTTTAAGAGGTATAATGGTCTCTCCCACATTCTCATGAAAAAAAACCTTTCCAAAGAGTTTACTTCACCAGTCCTGCTCTTCCTCAACGATTGTTCTCGCCATCTCAACCCCCTTCATGGCTCCAACACTTCTTCGTCCCCCTGCTTCCTCATCCTTTCCATGTCTATAAAGAATTGAAGTTTCTCTTTCTACAATAGATACCAGATACCACTAAGCTCTAGAAATATTTACATGAACATAAAAAAACAAATAGAAGCAAGGATCTTTAAAAGAGATTGATAGTAATGCATGTAATTTGGTTGATTTGTCATCAAATTCAAATTCAATGATTGAACAATCAGATATTCTTGTTGTTTTGCATCAAAGCCAGTAATTTGAAAATGAAATTGAACAAGAGCACTTAGAAAATAGAGTCAATCACCACCAAAAATTGATATTTTGATGTAGATTTTTATTTATATGAACCTATGAACACAAACAAGCAGATTCATAACACAAAAAGTAGTTGACTCATATTAGAGATGCGGTGAGGTCTGAGTCTACGACGATCGACGGTGTTGACGTTAGAGTGAGGGAAGTCAAGATGGGTGAGAACTCCAATGCATACGATGTCCTATAGGTCAGCGAAGGGCGATGACGTCGGAGGGGGGATTGAGAGCGATTTGGTGGGATTAGATCTGGGTCTAAGTATTGTGTAGGTGGAATACATGTGGTGGTCATACATGGAGGAAGAAAAGTTGGGTCTCTCTACAGAGACTCAGAAAGAGAGAGTGCGGGAGAAAAAGAGAAAGAGAGAGTGAATATACTGCATTAATTACCTTTTGATAACTTAATAATGACTTCTTAGTTAACGGTGTTATTGACACCGTATACACATACTAAGTCATGTTTGCATTTCAGTGTACTAAAACTTATTTTTTGAAACTTAATATACATAAATTGATTAAATTCATTGTCACCATAACTTAGTGTATTGTTTCTGAATTTTTCTCTTATGGCTTTCAATTAGCCAATTAATTTTGCCAACGTACGCTTGATTATAATCGGTGGGCTAATCTGTCTTGAAGCAATGTCATATGGAAGTTGAACAGTCTATTTCTGCGCCCAAGAGTCCAAGACAACGTACACTAAGTTAAAACACTAAACATATACTAATACACTGATTAGTAATTAATCTTATATATCAAATGGCGGTTAACAACTTAGCATCTTTGAAAATGGAATAAAAAATTCCATTTCAGGTGACAGATAATTAAACCTATAACTGGCTCACCACTCCTAATTAATAATTTAAACCAGTTTTCTAGTCAATTAGTCTGTACTTAGAAATTAAACAAATTACCAAACGAGCCAAACCAAACCCTAAATTATAAACAACGACACTAATCAAGATATTTATATTATCACAGAAACCAGCATAATGTTTGTTACTAGTAAAACAACCAATTCTGTTCGTGAGGAAAAGATTCTGGTTTAGTTTACGACAAGAACAAGGAGGAAGAAGGGTCCAAAAGGATTTCTTCACATCGATAAATATTTTGCAACTTGATCCAGGTTTTGTTTAGAAAATTAAACAAGTTGTGTTGAAATGATTCTAGGATTGATTAAGAACATGAAACATGCTTGTAAGTATCGAAGTTTGCTAGTAATTAACCAACATAACTCAATTATTTTCTCAAATTGCTGCCGTTTTATTTAATATTGGTATCTGCATTGTATATATACAACTACAATCTGTTGTGTGCGTACAATGCAACATACGTTGAGTATGTGCTTCCCCTGGTATCTTTAATCATCGAGTGAATAATGAACGATGATATCTTTAAATGTTTTTTTCTTTCTAAATTTAGAAACCAATACGCCTTAATAGGTCATGTCAAAATTAATGATTCTTCTCTGGACCATCAAATGTAAATTAAGATTTAACTCCAACTGTGTATTTGTATGACTCGAATGAATTTCACACCAAAAACGGTATGTACCTTCTCGACCACCTATGGTGGCTTGGTGGCTTAGTCAATACAAAGATGAAAGAACGATTAACGTCACTGCTAGTCTGTACACACCAATTATATACATTTTAAAGAGCTAGCAACTTGGCAAAAGATCCCATTATTATAGCTATTTCTATATATGATGCAGGTCGTAAAATGTTGACAGCTTCATATAATAAGATAGTGTCAAGATTGAGAAAACTGTGTATGCTGTCATGCTGATTAGATGAAGAAGATTAAGGGCCGGGAATCATTTCAAGTAGGAGATTTTTGGGGTTCGTTTAAATATTTGATGAAACTAAACGAGGTTAATTTGTTAATTAACGGCAGAGGGGAATCGCGTCCACTTAGATGCATGTACTCATGAAATTATAGGCATACGTAGGGTTGGACAAAAAACCCGTTGACACAAAAAAATCCTGACCAGACAGGCAGACTCGAGCGGGTCGAATCGACCTCCATTCCTCGCCTCCTCCACCTCCTTGAGTCCTCGACCTCCTCCTCCAATCGTTCCTCGAGTCCTTGACCTCCTCGATCTTCTCGTCTCGTCGGCCTCCTTGACCTCGGTAAGCTTCATTTTCTTTCTCTCTTTGATCAACCCCCTTGTCTTTGTGTCTCTTTGCCTTCTTTGGAATTGAATTTCAGTTTTAGGCCTGAAAACCCGACCGGCCCGGCCTAACAGACCCGAATTTTCAGAGTTTATATTAATTTATATCACTTTTTAATAATATTAATTTTGATGATGTATATGAATGTTGGCATGTGTGAGTTTAATGTTTATGACATCAATTAATAATTGTATCAATTGTTCAGGGTTTATATTCATATATATATATATATATCAATTTTTTAAATTAGTAATTTTGATGATGTATATGAATGTTGATATTTGGGTTTAGGATTTAGGACAACAATTAATTTCCCTATTGATTTAGTTTATCAGTTCAGTTTTATGGCATGAACTGATGAATGTTACTTACTTGCAATTCTAGATATTTTTGGTTGTTAATATAAATTCGGTGTTAACGTCATCTCAATCAATTGTGTAATTTTTATTAGAGTTTTAGATAATTGTTATTTTGGCCTCGCTTCCAGCTAAGGGAAAGTTGGTACAAATACTGAATTTAAGTGCATAAAGTAAATTACATAAAAATTAAAAGAAATTACGGGCGTGTCACTGCACGAGTGCGGAATGTAGAAGTCTAAGTAATGAGGGGTTGCGCGCCACCTAGTTTTGAATCAAACAAATGTAGGTCACCGATGTCACCTCGGAAAGAAAATTTACAGTAGCTTATTCGCCACCAATACAGGTACTCGTGTAGAGATGAGCAATGCAACCAAAAGAAAAGACAGGGACATCGCTCCGGGGAGCTTGGAAGGAAGCAGTGCTAAGGCGAGATGCTTTAGCGTCTCGGTTTCGACTAGGTCGAGGTTGTAGCTGTAGTTGTTTGTTGATTGATTGTTTGTAAAAGTTGTGTGTCTAGACTGATCCTCGAACTTTCTTTTATAGTGGTTCACATAGTAGATAAAGATGCGGTCTTTGCTGCATAGCCAGTTGAGTTACACCAGGTTTTTTCTTACTTGGAAACTACATAACTATGTGACACAGTTCCAGTCACGTACAAAGACTTATTTTAGGGTCACATGGATTGGCCCCAATCAATTCAAAGACTTGTAGAAGTCTTCATTGATAATGTCGCAGGCAGTAGTTCCCTGCCTGTTGATATAACTCTGCAAACTAGCAAACTCTCGGATAGAGATGCATGCACGCCTGGCCTTCTTGCTATCTCCATATAATCTAATGCCTTGGCGAAAAACTTGGCGGCCCTTCGTTGGAGACTTAGAGCAACTTCAACAACGCTAGCCATTTGTAAGTCAAATTTAACTTAAAATAGCTAAAATGTTATTTTGGCTATCCCGTTTAGAAATATGCACGCATCAGTGCTCTCTATTATAGCTAGCATTACATCAATATTATTCCTTAAATAAATATTAAATAGTTTAAATGTATTTATATATCAACTAAACTATCTAAAAGGAATGTATTAAATTATAGTAAGCCTTACTTGAGTCATCTCGCTAGCTAAGTATAGCTAGCGAGATAGCTGAAAGTTAAAATATTTTAAATTTGACCAGTCTGTTAGAGCTCCGAAAACATTAAAAAAACTAAACACGCTTTCTAAAATAGCTAAAAGCTAAAATAGAGAGTCTGATAAAGTTACATTTAGAAGCCTTCTTATGATGTAAGTAACACGTACCGTGTTGCTCTTCAAACCCCAATAAGGACAATTGATCCATAATCTCCAATTAAGCATGTGACGGAGCAAGGAGAAAGACTCCTTAATTGAGTGGATAAATGTATATATCATTGGATCTTTAATTATATAAAGGAGATGACCCATGTTGGATACCTTTTCACAGCATAATCTCGCAAGCCATCTTTGCATGCTGATAAGCCAATGTAGCTCAAGTTTCCTATCTCTTGTACGACTCGAAGACCTCTGTCTTGCAAGCAACTGCACACACACTTTGCTCTTTGCTCCGTAAGCAGTTAAAAAGGGGACCAAGTCGACTCGCACACTCGGCGCCTATAAGTTGTTCGTCCGCGTGAGCTTCGCTCTGCACGTAAAGTCTCCATCTCACACGGCTTTGTACAGTACGTCACGTGCATGTTCAAATCCCTCCTTGATACAGAGTCCTCTTCTCGCACGCGAAGTCTAGGATTTAGCTCGCATGGTTCCGCTGACGGGCCATCACATGTAAATCCAGTATTTTCAGACTCGCAGGTGTGACGTGGATTATGAATTACTTAATATCAACGTAAACAATTAATTTCTAGTAAATTATTAATTTTTGGATGCAAACAATTATTACATGACATTGATCGAACTATAAAATTCACATGTATAGTGTATCGATTTGTTATATAAATTATCTGCATCTCAATGTAAATATATAATTAATATGATTAATAAGTCTTAAGTTTGAGATACATTATATACTGAGGGTTATAGGCAGTAACATATAAACCAAATAGTTTGGAGATAATTAGAGAAAAACCCAAAAAATCCAACATCTTAACCCATTCACTTTTTGTTTTTAAATTTACACCCAATGCAATAATTTAGTCTGCCTTATTGATTTTATTTCAAAAATTTAAATTTATTTTAATTTTTCCACTGTCATTTTTGTCCTTCTAATATTCATTTTGTTTTCTACCTTTAAGTTAGATTACAATTAGAGAAATTGAGTTTTGGGTATAGGGTTTTAGGTTAGGGTTTAGGGTTTAGAGGTTAGGGTTTATGGGTTAGAGTTTACGGAGGAATTGAGTTTTGGGTATAAGGTTTATGATTTATGAAGAAATTGGGTTTTGGATATAGGGTTTAGTGGTAAATCTTACAATTTCATTTTTTAACAGGTTATATTTTTAAGATTAACTATAAATAGATTTTTTAATAAATCAACATAATTAATAGATGAATGTATTTTAAAAGTGTAAAGATGTGAGTTTAATCTAAAATGGACCTAATAAATTGGGTGTATTGTCAAATACCCCAACACTTTACAGGTATGAACAAAGTTGTTGTGCACACACAAAACGTGTTTTTGAAGGTTAGTAGTATATAAATAGATCATCTGGGCTAAAATGATTTTAAAAGAAAAAATAGTTGACCGTCGGCCGACAAATCTTCTCCGGCTGTTCAGGGATTTTGTACACATGGATCGAGGAGGAAAATTAAAAATATTTGAATCACATAGATATCGATCGAACCATTTAATCTTTGATGCTGGCAATCTGCTGCTTCTGAAAATCACATAGATCGATCGATCGATCGATCAAGTAAATAATCTTCGATGCTAGCTTGCTCCATCTTTCATTCATAGTTAAGTAAAATGAAAAATCAAAGATTCAAAACTGAAAGTATTAGGAAGGCGTTAGCCTGGCCGGCTTGGACGTCACAGCTAGCTAGCTACCTCAATAATAATGTTGTTATTCTATAATGCAAGCAGCACATGTATTTTACATCCGTAATTCTTCTATATTCTAAGGATTTGAATTTTGAGTAGTCGGTCCATGTCGGACTTCTTTTTAGAAAATCAAAAGAGCTAGTACGTAGCATTGTGTGACGACCAAGCTAGCCAGGCTTCTATGAATTTGAGTATTTGACACATTCCGTGATGTAGATTTTATAGCAATAGTCTCATCCAATCCTAGTAAACGTACATTGATGCGTGAAGTCATGCATGATGCTTTGTAATTCGATGAGATCACGGCAATCAAGCTGATATCATCACGTACGATTGATACTTGTCGAGGGAGATTTGATGGCTTAATCAAATCAGATAGCACAGATGGCCGGGAAGATGCATATATGTGAAGTAAGTGATGACGCTGCTGGATTAATAGCGTCTCTTGCTTCGCTTCTTCCTCAAGGAACTCATTCAAAAAAACAATATAAACATGCAACCCAGAATGTACGTAGAGGATGATGAAGCCGATTTAACGCTTAACTAATACAACTTGGTGTGTGTATGTAACCAGATTTTCAAAGGGTACAGTGTTGTCACTGGAGGCATGAATCGATCTGGCTCCATCCATCCCGATCGATCGCTTTCTCTGTTTAAAGATTAGGGACATCGGTATGTTTCTCGTTTACTTTACCCCAAAATACTATGCATGTTTTCAAACAGAAAGAGACTATCTTAAAAAAAGAAACTTAGGCCCAGTTTGGGAAGGATTTTGGAGCTGCTTTTAGAGTCAAAAGCGATTTCGAGCCAAACTATAGGTGTTTGGTGACCACCCGAAAGCTGCTTTTAGAAAAATAGATTCTCTTAAAAGTGGGTTTTGGAGAAGCAGGGTAATAGGTGCTTTGAGAACTGATTTTGGAAAAAACACGGAGGAATAAAGATGAACAGTTTAATGAATTTTTCATAACCCCATTATACCCTCATTCTTTAAATAAAACATTTTTTCTTCACAAACCCTATCCTACCTCTTTTCCTTCTCCGGTCTATTTTCTTCTCGCCTCCTTGCAGGCGATTTTTTTTCTTCACAAAGCTTGCTCATCGCTACTTCAAGGAGAGCACTTGGTAGAGCAAATTCTTCCCCAGCCCAGAAGGTAAAATCTCTTATCGATCTACTCTTCATGATTGTTTGGTATGAATTTATGATTTCATGGTTGCTGGGTTTGCTAGATTTGGGTGCTGCTCATCGCTGATTGAAGGAGAGAACTTGGTAGAGCAAATTCGTCCCCAACCAAGAAGGTAAAATTTCTTATCGGTAGAGCTATACAAGGTGTGGAACTTGCAGCTGCCCTGAATACTATTCTTCCTATCGGTAGAGCAAATTCTATTCTTATTTGTTGAGGGGGAGTTTAGCAATTTGATAGTGTCCAGAAAATGTTGCAGTTGCCCTGAATACTACTCTTCCTATCTGTTTGTCTCTATTGGGAAATCAATACTAGGACTAGCTACAGATATGTGCACATCACATCGAAATAAAACCCAAACCTGTTCTTGATAAAGGGAGTAGAAAACACCAAACGAATGGTGTTTGGTCAGTGTGGACACCGAGTAGACAGGTGTACCAAGGATTATTCAAGTTAGATCATTCTAAGATTTCTTTAATAGGATAATAATCTCAGAAAGCTTGGTAGTAAAGTAAATCTCGTATCATATCATATTTTTTTTCTTTTGGGTCAACAACGTTATTTGCTTGATAGCTTGGAATTGGATTTGAGACAGAGCAATGAATTAGGTTAAAATACTGGTGTGCTGTTTAGAACTAAAATGACTGTTACCTAACTTCTCCATTTGTGATAATACATTTTACAGGTCAATGTTGGAACCTTATATGAAGTTATTAAGTGATTACTTCTTTATTAAACTTGGTGATTACTGATTTTCACACCCTTCATTATATGATTAGAGGTTCTGCTTTCTATTACTCTGCTTTGAATTAATCCTGCTTAATGTGGCATACCTACCTGCTGCTTTATTATGAATAGTAGATATTGATAATCTTTCAGTCTTGCTTTTATTGCCTGAAAGAAACCAAACTTGGAGTGAAAGCTATGAATGTGTGTATACATAGATTGAGATTTTGGACAATGGAAGGTAAGATTCTTAAGAGAATGAGTGTGAACTTCACTAATCACAGACCTTTCTATGCACTCTCTCCATCTTTTGGGTTGCGCCCCACAATCCACCAATCCTTGCCAAAAATGTAAGTAGTGACACTCCATTGGCCACTGCATCACATATTTAATCCATTCCAGCCATGAGTCTCTTTCTCTCAAAATCAAAATCATGGTTCTCCATTACCAGAATTGAATAGCTAACCAAAGACCTTATGAGTAAATATTGTTAATTATTGGTGAGAGTACATTTGGTGATTAGTAGTTGCATGAAGATCTTTATGATTAGTATTTTCTATTCTTCTGTTATTTGTTTCTGTAATCTTACTTTTTTTTTAAGTATCGATAAATTCCAGACATATAAGTAAATATGTATATATGTTTGAAGACTTTTGTTATTGGTTCTCTAGATTTTTTGTCTATTTCGTTTGATGCCTTGAGTTCTTTTGATTTTTAATTTTCTTTCCCATCAGATGGGAAAGAAGAAAGCTGCAAGTACGGAAACTGAAATTGAGGGAACTGGGAAACCAAAGGCCACATGGCCTGAAGATGTAGTAGCTATATTTTGTGATATAGCTGTTAAGGAAGTTATAAAGGGAAACAGGCCAGGGACTCATTTTGATAAAAAAAAAGGATGGGAAAATGTTGTCAAAGCCTTTAATGAGTCAACCGGAAGAGATTATACTAAGGGCCAGTTGAAAAACAAATGGGATTCACTTAAAAACGACTGGAAATTATGGAGTTCATTAATGTATAAGGAAACCGGTATTGGATGGGATCCTGTTAAGAAGACCATTGATGCACCTGCTGAATGGTGGCAAAATAAAATTAAGGTGTGTTCATTAACTTTTATGATGTTTTGTTATTCTGTTTACTTTTAAGCTGAAATAGGAATTAAATTTTTCTTCTTTTGCAGTCCAATCCAGAGTACCGCAAATTTCGTGATGGGGGAATTAGTCCTGAAATGATGGATATTTATGATCAAATGTTCAAAGGTAGCACGGCCTTAGGGGAATCTGTCATGATTCCATCAGCTAGTATAGCTGTTGAAGAGGTGCTTGTGGAGGATTCTGAGCATGATGGTGACAATGATGAGGATCCTGAACCCGAGCTCGAGCAAGGTATTCAAGATAGGGGGAAGAAGAGAACAATTGTGGAGAGGCAAACAGAAGGTAAAAAAGACAAAGGTGTTTTGAGAGGGGCAAAGGGGAAGAAAGGGAGGGAGGGAGGTGCGGCAAAATTGTCTAAGCAAATTGATCGCCTTGTTGAAGTAGTTGAGAGTAGGAGTGCAGCTACATCAATCTCTACAACTGCAGCTTCATCAAACCCTACAAGTACTGTTCCAAGAACTAGTATTCAAGATGTCATGGAAGTTGTTGCAACTTTACCAGGAGCTGAAATTGGTACCGAGTTGTGGTGGTTTGCAACAGAGTTGTTTTGCTCTCAAGAGAAGCGAGAGATGTTCTCTATCCTACCAAAAGATGATCTAAAGCTACAGTTTTTGATTAAGAATTACAATAAGGCTAATCCTTAATCTGTAATGTGAAATAGGTTGCTTTTCAGTGAGTCAAATAATGAGAGTGTTGGCCATAGGGTCTTCTTTAATAAGCTTAATGATACTCTGTTGAAGAGTTTGTTCATTAATGCTTGTGATCTTCTTCCTTCTATTACGGCTGGTGTGTGACTTTATTTTCATTAAAGATACTATTTTGTTCATTAAGGATGTTATTGATATTCAAATTATCATTGTCTAGTGATATTACTTATATTCATGTTTATCTTGAAAATTTGTTTTTGTGAACTTGGTTACTGGTCTTGCTAATGTTGTTGCAGCTTTTAATAGTTGTTGTTCTTGTTAATTCTAGTGCAGGTTTTAATGATGTTTTGTTGCTCCTGCTCTATATTGATATTCATATTATCATTGTCTAGTGATATTACTTATGTTCATGTTCTAACTCCTTGTTTAGTTTATATCATCCATCCCTTAGTGTTGAATGTGTTCTCATTGTGCAGGAAGTATGGACAATACCAGATATGAAGAAGAGACAAACCAAATTATCTGTGTAGCCGGTCGTCTTATTCAAGTTTATCTGGAAAAGTACATTATGAAAACTCCATGCATGACTAGCTCTCAAACAGGTTACATATGGTTGATGGAAGTGTTAAGAGGCAACAAAACTAGATGTTACAATACATTTAGGATGGAAAAGAATTGTTTCTATATGCTACTGAAGGATATTGAAAAGGTGTTGGGGGGTTCAAAAAACATATGCACTGCTGAGATTTTGGCTATGTTTCTATATATTTTGGGAGGAGGTGAGACCAATAGAGATACACAAGAACGTTTTCAACGTTCCGGTGAGACAATAAGCAGGTATTTTTCCCAAATGCTGGACATTCTCTATAAAATGGCGGGAGTGCTAATAAAGCCATCAGATCCAGAATTCAGGAGCACCCCAAAAGAAATTGAAAATGACTCTAGGTACATGCCTCATTTTAAGGTATGTGCAAGTTATAACCCATGCTTGTTGATCCTTTTGTTATCCAATATAATTACTGCTTATATATTGTAGAAACCTTACTGCAAATTAACTTGTAGGATTGTGTTGGAGCAATTGATGGTGTTCATGTTCAAGCTTCTGTTCCTCCATGTGATCAAGTGCCATATATTGGTAGGAAAGGAACACCCACCCAAAATGTGATGGCCGTATGCGACTTTGACATGAAATTTACATTTATTTGTGCTGGGTGGGAAGGCACTGCCCATGATAGTAGAGTATTCCTATCGGCCATACGAAACCCTCTATCAAATTTTTCCAAACCCCCAAATGGTAATATTTTTTTTCCATAGATCGCGATATACTAATCTAATTAAATCATAGTCCATCATCTTGTGACATTTCTCTTTCAGGAAAATATTATTTGGTAGATGCTGGATATCCGCAAATGAGAGGTTATCTAGGACCGTACAAGGGTGAGAGGTATCATCTTCCACATTTTCGTAGAGGTGATGAACCGACGGGTCAAAGAGAAATATTTAATCATGCACACTCTTCACTTAGGGGTGTCATTGAGCGCACTTTTGGGGTATGGAAAAAAAAGTGGAGTATTTTACGTGATATGCCTAGTTTTCCTTATGAAAAACAGGTGAAGATAGTAATTGCTACAATGGCTCTCCATAACTATATAAGAAGGTATGCCCACGAAGATCGTGATTTTGATGAAAGTGATGACTTCCAAAGTGAAGAGATCGGTGAAGATATGGACGACAATGAACACGAAGAAGATGGTATGGGAAGACAAGAAATGGAGGTGCTAAGAAATACCATTGCACAAAGTCTATTGAATGCATCTATTTAGCATTTAGTTCCAATTTGAATTGGGTTCAATATATTTTGTGGAAGGCATGTGTTGTTGATATGGTGGACGAATATTTGACCTAACATCCTGGATTGGTTTTTGTATGTTTTGATACCAATCCCATGCCAATTGAACCCTTTCACATTGGTTTTGTATGTTATTAAGGAATTAACCTATGTTCAAACATGATGCTATAGGTAAAATTTTCTTCATCTTTAGGAAATATATCTTATTTTTGGCCAACATGAAATGAATTCTGCACTGCATTTACACATTCAGGAACTGGAAGAACTTTTTTTGAATGGCAGATGATGAACCTTGTATTGAAAATGCAGTATTAGGGTCAAGTAGATTCATAATTAAGTACATCTTTCAGGAAATCCAACATCTTTAAAGAATCAAGGATCTTATGTATGTATACTCTACATAGACTATTGAGTCGGTGCCTAGTCATATACATTGTGCTTGAACAAGTCCCCTACATATGCATGAATGTGAAAAAAAAAGTTGCAGAATCTTTCATCCTGAAAACCCAACAATAACATATTTTTATTCGGTCTCAAACTCTATAACCAATTGTTTTTTTAAGAAATTTTGTAAAATTAATGTACACATTGAGACACAAGAATTAGTGCATGAAAACTATCCATGAAAAACTTTATAATCAATTACATTTAAGAAAAGAACTGTCTATCTTAAAAAACAATTTATAATATGTATGGCTATTTTAGTCATTAGACCTACCGAAAGCAATTTTTACTTACAATTTACCAAACACTCAAAACTGCTTTTCGGTTCTCACAGCACTTCTAAAAACAGTTTACCAAACACTGCAACTGATTCTGCTCACAGCAATACCAGAAGTGATTCTGCTTACTGCAGCTTCAAAAGTGATTCTGCTCACAGCACAGCTGTCCCAAACTGGGCCTTAACCTGGTGCTGAAGAAGATCTTTGAGAAAAAAACCCTATTAATTTTAGAGGTGGAAGTCAAACCCGTGTAGTTGTTTAATTAATTAGTTGGTTTGGGCGATGATGAGTGGAAAGCCACATGAAATCATTCATTGCATGTAAAGGTCCAGATATTTGGATTTGTCTTGCTGGGATGATCGCCGCCCTCGATCGTAATCCCACTTCCAGCTAAATTCGACAATGAAATTATTGTAATTACTTTGAATTATTGTAATTTGGATGGTCTCTCTGACATTCATTTTGTTATACATTATCTTATGACTTTTTGTGCCCCTTTCTCCTGCGCCAAAAATGGCAAAGAAATTATATTATGGATCGATAATATGTATATATCGTAATTATATTGTAACTGAGAGTAAAATTGTAAATTACATAACTTATAGTTTGGCTTGTAAAAAGATAGAGGAAGGAGGGCAAAAGCGTAATTTCACTATTCACGGTTACTATTCATAGGAACATTAAAACTCCTTTTGCTTTATATATAGAGATAAAAATAATTATACGTGATAATGTGATATATCAGTTTCTGAAAATGCAGCCATAAGACTTCATTTGTCTGCTAAGAAAGTACAACTATACAGTACGTAGAACGGTAGAAGATATAACGTTAGCATCAAATTCGAAAAATTAATTCGATCAAAATGCAAGGAGATATATCAAAACAATGAAACATCGTTCTTCTTCTTCTTCTTCCAATTTCTTCTTCATATTTACCAAGAATTAAATAAAATGTGTAGACTGTTAGCGATCTTTGGTGGAATTAAGTATTGCCGTTACGACTTTGATTTGAGAGTGATCACCATTCTGTATCGAATTAGTAGAAAAAATTGTTGCCGAAAACCTGTATGTTCAAGTATTATATTTTTTTGTTGACAAAAACCGTATTATATTTTCTTGATACTAATATCAATTTTGAAAGACCGTTAAATTATCTTGAATAAATTTTGTGGATAGAGATATCAAAAAGAATATATCATCATTTCTATTCTATTTATCAATATATAAATTAAAATAGTAAATGGTATTGGAAACACATAAATAATGTAAGAATTTGTATTAATTAGATAAAGCACATATCAGCTTAACTTTCTATATCATCATTCCATTAGTATTCATAGATATTTAAGATTATTTATGTTTTTTGTCAAAATTTAGAAAGGTCATTCACATTTCATTAAAAAATAATCAAGAGTAATTAAACCATTAAATAAATTTAAAAATGGTCAATTGACTATTCTGGCCCTATACTAGCTAGCCCTTCCTTGGACAACTCAAATATCATTGTAATTGATGTTGATGAATTGGAATAGAAATTTTAATACCTGCAATTTCCATGCACATCTAGCTTGCATCGAGACATATAAAAATTATATTAAAATGAAAACCTCAAATTTTCACACTTTGATCATAATTTTTTCATACAATTCCATGGTTTTTCCTTAAGAGAGAAAATACTTTTATAAACTGAAATCTTTCGAACATCGAAAATTCTTGTATACACCAAGGTGTAAGTGAATCAAAAAAATCATAACCGTTGATAATAATTATATTTAATTTTTATTTTAAAAATAAATAGTGTCATAAATGTAATCTAATAGTCTATATAAATTAGTTTAAATGCATAATGATGCACTCAAGACTCTTTGTTCAAACATCTAGAATTTACAATGTCAAAAAGAAAGGCTCGAGAAGCCTCATTAGTATATGTCACAAAATTAATTAGTTACATATATAGTTATGCTATATGATAATGACGTATGTATTATGTGATATATACATGCATATATACTATTAGTCCCTTTACAATAATTGTTAATGTATCGCCGTTACAGAAACCCAACAAAAATACAGATTAATTGAGTATTAGAAGTTGACCATCTTTTAGTTTTGCGTACTCCTAGAGCTATATAAACACCCTTCTTAACTAAAGGGTGGAGACAGACCCACAGCATCTGTCAGTCTGAAACATGCATACAATATTTATGTAGCTTCTTCCTCCATAAATTTTCAAAACCATTTCTGGATACACTTTCTGCTTGCTCCAGCACTAAACCCCATGGATCTATGCACGCGTTTTCCTTGCATGAAAATTAAACAAGGATTTGTGGGTTCTTTTTGAATCGTATTGGGAAGGTGAAAAACAATAGTAAATATGGAGAGTAGTAGTGGAGATGTATATAGAGTGAGCAGTGCTCGTCTGAGCAGTTCAAACATTTGGAGAAACAGTACCATGGATGTTTTCTCCAAGTCTGCACACGATGAAGACGATGAAGAAGCACTGAAATGGGCTGCCATTGAAAAACTGCCAACTTACCTGCGTATAAGGAGAGGCATTTTCACCGAGGAAGAAGGCGAAGCCAGAGAGATTGACATCAAGAATCTTGGGTTGCTAGAGAGAAAGCATGTGTTGGAGAGGCTGGTGAAAGTTGCAGATGAAGATAATGAGAGGTTCTTGATGAAGCTCAAGGGCCGGATTGATCGGTAAAGTTTCAAATTTCGATTAGCTTATCTACTTTTTGTGCATATTACATGCAGATTGCAATGCTTCAATGAGCTTTTGTAGTTGTGTTTTATGGTGTTTGAGGAAAGTTGTGTCTTTTCAATTTTGGATTGCAGGGTTGGACTTGAGTTTCCGACGATTGAAGTCCGGTTTGAGCATTTGAGTGTTGAAGCAGAAGCTTATGTAGGAGGGAGGGCGCTGCCTACAATCTTTAACTTTTCAGCTAATATATTGGAGGTAATTCCTCTTCAGATCATGTAAATGAAAAGGTTAATTCTTTATATATGACTCGAGCTTAGAGTGTGAGATAATTTTTTTTGTGTCGAATTTGAAGGGATTTCTGAGCTTCTGTCGCATTATTCCTACTAGAAAGCATCCATTTCCAATCCTTGATAATGTTAGTGGAATTATCAAACCAAAGAGGTAAATGCACAGCGTTGATTTCTGATATAATCATCATGCCTAAACTTTTAACTGTCAATTTCTCAATTCTCCGGTTCATTTATGCAGAATGACATTGCTTTTAGGTCCCCCAAGCTCTGGAAAAACCACACTACTTTTGGCTTTGGCTGGGAAACTTGCTAAAGATCTAAAGGTGAGGATATTAATTTCCAGTCTCGCTTCAAATTCCTCAATTACAGAGTTGTTTAACCTCATATGAGTGATAACTTAGTTTGTTGATGAACTTTTAGTCTTCTGGGAGAGTTGCATATAATGGACATGGGATGGAGGAGTTTGTACCGGAGAGGACATCAGCTTATATTAGTCAGTATGATCTCCACATAGGGGAAATGACAGTGAGAGAAACACTGGCTTTTTCAGCAAGGTGTCAAGGGGTTGGAGGACGTTATGGTTAGTTGAAACATTGAGAAATTTGTACTACTTTTAGTATGAAGGACTTCAAGAATCTAAATCTAACTTTTTGTCTGGAAAATTTTCAGAAATGTTGGCAGAGTTATCAAGGAGAGAAAAGGCAGCCAATATTATGCCAGAGAAAGATCTTGATATCTACATGAAGGTATGAAAACATCTGGAAGAGAAAAAATATCACTTCTATTACTTTCTGTATGTAGATCAACTAATGCAAACCTATTTCTTAAAAGAGACATTTTAATCTAACTAGCTACAACTGCTTTTCATCTTTTGCAGGCTGCATCATTAGAAGGGCAGGAGGCCAGTGTAGTTACAGATTACATACTCAAGGTTGGTTCATTATCATTCTGTATTGTCCTTGTATGATCATATATATTACAGATTTTTAAATATTTTTTTTGAAATTATTTGCAGATTTTGGGACTTGAAGTTTGTGCTGACACCATGGTGGGAGATGAAATGTTCCGAGGTATATCTGGTGGACAAAAGAAGCGAGTCACAACAGGGGAGATGCTGGTTGGACCAGCAAGAGCACTTTTTATGGATGAGATATCAACTGGTTTAGACAGTTCAACAACCTTTCAGATAGTGAATTGCCTCAGACAATCTATCCACATCCTCAATGGAACTGCTCTGATATCTCTTCTCCAGCCAGCACCTGAAACATATGATCTGTTTGATGACATAATCCTTCTGTCAGATGGGCAAATTGTATACCAAGGTCCCCGTGAAAATGTGGTCGAGTTCTTTGAGTATATGGGCTTCAAATGTCCAGAAAGGAAAGGAGTTGCTGACTTCCTTCAAGAAGTATTGTTCTGAATGAACTCCCCTTTCTTATTTTAGTATTCTACCCACTTTACTGTTCTTCAGAAAGGTTGGACTTCATTATAACATTTCTTGTGCACCGTAGGTGACATCAAAGAAGGATCAGGAGCAGTACTGGTTTCAGAAAGAAGAGCCTTATAATTTTATATCTTCCAAGGAATTTGCTGAAGCATTTCAGTCATTTCATATTGGACGAAAACTAGGTGATGAGCTTGCCACTCCATTTGATAAGTCCAAAGGTCACCCCGCTGCTTTAACAACTAAGAAGTATGGTGTTAGCAAGAAGGAACTGCTCAAAGCCAGCATTGCTAGAGAATATTTGCTCATGAAGAGGAATTCATTTGTCTACATTTTCAAAATGACCCAGGTATGTGGTATTTAAGCATGAAACCTTCCGAGTGAGGATTCTCATGAACTGTTGGAAAATATATCAAATTACTAGACATTTAACTTATGAAAATCAGTGAAGTATGCATGTTAACTTCTTGTGGTGTTTGTTTTCAGCTCACTGTATTGGCCTTTATATCAATGACACTTTTTTTCCGTACTGAGATGCCCCGGCATACAGTTCAGGATGGTGGGATTTTCATGGGTGCTATGTTCTTTACAATCATCATAATTATGTTCAATGGGTTCTCCGAGCTTGCCTTGACTATCATGAAACTTCCTGTATTTTTCAAGCAAAGAGACCTTCTATTCTATCCTGCCTGGGCTTATTCCTTACCAACATGGATTCTTAAGATTCCCATCACCTTTGTAGAAGTTGCCATTTGGGTATTCATGACATACTATGTGATTGGTTTTGATCCAAACCCCGGAAGGTGAGAAAGAAAACCTCATAGACATCATATTTCATATTTAGTTCAGACTTTTGGTTTCAGAGATTGATGCCTACACCACAATGGCAGGTTTTTCAAGCAATATCTTCTGCTCCTATTCGTTAACCAGATGGCATCTGGATTATTCCGATTTATGGGGGCATTAGGGAGGAATATAATTGTTGCCAACACATTTGGTTCTTTTGCTCTACTGGCAGTTCTGGTATTGGGTGGCTTCATCTTGTCCCGAGGTGAATATAAATCAGTTATATCAATCAAGAGTTTTCATTAAATCCTGATCATATGTTACATATTCCTGATAAATTAAAATATGTTGTTTTTCATCAGATAATGTGCAGGCGTGGTGGTTATGGGGTTATTGGGTCTCACCAATGATGTACTCCCAGAATGCTATAGCTGTCAACGAATTTCTTGGTGACAGTTGGAGTCATGTAAGCATAAAAGTTTGAAGATTTGGGGAATCGAGTTAGAAATTTGTTTTATTCAATACATTTATGGATGTACTTGTATTACAGATTCCTCCCAACTCAAATGAGTCGTTAGGGATCATGGTCTTGAAGTCTCGTGGGGTTTTCTTAGAAGCACATTGGTACTGGATTGGAGTAGCAGCTACAATTGGATATATATTTCTATTTAACCTCTTTTACACTGTGGCGTTGCATTATCTTGATCGTAAGTACTTACGATATATGTGTCTAGTCTCTCCAAAACTCTAGATGGTTCAAATTTTTAAATACTCCGAACAATGTTCCTGCAGCATTTGGGAAACCTCAGGCAGTACTCTCCAAAGAAGCTTTAGCTGAGAAAACTGCTGCTACAGCTGGAGGAAACCTAGAGCTATCATCAAGAGGAAAGAATTCTTCAGGTGGCTCCAAAAGCTCCTAAACTTTTTTCTCCCTTGCGTTTATGTGTTCAGTATATAATCATTTCTCTGGAAACAATGCAGATGCCAAGAATAACAGTCGAAGAAGTGTATCATCTCGAACACTGTCTGCTAGAGTGGGCAGCTTTAATGAAGCCAATGAAAACAGGAAGAGGGGAATGGTTCTTCCCTTTGAACCCCTTTGGATTACATTTGATGAAATCAAATATTCTGTGGACATGCCCCAGGTATTTTTTTGTTAGCCACAAGAATTTTAAACACTTTAGGCTGGAACTTTTTCATGAAGCAAGTGTTCTTGGGTTGGATTGTTGATGAAATTCATTACACATCAATATCAGTACAAGTATTGTAAATCTTGAACTAATTCCTAGAGCTGCATGCATCTGATCCTGGAATTATATATGTGCATGGTTGCAGGAAATGAAAACTCAAGGAATAACTGAGGAACGGTTACCACTTCTAAAGGGTGTGACTGGTGCTTTTAGGCCTGGAGTTTTAACAGCTCTGATGGGCATAAGTGGTGCTGGAAAGACTACTCTAATGGATGTCTTGGCAGGAAGAAAAACTGGTGGATATATTGAGGGAGACATAACCATTTCCGGGTATCCAAAAAAACAAGAAACATTTGCTCGTATATCAGGATACTGTGAGCAAACCGATATACACTCTCCTCATGTTACAGTTTACGAGTCATTGGTTTATTCTGCATGGCTCCGCTTGCCTCCTGAGGTTGATTCTGCAACTAGAAAGGTGTGGTCGTATTGTACATTTTTTTTTCATTGGGGTTTAGAAGTTGATACAAGTTTATGAACTATGTGCTCTCTGTTCAGTCACGTTTGTTAACCATATATAAATCTGATTAATGGCTTCCAGATGTTTGTTGAGGAAGTCATGGAGCTTGTGGAATTGACATCGATAAGGGAGTCACTTGTGGGATTGCCAGGAGTGAATGGTCTCTCAACTGAGCAGCGTAAAAGGCTAACCATTGCTGTAGAACTTGTTGCCAACCCTTCCATAATATTCATGGATGAGCCAACCTCTGGCCTTGATGCCAGGGCAGCAGCCATTGTAATGAGAACAGTGAGAAATACAGTGGACACAGGGCGAACTGTAGTATGCACTATCCACCAGCCAAGTATTGACATTTTTGATGCTTTCGATGAGGTGAGATACCTTCTCTATATTAGTATTAAATACTAAACAATAATATGCTACTTGATGTTGCAAGGACTGAAAAATAAAAATCTTAATGCAGCTGTTTCTATTGAAAAGGGGAGGTGAAGAGACATATGTTGGCCCTCTAGGCCGGCATTCTTCCCAGTTGATCAAATACTTTGAGGTGAAGCTTAAAACATATGTTTCTCATATAAGTTTCGACATAATTAGATGAGGTCTCATATCCCCCTCATCAAAAGAGATACTGACATGGTCATATCTTTTGAAAGGAAATTGAAGGAGTTCCCAAAATAAAGGATGGTTACAATCCAGCAACTTGGATGTTGGAGGTTACTTCAGCATCACAGGAAGTTGTTCTCGGAGTTAACTTTACTGATATATACAGAAGCTCAGAGCTCTATAGGTAGGTAACTTGATGTCTGAAATAGTAGTTTAGCATGCATGTTCAGAATCTTGACCTGGTACTGATTGCCTTAGGAACAGGAAATTGTTAACTTCAACAGGAAAGTTTATTGTTTAGACTTGAAGCCAATACTGAATATTAATAAAAACTTTCAATGGCTCAGGAGAAACAAGGATCTGATCAAGGAACTGAGTACTCCTCCGCAAGGCTCTAAAGACTTGTACTTCTCTACTACATACTCTCAGTCTTTCTACACTCAGTGTATGGCTTGTTTATGGAAACAACATCTATCATACTGGCGAAACCCACCATACAGTGCAGTGAGACTCCTATTCACCACTTTTATAGCCTTAATGTTTGGAACTATTTTCTGGGATCTTGGCTCCAAAAGGTAAGCAGCACCTCAAGCTTAAAACACAATACACTACATATTATGTGAGAAATGGGAGCCCTTAATCACTTAGGCCTTAATTTGACAATTGCTTTCCTGATTATGCAGGAAAAACCAACAAGATCTATTCAACGCCATGGGTTCAATGTACGCCGCTGTTCTCTTTATTGGAGTACAAAATGCCACATCAGTACAACCAGTTGTGGCTGTCGAGAGGACAGTCTTTTATAGAGAAAGGGCTGCTGGAATGTACTCAGCATTGCCATATGCCTTTGGACAGGTATTTACTTATCTAAAATCACAAAGCAACAAGTTTTTGTTGTCAAAGGTAATTATTTTAAGTACTCACCAAGTTCCCAATATATGATTTGCAGGTTGTCATTGAGCTTCCATACATATTTGTCCAGACAGTCATATATGGAGTTATAGTTTATGCCATGATTGGATTTGACTGGACAGTGAGCAAGTTTCTTTGGTATCTCTTCTTCATGTACTTCACTTTCTTATATTTCACATTCTATGGAATGATGACTGTCGCTGTTACACCCAACCACAACATTGCTGCCATAGTGTCCTCTGCTTTCTATGCAATATGGAACCTTTTCTCAGGATTCATCATTCCCCGAACAGTAAGTTCCTACAGTTAAATCTTATGTGTTCAAAATTCTTTACCAAACCCTGAGATTTGAATCACACTAGACCGTTACTTACATTCCACTCTAAATTTGGTTTCTGCTTTTACAGAGAATGCCAATTTGGTGGAGATGGTACTACTGGATCTGCCCGGTTTCATATACATTGTACGGACTTGTTGCTTCACAGTTTGGAGACATAACAGAAGTAATGGAATCAGGTGAAAGAGTGGATGACTTTCTGAGGGACTACTTTGGTTACAGACACGACTTTGTAGGTATTATCGCAGTTGTTCTTGTTGGGATTTCAGTGCTTTTCGGGTTCACCTTTGCCTTTTCGATCAAGGCATTCAACTTCCAAAAGCGATGAGGCAATCAAGAAACCACAACATCATGTGGAATAGAATGCAAATACTATCCTTTCAAGTTTTGAACCTTAATGCGGTTTGCTGAAATTCCAAGTTCTTTAGTAAGCAGCAGTGTGCATCTTAATTTTTTATATAATTAGGATCTTTCTTCTTAGGTTTTGAGGAAGCGGCAAGCCAACTCCATCTGTGTACTGCATGTGAAGTTTGATCTGAATTTTGTAATTGCATTTCACTTGTAACGTGTAAATTTCTGTATTCTTTAATGAAATATAATCCTCTGTCAATATGAAGTAAGCAATGACGCTTTGCAATATAGATGTAAGCAATGACGACTATAGCAATTCCCAACTATAAGTTTTTTTTTCCTTTTTTTTCTTAATTTGTTCATGTCATGACTACAGGCTGGAGTGAATTATGAAAAATCAAAAGAAAATAAAATTTGATGACTCCACTCCAACATTTTCAAGTAGCCGTTTGCGTATGCAAGCTGTAGCTGCTTGACGTGATAGTGCTGTAACTCATTTAGTATCTTAGTTTATAATGACTGATAATCCAACTTCTAATTTCATATCTATGTTCTCCTATTGATTATTGTCTAGTTGGTCAACTCTAATTAGAGGTCTGTAGATTCAATGTCAATGGGTTAGGGATACATTTTTAGTAGCAATGTGTTTAACGAGGCTGATCGACTCTTTAGAGTATTGATGGTGTCAGATCGATTTGGATGTATGACCACAGCTGGTTTATTGGCTATCTTTGCTACCTCAATGTCTGTCGGGATGGTTTGTTTGGATCCAATGATTCCACTTGAGTTGTAAGTTGGCAACTATGGGTCATGTTTCTATTGTAATTCTACTTGTCACACTTCTGATGACTTGACTGATCAAAAAGAAACTGACGTCTTCCTCTAAAATTTTCGGTGTGCAGATAAGATGTCCGATGAAATGCCTAAAAGGGATACAAGGGATTGGAGGCCGAGACGTCGAGTAGAGAAATATTGAAGGTAATGGAACACATTACCTCCAAGGAGCGAAACAATGCAAGTAAATAGAGTGAGTTGCATTCTGTGCTTGCTTCTTTATATATTGATATATAATATGGAAGTTAGAAACGCTATAAATAGTAAATACGTAGTTGAAATAGGAAAAGCCATATCTCGATGTATATATAGTAATGGATGATGACATGTTTATGTGACATACACTCAAGTCATGTCATCTCCCCTGAGCACCTATCTGGATTGATATAGAGCTCAGTTTCCAGGAAGTCCTGCTTAATTTGGACCAAAATATCTTGGTGGTTGTCTGGTTATGGTTGTGAAGAAAGAAAGTCTTTGTTTTGGCCAATGGCTATGAAGAAAAGACACCAGTCACACCACTGACTTCTGGAGGGTGTGAACACCAGTGACTCCTGGAGGATGTGAACAGCACCTTGAGCACCGCAGTAGTGCACTATGCATGTATATTTAAGCAGTTTTGAACGTTTGATATGTGGAGAAGTTGAAGGAATTGAATCTATGGACGTTTTCTCTAAGTCTTCTCGTGAGGAAGAAGATGAAGAAGCTCTCAAATGGGCTGCTATTGAGAGATTGCCAACGTACTTACGCATAAGGAGAGGCATACTCACGGACCAAGACCAGCGCATAGCCAGAGAAATTGATGTCAAGGATTTAGGACTACTAGAAAAGAGGAATTTACTGGAGAGGCTGGTGAAGATTGCAGATGAAGATAATGAGAAGTTCTTGTTCAAGCTCAAGGATCGCATGGATAGGTATGAAATAACTCCAACAAATTAATATAAAAAGTACTATAGCCGACGAATATATTGAAACTTCATCGACTATGGTTAAATAATAATAAAAAGATAATTAAAAATATAAATTAGAAATAAATTAGTATAAAAATACTAAAGCCGACGAATATATTGAAAATTCGTAGGCTATAGTATTATAAATAGCCGACGAATTTATTTAAAATTCGTCTGTTAAAGTTGAACTATAACCGACGAAAATCATAGGTTTAGCCGACGATTTTTTTTATTTCGTTGGCTATACTTCTGCCTATATAACCAAAACCCAGCGACAGAAACCCTAAAATTTCAGTTCTCTCCTCTTTGTGCCTCTTTTCCTCTCCTTCCATTGCGCGCCCTCCTCGGCTCCTCCACCGCCTCCTCCTAAATTCTCTCCTCTCCTCGCCTAAAATTAAGGTAATAAATTCAAATTTGTATATTTATTTGAATTATTGAATTATCAAATTTGTTTATATTGAATTGATTTATATATTTATTTTGAATTATTGATGGTCAAATTGGTTGTTTACATATATATATATATATATATATATATATATATATTTCCAACTAGTCACCACTACACTCATCGATTCAGATGCAGATCTAAATTGCATCCTTTCAAAAAACAAAAGAATCACTTCGATCTGCTAATGGCACTAAAATGGATATTAAATATGAAATTCCCAAAGCACATATATGCCAAAATAATGTCTGCTTTAAAACTTCATTTGTTTTAGTAAAAAATTTAACTGATAAAATAATTCTGGGCCTCCCCTTCATAACTCTTCTATATCCCTTTACAACAGAGTATGATGGTATTCTTACTTACCCTTTTACTGAGGGTAACTAAGAATATCCCCTTCAATACTTACCTTATATATATATAGGGCCCATCCACTAAGAAATCTCTATTTTTGGTTTATTTATAGGGATAGACATTCGACAAACTTTCCGATCACATTTTTCAATCTTAACCATTCAATACTTAGGTCCTAATATATAGATCACCTCTGTAAAATTTCATCCAAATCGGTGATCGTTAAGATGTTCAAAACTACGAATTAAAATTATTGGCATTAACGGTTCAAGTTTGGCAGATTTGATCCGTCAATTGATTTCAGTTATTTTAAAGCCTTAACGATCACCAAATTGGATGAAATTTTGCAGAAATGATCTATATATATGCATCTACGTATTGAACGGTGGAGATGTTGATATGTGATCGAAAAGTTTATTGAATGTCTATCCCTATAAATAAACCAAAAATAGGGATCCCTCAATAGAAGAGTCCTATATATACATATATATATATATATATATATACATATTTGTATATATTGCTACAAATAAATATTGATGTATATATGGTTGTTTACAAATTAATATATATTATAATGTTTTTAATTGTATATATTGTGAATTATTAAAAATTATTTGTGTATTAAAATATTAATTGTTATTAATTTGGTATATTTAATACATTTGGTATATTAAAATATTAATTGGTATATTTCATATATTTATGATAATGTTAATTTTTGATAATTTGATATATTTATGTATTAAAATACTAATTTTTATTAATTGTACAAATTACAAATTCTAATAATTTAATAAACATGATGAAAGACTTGTTTAGTAAAACTAAGGGTTCAAAGGGCCAAAGATCTGAATCATCTGAGAGAACGTCTAGCAACTCTCAAGCGTCGTTTCAGGGCCCAATGACAGCCTGACGTGCGTCTCTTCTGGAGCCGACGCAGAGACAGCCGGGGGCCACACATTCCTCCAAGCAGCCGGACACCCCTCGCTCCTCGAGACAGCCGAGCGTCCCTCACTCATCGAGGCAGTTGTGGCCTCCGACTCAGGCGGATGTGTCTGTACCACGTATGCATGAGATACACAGGGCACCGACTCCAAACCCTACTGTTTCAGAGTGTGGGTCTTCTGGGATACAGATGTCGCCGCCTCTTCTCTACCTCCCGCGGTTGATATCTGCATTACCGGCAGTCGATGACTCAGGGACGCCGATTTATCCACTGCCCCCGCAGGTGACCCCATCAGCGGCGTACCTGTTCGTGCCTTTTGGTACGGATTTAGTTTCTGCGAGGGTATCATCATCGGCGACAAAGTCGGAATCCGTCGTGTCCGCTCCAACGCCCTCAGGTAATGAAATATAAATAATTTATTTTCTTATAATGTCATAATAAGAATAATCTATTAATAATCAATTTATGATAGCCACCGTCGGAGCCAAGCCGACAAGGAAGAAGAGAGGCCCTGTCACAGGGAAGGCTTTCGAGAAGACCGTTAGTACCTCGAGAAGGATCGTCATCGATACTGAAGGAGATGGGAACGTAGTATCGGGCGGGAAGACGAGGATGTACTCCAACCGCGTGGGAGCGCTCATTAGAGATAGAGTCCCTATGTTGTGGTCAGACTAGGGAGAGGTCCCACACGCGGTTAAGGACATGGTCCACAACGCAATGTCGGTAAGTATAAAAAATTCACAATTTTATAATGTATTACATTGTGGATTTATGAACAACTAAATTAATAAACGTTTTAATGCAGGTGTGGTTTTACGTTCCCCAGCACCTGAGGAACACCTAGACGGACGTTGTGCATGGGGTAAGGTACGTTGGAAAGTTAATGAAAAAACAAAATTATATGTGTAATTAATAATATTTATTATTATTTTTGTGGTATCTGTAGGTACAAGGAGTGGAAGAACGAGTTACGGACCCACTGGACTACGCATGGGAACGAACGTTCTGGTACCCCCCTTGAGTTCCAGTTCAGGGAATACGAGTGGCGTTGGCTTCTGATATCCGAATTCAACAACCCTCATAAATAGGTAATTAAAAATAATAATTTCTTATATTGTTATTAATTAGTACGTTTTGAAATATTTTACTATTTTTTTTCCTTTGTATGTCGTTTCCCGGGCGAACGCTCAGAACCGGCAACACAACACAAGGAACCATCATGCCGGTTCTAGACCGTTCGCATCGTTGATGGATGAGGCGGCCAGAGAACATCCAAAAGTCAACCAGTACGTCTATACGTACGAGAAAGCATATCTTGACGCCTAGGGGGATATTGTAAGTCGTTTTACGTTTTCAAATTTTTTAAATTATATTTATATATATTCAAAATGTTAATTAATTATTTTTTCCTATCCAATTAGGCGAGGGTGAGGCAGGCTAGTGACGAGGTGATGACTGCTATAGTGAGGGAGACATGGTCAGACACGCAAGAGGAAGACATGTCTCGGATCGACACTTCGGATCTCAGGGTTGGGGCGAGGATCATAGGCATAGCATTCCCACCGTGAGGAAATAACTTTTATTGCCGGGGTCTAGGAAATAAGGGCGAGGGGGCAATGAAAACCACTCCCGGATTTCAAAAAAAGACAGCCTCGACCAGCAGCAGAACGACTTAGCTAGAGGCAGAAGTTCAAATGCTACGGGAACACCAAGCCGCTTAACAAGAGTATAATACGACAATATATGCCACCAACCAGGCACAACAGCAGCAGATGTTCCAGTACTTGCAAGATTTTTCAACTGCCTAGCTTCAGGGACTTCCGTCTCCGCCCATGCCTACGCCTATTCCCCTACCTCAGCCGCCACAACCTCCTAGCGCGGATATCGATTTAGATGATATATATTTTATTTAGTTTTATGGGTTTATGAACAATTTTTAAATTAATACTTTAATGCAAAATGTTTAGACTACTTTTAATGGTGTACGTTGTTGGTTATATGAAATTGTTTGTGTAATTTACAGCTTGCTTGGATGGTAATTTAGAAATTTTGTGGTTTTTTTAGTATAAAAAGTATTATAGCCGACGAAATTTACCATAATTCGTCGGCTATAGTATTTATTTAATTTTTTTTCAACGTTTAGCCGACGAAATATGGCTTAATTCGTCGGCTATAGTAGTATTTAGCCGACGAAATGTACTATATTTCGTCGGGTATATTATTTTAATTTTTAATTTTTTGTAAAAATATTTAGCCGACGATTTATAGTAAATTTCGTCGGCTATAGTGTTTTAAATTGGCCGACGAAATATTTATAGTTCGTCGGCCAAAGTCTTAGGTTGAGACCGACGACAATTTATTTCGTCGGCTTTAGTCTTACTTTAGCTGACGAAAAATTGAAATATATGTCGTCCGCTAAGTGTGAAACTATAGCCGACGTCCACTTTTATTTCGTCGGTTAAAGTCATAACCAACGAGGCTTTGCCGACGACATCTTAGCCGACGAATTTAGCTAACAGGAGGACGAAAATATTTCGTCGGCCAAACTACTAATTCCGGTAGTTAGTGGACTTAAGGTGTAAACCCACACAGGTCGATCCCCGCTATCAACAATCTCTTATTGGTGGGTAATCTGTAAAATGTTCTGGGCCGCTGGGTGAGGGTGTGGTCTCCTTGGAGCATGCCTCCGGGCTTTCAAGGAGGGTGTCACCTCTCTTCAAATGTAGGTGAAATTCCCCCTAGTCATAAATTTGAAAGCCTTCGGGTCTAGGTCGCAGGTTTGCCTTGACCCTGATAATGTATGGAAACGCCCTCTTACCTAAATTTTATGTACCAAAAAAATACCTCTCCTTTTGCCATTGTCATTTGCTTGTGCGGTGCATTTACTCTAAAAGAAGAAGAATAAAATATGCATTAAACGTTTAGATTTTGAACAACATCCGTAATCAGCAGGTAGAATATACATTATTTTTCTTAACGTCAAATGTATGTACAATGAACAATGAGATTCCGAAAATTGATTTTTGACTATAGTTTGTGTTCATATATAGGATGAAATCTAATTTAACTATAGAAATGTGCAATAAATAATTTGATTTTTTTGTGCATAAAACTTTGTGTTTACGTGTAAACTTTATCCAATAACTCGAGAAGATAAGTTGCTCCCTTATATAAGTAGCATGGAGTTGAGAGTAAACATGTACATCTTGTCAATTATAAGCAGCTAAACATGGCCGCATTGCTTCCGAAACTCGTGTTTTTGTTCATGTTCCTAACCATATTGGAAGCCAAAACACATGTTCGCATTGTTAACCTTTTACCAGACCACTCGGTATTGTCCATCCATATTCGATCTAAGGACGATGATCTTGGCTGGCATGACCTCACCTACAACAGCTCTTATGAATTTCGATTTAGACCCAACGTGTGGGGCACGACTCTATTTTCCAGTGAGATGAAGTGGCCTTCAAATTATCACCGTTTCATAATCTATTTTTTCAAAAGAGACTACTACTGTCAATATTCAGGTGGTACATGTACGTGGCACATAAAACCAACCGGTCCATGCAGACTTGTGGATTATGAAAAACCGATTTGTTTCCAATGGGGACAGCCGCCTAAAATGGTGACTGCTGAAATACCGTATGAAAATTGAGCGAGTTACAACAATTATTGTAATATCAAATATATTTTTATTTTTCTTGAATAAAGATGTTTTTTAATAATAAAGATGTTTATAACCATTTTCACATCATTATAACCATATATTCGATCTAGTTGTCCACCTTCTGCCAATGTATTATGTTGTTTTTAATGGACATGTGGCACAGTGGCAGCGTGCCTCACCCACCCTTTAATTTTTTTGAGATCAAACAATAGAGAGTTTTATTAACAGGAATACAAATTACAACCATGAGAGACAACGATGATGGAAATAAATTCTCCACTCTCCTCTACCTACCAGAAAACCCAACGATTACAGTGAACAAGAACCGAAATTGGTTTAACCGTAAACTAATCTAATCTAGAAGTACCGATACATCCTCACAATCAACCTCAAGACGAAATAACCCTTTCAAACACTACATACCAAAACTACTAACATATATGTACATGTAACCTTCCCATTACATTGACAACAAGAATTAACCGACATTTAAATAATATTGGACACGACACCATAACCATAGCTCCCCCAACAACACGACCATCACTACCCTACTAGAACCCCAAACCTTCACCCAAAAGAGGAGGGACGATCAACACCAATCTACTGAAACTCTAACCCTCGCCCAAATGAGGAGGGACAACCAACACACTACAAAAGACAAGTAACTAACAAAAGATAAAATAAAGCAAAGGCTTAACTAAAAGATAAACTAAAAACCCTAAAAAACAATATTTGAAGCCCACTCCTAAAGTTCGGAGCAGGTAAGACACAATATCCAACATCATCCAATCCGACCACCGTTGTATCTCCGCACTGCCACCATCCACCAGTGTCGCCTTGACACGTTCCATCTGCAAATACCGTTGTAGCCGAAGAGCCGTCCACAACCAAGATCTCCCAACGTAGTACCGAACTCGAAAAACAGCAATGTTGACACCCACCTCTTTCTGGCAACCCACATACTCGATCCAAAAAACCCATTGAGCATAACCACCCTCTAACCCTTGCAATCCGCCAACGAAGCCAGCAAAGAGTCGAGCACACAACCATGCCATGGTTGCCTCCCTTCCAAATCTAATCCAGTCGTTGTCCTTATCGAAAGATGCTGAAAAAAAGCCTCTCCCTTCCTGTCCCCAGAGCCTCAATTACATCCACAAAAGCCCGTCTGACCACACCCGTCAGGCACCGGCATGACCAGAAACCAGCACCGACACTGCAATGCAATCGGACGAGGGAGGGGAAAACTTTTCTTGGGAAACCATAAAGGTGATGTTTTTACGGAGAGGGTGAGACTGGCTTCTACAGCTAGTTTGGTACTTAGAGATGAAAATGAGAAACTAAACACAAATCCTACCCTCTGAAATTGCCAAAAACGGTTTTCAAAAGAAAAAAGAAGAATATGACTGCAGTCATCTGATGAGGAATATGACTGATGCAAAGCTTTTTCATGTGTTCAGAAAGTGTAATATGACAGTTGATTGCCTTGCAAAATGCAGTATTACTCATGATCTGGGTCTTGTGCTATTTGATCATCCTCCTGTTCATGTTGCGCAATCTTTCTTGGATGACCTTCCAGCTATTGCTCGTGCTCGTAGAAGTAGAGTTTGCTTTAGTGTTTAGCTTGTTTTCTTTTCTTGTTTAAGCCTCTTTAGGCTTCGTTTGTAATAAAAAAATGAAATTGCCAAAAACGGTGCGTTTCAAGTCTGATAGAAAGAGATAAAGAAATTGAAAAAAAAAGAGTGCTAGAAAGAGAAAGAAATTGAAAGATGGTGGCTTTGGACGAAGAGGAAACGGACGAGGATCCATTGAAGGCTGAGATTGCCAAGCCTCCGGTGAATTCAAGATCCTATCTTTTGGGATGATTGGGAAGCTTAGATGGGGTTGGTAACCCCAGACGATTCATTTGCTCAGATTCACATTGCCATTTTGAAGGTCTTATTTTGTCTCTACTCAATCAACTTACCTTGCTTTGACTGTTTGATTGGGCAGCCTTTTTTCTGTTCTGGTTACAATGTGTGACCAAATTTCATCTGGGTTGTGCTTAAACGTAAAAGTTTATGTTTTTTTGGCCTTCCACTCATGATTATACTGATATTTTGTGTGTGGAATGCTGATAAGCCTCTGGTTTCGCTAAGAGCGATTCTCGGATTGGTATATTGTGCCTTTGATGGATTTGAACTAAACCATGATTGGTCCTTGTGATAGTAATATGATTTATTTGGTAGCATGATTGTTTTACCACATATGTTCAGCCTGGTAATGTTGTTCACTGAAACTTAAACAAAGCAAGAGTATATACTAGGAAGGGAGCGCAGTGGTCTCAAGTTTGATTCTTTTCAACTGGTCTGATATATGCATGTCTTGCACTGCTGGTTCAATTGATAAAACCGACCTAATGGTGAAGAAACATCAAACATGGAATCTATCAAGTACTGGTGTATGGTAGAAGCAACACTAATATTTGCCTAAAAAAAGAAGCAACACTACTAGCCTGTAACTGCAATAAATGTGTGGAATACATTGCATATAGTCCATGGAGCATTGCTAAATTAACGATCCCCCTAGCAGATAAACCTCTATTCATGGTTTCATGTACAAATATCTTTTATGCATTAACTTGGAGTCGTCTCTGTTTTTTTACCTAGTTTAAATCAGTGGTTGAAAAGAACTTTAATACCCTTGTCACATAACTGAATAATTTGATGACACTCAATATGGATGGATGAGGTCTTCTGTAGCACTAGAGCACCAGATGTGGGCTCATTTTGTCCAGTTTGATGCATTCCACAATATTAAGTTCTTCGTATGACCATGATAAATTGAGTTTTTATCTTTAAAAGACTATGAGCACATTTAAAAGTCCATGATAAATTGAGTCTTATTGTAAGCGACATAGATTTTATTTAGTTTTATGGGTTTATGAACAATTTTTAAATTAATAATTTAATGCAAAACGTTTAGACTACTTTTGATGGTGTACGTTGTTGGTTATATGGTAGAAAAATATACCTTTGTAGTCCTAGTGCGACAATTTAGACAAGCATCTCTAGAAGTGTATATCAGTTCTCTCCCTTTTCCATCATGTATAATTTACGTCTGGTTTTAACATACTGTCTGTGACCTTCAATCTTTCAAATAACTTGGATGAATTTGTACTTGTGAGTTTCTCTTTAGTGAATATAAATACTTCAAATTTAGTGAATTTGTACTTGTTGAAATTTTGCATCAAATTTCTGAAACTGACTCTGGAGATGTCTAGTTGTTATCTCATTGGTCATATTCTGTTAGATTCCTCAAGTATTGCCGATATTCTGGTTCACAAATTAGAAGTATATAAGTCAAGAAGTCGACCTAATAACTGTTGACTAAAAAATCTGAAATATGCGATAAATTCATTGGATAAATGAAGAATTTCCTGTTTCCTGTTGACTCATGGTATCAGATCTTTGATTACCAAGCCTTTAGTCACATTTATTTGATAGCTTTTCTTTATCATGTAATGACTGCATTTATGATGGACTATTTCATTTGTCATGTCCTACTGATGTCCCTAGATTGTTTGCACTTGAGCCATCTTATACATATGTTTGGATATCTATTGAACATTCAGTAGTATTTAATAGTATATTCACTTTGATGTGATTTGTGAGATGCATATATATGGATATGCCACTGCCATAGTTGGCTTGGTTTGATGGGTTCTAATGTGAAACATGGATTTACCAGGACTGAGGGCTCTTAGCACTCGCTATGACTTTCCTTTATTGATATTTACTTAATACCATTGGATGTTGAAGCTTTCTACTAAACCTTGGTATGATAGGAATGGATATCTCACTGTATTTTGGCAAACTGCAAAAGGCAGGTTGATTCAGTAAAAAGAGATGAGAGTTTTTGTTTTTTGTTATATATATATATACACACATGTTCCTAACCATAATCAGCAGGTAGAATATACATTATTTTTCTTAACGTCAAATGTATGTACAATGAACAATGAGATTCCGAAAATTGATTTTTGACTATAGTTTGTGTTCATATATAGGATGAAACCTAATTTAACTATAGAAATGTGCAATAAATAATTTGATTTTTTTGTGCATAAAACTTTGTGTTTACGTGTAAACTTTATCCAATAACTCGAGAAGATAAGTTGCTCCCTTATATAAGTAGCATGGAGTTGAGAGTAAACATGTACATCTTGTCAATTATAAGCAGCTAAACATGGCCGCATTGCTTCCGAAACTCGTGTTTTTGTTCATGTTCCTAACCATATTGGAAGCCAAAACACATGTTCGCATTGTTAACCTTTTACCAGACCACTCGGTATTGTCCATCCATATTCGATCTAAGGACGATGATCTTGGCTGGCATGACCTCACCTACAACAGCTCTTATGAATTTCGATTTAGACCCAACGTGTGGGGCACGACTCTATTTTCCAGTGAGATGAAGTGGCCTTCAAATTATCACGGTTTCATAATCTATTTTTTCAAAAGAGACTACTACTGTCAATATTCAGGTGGTACATGTACGTGGCACATAAAACCAACCGGTCCATGCAGACTTGTGGATTATGAAAAACCGATTTGTTTTCAATGGGGACAGCCGCCTAAAATGGTGACTGCTGAAATACCGTATGAAAATTGAGCGAGTTACAACAATTATTGTAATATCAAATATATTTTTATTTTTCTTGAATAAAGATGTTTTTTAATAATAAAGATGTTTATAACCATTTTCACATCATTATAACCATATATTCGATCTAGTTGTCCACCTTCTGCCAATGTATTATGTTGTTTTTAATGGACATGTGGCACAGTGGCAGCGTGCCTCACCCACCCTTTAATTTTTTTGAGATCAAACAATAAAGAGTTTTATTAACAGGAATACAAATTACAACCATGAGAGACAACGGTGATGAAAATAAATTCGCCACTCTCCTCTACCTACCAGAAAACCCAACGATTATAGTGAACAAGAACCGAAATTGGTTTAACCGTAAACTAATCTAATCTAGAAGTACCGATACATCCTCACAATCAACCTCAAGACGAAATAACCCTTTCAAACACTACATACCAAAACTACTAACATATATATACATGTAACCTTCCCATTACATAGACAACAAGAATTAACCGACATTTAAATAATATTAGACACGCCATCATAACCATGGCTCCCCCAACAACACGACCATCACTACCCTACTAGAACCCCAAACCTTCACCCAAAAGAGGAGGGACGATCAACACCAACCTACTGAAACTCTAACCCTCGCCCAAATAAAGAGGGACAACCAACACACTACAAAAGACAACTAACTAACTAACAAAAGATAAAATAAAGCAAAGGCTTAACTAAAAGATAAACTAAAAACCCTAAACAACAATATTTGAAGCCCACTCCTAAAGTTCGGAGCAGGTGAGACACAATATCCAACATCATCCAATCCGACCACCGTTGTATCTCCGCACTGCCACCATCCACCAGTGTCGGCCTTGACACGTTCCATCTGCAAATACCGTTGTAGCCGTCCACAACCAAGATCTCCCAACGTAGTACCGAACTCGAAAAACAGCAATGTTGACACCCACCTCTTTCTGGCAACCCACATACTCGATCCAAAAAACCCATTGAGCATAACCACCCTCTAACCCTTGCAATCCGCCAACGAAGCCAGCAAAGAGTCGAGCACACAACCATGCCATGGTTGCCTCCCTTCCAAATCTAATCCAGTCGTTGTCCTTATCGAAAGATGCAGAAAAAAAAGCCTCTCCCTTCTCATATGTATGTATATATTACATGTTATTTCATGGTATAAAGCTATCTAAACATTGCCAATGATCAATCTTTTAAGTTTAAACATAACAGTAACAGTAATACAACATCAAAATTAGTTGACAACTAAATTTGACCCCATCAGAACAGAAGAGAGTTCTAAGCAGCTAAAGATAAAGACAAGAATAGAATGAATTGAAACTTTGAAAGCAAGAAAAGAAGAACAAGAAGAAGAATACCAGGTTATCTGAGTTAATGAGACAAACGCCAACGTTGGGACGGTAACCAGAGGGGAGATCCTCCATTGCTGTCTCTTTCTGAGTCTCTCTCTGCTTTGAGATTGCTTTCTCTGTTTTAACTGGTGGATATATTGAAGGAAACAGATTGTTTTTATAGTAGTGACTCGGATACCACTGTTAGAAGATGTTTAGTGCGGAAACTGTTAAAGGTGATGGGTTATGACAAGTTAGTTAGGAGCTAGAAGTTAGAAAGATGGTCGTGATTAGGACAAATGAGTTAGAAGGTTAGGAGGAGATGGTGAAAACAGAGGACTTACGTGAACGGCTTGCTTCATTCATAACACTCATGAGTTGTTACATATGATACAAGCATTACATATTTATAGAGGTTCTTAACCGACCTTGTCAGTTGTCACTAAGGTCCACCGACCTTGTACTTTCTAGATCTTGCTAGACTTAGCTTGATTACATGATTACTCGGAATCCGGATTCTCTCCCCATGAGAGTGTCCTCATATCTCCTCGTAAGCTATTTTGGCCTTTCATTTTCCACCAAGGCCAAGATCTCTCTTAATCATACTTGCACGTGTACTAACTCAGTCCCTCTCTTCCTCACTGTCTCATTCGTCTTTAGCATGAAACCAAAAACTAGATCTCATCGCCAAAACCAAAACCTCGTCGCCACCCTCCGCCAGTCAACCGCCAGCCGCCGCCGTGTCGGCCCTTTCAAGTCTTCTTCTCCGGCGTCCTCTGCATCGACTGCGAATCCAGGTAGAAACCAGCTCGACACATCGTCCCATCTTCTCCGGCGTTGAAGGCTTCCTCTGCCGCGGCGTCGGCCCATGCTTTGATCTTTGGTTGTGTGTGTGTTATATATATAAGTGTATCAATATTGCTTCTTTATGATTTTCTCAAGCTATGTTTGGCTACACTTCTTTGCTTGATCATGTTAGTGGGATTTTGGTTTTCGGCTTTTGCATGTGTTCTGTTTGTTTAGTTTTGGCATGCTATGTGCTATTGTTTGTTGTTTTTTGCTACTACAACATCAGTGTTATTAGCTGAGTATCTTCACTCCAGTGATTGTTTATCTCCCACAGTCGACTTTAAAGTTCAATTTTCCTTCTGGTGGATATAGAGTGGTCACAGAACTCTATCATTCATTTTGGGATGATTTTCCCCTTTTGCTCTTAGCTTTTTTGTTTTGTTTTAATGTGTGCAAGTCTGCATCTGAGTTAAAATTGTTTTCATGTTCACTTTATTCAGTTGCTTGTAGCCTGATTAGTGATTTTGAGTTCCTCTTCTTTCTTGCATATCAGGTTGCATTTCAGACAGTTGGAAGCAGTGATTGTCTGAGGATAAACTGAAGCTGTGTGGGAGAGCTTGGTGATCATATAAAGACCAAATATGGATAAGACAATGCAGGTATATGCAAAACCTCTTTCAGGAAAAATGCACCAAGCAAGATTACTTCACTAATCTTTAATTAGAGTTTACACAAGAGGAGTTCTTAACACAACTACCTAAAGACCTTGAAAAACAATGTTCATACTACTGGTTTACAATGCTGCCAGTAATGACACAATGGATCAAGATCATATAACTCTACGCTAGAGAATCTGAAAATAATTCAACTGATACTTCTAACACTATCAACTTTGATTCTGGTTCTTCAACATAACTATTTAGCTCTCTAACACAGCTACTTTCCAGATGATCACCAAGCTCTCCCGCACAGCTTCCAGCTGTCTCAAATGCAATCTGATATGCAAGAAAGAAGAGGAACTTATGACAAAATCTAATAAAATTTTAGAAAAGAACAGATAGGCTGAATAATTTTAGACACCAATTTGAAAAACATCAGCATTTTGTTATGCATCTTATGAAAAAATCTAATACAATTTCATTTGTAAAGGCTTAAGACACCAATAGTTAGATGGGGAGAAAAGTCAGCTCCACCAGCAATGACAGAATCATTTTATCTTAATACACTTTTCCAATCTCCTCGCAGCCATAACAATGAATTACAAATGATTAGATTGGGAAAAAAATTCATATCGCAACTAAAACTATACAACAATTGAATCAACACAAAACAACAGAGCATTGAAAATATCAAGACCTCTATGCAAATACAACATAATGTAATACAAGCACACCATACAAACACCGCGGCGGAGAAGAGGGAGGGCCGACGCCGGAGAAGATGGGACAATGCGTCGAGCTGGTTTCTATCTGGGTTGACGGTCGATGCAGAGGACGTCGGAGAAGAGGGAGGGCCGACACCTCGGTTGACTGGAGGGGCTTTTGGCGATGAGCGATGAGATCTAGTGTTTAGTTTTGATACTGAAGACGAATGCGACAGTGAGGAAGAGATGGAATGAGTTAGTACACGTGCAAATAGGATAAGGAGAGATCTTGGCCTTTGGTGAAAAATTAAAGGCCAGGATTAGCTTATGAGGTGATATGAGGACACTCTTATGAGGAGAGAATCCGAATTCGCTAGATTAACACCACCGGCATTGTTTTGTTTCTAGATAATACTAGCAACACTAGCTAGGCTTCTCTTCATTTCTTTAGACTACTTTTTAACCAATGTGCATTACTTTTCTAACATTCCTTCTTAATGCGTATTGGTGATGCTCCGAGCAATCTTGTAGTAGTCGACGTCTCGGACAAGGAAGTGTATTGGCGACACTCGTTCTTGCCGCTTCCTTTTTGCATGGCCTTTCATCCGGCTTCATTCTTCCATAGCCTTATTTTGGAGTTCTTGATCCATAGCCTTGTGTCGGCATGCTTTTTTTTCTCTTTTGTTGGCATCGTATTTTGGTTGCCTTTTGGTGGCTTCATTCTTCATTGGATCTTTGTAGACTCTTGGTCTTGATTTTGTTTCTTCATTTGATCGGCTTCTTGGTGTTTTCTGCTGCCTTTGCTCTCGGAAAAAATTTTCTTCTTGACCTCTGCTTTTCATGGCTGTATCTTGCCATTGAAGTGGAAAACTTCATTTTTGCATTTTAATTTTGAATAATAGTCTTCTTTTCTTATCATATATTTTGCAGAAGTCCCCTTCTAACAATATTGCATAGTCATTCTCCATCATTTGTCCAATGCTTAACAGATTATGCTCGAAGCTAGGAACTAATAAAACATCATTAATATATTTAGTTCCTTTCTCAGTTAGGATAGAGACTGTATTTGCTTTGACAACGTCTCCATTTTCCAACTTTACTCGAGACTTGCTTGTAGTATTCAGCTTGGAGAAAATGTTCTTGTCTCCTGACATGTGGTTGTTGCAGCCGTTGTCGATGTGCCACTTTTTGTTCTTCATTGCTTTCGCCGAGTCATGGCGAGTATAGAAGAGATGATCTTCTTGATCATTTTCTTTTGAGAAATTTGCTCAGTGACTTTTCTTCTTGAAGAAACAGTCTTCTTCATTATGACCGAACCTTTTGCAGTTTCGGCATTTTGGTTTTCCTCAAAACCAACATTCTTCTTCTTTGTGATTATTCTTTTTGCAAATCTCACAAGGAGGATATTTTCTTTTCTTGAAATCTTTTTCATTTTCCCAATATTTGGGCTTTTCTCCTCTAGAACATTCTTCAAACTTTCTTTCTTTTTCTTCTTTATGAGATCGCATATTGATTTTTGTTCGGAATGCTTTTTCTACTGGACTTTTATTCCGATCACTTAATCTTTTCTCATATGCTTCCAAATAGCCTATTAATTCTGTCACCGAAAAACTTGTTATGTCTTTTGAATTTTCGATGACAGTCACTATTGGATCATATTTTTCAGTGAGGCTAATGAATATTTTTTTCTACTACTCTAGTCTCACTTATATTTTCTCCATAGGTTCTTAATTGATTTACTATTTCCTTGAGTCGGGAATACTAATCTTTTATGATCTTAGATTCCTTCATTTTTATATTTTCTAAATCTCTCCTCATAGTTTGTAATTTGATGGAACGTACCTTTGCGGTTACTTGAAACTCCTCCTTTAGCAGATCCTAAGCTTTCTTTGATGTTGTAGCTCCCATGATTTTTGAGAAATTTGTGTCATCCACTGCTTGTTGGATCGCGAACAATGCGGTCATCCACTGCTTGTTGGATCGCGAACAATGCCATCGCATCTCTTTGTCTTTCTTTCTTCTCTTGTCAAAGTTGCTCTACCATTGGATTTTCTGATGTCGAGAACCCTTTGTCTACTATATCCAATAGATCTTGAGACATGAAGAAAGTCCTCATTTTGATACTCAAGTCGTAATTTTCTCTTCTAAATATGGGAAGAGGAATTGTTGATTGGTTTGAGGTGGAGGTAGACATACCAGACAATTTTTAATAGCCCAAATTTGATCGAAGCAAGCTTTGACAAACGCTCAAGTTCTTGATCGAACTAGGCTCTGATACCACTGTTAGTTTTTTTATAGTAGTGGCTCTGATACCACTGATGATTTTTGTAGTAGTGGCTCGGATACCACTGTTAGAAGTTGTTTAGTGCGAAAGCTGTTAGAGATGATGGCTAAGACAAATTAGCTAGGAGCTAGAAGTTGGGAGGATGGTTGTTATTGGGACAAGTGAGTTAGGAGGTTAAGAGGAGATGGTGATAACAGAGGACTTACCTGAATGACTTGCTTCATTCATAACACTCGTGAGTTGTTACATATGATACAAGCATTACATATTTATAGAGGTTCTTAACCGACCTTGTCTCTAAGGTCCACCGAGCTTGTACTTTCTAGATCTTGCTAGACAGGTTGATTACATGATTACACTACACCATGCTAGATAAACACCACCGGCATTGTTTTGTTTCTAGATAATACTAGCACCACTAGCTAGGCTTCTCTTCATTTCTCTAGACTACTTATTGACCAATGTGCATTACTTTTCCAACAGAAACATTACTATTTCTGGATATCCTAAAAACCAAGAAACCTTTGCTCGCATATCAGGATATTGTGAGCAAACAGATATAAACTCCGCATGTTACGGTTTATGAGTCTGGTTTATTCTGCATGGCTTCGGGGTTCCCGTGAGGTTGATCCCCTAACCAGAAAGGTAGGTTCTTTCACCTTACTTCTGCTTTTGTTGGGGTAGGATCTTGAAGCAAATGATAGAAATTTAAATCAAAATGGAAAATGTTCCATTTCATATATAACTTCCATCACATAGCATGACATGTTCATAAAGTCGTTGACCATAAATTTGCACATTGGTTTGCAGATGTATATTGAGGAAGTCATGGAACTTGTGGAACTGACCCCAATAAGGGATGCACTTGTTGGATTGCCAGGAGGGAATGGTCTTTCAACCGAGCAGCGCAAAAGACTAACAATTGCTGTTGAGCTTGTTGCTAATCCATCCATAGTTTTCATGGATGAGCCAACATCTGGCCTTGATGCCAGGGCAGCAGCAATAGTGATGAGAACAGTTAGGAACACAGTGGACACAGGACGAACTGTAGTCTGCACCATCCATCAGCCAAGCATTGATACAGTTGATGCTTTTGATGAGGTTTGAACCCTTTAGTATTTCACAATTTAAAAGCCTAAAAGGACTAAAAAGTTTGAACTCCATTAATTGCAGATGCTCCTTAAATGGGGTGGTGAGGAAATATATGTTGGCCCCTTAGGCTACCATTCTTCTGACTTGATCAAATACTTTGAGGTTAGGCTTCTGAATTCATGGAATCTTCTTTCTGTGATATCTTAAACTTAACTTCTTACTTAATAATCTCATCATGTTCCACTAAAGGTAATTAGCGAGGTTCCTAAGATGAAGAATGGTTACAATCCTGCAACTTGGATGTTGGAGGTCACTTCTGCAGCCCAACAAGATGCTCTAGGGATTAATATCACCGACGTGGACAAGGAATCGGAAGCATACAGGTAGATCAAACATCCATTATATTTTAGTATAATAAGGAAATACTAATGTTTATCACCTATATATGTCAATGTTTAGGAGAAACAAGGCCTTGATCAACGAACTAAGTACGCCTCCACTAAATTCAAAAGACCTGTTCTTCCCAACAAAATACTCGCAATCTTTTTATACCCAGTGCAAAGCATGCCTGTGGAAGCAACATTTGTCATACTGGAGAAACCCGCCATACAGTGCAGTTAGACTTCTTTTCACAACAATGATAGCTCTAGCAACCGGGACAACATTCTGGGACTTGGTTCTAGAAGGTACATGCACTGAAAAATAGAGCAATACATTTTTGTGATTAGTGCTTAAAATTTGCTGCTGGAAATAGAAGTCTAATTCTATATTCTTGTTTTGACGTTCCTATGGAATGCAGGCAAAAGAAGCAAGATCTTTTTAACACAATGGGTGCTATGTATTCTACTATTCTGTTCATTGGGACACAAAATGCCATAACTGTGCAGCCAGTTGTAGGCATTGATCGAATAGTCTTTTATAGAGAAAGGGCTGCCGGAATGTACTCTGCCTTGCCGTATGCCTTAGGACAGGTACGTCACCAAGATCACATAATTGTAAAAATGCTTAATGAATCCAAGCCACCAATTTATGTACTCACTTGAACATTGAGTGATAAACATGCATAAAGCATGGAGGAAACACACGTACTCTTATGGATTTCACTTTGGTTTCTCACCAATTTCCATTTGCATTACCAGCTTGCCATTGAGCTCCCATACACTATGATCCAAACCATCATATATGTGGTTATAGTGTACAGCATGATCGGATTTGAGTGGACTGTCAGCAAGTTCTTTCGGCAACTATTCTTCCTGTTCTTCAATTATACTATACTTTTTATGGCATGATGAGTGTGGCCATTACTCCCAACCTTGCTGTTTCCGCTGTAGTTTCCACGGCGTTGAACCCCTTGTGGAGCGTTTTTTCAGGATTTGTCATTCCCAAATCAGTATGTATTACATGTGACAGACGATCATTATTCATGCTAATATGTTTACTCGACTTGACACATCAAACTATGAATCACAATTCACAAATTTGTTGTTTCTTGGTGGCAGAGAATTCCAATATGGTGGAGATGGTTCTACTGGTCGTACCCGGTCTCTTGGAGCTTGTACGGATTGATTGGTTCACAGTTCACATGCATTGAGGACAGGCTTGATTCCGGGGAAACTGTGGAAGCTTTTACCAGGACTTATTTTGGGTACAGAGAAGACTTTCTAAGTGTTGTTGCGATAGTGCTTGTAGCCATTTCACTGCTATTTGGATCTGTCTTTGCTTTTTCTATCAAAGCCTTTAATTTTCAAGAGATGAAAATGTTGTATGATATGTATTCCTAGTATATGCAAATGATGCATGATTTCTTCTAATCCAAGTGATGCTCAAGTCTATCATCGATTACAATATGAGTGCATGACAGCATATTTTCCTTACTGTGATTAGCATTAACATATTCGATTAGACCCTTCTGGCGAAGAAATTATTTAGTAAAAACGTGATTATTAAGATAAGAATTGGACCCATACTTGAGAAAAGATCATAGGAGCATATAGCAGACAGCTCAACCTATTGGACTCTTTTCTCATGATCCCTTGGACTAGATATTCTTGCACTCCATGGATTGTTAAGTACTTCATACTCCTTACCAAACTCTTGTCGACGTACTGCTTTCTTTTTCTTTGCTTATCTATCAAGTTTTTTCTTTTCCAAGTTGACTGTTTCACTTTGGTTGTCGGGTTAAAGTGAGAAGGGTAATGTGATGCAATTGAACGTGGATGAAAAAGTTGGTCTACAATGATGAACTTGTATGGATGCCATAATGCACCAAAGAGAATCCCTCTGTGGTTACTATTAGCATTGATAATGTGATCTATAAGAAGGTCCTACCCGAAAGTTCTAACAACCACATACATGCAAGTTCCAAGAAGTTGCAGGCCACCACTGCCCAACCCTTTTGCGTTTGTTCTTTTGTTTTCTTGGGTCATCAGTTGGGTGAGCTACAAAGATGTTATTCTAAGTTTGAAGGCACAACCTTTATGTGCTTCTGCAAATCTGTAGGCAAGTTATGTACCCTCTTTCCTTGATATAAGGACCAAACTCGGCCCTCTTAGGAATCATGACCTACTTTACTTTCTCCACTTGCACACTTCCGTAATAAGTCATCCTCGTCAGTCAGAGAGATAAAGTACGATGAAGTTTCTTCCATCACGATGTTGTCTGTTCGTGGGGAAAGGTGACAGTTCAAAAGCATATATAGTCATTGTACAAGTTTTAGCTAGATGCTAATTGAACTTCAATTATTCAGGACGATATGTATGCAAACACTGTAGTTGTTTAGGCCCTTTGGATTGCCGGTGAGGAAACCTCAACATGGAAGTGTTTTCAAGGTCTTTTCGGGGTGAAGATGATGAAGAAGCTCTCAAATGGGCTGCAATTGAGAGGCTGCCTACTGGTTTGCGTATCGGAAGAGGCTTGTTCATTGATGTGGAGGGCCAAGCTAAGGAGGTTGATGTCGAAAAGCTTGGTTTACTTGAGAGGAAGACTTTGTTGGAGAGGCTGGTTAACAATGCAGAGAAAGATAATGAGAAGTTTTTGTTAAGGCTCAAGAACCGAATCGACAAGTGAGTGTCATGAACATATATATATAGACTTTTAACATCCAAACTAGAATATTTGGAAAGAATTTCAATGATTTTGTGTTGTTCTTTCCAAATTTTAATAGAGTTGGACTTGATATGCCAACAATTGAAGTTCGGTTTGAGCATCTAACTGTGGAGGCACAAGTTTATTTGGGGAGCAGGGCACTGCCTACTTTACTCAACTTTGCCATCAATATGATACAGGTTAGTATTCTTTTGCAGTGGATCAGTACAAGTTATATTCTAAGTTTAGTACTCATCTCTTCAAATGCTAACTTTCAATAGGGATGGTTACATTATCTTCACATTTTTCCAAGTAGAAAGGCATCCTTAACAATCCTTCAAAATGTTAGTGGCATAATCAAGCCCCAAAGGTATGTTTGGATATTTTACTGGTATATATAATCTTCCATTCATTCTAGATCTTATCAAACAGTTCTTATTTCAATTCTTGCAGAATGACCTTGCTTTTAGGTCCCCCAAGTTCTGGAAAAACCACATTACTATTGGCTCTTGCTGGAAGACTTGGCAAAGATTTAAAAGTAACAACAGTTAACTTTGGCCCTTTTTGTTCATGAATTTTCTTCAGTAAAAATCTGGACTAATAGGGTAATTGATGTATCTTAAGTCTTCCGGGGAAGTTACGTATAATGGCCACAGTATGGCAGAATTTGTGCCTCAGAGAACATCAGCTTATATAAGTCAGAATGATCTTCACATAGGAGAAATGACAGTTAAGGAGACACTAGCTTTCTCAGCTAGATGTCAAGGAGTTGGGTCAAATTGCGGTCAGTTAAAAGACTCAAAGCACCATGTATCTGATACATTTTGATTTAATGATTTAGAAAGGATCTGATTTCATATTTGGAAACATTGTAGAAATGTTGGCAGAATTGTCTAGAAGAGAAAAGGAGGAAAATATCAAGCCTGATCCAGACATTGATATGTACCAAAAGGTGAGTACATAAAAAAACAGAACTATTGATATACATAAAAAAAATGAAATTTTCATGTTCCTTTTGTTTGAATTCTTCAGGCAGCAGCGCTAGAAGGGCAGGAGAGTAGTGTAGTTGCTGATTATATTCTCAAGGTATCATCTTGAACTTCATTTCAACTTGAAGTTACACTGAAGAACTTGAATACTTTGTGTTATATATTTTGTCTGATTAATTATTTCTTCTAGATTTTGGGACTTGAGGTCTGTGCCAATACTATGGTGGGGGATGAAATGGTAAGAGGCATCTCGGGTGGAGAAAGAAAGCGAGTCACAATAGGTAACAGGCATTAAACAGGCTATAAATCTTTCTACTTCATTCTCTTACCTCCTAGTTTCACAATGTGTTATGCCATGCACTTTGAATTGGTATCTCTAATATTCAAGTTGATAGGGGAGATGCTTGTTGGACCAGTAAGAACTCTCTTCATGGATGAGATATCAACTGGTTTGGACAGTTCAACAACTTTCCAGATAGTAAACTCACTCAGGCAATCTATCCATATTCTTAGGGGAACTGGAGTTGTTTCCCTCCTACAGCCAGCCCCTGAAACTTATGACCTATTTGATGATATAATTCTCCTATCAGATGGCCAAATAGTGTATCAGGGTCCACGCGAAGGTGTGCTCAACTTTTTTGAATTCATGGGGTTCAAATGTCCTGAGAGGAAAGGGGTTGCTGATTTCTTGCAAGAGGTAATTCTGTTTTGCATGTGTTAAGTACTCTCCATAGCTTTCCATCTTTGCATTAACGTCATTTTTTGTGGGAATGATAGGTGACATCCAGGAAAGATCAAGCGCAGTATTGGGCACGTTTACATGAGCCTTACAGATATGTTACTGTTAATGAGTTTGTTGAAGCATTCCAGGCATTTCATATTGGCCAGAAACTTGGTGATGAGCTTGCTAGTCCCTTCGACAGGTCCAAAAGCCATCGAGCTGCTTTAACAGCTAAGAAATACGGTGTTAACAGAAAGGAGTTGTTCAGAGCTTGTGTTTCTAGAGAGTTTTTGCTCATGAAGAGGAACTCATTTGCCTACATTTTCAAACTAACCCTAGTAAGGACAGCATTTCCTTTTAGTATTTGACTTCAGTTCTTGAAAATATGCACTGAGTGCCACTGACATAAGTCACATAACCAATACTAACTTGCCTTATTTTACATTTCCCTTTTCAGCTTATCATTTTAGCTTCTATAACAACAACATTATTTCTGAGAGTTGAGATGCATAAAGGCTCTGTGTTGGATGGGGGAATCTATTTGGGTGCTTTGTTCTTTGCGGTCATTGTAGCTATGTTTAATGGAATATCAGAGCTGAACATGGCCATTATGAAACTTCCCATCTTTTACAAGCAAAGAGACCTACTCCTCTATCCTGCATGGGCATACTCAATACCTGCATGGATACTCAAGATCCCAATCACTTTAGCAGAGAGTTTCATTTGGGTGATCATTACTTATTACGTTATTGGATTTGATCCACATATTGAAAGGTGAGTAAAGGATTCATCAAAATTTAATTTCGGCAGAATGTGTAGGATTTGATAAGAGGACTACATTGCAGGTTCCTCAAGCAGTACATGATACTGGTGTGCATAAACCAGATGGCGTCCGGGTTGTTCAGGTCCATGGCTGCAATAGGAAGGGATGTGATAGTTGCTAGCACATTTGGAACCTTTGCATTGCTTGTAATATTGGTTTTGGGTGGATTTGTCTTATCTCGAGGTGATCCAATAATAGAAGATAGCTTCCTATTCATGAATGCTGATGTGATTCAGATTTTAATTGCAACACCTTTTTCTTTGGCTTTATTTTTTAGAGGCTGTACCAAAATGGTGGTTGTGGGGATACTGGGTCTCGCCATTGATGTATGGACAAAATGCCATAGCTGTGAATGAGTTTCTAGGAAAGAGTTGGAGCCATATTGTAATCATCTCTCTCTCATTGGTCTGCAATATAAATATTTAGGACATTAATGAGTGATGAAGATTTATGTGGATATATTTTTATGTTATAGGTTCCACCTGGTTCTACAGAATCCTTGGGAGTTATGGTCCTGAAATCTCATGGCATTTTCCCAGAAGCACATTGGTATTGGATTGGAGTAGCAGCTTTAATTGGATACACTTTTCTGTTCAACTTCATCATTGCTTTGGCTCTACAATATCTTGATCGTAAGTATTATCACTAATATGCACTTGGTGCTTTCAGTTTTGGATGTATTGATCCGATATTTGAGTTGATGCTGCAGCCTTTGGGAAGCCTCAGGCAGTACTGTCCAAGGAAAGCATCGCGGAGAGAAATGGTAATGGAACTGGAGAGTTCATTGAGCTGTTATCAAGAGGAAATAAGCCTTCTGGTAAGTCATATAGTTCAGTTCATGAACATTTATTTAATTTAAATCCTCCGTATGCTGTATTTGAGCACAGCTTCTCTACAATGACAATGCAGATAGTAGTGTTGAAGGTGCAACAATCTTGTCATCATCTACAAGTGGAGGAAGAAGTAATAATGCCAATGGGAGAAGAAATCGAGGAATGGTTCTTCCTTTTCAACCTCTTTCCCTTGCAGTACATGAGATCAGATATGCCATAGACATGCCGCAGGTAATTTCAGGTTTTACTAGAGGTACCCTCTATCCATAAGGTGAATCACCAAGTGAAAGAAGAATCTGCTCCCTTTCAGGAAATGAAAGCTCAGGGTGCTAAGGAGGATAGGCTGGAACTGTTGAAAGGTGTAAGTGGTGCTTTTAGACCAGGAGTCTTAACTGCCCTGATGGGTGTTAGTGGTGCAGGCAAGACCACTCTAATGGATGTCTTGGCCGGAAGGAAAACTGGTGGATACATTGGTGGAAGCATCATGATATCTGGGTACAATAAAAGGCAAGATACATTTGCTCGCATATCAGGTTATTGCGAGCAAACTGATATCCACTCTCCTCATGTTACAGTCTATGAATCCCTCCTTTTTTCTGCTTGGCTTAGGCTACTCCCAGATGTTGATCCTGCTACTAGAAAGGTACTAGTTAATAGTTGGACATTCTTTATCTCCAGAATTACCAAGTTGTTTTCAAATCTGACATTTAATGAATGTAGATGTTTATTGAGGAAGTCATGGAGCTTGTAGAGCTGACTTCATTAAGGGGAGCACTTGTGGGACTACCAGGTGTAACTGGTCTTTCAACCGAGCAGCGCAAAAGATTGACGATTGCCATTGAGCTTGTTGCAAATCCATCTATAATTTTCATGGATGAGCCAACATCTGGCCTTGATGCCAGGGCAGCAGCAATAGTGATGAGAACAGTTAGGAACACAGTGGACACAGGACGAACTGTTGTTTGCACAATCCACCAGCCTAGCATAGATATCTTTGAATCTTTTGATGAGGTTAGATATCAGTTCCAGTCTTCGAAAGAATACCAATAACCTGTTCTCCTAATAAATGTTTCAAGTTGTTCATGTTTCATTGCAGCTTCTTCTTCTCAAATTAGGAGGTGAGCCAATATATGCTGGTCCATTAGGCCTCCATTCCTCCCATCTGATAGAGTACTTTGAGGTCAGGACAGCTTGAAAAAACCTTAACTTTCTTTCCTGCCAAGATACTGCTAATTAAAGAACTAACACAGATGAGTTTTGTTGGATGAAGGGAATTAATGGTGTTCCTAAAATTAAAGATGGATATAATCCTGCAACCTGGATGTTGGAGATTACTTCAGCAGCACAAGAAGAAGCTCTTGGGGTCAGCTTCACAGATGTGTTCAAGAAATCAGAACTATACAAGTGAGATTACTTTGCTTCCAAGTCTCTTTCAGATATTTGCAGATATATATAACTAATACACTATCCTGAATGGTTCAGGAGAACAAAAGATATGATCAAAGGACTGTCTATACCTCCTTCAGGTTCTAAAGACCTGTACTTCCCTACTCGCTATTCACAATCTTTTCACACGCAATGCATGGCCTGCCTATGGAAACAACACTGGTCTTACTGGCGAAACCCATCATATAGTGCAGTTAGACTCTTATTCACAACATTCATCGCATTTTTGTTTGGTATGATATTTTGGGATCTTGGATCAAAAAGGTATGCAGAACAATAAACTTAAAAGCATGAAAATGGTCTTCGATGTTTCAATTTCTTAATGTCCAAACTTGTTTGGGGATCACAGGAGCAAGCAGCAAGATATCTTCAATGCAATGGGATCTATGTATTCTGCTGTAATTTTTCTCGGGGTCCAGAATTCCGCCTCAGTGCAGCCAATTGTGGCTGTTGAGAGGACAGTGTTTTGCAGAGAAAGAGCAGCTGGTATGTATTCGGCTTTGCCTTACGCTTTTGGACAGGTAGATGCTCTTCCCTTGGAACATCGATTTCAAATGCAGGTTCCTCATCATCCATAATGTCAATACTCACCCGGTCAAATTCTCTTGCAGATGATGATTGAGGTTCCCTACATTTTAATCCAGACAATTATCTATGGGGTTATAGTATACACAATGATGGGATTCGAGTGGACAGTTTCCAAGTTCCTTTGGTACCTCTTCTTTATGTACTTCACCTTACTGTACTTCACATTCTATGGGATGATGACCATGGCCCTCACTCCCAACCACAACATTGCTGCTATAACTTCATCTACCTTCTATGCAATATGGAACCTTTTCTCAGGATTTGTCATTCCTCCATCGGTAAGTTTACGCATGTATACACAGATAGGTACCTAAAATACAGCCGCATTCTATGCAATATGGAACTGAATATTGTGTTTATGACAGAGAATACCTATATGGTGGAAATGGTACTATTGGATCTGCCCTGTCGCTTGGACCTTGTATGGAATGGCCGCTTCACAGTTTGGAGATATAGAGCACAAACTCGATACTGGCGAAGCTGTTGAAGAATTTCTGACAAGTTACTTCGGATACAGGCATGATTTTCTGGGTATCGTTTCAGTAGTGGTTGTGGGGTTTTCAGTGCTGTTCGGCTTCATCTTTGCTTATTCCATTAGAGCATTTAACTTCCAAAAAAGATGAGATTGTTATAGAAAAACATATTTGTATGATATTGCGAAATGTAAAATACACAAGCAATGCTCCAGAATTCAATAATTTTGTTTACTCTACTAAAGCACTTTTTCCATGGCAAAAACAACTATCACACAAACAAACAAAATCCAAAACAATAGCAAATGCCTTGTACCAAGTAAAACCACACCAATGTAAGTAGAAGTAAAACCATAAAGGGGTGCCCAACAAGTTAAATCAGAGTTCTACAAAGAAAACAAATTACGTTACCGACTAGCCGCCTCATATGGTACAGTTGGGAACTCGAGGATCTCAATAAAACTAAAATGGAAAATTTAAATTGGAAGAACAAGAAAACCACAAAACCATTCGCCATCATCAAGGTTTCGAATCATCCAAGAAGCTTTGCAATTCCCTCAACCCTTCAGCTGAGAAACTCCTATGCACTCTTGAGCGAGGGGCAATCAAATTGGATGGAGGCTGCTGTTGGAAGCAAACTACGACAACAGCCAAATTGTCACCACTCTTTCTCTTCAAAGCCTCATCAACTATATCCTTGCTACATGTGGTTGGGTCATTGTGCTCCTGAAGCCTGCGACGAGCAAAATCCACTGCATTTTGACTTCTAAACACATCCCAGATCCCATCACAGCCAATGATAAGGAACTCGTCTTCCTCTGTTAGTTTTAGAGTCTTAAGCTCTGGCTCTGCACTTAGTGGCCCACCATCCCTGCTCTTCAACTCTTCCATATGCCAGTCTCCTAAAGCGCGAGTAACATTAATCAGCCCATTAAGGTAGCCATCATACACAGATCCGCCACATGCCTCGACACGTTTTATCTCTTTGCTGCATATAGGTTTGTGATCCCTTGACATTTCAATCGCTTTCCCACGGCGGCAAAGCACTGCTCGACAGTCTCCAGCATTAGCTACCACTAACAACCTGCCATCAGAAACAAAGATCAATAAACACAACTGTCTTGAAATAATAGTGACCCTAATTGTACTGTCATCAGTATTATATTAGAACTCACAGAACAGAGTAACAGTACATTCACAAACTGAAGAAATAGAGACCCATTTTGAAACAAAAATTAATCAGAACTATGTGAGCGATAGATGCAACTAGTAAGATCCAAATAAGGCAATGACATTAATATAAACTGAAATTAAAGTGACTTTGGAAATACTGAGATCAAGGAATGAGATCTAAAATTTAAATAATAGAACAACAAAACCCCATGTATGTGAATGCAACTTACCTCTAAACGCATGGCAGAATGAACCAAAAAGTTGCTGATGTACATTGAAAAGAATGATGAGTGCTGATGGAAAGCGAAAAGAAAAATTACCTTCCAACAAGAAGAGCTGTCAATGCAGTGGTGCCAGAAGCAAGTGTAGCATCCAAAGTGCAGGCTTCTTGAAAGGCAGTGTCAGTTTGAAGAAATGCTGAGCTAATAACCCCTTCAATATCACCAGGGAAGTCTTCATCCTCAAAAATGAACTTTGGCAAATTCGAGCAAGCAAAGTCAGCGGCATGCTTTCCACCATGTCCATCAAAGACCTGACCAACTAAAAACATTAGTATTTCAATTGCAAAATAATCAACATATTAACAAACACATTGAATAGATCACATTATCATATGTATTAAAATACGAACCAAGAATATGCAGATTTATAGATGTGAAAAGAAGCATACCCCATAGAAGGCACTCGGGCCATCTGTAAAATTCTTGAGGCCATAATCGTTCATAAAATCATCTACACAGACATAAACATCTTCCATTTTTGAACGAGGTCCAATGTCGGCCCACGCTCCGGAGCGCACAATTGGAATGAACTTGGACTCATACTTCTCTTCTTCAACTCCTAGTTCAACTGTAACCTCTGACGCCTTCGTCCTCATCTGCTAAAATTCCATTCACACTTAAGAAAACAGTACCAACACCAAAACCAAAAACACTGTTCAAATCCTATAAATACAGTTCCCCAAAAGACAGTTTACTACTTCTAGCAAGTTAACCCAAGAAACACAGTGGAAGAATTCCAGTGCTACACATCCAATTAAACTTCCACACAAATCAAAGTAGCATACCATACCACTCATAAACATGATAACATACCAGAAACCAAAATCTTATCAAATTAAACAGCAATTAAGCTAATATTAACATATGGGTATTAATCATCGTACAAAACTAAACCACAAAATCAAAACCCAGATACGAAAATAAATAAAAACTAAAAATTTGCAGACCAGAGAAGTGTGACGAACAAGGGTCTTCTTGCACGGCGACGTCGGAACCCCGTCGGCGCGGCCGTAGCACCGCCAGTACGTTGCCGGGTTCGGAGGCCGACCCTCGCTCGTACTCCCATTTTCAAAGCTCCCGACTTTACTTCCTTCCATGACAGTAAACCATATTTCTGGGCTTTACCAAGCTGCGAATTTCAGTTCCGACGAAAAGGGTCGCTCTCGTTTCGGCGATTTCGATGCAATTGGCGGCGAATATGACCGGATTCTGAGATTTGGGGAATTAGGGTTTTTTGAAAGGGACGGGAATTTGGGGGTTTTAAGAGATTGGGAATAAGGGTTTAGTGTGAGAGCAACGATTCGGTGTGATTCAGAAGCAGAGATTTGTGGCGATCTACACGATGACGCTGCTTTTTAAGCTTGATGCTGAGATTTAACTGGTCGGTTTCTCATGGTGGAGGCTACGAAACGGCGTCGTTATGTGCAGCTACAGTTACTGTTTGACCTTTGGGATTTGTGGGGTCACAGGCTTTTTACCCTGGGATATTTCTGATTTCTGACAGATAAATATCTGGAATTTAATTGTGATTGATGGTAAAAACGATGCTGTCCTTTCTGTAACGAACTTATCACTGTCACTATCAAGGTATTCACTTGCTCATTATTGTTTCCTTTTTGGTCTTTATAATTTCATTCCATTAAATTTGGGCACTAATATGTGATCAGAGTCAAGTACGTACTTCAAATAATTACATACCAGAGAGATTACTTGTTTTTAGTACAAAATTATGATGGTTAATCTAAATTTTGTTGACTAAAAAGAACTTGTCTGGTCACATGATTTGATGAAGTAATGTGTAATGAGAATATTTTAATTACTACAACAATCATATAACGACTTTTTTTATCAGCTGTTATAAATGTGTGAATCAAACTCATAATTTACTAATTATGAAAGAAAAAATTTATGTAAAACAATTATACGTGTTTGTAGAACTTTTTTAAAACAAAAACAAAAATGTACTTAGAAAGTGATATTCGCGTCAAAACGCATAACAAAATTATAATACTAGATTGTGATTGACTTTAGAAAAGAAAACGATGTTTATTTCTCGGTCAAATTAGGCTCAACATAAAGAGTACATGCAGGTTGCAACTCTGAAATTTATAGAATCAAATGGCCGAGTAACAGTTGGGTAAACCGACCTACAGACCAAACTAACTTCACGATTAAACATGATAGCCAAGTTAGGTTATTTTATGCTTATGAGTATTGTTGGTATTATTTATCTCAAAAACAAGAATATATATTGTTGTAGGATTACAAACAAACCCAAATAAGGTTAAATTCCAGATGACCTCATCTAGAATGATCGCTCGGTAAACCCTGACTTGTACTAAAATTATGTAGAAGCAATGATCAATTTGGTAGCATGATTTGTCCAAGGTCAGAGAGAGGTTGGTGTACCAAAGATTGTTCTAACATGTAACTTGAACCAATTCGCAGATGCAGAAAGCCAAGTAAATCCTTGTCGTTGAGCTTTGTGATGGAAGTGAAAGCTCTGCAACTACATGCATAAAGACTACAGGAGCCTCATTACTACACGCGTCTCCTACAGTGGTGACTCGAGACGGCAAGCAACGATTCGTCTCTCATGGAGGGTCCAACCCACGTGTCCAATTACAAGCCTCCATCACCGTCCCGGTCCTTGTCTGTTACCCTAACTCAACCGAACCCACCTTCCCTCTTTCTCTATATATCTGCCTCCTGAGCTTAAAGATCTTGATCAAAGAGAGAAAGACAAATGGCCATGACAAGCTTCAGCTGCAGCCTTAACCAGCTGCCTCCTCCTGCTCAAAGCTCAGGCTCTTCTTCCCCCTCAAAGACGAATCAAGTCCTACTTGCATGGTAAGTAATCGAAGACCCAACTTCCAAGCCTGACATCTCTGATCGATCCATTGCTTGTTTAATTAGTTCTGTCATGACCCAACTGAAAGTTTTTCATTTGTGCAGGGACAATAGGGATGGAGGATCGTGGAGTCGCAGATCATGTGTTGTGGGCATGGCTTGTGTTATGGTTGGATTGGACATGGGTGGTTTGGCGAGTGGCCAAAGCCATGAAGCTATTGCTAAAGGGATGCGGCCGTTGGTGATGGAGTCAAGTGAGAAAGTTGTAAAGTGGAGTGACAAGAGAATGTGTCCAAAGTGGAGAGCCAATGAGCTGGAGACCATTGTGCCGGAGAATCTTCCGAGGCCGTCGGCTCACCGGAGATGGGAAATCGTCGGTTTTAATACTAGGGATGCTCCAGCGGTGAAGATGGTAGCTAGGAGCGGTGCTTGCTTTTCTATGTAAATAGTACACACTGTTGTACCATATGTATAGACAAACACAGGATATCAATATATGTAAATACAATAGAAGCCATTTGGTGTTGGATTCTTATTATTTGGAGGCAAAGAAAATCGAATATTTGTACTAGAATCAAGTACTGGCTGCATATATGCACGATATTCGTGTCTTATTCTCTTGTACTACTTCTAGTACAAATGCACAATGGACACTCTGGACTCTTGACCATAGGAGAGGAACAGAGACGAGAAATAGAATGATAAAGGCTTGGCAGGTAGGAATAAATATTCCCCTGCTTTAAAACAGAGTCGCTAAATAGATTATCAAATAAAACAGTGGACGTTACTAACCAATCAAGCTAATTGATTAAGGAAGAAGGGAACATTGGTAGGAAAATTTCATGATGATACTAAATAAATTTCAAGAGAATCTATAACATCTCTGTGAACATTACTAGGAATTGAAAATAACAGTACATTCTGGATTGTCACCTACCTGTGATTGCTCTTTATATTTGATGCTTCATAAGACTTGAACAAATATTAGTCATATGAAACATTTCAGGACAAACTATAGGGTTAAATCTTCCTTTTTCTGTTTTATTGATGCACAAATCTACCTCCTTCCCGGATTCATCACACATTAGGAATTGAGTGTGTCCCTGCCACTGAAGGAGGGAAGGCTTCAAAGATTTGAGGGAGGCAAGTTTATTTGGAGGGTGAATTGAAATGGAGTATGTCCGTGCCATTGCAGGATTGGCCTGAGCTATAGGTGTTATGTTCACAGGCCATAAGCCGGTGAGAGTGAATCGTGTCTCAGATACTGATGGGAATTCTAGTTCTGGAACTCGATAGACAAATACCAGGGTCTGGTAGCTTGGTGTTCCCTGCCCACTTATTGGCAGAAGGAAAGACAGTGCAAGGAAAAATGAGACGATCTTAACTACTTCCATATGGACATTAAACAACTAGAGAATGAAATATTTGATTGATGAAAGTGGTCAAGGAAGAAAGTAGAGTAATGCTTGTATTTATAGGCTGTGTTGGTAAAGTTAGGCCATGAATGAAATGCGCATGATTTACCTAAATGTTATTGTTTGGTATGAAACATCTTATTCATGACTAAACTTGTGATGCATGATGCTATTCATGTTCAAGTTTAGTACTGACTAGAGAATTTGTCCAAAATGGAGAGCCATTGAGCTGGAGACCATTGTGCCGGAGTATCTTTCGATGCCATAGGCTCACCGGAGATGGGAAATCGTTGGTTTTAATACTAGGGATGTTCCGGCCGGCCGTAAAGAGGGTAGAGCAGAGGTGATTTTTTTTAATCAAATACACTAATGTGTTATAAAATAAAATAATGTGAGCTCACAATCTCTCACTTAAAAGAAAAGACTTATTATATTAGACCAAATGGTATTAGAGGCCGTGGGTTTTTTTGGAGAGAGTAGCGGTGGTTGCTTTTCTATGTAGATAGTACGCTTTGGTGTGCAGTAATTGTACCATGTATAGCCAAACACAATATATGTAAATACAATACAGAAATCAACCACTAAAACGAGAAACCTTGTATCAAAATCAAACACTCGTGAATATACATATTGTACTCGTTCGGACTACATCCGAGTTTAAATGGCTAAGACCAAAGTGTCTCAATAATTAACTTTACATAATTAACGTATCATATAGAGTTTCATTTCATCATTTCATGATCACTAGCGAGGAGATAGTTCAGTGATTGAATCTTCCGGTGTCGGATTCTGGAAAGGGTTGCTATCAATTTGATCCGATCTTGTGTCGGCTGATGAGGATCCAATCCCACCAGGCATGAAGAATGCTGGTTGTGACGGTACCGGGAGATCAACAGAGTTGCTTATAAGCATTTGACCAACTTCAGCCATTGTTGGTCTATCAGCTATGCTTTGTTGCACACACAACAACCCAATGTGTATGCATCTCATTGCAGCTCCTGAACCAGTCTTTAACATTGGATCTATCAAATTTGAAGCTGTCCCCTCCTTCCAACTTTTCCATGCCTGCATAATTTTGTAAACATATATGCTATCAGACATTCTTTCTTTCCTTACAAATGCAATAATAGTACGCCCTAGAATTGATGGAGATGCAGCACGCGACTTTTAGTGTTACTTACACAGCTTAGAAGATCCTCTACTTTTTCTCCATGACGAAAAGAACTATTCTTCTTTCCGCATACTATCTCGAGTATCAAAACACCAAAACTATAGACATCAGACTTGACAGAAAAATGACCATGCATCAAATATTCCGGAGCCATATAGCCACTGCAGATGGACAACAAGAATGACAAATTGATTATAACCAATATGCATGAGTTTTTCATCTTCATATATAATACATTATACATTTATGGTCAAGTTATCTCTTATGGCTTGTTTTTGTTTCACTTGTATTATTATTTCATGTACATGTTCTTCCATGCAAATATGACACAATTACTTAAAGCTTATTAGTACTTACTAGGTTCCGACAATCCGACTGGTTTCACCTTGTGTTTGATCAGGATTAAACAGTCTTGCCATTCCAAAATCTGCAATTTTGGGGTTCATTTCCTCATCTAGAAGGACATTACTAGCTTTGAGATCACGATGGATAATTCTAAGCCGAGAATCTTCATGAAGGTAAACGAGTCCTCGACCAATGCCTACAATGATCTTGTACCGAATGTCCCAATTTAACTGTTCGCGTTTGATTGGATCTGCACATTCATGAAAAGAAATGAAGTTCCATAATCATTAGCTAAGGATATATTCAGAAATGCATGCATGTAGAATTTCATATAAGAACGAAAGAATGAAGAATTCCAAGTTTTCAACCATTTACATACCAAAGATATAATGATCGAGGCTAGCATTTGAGACAAACTCATAGATGAGCAGTCTTTCGTTTCCTTCCAAACAAAAACCAAGGAGTCTAACTAGATTTCGGTGTTGAAGCTTGACCAATAACTCGACCTCGTTTTTGAATTCTTTATCTCCTTGAGGAGAATCTTTGGAAAGCCTTTTCACTGCAATGTTTTCGTCATCTAAAAGCTTCCCCTGCATTTAAGAGTAAACTTTCATTTAGTTTCTCCAACAATTATCAGCAAACTTGATGTTAATTTCCTACTTACAATGAGAACGTTTAAATAATAAGTGAGACTTCATTACTTTGTAGACAGCCCCAAATCCACCCCGTCCAAGCTTGTTTGACTCAGAAAACTCATTTGTTGCAGCACTAATAGAGCCAAAGTCGAATAGCAATGCATCTGTTTCTGAATCTCTTGCTTGACCTGATGCTTCGCACGCATGATGAACATATATTAATTATTGTTTTAATTAACAATGAGTGGTAGACCAACTCGATGCTGTTGTATTCTACCTCAATGACAATATGGAGTCCACTGCTGCAGAAATCTAGTCTACAACTACCGGAATGAAAAATCGATACATTAAGAATTAAGTTCAAAATTTGAGTGCAAACGTTTCTGAAATAATTACGTATTCTTCTTATAACTGAAACATTGACTTTGTTTTCCGGTAGGTAATTAAAGAGAAAGGTTACCTTTAAGTTTTTGTTTTGTCTTCCTCACTCTCAGATAAACGGAAATGGATGCCATTAGTACCAGCAGAGCAATAACGATGGTCACAACAACAATGATGACTATCGGACTCGGAGACAAATTACTCTGCTTCGAATTCCCTGGCAAAATTAAAACTTTTATTCATCTTTTCTATGCATTCTGGAGATTATTAAAACGTTAGGGTAAGAGTATGGTGTGCTAGTGCTTCTCAGTTCTCCTGCATCAACTTTTATTACTACGTAACTTGTATATTTTTACCACTTTAAGAACACATATAAAGCACCCGTCTTTTGCCTGATTTGTAAGCTTTGCATGTAAATTGATATACCTCCTGAAACTGTGGCAGTGCTAGGATTCGGTGGTGGTGCGGCAAAAGAGATTGTTGAATTCGGTGGTAGTACCTTAATAGCTGTGAGGTTAGAGAAGGAGGAATCTGCTTGGTACCTTAAACTACAGCTGGGTCTCATGAGTCTCGCGCTCGGTGAACCATACGTGCGGGCTGAAATATCTCCCAGAATCGTTGTTAAGCATCTTCTGCAATCTGCCTGGGACAAATCCGGAGTGCACTGCACCACGGAATATAATGTTTTATTGGAATTTGGATCAGTTACATTTCCTATTGCGTACTTTGAAAGAGGACCGTTTGCTGCGGCTTGACTGCTTAGCATTTTCACCTCCGTTATGAACAGTTGATAGAAAACATCCACATCTGGCACTGAAATGTTGCCTACAGTCCAGCTAAAGAAAAAAGGATAATCGTCGAGGATTCCGTTGATGGAGTTGTTGGAATAGTGTAACATGCATGTGTCATACCACGTAACTGCCTCCTTCAGATTAGGGCAATACTCTGTGAGATTTTTGCTTGCGTAACTGATGCAACTGATGCAATCCTCGTCCCTTGCGTCTGGTGCACAGAGAGCAAGTGCATGAGCTCTGTTTTCTTCGTCGTTTTCGCAGCAAGAGGCATTGAAAAAGCCATAGCCGTTATCGCTACTAGAGAGCAGAGCAGGAAGAACTTTATCAAGGTTACTCGCAAATTTATCATTGACGGTGTCGTTGTTGTAGTACCAGCAGTAGTTGTGGATGAAATCTTCCCCAGTGAAGGAGGCTTTAGAGACCATTACTATCGCAAGCTGTATGGAAAGCAACAATCCAAATCTTGCGAAAATCATCCTTGCCTAATTTGCCTTGTTGGGGTGCGAGCTTAACAAGAATGGAGAGCCGTCAATGTTACGAGGAAGACGATATGTATTGCTTCAGAGGATTTGGCATCATTGAGATGCTTAAGAAAACCATTTTAAGTAACCATTTGCAGTAAAAGTCAGAGGCACAGAGCTGTACTTGATTGATGTGTTTAAGCAAACAATGACCATTTGCCAAAAGTCGTAGCTAATTTGTGAATTCCAGACTAAAAAAATCCTCAGAGTGAGCAGCAACTTAACAAGTTGCATATAGAGAAAGGGCATCAATTACAACCTGCTTATATCATATTGCCTCTTCACTATCTATCGATCGCCGGCCTCAAACACGTCGCTACCATCCATAGTCTTCCATCCATCTTCTATAACTCCAATCATACAGGGGTAAGAAACAGGGCCTATCAGTGCCGGCACTCAGCAAGTGCAACGACGGTGATAGCACAGGGCTCCAATTTGAGAGGTCACCTTTACTTATCTTATGTCAAAATGTCTTCAATACAACACATATAAACGATTAAGATTAGAGGATATAATTGAGATTAGAAGATATAATATTTATATGATTAAATATATTAATTATTATAAATGATTAATATTATATTATATATATAGACGTCAATATTTTATATTTTAAGATTAAGTGAATGACATTTAGTTTGAAGAATGAGCCCCAAAAACACTGTTACCGTCTGGATGGGGCCGCCTAAGTTCTCTCTCCTAATTTCTCATGCCCTCTTTTTCTCTGTTACTTTTTCAATGAAACTCTCTTCCTATCCTCCCATGCATCCATCTACTTAACATATTAGTTGGATAGGAGTAGCGAGAAGTTCGGAGCTCTAGGGTTTCAACCCTTCGTCGGATTTTTCTGAATATCGTCGGCGTGCAAGAGAGGGTGCTGCTGCGCAACTCCGATCGTGAACCTGTGAATCGTAAAACCTTGCGAAGTTTGATTCAAAAACACAATGTCCATATAATATTTCTCTCTGAAACCCATTGCACTAAATCGATCGGTTTGGCGGATAAGTGGGTGGTAGCGTTCTGATCATGTGCCATTGCTCCTGCAAATTCGAAAAGAACTACCAGTTGGGTTGGCTGGACAAAGGAGTTACAAATTCGAGGAGATGTGGGGTTCTTGCTGAGTCGTGGAATTCTAGTTCTGGTTTCATGGTTTTTGGCGAATACATCGTCGGCACAAACAGGGAGTTGGAGGAATTTCCGATCGGATCTTGTCGCAGGAATCGGTAAGGCACGATTCTCACTGTTAGATCAGAGACCGGTTTTGGTTTGTGTTGCAGAGGAAGATGGAGATTTTGTTCGTGGATTCTGGAGGTTAAGGAATGTGGTTCTGGGTTTGTGGCGACAACGCCCAGTCGATGATGGAGCTTTGATGATGGTCAGAACACGATGGCGGCGGTCTGACAGACGTGCAGGCTCGGTGGTGGTGGTGGTGGTGGCTTGGTTGTGTGCAACAACTGGTTTGGGCTGAGATCATGGCCGGATCTGTCTTCCATCCAGTTTTGGGCTTGCTCTGGGCCTAATGTTTCTTGGACCTAAGGCTTCACCTTGGGTCCAAGACGTTTTATTTTTTCATGTTAATTTTTGTTATTTTCTATTATTAGTTTTACTAATAACTAGCTACCTTATATTAATGTATAAACATTTCAATGTATATTAATCAAAGAAGTCCAAACATTTCAATGTATATTAATCAAAGAAAATGTAACATGAGAGGACTAAAATGGACTTATGAAACTGAGGAAGCTCCCAAATGACAAAATAAACTTCTGGAGTGGAAACTTCGAATTTGACAGAGTACTGATAAAGTTTCGAAATGTATTACTACTCCTTTCTTGGAAAAGTCAGGTTTCCTCCACTTAAACTGAAGCCATTATGTAATGCAATTTCAAATTAATAAACATTCCCTTGTTTCAAAACAGAGGAATGAAACAGGGGATGTAATCAATCATTTACGCTAATCAGAAGAAAGTAAAATTGAATATTAGATTTAAATATCTAAATAAATCCAAAACATTTCTGTAAAATTCTAGTCTAAGGAGTAGTTGTATCTTCATGTATAGGTATTTGGACAGAGTTGCCTTGGGATTGACTAGACCCTGTCAATCCTGAGTTACTCTCAAACGCCATCGACATGTCGGATGAGGATCCAGTGCCATGATTGTACATGAAAAATGCTGGTTGTGAGGGCACTGGTAAATCAACAGAGATGCTGGTAAGCATTTGAATAACTGCAGCCATAGTTGGCCTATCAGCTACACTTTGCTGCACACACAACAACCCGATGTGGATGTATCTCATTATTTCAGGCCTTAAACCAGCTCTCAAAGTGGGATCTATCAAGTTTGAAGATGTCCCTTCCTTCCAACTATTCCATGCCTGCATTGTTTTTCAATTTGCATGAACAATGTCAGATATAGTTTACTGTAACCTTTTTATTTTCTATCAACTGTAATACTGTATGTTAAAAAAAATGTAACTTACATAGCCTAGAAGATCCTCCAAATTTCCATCATGACGAAAGGAAGTGTTTTTCTGTCCGCTTACTATCTCCAAGACCAAGACACCAAAGCTATAGACATCAGACTTAACAGAAAAGTGTCCACGCATAACATACTCCGGTGCCATGTATCCGCTGCATATGAAGAACAATGTCATTGACTTTAATTTACAAGCACAAACATGGTTATGCTAGACTAGATTGTCTCCTTGCTTGTTCTTTACTTGTCAAATCACGAAAACTCAGTTTTAAACGTTGCAGTCCTTACTAGGTTCCCACAACTCGACTGGTTTCAGCTTGTGTTTGATCGATGTTAAACAGTCTTGCCATGCCAAAATCTGCAATTTTGGGGTTCATTTCTGCATCTAATAAAATGTTACTTGCTTTGAGATCACGGTGGATAATTTTAAGACGAGAATCTTCATGAAGGTAAAGGAGCCCTCTCCCAATGCCTACTATGATTTTGCGACGAGTTTCCCAATCCAAACATGCACGCTTGACTGGATCTGCAGATTCAATTATGCAAGAAAAAGTTATTTTAATGAGCAGTAATGATTGCTTGGTTATTCTACTCCTAAGGATAACACATTCTATACAGATCCATTACGGCATTTAACCATACCAAATATGAAATGATCAAGACTTGCGTTTGGGACAAACTCATAGACAAGAAGTCTTTCATTTCGCTCCAGACAGAAACCAAGGAGCCTGACCAAGTTCCGGTGTTGAAGCTTGGCCACTAGGATCACCTCATTTTTGAATTCAATGTCTCCTTGTGCAGAATCTCTAGAAAGCCTTTTCACTGCTATCTCCTCTTCGTTCCAAAGCCTACCCTGCAGTGATGAATAAGATTCTAGACATTAAATTAGTGATCATTAGAGGAGCACATCGATCTAGACTTGACAACATTTCATGTTTAAAGTGTCATTTACCTTGTAAACAGAACCAAAGCCGCCTCGCCCGAGTGTATTTGCTTCAGAAAAGTTATTTGTAGCAACTTTAATGGAGTCAAATTCAAATTGCAAGCCTTCTGTGCTCATTTCATCTGCTTCTTTATTGATGAAGAGTTCAACAAAAATCAAATACTGTAAGTTTACTACCTGCTTTGAAGGAAATTAAAGGTTCTGGTTGTATGTGCAGTTGAATATTGGTACTAATATCAATAGAGTTGATCAGCCTAATCACTTAGTGTAAGGAGCAGTAAACAAAAACTAATTACCTTCAAATTTTTCTTTCTTCTTCCTAATCAATCTAAAATAAATCCATATGGATAGAATCAGTACCACCAGAGAAACAAAAATTGTCACAGTGATGATGACTCTTCTTCCAGATGCATTACTTTTCTTCTTTCCTGCAAAAATCAGGAATCCACTCTACTCAACTCAAAGCATTCCGTGGCCACAATACATCCCCTATTAAAAACAGAGTCGCGACATAGACATGGTGACAAAATAAACGGTGTATGAATCGGACTATACCTGCAGGCAGCTGTGTAGGAGGAGAAGTGGGTATTGCTAATGATGTTGAAGGTGCGGGTGCCTCAGCTGCAGTGACTAAAAACGCTTTAGTTTCATACCTTATGTAACAGCTGGGATTAAAAACTCTCCCACCAATCATCCCCAAACAACATACTCTCATCCCTGCTAGACTGTAATTCAAGCACTTAGTGCAGTCTTGCGCAGACAAATCTGGAGTGCACTGTGCAAATCCATAAATGGTTACATTGACGTCACTTGTGTTTTGCGTGCCTGCGGCGTACTTCCGATTAGTACCTGCTGCAGCAGCAGCTTGACTAGACAGCCTTCCCAACAAGGCCTGAAGCTTTTGGTTGAACTCATCCTTTATGGTTGCCGAGATGCTTTCTGTATTCAACATACTGTAAGCAGGATATGTTGTGAGGTTTCCATACATGGGTTGCTTCGAGTAGCGTAGCATGCAATTATCGTACCACCCAATGGCCTCCTTCTGAACAGGACATTTTTCCATGAGAGGCTGTATCAAGGTGCCGATGCAATTGCTGCAGCCAGCGACATCAACATCTCCTCTACAGAGCCCCAGTGCGTAGACTTGATCGGAATTTTTCCCACGGGAGGACTTGTAGAAACCGGAGCCATTAGCGTTGCCCGAAGTGGCGAGAAATGGGAGAAGATAGTCGAGGTTTTCCTTGTAAGAGCTAGCAGCGGTGTAGTTACCTGTGACGTTACAGAAATACACAGAAGTGACAGAAGGGGGTAAATCATTGGTTTGAGCTGCGAGCAACACCAGTTGTACCAATGAAAAAACGATTCCAAAGCTTGATGATGAGGAAACCATATTCTCTGCTAAAGCTCCGATCTTACTAGCACTTGCAACTCAGGAAAATACTCGACTTTTCTCTAGGAATCCGAAACCAACTTGGTTATTCATTTATCTATGAATGACCAACTCTGAAGATCCTGCATATATTTTAACTTCTAGATCTAAGATTTTCTCTAGGATGTATTATTGCTGGTACTAGTTGGGTGTCTTTATAAGACCTCTTCAAATGATGCTCAATGGTGGTGGAACAATAGTTTGCTGTTTCATGGAAGCAGCACGGACAAAGTGCCTGGACTTTCGAGCTTTTGAGCAAGTTGTTTTTAGGGAGTTTTTGTCCATCATTTGGATGGAATTTCGAGCTTTTTGAGCAAGTTGTGTTTAAACAAGTTTGTACATTAGAGTTCAATGGATGAAGAACTTATTGGGAGATGGATGATCAGAGTTAGTTATATGGTGTGAAACAGTGAAACATGTTCAGTGCAGTGGAAAGTGAAGAGATAGATAGACCGATCATCTTGTTTTAGTTTTATTCTCCACAGTTATATGTAAATATTACCTCTAGCTAGAAATGTATTGCATAATAGCTAGGATCACGTTTTTGTTTCACACATTTTAAGTTAGAGAAAGAAATAACTACAATGGTTTTTGGACTTTATTCAATTATAATGTACACGTATATATGTTATACAATTTTGTTTTTCAGCTAATTAGACATCCTTAATTTTACCAAAAATCGTCTCATGTCCGGCTGCGACGGATTGCCCAGCTGGCTTTTGGCCTCGCTGGTGTGTTTCGATTGCGGCCGGACGGAAAGGTGGTGGAGTTGCTCGAAGATTGAGGTTGTGTGGGTTGATTTTCCTTTGTTCTTGGCAGACTGCGGAGGTGGCACAAATGGTGGTTTTGAGATATCTGGTGTTGAACGGTGGTGTGGTCGTGCTTCCCCCCAAATATAGATCGCTTCTTTGTGGTTGGAATTGCGTGAATCTAGCAGCAAACCCAACGAAGATTGGGTGCATGGATCTCGACTTCGGTTCCCGTAGAAGATGGCAGCGGCGAGGGTTATAAGTTGTCTATCTCGGTATGGTTGTCGGGGATTTAGGCTGTTGTGGTGGGCAAGGCGATCGGCTGGACTTCGACCGATGATTGTTTCTCGATGGGGGGCAAATCTGAAGATGGAAACAGCACGACGGACTGGGGAGAGCAGAAGAGGTGGTGGGGATTCGGGTGGGTCATCTGTGGTGGGCCGGGTCTAAGGAGTGGAAATTTGTGGCCCAATTTCAAGAGTGGGCCTATTGTAAGTCTAGTGGTCAGTGGGTTTGGGGCCTTGTGTGCCTTGTTTTTTATTTTACAAGTTTAGTTTTCGTGTCTGATTTTCAGATTTCGAATAAGTCCTTACTATTTCGAGTTTGTTGGAAGTGTGTCATAGATTCCGATAGAGTATTTATTTTAGGTAACTGGTTCGTTGTTACAAGAACCCAGAATACTATCGGCTATTGGTCGAGCATATTATTAGGCTGTGTTGAGATTGCAGGGAGGAGATCCTAGGGCATCGTACTTGTCCTAATGATTGCTTCTTATATTGGTCAAGCTAACTCAACCAGTTGCCAATTTTGACGTTTTTTGGATTTATTGACATGTCAGTCTCTCACTTTCAGGGAGAAGATATGTAGTTTGAAGCTAGTGGTATTCGAGAGTAGTTGTAATCATTTATTGGGTATTGTGATTGTTTTATAATTACAGTTTTATTGAATGAAATGTCATTTTATAAATGGTAAAGGTTGTATTTTCAAAAAAAATACCAAAAATCATTTGATTGGTATGGGGTGGTTCAGGACAAGAACCATGAAATTTCCAACGTATATGTTATAACCTAGACCAAATAGTCCTGGCAAGAAACTTCTATATGGTCTCGCCGCCACGGTTGACCACATTGCCAATATGTACGTGTTTTTACCCTTTCTCTTGTGGCTGATCCATGCTTCACTCCAATCTGACCAAAGTGAGCGAACATGTGATTTTGCATAATCTTATAAGCTCTGATTGAGCCAGACTAATGATATAATGGATTAATTGACCTCAACAGTGGAGACTTTCCATTGTCAAAATGATGATCGACGTTTCAAGACGACTTTATTCTTTCCCGCAAACATCAGGAATGTATTCTCTAATGCTTTGTTGAACACATAATAATCTAATATGGATGCATCTCATTATTTCCGGCCTTGAACCTAAAGAGAATTATAAGATGAAGAAAAGACTTCTTGATTTCATTCATGTGTATTACACCTCTTATATATAGAGTTTGTCCCATTCTGATCCACTATTCTAGGGATAAACATGGTAACCAATCTATTCTAGGAATCCCTAATTACTTGGGATTGCTCTCCTTAATACTTTCCTTAATACTCCCCCTCAAGTTGGAGTGTATATTGATTACATTCAACTTGTCTAACAGTACAGCGAACTGCTTCGAACTCAATGGCTTGGTGAACAAGTCTGCAGGTTGTTCTTCTGTTCGAACATGAAGAGTTTCGATCAGTCCTCTTTCTACCTTCTCACGTACAACGTGGCAGTCAATTTCTATGTGTTTCGTGCGCTCGTGGAAGACGGGATTTGACGCTATATGAATAGCAGCCTGATTGTCACAGAAGAGCTTTACTGCATGTGATTGGCTTACGTTCAAATCCTTCAGAATATTGCGAAGCCAAGTTATTTCTCGACATGTCGTGGCCATGGACCTATACTCAGCTTCATCACTTGAGCTAGACACTGTCCCTTGCTTCTTCGTCTTCCATGAAATAGGTGCATTCCCAAGAAAGATGCAATAACCAGTAATGCTTCTTCTTGTATTCCTGCAACGAGCCCAATCAGCGTCGCAATACGCCCTTAATTCCAACTGGCCTGTAGAAGGCAAGAGAATTCCTTGTCCAGGCGCTTGTTTAAGATATTTGAGAACCTGGTATGCTGCATCTAGATGTGGCTGTCGAGGTTTGTCCATGAATTGGCTCAAAATATGCACTGCATAGACAAGATCAGGTCTTGTAATTGTGAGGTATATAAGTCTTCCAACTAGTCTTCGATATTGTGAAGCATCTTGCAGTTCTGCTCCATCTCCTTGTGTAAGTACCAAACTTTGTTCCACAGGAAACCGAGAAGGCTTGGCACCTAAGAAACCAGCATCTTCCAGAATTTCTAGTGCATACTTTCGTTGACACAATACAATTCCTTGCTTGGATCTTGCCACCTCTATTCCAAGAAAGTATTTGAGCTTTCCCATGTCCTTCAACTTAAAGTGTTTCGCAAGGAAGCTTTTAGTATCTTCTATGTCTTGTAAGCTGTTACCTGCTAGTATCACATCATCAACGTAGACAAGTAATGCTGTGAATTTTCCATGTGTATTTCGGACGAATAATGAGTAATCTGACCAGCTTTGTTTGAAACCGGCACTCTTGAGAGCTTGAGAAAGCTTCAAAAACCACTGCCTCGAAGGAAGAGATGTTGTGTCAGGTATTTGATGTAGATCAGCGGAAGTGGTGGTGGGAATAGTCTCACTCGCGCGACTGTCGATCGCGAGGGTAGTTTCGCTCGCGGGAGAGATGTCGCTCGCGAGAGTAATTTCGCTCGCGGGAGGAAGATCCATTGCGCGATGGAGCGGACTAACATCAGTCTGATAAGGGAATTCATTCTCAAAGAAGAAAACATCCCTGGAAACTAGGACTTTCTCTTCCTTCAAACTATAGACCTTGTAACCCTTTTGACCATGTGGATAACCAAGAAAATACATTCGACGGATCTGGGATCAAACTTGCTAGGTCGGAGGGGATGTGTGGAAACAAAGCAACGAGAACCAAAAACCCTAAGATGGTTGTAGTTTGGTGGCCTTTCAAATAAGATTTCAAATGGTGTTTTCCCTTGTAGTAGTGGTGTTGGTGTTCGGTTGATTAAGTAAGCGGCTGTGAGAATGGCATCCCCCCAAAACTGTTTAGGCAAATGTGCTTGAAATAATAAGGCTCTAGCGATGTTGAGGAGATGTCTGTGTTTACGTTCAACAACGCCATTTTGCTGTGGTGTGTTGATGCAGCTTGTCTGATGTTCAATACCTCTGGAAGAATAAAATTGTGGGTGTTTGAACTCTGGACCATTATCACTTCTAATAATTTTCACCTTCTTGCAAAATTGGTTTTCAACGAGATTGACAAAATGAACAAGTAGGGGTCGAGCCTCTGACTTGTGTTGCATAAGATAAGCCCAAGTACTCCTTGAATAATCATCAACAATGGTTAAGAAAAATTGTGCTCCAGAAATAGCTGGTGTCACACCCCGAATCTTTTGAAGTTAATAACAGTTAATTTTCACAGAGATTCACGAGTTACCGAGGATTTTTAATTGCGATCGGTAATTCGTTAAGTTATCGCTCGAGTTAATTCTCGAGTTTTACTAAGTTCTCCAAATACCTGAAGTGATGGCTCGATGTTGTAGTACGTGTCGACACGAGTCTCCCGGTATTTTCGGAATATTTTTCGGAGCTTCTGGCTAATTTCTGTGAATTTATGAAGTGTATGGTAATTTCCAAATTCTATTCCGGTAAATAATTTTTACCATTCTATCACTTACTTCTTACCCATCTTAAATCTGAACCGTTGGATCATTTCAAGATTGAATCTCAACCGTTGATTTCTCTATAAATAGAGAAGAGAGGTTTGACCGAGTCAAACCTCCCCAAATCGGTCAAACCGAGCTCCCCGAGCTCTCCTCCTGCGTCGGTAATCCCTGCTCGACGCCGGCGATTCCGGCCACCGTTCGCCGGCGGACAACCACCCATCTCTTCCTCTTCTCATTCTCATCAAAACCCCCTTACCAATTTCTTCAAATACCTGTTGTGGGAGAGGATTGGCTGACGAGGAGCTCGACTGTGCTCCGATCGAGTTTTCGGAAATTGGTCACGACAGAGGGCGCGAGTGGTGGTGACAGCTTCGCCTCGTCGTCCACAACCTCTTTATGGTTTCAGTTTCAAGAGAGGAGCTCTGGTGGTAGAGGAAGGGAGGAGAGAAGGTGGCTCTGCAGCCGGTTTGGGGGATTCTGTCTCAGACCCATTCGAAGTCTCTCCTTGGTGGCGAAGCTTCGTTTGGTCATCCTTGACGCCACTGAGGTGTTGTTTTTCGAAGAGGAGCAGAGGGAGGGATTACTGTGCTGTCGAATTCCTAATGCTTTTGGTATCCAGCGTAAACAACTGAGGTGAGGAAGACAATCTACTCACTGTGTTTTACCCCTCTATATAATTGATTTTGAGGTTTGATTGAGATTGGGGGATTGGATGAATTTGGGTTTTCTGCTCAATGCAGGTCTAGTGTAAGTTTTACTGATGTTGGAATAAGCTTCTGTCCTTCAGTTATTTTGGACGAGGAGTAGCATCTGGTTCATGGAATTAGAGGTATACAGGTGAGTTAGAACTAGGTTGTTGTTGTTGTGATAGTTGTTGTGGTGCTCTATTACTGAATTGGAGTTGTGTTGTTTTGTGCATGTGGTCGATAACTTGGTGACGAAGGAAACGGGGAGGTGATGGCGAAATTCCGGCAAGTCACCGGAATCCGGAGAAGATTCCGGTGATACGGTAAAACCGGCTGAATGCCGAAGAGGTAGGAGTTGATTCTTTCAATAACCTAATTGTCGTAAAGTTTCCGTAAATTAAAGAATTGGATTATTTACGGTTAATTGGACGTAAGTAGGAAGTTTCCATTTTGGGAAACTTGCCATTCTAAAGAAGACTTACCAATTTAGGAAACTTTCTATTTTGGGAAACCTTCTAAGTTTGGAAACCTGTTAATTTGGGAAACTTTCCATTTTGGGAAAGTTTACATTAAAGGAAAGCTTTCACTTTGGGGAAGTTGCATTTTCAGAAAAATGGTTAAAGGGTTGAAGTTCAATGAAGTTGGACACTAGTTGGTTAATTTGGTAAAATGTTAAATTGTTATCGGAAATTGATAACTGGAATTTATGAGGAAAGGTCAAATCGGTAAATCGACTCAAGGTTAAATGTACTGAGTAATGTGACACGGGTGTCCATAGTAATTCAACGAATTAATATTAAAGTAATAAATGAAAGTTCGGAAGCTGAGTCGGACTTTCGGTAAATTGAGTAAGAGTCGATGACCGGAAAAGAAAGTTAAAAAGGGTAAAGTGTCATAAAAAGGAACTTGGTCAACTTGTGGTCAAATAGGAGTTCCTGGTCAAACTAGGAATAGACCAAGTCCACGATGGTTTGATTAATATATTGGTTCATGTGTACAGTCTCTGGTCGGACGTGAGACGGGCTCGACTACGCGGTAGTCGAGGGTTTCGCTCGAGGAGCTTTCCGAGCGGGAAGGTCGCAATAGTACTGTGAGTGGACAGATTATTTTATTTAAAAGAATGCATGCCCTAATTATTGATATAATTGCATGGTTTATATGTTTGTTTCGAGTATGATATGTTCTTCGGGTGCTCGGATATTATATTTGGATTTATGTTTATATGTCGAGGAATAGATTTATTTATTTGTTTGGGAAGAGTTTTTGAGTAAGTATTGTTGTGAATTTCCTTTATGGGTTGTCCAATGATTATGCTAGCTAGAGTAGCGTGAGGGCGCTACTAGAGCTCTTAGCTCCGACCCTGGTCTGAGAGGACAGACACGCCTGAGATGTCAGGTGGATATTCTAAGGGTTGTCCATCACCACTTACCTAGAGCTCTTAGCTCCGACCCTGGTCTGAGAGGACAGACACGCCTGAGATGTCAGGTGGATATTCTAAGGGTTGTCCATCACCACTTACCTAGAGCTCTTAGCTCCGACCCTGGTCTGAGAGGACAGACACGCCTGAGATGTCAGGTGGATATATTAAGGGTTGTCCATTACCGTTTTATATAGCTAGCATAGCGTGAAGGCGCAACCAGAGCTCTTAGCTCCGACCCTAATCTGAGAGGCCCGACTTATTGTGTTTGTGAATATTACTCTTCCCATAATCCTTACTTGTTTATCTTATCATGCAATTGTGAAATATTTGGTGTTTGTGGGCATGCATAAACGATGTTTAAATCAAAACATTTTTGGGAGAGCATTAAAAGAAATAGAGTTTTATATTTGATTTTCGTCCACTCACTCTAACAGTTTTTAAATGTTTCTCCCCTGGGCCTTTCGTTTTTTTTAAATGCCCAGTGATGCAGGGTTCATGAGAGGAGGTCGAGCGCGTACGAGAGTCGAGGCATAGTCGATCATTCCGTTGCTGCTTGAAATTCTCTGGGGTAATTATCTCTGTAGACTGCTCTGACTAACCCGGTTTAGTTAGTTTAGTAGGAAGGGTTGGCCATTTCCAAGGGGGTTTCGGTAAGAAGTTCCCTTGAGGTGGTCCCCGCAGGATTTACTTCGGGTTAAAGGGGTTTAACCTGGGGTGGGTCCTGTCAGCTGGGACATGGTATCCTGCCCATATGTCTACATGAATCAACTCGAAACAAGAATTGCTGGAAGAAGTACTTAATGGAAATGGTTTCCTAGTGAGTTTGGCTAGAGGGCAAATTGAACAGTTGCTTGTATCTGAAGTTTTATTGTGCAGAAAGGGAAACATAGCTAAGATTTTGCTAGATGGATGTCCGAGCCTTTGATGCCATAGGTTTGGTGTTTTGGTACTGACCATATTGCATGTTCCTTTCCCTGGCAGATTGAGGCAGTAGAGTCCCTCGCATTCAGTTCCCGTCCCAATCGTCTTCCCCGATCGAAGGTCCTGTATAAAGCAAACTTGTTTGAGAAAGATGGTTACATGAAATGAATCAAACACTAGTTTGCTAATGGAGATCAGGTTGAGATAAAACAACGGAACACATAGAACATTGCGAAGGATTAGACTCTCAGTGAATACTACTGTCCCAACATGTGTTACTTTGCTCATTTTTCCATCCGGCAGTTTCACCAAACGATGATGAACTTGTTTAAGTGAAGTAAGGAATTTCGGATTGCAAACAATATGGTCACTGGCACCACTATCCAAAATCCATATAGCATCAATACTACCCTTTGAAATAGCATTTGCTTTACCTGAAAAGTCTTGATAGTTGAGAACTTTACCAACAAGATTAGCAGATGGCTGAGTCATTTGTAGCATCTCAAGCATTTGAGGTTCATCAGTTTGTTTCTTAGCAACAGACTTTATTTTGCTCATCATCCCCATCATCTGTTGACACTCCTTCTGTGTCAGAGGAAAACCATCATCGTTCTCCATTGATAAGGTTGCAAGATTCACCTTGCTTGCTTCTTGTGCTCTCTCCAGGTCAGCTTTTCTTTTCCGACAATAGTTGTAGGTATGACCCTTGCCATTGCAGTAGGTGCACTTGAGATGTGCCATGCAATTCCTTGTGATGTGGTTATTCATGCCACATGTTTCACAGTGGAGTTCCTTCTCTGTTGAAGGCCTGGCAAACTTCTTGACTGCAAATGCCGAAGCCTCCATTGTGATAGCAACCTTCTCACTCGAGGCTGCTGCTTGCTTTTCATGGCGTAGGGCTGCTGCATATACCTTGTTCAAGTTTGGTAGAGGATCCATGCTTATAATATTGCTCCGGAGAGACACATATCCTTCATTCAATCCCATCAGAAACTTTATTGTCTTCTGCGTTTCCATATAGGTCTTGTACGTGTTTGCAGCTTCACATGTGCAAGGAGTTAGTGCACAAGCCACGTCTCTTGCATCCCACAAACCTGTGAGATTTGTGTGATATGTGGTGACCGTACCTGTTCCTTGTTCACACTTGTGGATGTCATTCTCTATGTTGAACAATTCGACAGTGTTGGTGTGGGAAAACCTTTCCTTTAGCTCTTCCCATATGTCATGTGCAGTCTTGCAATGAGCGAGACTTCGTTTGATCTCCTTTGACATGCTGCTAAACAGCCAGGTCTTGACGAGAATGTTGCAGCGATCCCACTGCCCTTGTTCTGCAACGTTAAAGAGTGATCTGGTTATGGTTCCATCAATAAAACCATGTTTGTTCTTGACTGTGAGTGCCATGGCCATTGAATCTGACCAATCAATGTAGTTGTCTTCCGTCAATGCTTAGGGCACAAGAATCATGTCAGGTTGATCGGAATGATGCATATAGAGTGGATGATTAGGATTCTCCCATGGCGCTGCTGCAGCAGATGAGTCTTTCTTGTGCTCAATGACTTTCTGCTCATCATCGCCAGCCATGAGGTATGGTAATTCTGTAGAAAGGTTATGTTCTCAAGATCGTACGCTCTGGTACCATAAAGAGAATTATAAGATGAAGAAAAGACTTCTTGATTTCATTCATGTGTATTACACCTCTTATATATAGAGTTTGTCTCATTCTGATCCATTATTCTAGGGATAAACATGGTAACCAATCTATTGTAGGAATCCCTAATTACTTGGGATTGCTCTCCTTAATACTTTCCTTAATAGAACCAGCTCTCAAGGTGGGATCTATCAAGTTTGAAGATGTCCCTCCCTTCCAACTATTCCATGCCTGCATAATTTTTTAATTTGCATGAACAAACTCATATATTACTATAACTTCTTCTTTTTTCCATCGACTGTATGCTGTATATTAGAAAGAAGATAACTTACATAGCCTAGATGATCATATGGAATAGGAATATGGTAACTTTATATAGGAATATAGTTTAAATCATATGGACATAACTAATTTTTACATCATAAGTAATTATTTACACATCCACAAATATATAATATTTACAACTGGATGTTAATCTATTATGAATAATTACTACATCTTTATTTACAAAAAATAAGAAAGCTTAGATGTTACTATAATTGTTGTGTAACTCAATCAAATTCCACACGGTAATTCTGCAGTCACCACAATCCCAATGGAAACAAATCGGCTTTTCATCATCCATAAGCCTGCATGGACCAGTTGGTTTTATGTGCCACCTACATGTACCACCTGAATATTGACAATAAAAGTCTATTTTGAAATGATAGATTAGAAAACACTTATATGAGTTTGGTCTGGTAATAAAAATGAGACAGACCTACTTGTTAAGACAAATGTGTACAAACAATACTTTTGATGTGGAAGGTTCCTGGTTTGATCCATTGTCATGTGAAAAACACTTGATGGGAAAAGAGTTTGACCCTTAACCTACTCTAACCCTCGAAGTGATAGCTCATTCCGTTTAAAAACATACCGGATAGATTAGGAAACGATGAGTAGCTGAAGGTCACTTAATCTCACTGGCAACTAGAGTCATCCCCCACAAGTTGGGTTTAAACCGAATGAGAGTGCTAGCTTCTCATTACTCTCTATTATAAATTTAAATAATAACAATAATTGCTACATTTCATTCAATAACAAGCTTTGTAAAAAACCAAGCTTCAATATGGTCTCGCGGCCATGGTTGACCACATATACACTCACCTGAATGAATGTTAATCACGTTTAGACATGCGGCAAGCTCTTATCGTCTTTTAATATTTAATTAGAAAATTGAAATAAATATTGATTTTGACTATACTTTATTTCATATATACCTTCGGCCAATCCAAAAAGTTTGCATCATTCCTCTTAGTAGAAAACTATAAATCATTCAATTTGGGTCCCTTCATTTTTTTTCAAGTTTTCAGATTGGATTGGAGACCATGGCCTTGTGCACATACGAGCACACACTAATGGAGAAGATCAGCGACAAGAGCCACAATCGTCATGACTCGTCGTCTTCGGACTCCGAGATGCCGACGTCGATGGAATCTGGGTTTGCTTTTTCACATGTCATCAAATGAACAATTTAGGGATTTGATAATAAGCATGTGAAATTTGGAAAATGGTTCACAATATATATATCATACAAAGACCCATACAAAATCAAAATAGAAGAATGTATATGGCAATATGAAATAGATATGAGAGAAAGTAAGGGCAAATTGAAAGTTCTAGAGAAAGGTTAAATAAGAGAGGTAGAAGAAGAATAGGAACATTACTGAGAAAAATAAACAAGAAAGGACCTTATCTGATAGAATGAGGGATACAAATGAAAGAAAACATATTAAAAAATAGCATTTTGTTAAAGGAAATAATTGTGTGCCTTCGTCAAAGTAACTGACGAAGAGTTAATTATGCAATTCATGATTAACAGATATAATTACTCAATCAATTATCAATTAGTCATTATTGTCATTATGTTTATTCTAATTATCATTGTAATCACACCTCTATATAAAAAGAATACGTAATGAGATGAGAATTTCAATTCTAATTTCTATTTTATTATTACACCTTATCAACAACTATGTTTTACCGTTAGTTTTTGAGCTGTTGGCCATGAAAAAAACCCCTAAAAAAAGAAATTTTTCCCAACCGACACCTTTGACCACTCCATTGTTGGTTCTGAGTCTGGGTATCGAATAATTTGAATCAAAAGATAAGTTTTTTTTTCTCTTTGAATCATTACCCATTCCCTTAGGCAATTACTTCTTATGTTTATTTTTCATTATTTCATATGAACAATTGCTAATCATCTATTGATATCTTTGATGGAGGATTTGGGAAGTCGAACCGATCGCAGAAGAACTGTAACAACATCAGCTAGCTAGCCTAGGCTGCCTAGCACACTGCCCCAATTCCGACCCGACCCGAGCTGTGTCTGCCCTAAGCCGAGCCTAGAATCCGGCAGCGCATGCCTCTCACAGTCTCTGTTTCCGATTGATCTGACCAGCAGCCGGGATTCCATCTGATCGTTCCAAAAGGCTGAACAATCGATCGCTCCGCCGCTGTCCCTATCGCCGTCCACCTCCGACAGCTATACGATGCCCAGCCTCGATCCACTGCACCTGTGCCGTTCCCTAGCCGAATCATAGCCGATCTCTTGAGCGTCCCGACGACTTCAACCCCTGACAAACCCAAGCACCAGATCGGCGATGCGATCCACCTCACGCCCAGTCCAGCCCCGATCTGGACCTGCTCGATCCGAAGTCGATCCAGATGGCCGAATCCGACGCAGAAAAAGGTTTGTTTATCCTTTCTGGTAAATCAGTGTATTTATGAAGGTAATTTCACAAAATTACGATGAGATGAATTATAAGTTAATGTTTACTATATACATATTTACTAGTCATTGTTTTATGTAAAATTAAAATAGTAAAAACAGAAAAGTAATTACTGTTTATGTTATTTACTATTTTACAATAACACCATATATTACTTATTATTATTTAGGATTAATTATAATGAGTATATATGATTAAATGTTCCTAATCATATCAACCACATTGTTTTTGCATGTGATATGCCTAATGCCTTGTGACGATCAACATGTTAATTATGATGAGACGACGATCAAAATGTTGATTACGAGAAATTGCCACACGAGGATAAAACGTTAAAGTTGCGAAAGCAAACACGTCAATATGTGGTTTATTTGGCAAACCAACAAGTATGTTTTAAATTACAGTTGTCGCTTTCGTTAAATTTTACTCATGATATTATGCATATTACATGAGGAAATTAATTTTGTGAATATCGTTACATATTATAATATTATATGTTATGCATGTTAAATTTTATTAAATCTTTTTCATTAGAATATCATATAAATCGTGTTTCTATGACAAAGTAAATTCGTAGCATCGAAATGACAAACTTGTGAAAAAAGCATTTTCACAAAGCATCGAAAAAGAATGTGACCACTATGAATCTTGGTCTTCAAATCTAATTCATATATATTAGAAATTAATTAAGTGGACGTCTTTATGACGGCATAAAAAGAAATGATAATGGAAATTAATTAGTATAATTCAAAGAAAATGATTAAATCTAAAATTTATTGTGATAACGAAAATTCACAATTAAAATGACGATTATGCATTGTAAAATATTTTACCGATCATGAATGTCTATTTAGACTACAAATTTAATACATCTTCTCCTTGTTCTATTTTTACAGATGGCTAAAAGCATCAGCCTGATTCCGACATAATGGATTCTAAAAGAATTTGAGTATCAGTTCCCCCATTTATTGAGCCAACCAAGGCTCAAAACCGTAATGTTAATGAGGTGTCAATCCTAACTTCCACTGGATATATTTATAATTGAAATAATTTTCTTGAGCAATGAACTGCTATTAAGGATATTTTAGAAATATACAATGCAATTTCCTCTCAAAATTAATAGTTCGATGGAAAGAAATTATGTTAGATCATCAATCAGGTAATGATATATTTCATATAAAAAAACTTGATGCGCCTATTGGACATGCTACAATTATGTGAAAAGTACATCACATATAATCACATGATATAAAAGACCCTAATCAAAATTTCATCACTTGCGCATTTATACTATCAAATTAGTAGATATTAGCATATGACCAATTAATCAGCAATATGCAAGTAGCTGAGTAGCATAATCAAAATATGACAATATGAGGACAAAACAATGTCCCAAAACAAATTATGCAAAGTAATAAACAGGGAAAACAAACCCAAAGTAAAGGGCAATTATCAAGTGTAAGAGGGTCTAGGGACATGACATGAGGAGTGACGTACAACTGACATTTTTTTAAATAAACAAACGTTTATATAAAAATTGCAACCCAGCAATGAATTAGCTGCGAAAGTATAAAGAATCATTGAAGAACGAGAAATTAGAAAAGTATATTCAACACCAGGATTGAAAAAGGATTATCAATCCCTAAAAAGATTACCATATGAAAGAAGATGGAAATGATGGATATGTCAATCCAAGATGTCACAAACATCGTTAAAACTGCTCTGAATTTTTTCCACGATAAATTATGTAAAAGCCATTATGCACTTGTTTAATTAGACCATTGTTTTGGTCTTAAAAGTTTATAGGGATAATGCTTATTGAATTAGATGAGATCTTGATGTGATTATCGTTGGCTTGTTAAACTTCGAATTATATTATGAAGCATTGAATTTATTCAATTCAAATTTCAATACAAATGAATGCATGGTTCAAAATGGCACTACAAATGCAAAGCAATGCATCCACCAAATATATTGAGATATTATTAGAATGAAAAGTATATCACTCTACTTAAATCAAAATGCCCTAAATAAATATGGGGTATATTTCTCGAATTCTATACGCTCACATATACTTGTAAGGAATGTACAGAGGAGAATTCAAGTGCTTATGTGAGACCCCGCATGTTTTAACCGTGGTTAATGACGAGTTACTGAGGTTTAAGTCACATTCGGTAACTTCGCGAGTGAATGACCACGTTCTTTTTCTAGTTTTTCAAAATTCTTCAAATCCCTCATTTAAGGACTCAATGTCATAGTACGTGTCGACACGAGTCTGCCGGTATTTTCAGAATATTTTTCGGAGCTTCCGTTTATTTTCTACGAATTTCTGAAGTTTATGGTAATTTTTAATTATCATTCTGGTAAATAGTTTTTACTTTTCATCTTCTTTGAATCTGGGCCGTTCATTTTTGATTCCACTTGATCTGGGCCGTCCATCCTTGTATTTAAGGAGGAGACCCGTTGACTCGGGTAAGACCTCCTACTCGGCCCGAACTCGAGCTCCCTTGAGCTCTCTGCAAATCCGGCGAAACTCTGCCATCCGGCCACAACTGGCCGGCGCACCACCACCAGCTTCTTCCCCTCCTTCTCCTTGCCCTAACCCTGTCCTCAGATCGCACCGACGTCCTCCGAGGGAGGAGATCGAGCGCCACTTCTCTCGGCGGTCAACGGCCGGAATCCGGTGTTCTAGGCGGCGATTCGATGAAGTAAGGTTAGAATCTTGTTCCTCTCTTCTTCCTCTTCCTTCCCTTGCCTCTTGATGTTTGATTTGATCTCCAAATCGAAAAGCCCAATTTCACTGTTTTTTCGGGTTTTTTGGGTTTCACGTTCTTCTTCCGGTGGCCTGCTCTTAGGCGTCTGGTGGATTTCTAAGGCTGAGGCAGAGCTGTTGGAGGCAGCTGGTGAGGTTTTAGAGCAGAGGCAGTGGTTCTGGGTCTGAGTTTGGGAGCGAGGCAGAGGGTATGTTTTATCCCTCTATGAATTGTGTAATTCTTGCTGCTGTGTTGTTGTAAAATTGGTGATGATTTGATGTTAAATTGATTCTGTTTCCATTGCATGTTGTCGATAACTTGGAGACGAAGAAACTGGGAAGTTATGGAGAAATTCCGGCAAGTTGACCGGAATCCGGTGACGGTTCCGATAATGCCATGAATCTGGCTGAAATTGTCAGGACCCACCCCGAGTTAATCCCTTTAACCTGAAGTAAATCCTGCGGGGACCACCTCAAGGGAACTTCTTACCGAAACCCCTTTGAAATGACCAACCCTTCCTACGTACCAACTCAGCACTTCCATGAGTATCTAACAACAATCCCTAACTCATGAAAGCATCCTGCTCCCTAACCTACTTAATTAGCTAAACTGGGTTAGTCAGAGCAGTCTACTAAGAAGATTACCCTAAGGAAATGCGGCAGCAACAGAATGATCGACTATGCCTCGACTCTTGTACGCGCACGACCTCCGCTCTAGAACCCTGCACCACTGGGCATTTGAAAACGAAGGGCCCAGGGGAGAAACATTGAAAAACTGTTAGAGTGAGTGGACGAAAATCAAATATAAAAACTCTATTTCCTTTAATGCTCTCCCAAAAATTTATTGATTTAAATATCATTTATGCATGCCCACAAAATACTAAATTTCCCACAAATGCTTGATAAGGTAAACAATAAAGAATTTGGGGAGAGAAAAGTTCACAAAAAAAACAATAAGTCTGACTTCTCAGACTAGGGTCGGAGCTAAGAGCTCTAGTAGCGCCATCACGCTATGCTAGCTATATAAAATAATAACGGACAACCCTTATAATATTAACCTGACTTCTCAGGCTTGTCTGTCCTCCCAGACCAGGGTCGGAGCTAAGAGCTCTAGATAAAATGATAACGGACAACCCTTATAATATTAACCTGACTTCTCAGGCTTGTCTGTCCTCTCAGACCAGGGTCGGAGCTAAGAGCTCTAGATAAAATGATAATGGACAACCCTCATAGTGCACTACGTAATTTGCCTGACTTCTCAAGCTAGGGTCGGAGCTAAGAGCTCTAGTAGCGCCATCACGCTACTCTAGCTAGCATATTCATTGGTCAACCCTTATAATATAATTCATAACAATAATTTACTCAAATTCTCTTTCCAAGTAAATCTTTTCCCAAAACAAATAAGTAAAACAATTCCTTGTCATAAGTGAATAAATCCAATTTCCAATGAAGTCTCGGGTTCAATTCCATTCGAAGGACGGGTCATTCCCGTCTATAACCATTTTCAGAAAGAGATAGAAAATTGGAGTAATAATGGTAAATACGTTCAAGCATAAAAATCAATACCTCAAACATAATAAAGAAAATCTTTAACCGAGGTTCCCGCTAAACTTTATCCAAATAGCACATCCAAGAACCCGAGAAAAATATAATTCTCGAAAACAATCATAAAAACCATGCAATTAAATCAATAATTTAAGGCATGCAGTCATTTAAAATAATATGTCCACTCACAGTACTATTGCGACCTCCCCGCTCGGAAAGCTCCTCGAGCGAAACCCTCGAACTAACCGCGTAGTCGAGTCCGTTTCACGTTCAACCAGAGACTAGGATGAAAGTAGACTTAGAGGCGGTCATTTTGAGACCGGTGTGGAGGCCTGGGGTGGCCGGACGGCGGCGCGGTGGCGGCTGGAACATCCGGCATTGTTTCGATCGGGAAACGGAGAAAAAACACGGGGGAAGAGAGAGAAAATGGCTGGGATGAAAATCTGATTTTTCACCCCGGTAACTCCTATATATAGCCATTTACCGCACAGTAACTTTACATTTTTATTTATAACTTTCTCATACGAACTCCGATTTGAGCGTGCTACGTGTCCACGAACTCGTAACGACGCCCTCTACAACTTTCATGAAGGAAGTTTTCTCAAATTCTTGACTCAACGAAAAGTCAACTTTACGATCATTATACGGTTAAACGGTCACTTTAGATGGTAAAAGACCAAAGTAACCAACCGTAAAATAATTATTGGATCGGGATGTGACAGAAATGCCCAAGAGGTAGTCTTCAACTCATTTTTAAAATGTATTGTTTCCGTTTAGTCGAGTTAAGAGTCGTAATCAGAATTTACGTATAAGGAAACGTACAAAAAAGGAAACTAACCGTAATTGGGATCGTTCCATTTTAGAAAACTTTTCATTTTTGGAAACCTACTAATTTGGGAAACTTTCCATTTTGGGAAAGTTTCCATTAAGAGAAAGTTTCCATTTTCAGAAAAAAACGGTTTAGTAAAGAATTGAAGTTCAACAAAATTTGACACAATTTGGAAAAAAATTGGTAAAGTGTTAAATTGTTATCGAAAAATGATAACTGGAATTCTGAAAATATCAAGTTGACAGATTTAAGAAAATTGGTGATTCACGTAAATCGGTAAATCGACTCTTGGTAAATAAATTAGTTAATGTGACACGTTGGGTGTCCATAATAATTCAACGAATTATTATGTGACACCCTAACGTCTAATTGAAATGGTTAAGAAAGTTCGGAAGTTAAGTCGGACTACCGGTAAATGAGCAAAGAGTCGATAACCGGAAAAACCAAGACAAAAAGGTTAAAGAGTTAAAAAGAAAATTGGTTGGTCAACTTGGTCAATGTGGTCATTCCTGGTCAAACTAGGATTGTTAAGGTTAACATGACTGTTATTGTTTCTTGGTTGCTAAGCTACTTTAATTTTGTAGTAAATCATTGGACGAGGTAGCTTACGCGGTGACCTCGGTTTACCGAGGCGGTTCCTGGAAGCTTGGAGCTTACGTATGGAACGACTATTCCAGGTAGGGAAGCTAAACCTCCTTTGTTAGTGGTTTTGTATATATATGAAAGTGCATGATTTCGTATGCTCTTGGTTGATGCCTCGGGAAGTCTTCTTTATATATGTGATAAATGATTTATGATTGGGCTAAGAAAACCCGAGGCTAGACATAAATGATTTTTATATGATGATGTGATATGTTGAACACCGTTGTCCTGATTTCCGGTGCTTAACCTGAGAGTGACGGGACCTAGTATATAGCACTCCCACGGTGTCGATGACCGTGAATCTCCGGAAGGCAATGCCCTGTTTATTTAAATTATCCCACTTACACTAGTCTCGTACAGAGTGAAGTAAGAAGTAAGTGCGGTGTGCTGTTACGAGAGATTTGTTGGGCATTAGCAGTAAATGGACACTCTCGTTACTATTCGTATTCAGACGCATAGGTAGTTGGCCCCGGTTTGCTGTATAGACAAACCCGGGTTTCGGTCACAGAGATTCGTGAAGCCCTGCAGGTTGTATTGTTCATTGTGCGCTCTGACTCCTGTTTTAGCATACTGCACAGTTTTCCTAAAAGATATGAAATGATGTTTTTGTGTGTCAAGGATTTTCTAAATGGTTTTATAAAGAGCTCAAATCTATACGTATATATATATTTGGTTTTATGGTTTTCAAACCTATCATTGGTGGACCTATATGTGAGCACGCGAGGATGATGCTCACCCCTACAACAGATTGTTTGCAGGTACTGTGTACTGTGACGGGATAGATAGAAAGAGCTGTGCGTGTGGAGCCTCATTCCTTACTCGATGTTTGGTCCAAGTTGTACTCACTCTTCCTGTTTTATCCTTCGGGTCGTTTACCAGAACTTTTTACATAAACAGTAAAGGTGTCTCCTTAAGTTGTTAACCCTGTTATGTTTTTTTATTGTTGTCGCTAAAGTTTTTAATTGACCCTTTAATTTGACCACCTTCCGCGAAATTGGAAAAACTCTGATGAATGTTTTAAGAAACTATTTGGTGTCACTCTAGTTTAAGTTTAATTTTATTTTTACTTACTAAAAAGCCTACGACTTTGGGTTAATAAGTTGTTGGCACGTCCTTCGAACGCGTTGGCTTCTTATTGGCTTAAATTCGTGGCCACTGTAATTTCCCCTCCCGGGGTGCTACAGCTTAGCTGATGGTGGAATTGCCCACATTAATATAACCTTGTTTAAGTCTCACTGGTCTTCGTGCCAACGGTTATTATATGCAAACCCATTGTACAATATAATTATTATAGACCTATCACTCTAGAAATGCGAACCATTAAAGTACTTATGGCTCTAGGGGATGTTTCGTTACATGTCGAATAATTATCCACCAGAAATACTGCAACACTCTTAGCAACATTATAAGTTTTTGGGGCTCTCCACCCTGATGAAAAAGTCTATAGGAATTGACAAAGCTAAGAGTTAATATCACAAGGACTTGATGATTATTGCATAATAATCAATGGATAGCATCTTGAACCCTATAAATATATACAAAATGACTTTGTATATGCCATCAGGTATAGGTATTGGTTATGCACACCAACCATTATACATTTATTTGGGGTTATGCAATATTGTATGCAACCTTACTTATTCGTTCTAAGACCCATTGCTAGCCAACCATTCACTGCGTACCCGTTGGTAACTGGACATACGCCTGAGATTTACGCATAATTTGTTATGCAGCATATATGCCTATTGCGTTTCCACAACACATCAAAAATAGGATCTTAGAAATGAATATATATTTTTGTTGGATATGCACCTCCAGCCACCGTCATTTGGAACCCTTACAAGTGATCTCACCGCTCGATTTGTGAATTGTCACTTTGATGAGACAGTCTTCTCGTCGTTAGGGTGAGATAAGAAAAATGATTTTCTAAGGGAACGACCTCACTCTGTCTCATCCCGATCCCCACATAATCGATATCTAGAACGTAATAGTTTCGATGCCTGATGCGTCTAAAGATATTTCTAAAGTGACGAGATCATACATACTAGCTGCAAATGTCTGTAAAGATTAAGTCTTCAATAAATGACACATTGCCGCAGATTGAGGCGACGCAACCACACTTAGTGGAGGTGTGGTTGAGGCCGTGGCTCCCTAAGGGAATAGGGGGTGGCCACATGGTTCGATCAATACCTGCCTAAAGGAATTGGGTGAGTAAGGCACAACATCATCAATGTAAAGATGCTCTCTCATAAGATTGTCTCTGATTACAATTATGCCCATGAATCAATAAGGGAGGACGCTCCGATGTTTAAAATGATTCCATATTCAAAATCTCACCGGATTACGAGAGTACATACACATTGATGATGCATATTGTTGCTCAAGGAATTATAAAGAACGAAGGGATCAAACCACGCTCTGTTGAAAAATGTCAACAAAGAGCATATTTGCTTATATAAATGCAATCCAGAAGGGCTAGATTCTCTGATAAAGAGACATGTATTTGGTTTAGTAGTGATAACTTTACCAAGTATAAAGCATGTAGGACATAAACAACTCTTTGTTAAAAAACGTAATGAGAAGAAGGAAGCCTTAAAGGACAAGACTCACTTTATGGCGCCAAGATTTCTCGCAACGCTCTGGATTGACTAAAAAGGGACATGTTTCCTAGTAATGGAAATGCAGCTCTTAGATGTGGTTACATATCTCCATGGGGATCTTGATTGAGAGATATATCCAAAAGTGTCTGATGACCTTAAACGGTCCAACTCAAGTAACTCTAAGCCACGGAGTGCGTTTGTAATTGGAATTGAAAACACTCACTTTAAAGAAGCGATTACTTGGTTAAGAAGGGATACAAGATGATGAACTATGCTCCTGCGTACTCACAAATAAAAAGAGTTCCGGATTTACAATTATAGCTATCTATGTTGATGATACGAATATAGCATGTACTCTTGATGAAATAAGACAAACTACGAGCTAGATTAAATCCGAATTGAGATGAATGACCTTGGGAAACTCGGTTAACAACGAGTTTGTGGAATAATAATCCACATGTGTGCATGTGTCCAAAATATTCTCAGGCGATTAACATGGACGAAAAGCATACTGTTAGCACTCTCAATGATCAGTCGATGTTTGGATGTAAAGGAAGATCAATTTCCTCCTAAGAAAGATGACGAGGAAGTATTGAGACGTGAAATTCCCAATCTAAGTGCAACAAGCGCATTATTGTACTTAGCTCAATGTACTCGACTAGATATTGCATTCTCAGTGAACTTATTAGCTAGATTTAGCTCAGAGCCAACGCAGCGTCATTGGAACGACATCGAGAACATATTTCGATACCTAAAGGGAACCATTGACAGGAGCCTATTCTATCCCTATAAAAACATAGATGGGATAACAAATGGAATTGCACATCCCGAATGACAAACTGAAACCCCAAACAATGTTTTGGTTGGTTTTGCTGATACTGGGTACCTCTTTGGCCCACATAGAGGACGTTCCCAAACTGGTTATGTATTCACCATTGAGAACACGACAATATCTTGGAGATCAACCAAGCAAACCATAGTGGCTACCTCATCAAACCACTCTGAGATCATTGTCATCTATGAGGTGGTCCGTGAGTGTATATGGTAAAGATCCATCATTACACATATTCGAGAAACCAGTGGTTTATGTTCTGCCACTGAAGAGCGCACATACATTTATGAAGATAATGCGGTCTACATTGAACAGATGAAGCTAGGCTACATCAAGGGTGATAACATAAAACACATATCGCCATAGTTCTTCTACAGTCAGCATCAACAAATCCTTCTCAAGAATCAAATAAATCTCGAGGAGAATGGGTAGATTTGTTAACCAAATCATTACCTAAAACTACATTTGAAAAACACGTGAAAGTATCAGAATGAGAAAACTTTCTGAGCTCCCTTGATTTGATGTAAGGATCAGAGGGAGTGTGTAAACCTTAAGGGGAGTCTAGTATCATCACATTACCCTCAAAATGCAATAAGTGCGTTGTACTCTTTTTCCCTTTGACCAAGATTTATTTTGTCCCACTGAGTTTTGTTACTTGGTAAGGTTTTTAATGAGACAACACCTCATACACCGTTTTAACTTTGACTTGGCACAAGGGGAAGTGTTAAAGGAAATACGTATTATGTGTCTTCGTTAAAGTAACTGACGAATAATTGATTATGCAATTAGCGATTAACCGATGTAATTACTCAATCAGTTATCAATCAGTCATTATTGTCATTATTTTTATTCTAATTACCATTGTAATCACACCTCTATGTAAAGATGATACGTAATGAGATGAGAATGTGAGTTCTTATTTCTATTTTACTATTACACATTTGTTGCAATTATCTATTTAAATACAAAAAAATATGAGAACAAATCAAGTGTATGAGTGGCTAATACACACCTACCTGTGTGTATCTAGCATTTCCCTCCGTGCATTGTAGAGTAATAAGAAAATGAAGTGCCACTAAGACTCGAGTTTTAATTGCAGTGCATGGAAAAATCGAAGAATACCCCGCAAAGAGATTTAAGGAACTTTTGTATGAAACTTTAAAGGGTACGTAGATGAAGCTTCAAGTATATATAGGTTTGTGGGCAGAGTCGGTTTTGGATTGATCAGACCCTGTCAATCCTGAGTAACTCTCAAACCCCAACGACATGTCGGATGAGGAACCAACAATGCCCTGACTGTACATAAAATATGCTGGTTGTGAAGGTACTGGGAGATCAACAGAGTTGCCGGTAAGCATTTGCATAACTGCAGCCATGGTTGGTCTATCACTTATGCTTTGTTGAACACATAACAATCCAATATGGATGCATCTCATTATTTCAGGCCTTGATCCAGTCCTCAACATGGGATCTATCAAATTTGAAGATGTCCCCTGCTTCCTACTATTCCATGCCTGCATAGTTTTGAATTCGATTAAACAAAATCAAGGACAATTTCATGTGCTCCGATCCTTTCATTTGTTGCGATCAATTGCAATACTATGTTCCATTATAATTTAACATTCATGTACCCCAATACCCCATAAAAGAAGGAAGATCTAACTTACATAGCCAAGAAGATCCTCCAAATTTCCTTCACGAGAAAAGGAGCTGTTTTTCTGTCCACTTACTATCTCCAAAACTAACACACCAAAGCTATAGACATCGGACTTCACAGAAAAATGTCCTCGCATTACATACTCAGGAGCCATATATCCACTGCATATCAACAACAACATGGTTTACTTTCATTAACATGGAGGAAAACTTTCATGGTTATTCTAAGATTATCTCATTTTCGTTCTTGTGTTATTTAATCAAATGAACCTAACTCAATTTAAGTGATAAAACACTTACTAGGTTCCCACAACTCGACTGGTTTCGCCTTGTGTTTGATCAATATTAAACAATCTTGCCATGCCAAAATCTGCAATTTTTGGGTTCATTTCTGCATCTAATAAAATGTTACTTGCTTTGAGATCGCGATGGATGATTCTAAGACGAGAATCTTCATGAAGGTAAAGAAGCCCTCGCGCAATGCCGGCTATGATCTTGTCGCGTGTATCCCAGTCTAGTTGTTCACGCTTGATTGGATCTGCACATGGATGAAAATATATGAATATGATTGATGTTTGTTGCAGAATATCATACACACAAAAGTAGAAGAGATCGAATAGAATCCAAGTCTTCAACCCTACCAAATATGAAATGATCAAGGCTGGCATTTGGGACAAACTCATAGACAAGAAGTCTTTCATTTCTTTCTAAACAGAAACCAAGGAGCCTAACTAGATTTCGATGTTGAAGCTTTGCTACTAGCACCACCTCATTTTTAAATTCCATATCGCCTTGTGCAGAATCTCTGGAGAGCCTTTTCACTGCTATCTCCTCTTCGTTCCAAAGCCTACCCTGCACTCAAGAATTAAGCTCTAAAGAATAAGTCACTACTTTAAATGCATATAGAACGAACTTTGTCCTTCATGTTTATAGTTACATTACCCTATAAACAGTACCAAATCCGCCTCGTCCAAGCTTATTTGCTTCAGAGAAGTTATGTGTAGCAATCCTAATGGACTCAAACTCGAATTGCAAGGCTTCTGCGCTTATAATTTCATCTGCTTCTAGGTAAGAAACAGTTCAACAAAACTCAGTAAGTCCATTGCATATTCTTGTTCTAGGTATGTTTGCATCTAGGGGCTTATAACAGTCGTGAGTTTCCCACCATATTAAAACTATCTGGTAAGTAAACACAAACAATTCTGAGTAACTTACCATCAGGTAGTCTCTTTGTCTTCCAAAATCTCAGATAAATCCAAATTGCCAATGCAATCAGTACCAGAGATACAACGACTGTCACAGCAATGATGACGTTCCGAGACGTATTGTTCTTTCCTGAAAGATGAAATATACTAATAATACTCAGACTGAAGTGGATGAATTGACAATTACAAAAGTATTAGACCTTCCCCTGTATTCCCCTGTTTTAAAATAGAGTAGTTAAATAGACGTTGCCTCACATCCAAACGTAAAAGGGGTGTTAATGGAGATCATACCTGAAGGTGGCGGTGGAGGAGGAGAGGCTGGTGTTTCTAACGGCGGCTGCGGAGCGGATGCCTCACTTGTGGGGTAAAAGTTGTAAATTTCGTATCTCAAGATACAACTAGGCGCAACAGCTCGACCACCAATCTTCCCATAACTATATAGCGGGATTTTCCCTAAAGCTACATCTAAGCATTGAGTGCACTCTTCCGGCGACAAATCTGGAGTACACTGTGCAAGTCCATATATTTTCACGAGGCTGGCGGTTGTGTCTGTGCCAACTGCATACTTCCGATCGGTATCTCCTGCAGCAGCTTCGGTAATCAGTCCTTCCAATAACAACTTCAGCTGCCGGTTGAACTCCTCCGGTGACGAAACGTTTTTTACATTGGATAGAAACACAGCAGGATTTGTTGTCACGATGCCATATAACGATTCATTCGAGTAGCGCAACATGCAATAGTCGTACCAAATAATAGCCTCCTTCTGGACAGGACAAGCTGTTTTGAGAGGATCACTAGCTTGGCTGACGCAACTTTCGCAGTCATCTGCCTTGACATCTCCTCTGCAAAGGCCAAATGCGTTAACTTTATCGGAGTTTGTTCCGACGGAGGAACTGTAGAAACCGTAGCCGTTGTCGTTGCCGGGAGAGGAAAGAGAACCGAGCAGGCTGTTGAGGTTTGTCTGATAAGTGCTATTTGCGGTGTAGTTACCGTTCTGGCCGCAAAAGTTGTATATGAAAGGTGACTGATCGGCTTGAGCTAGAAGCAATACAAGTATAGTCGACAAGAAGAACCCAAAGGTTGATGGGAAATCCATTAATTCTGCGCTCTATGTTGTGGTCTTCAAACGAAACTTATTATTTCTGTTGTGGGAGGACTCATTCAATCAAATTAACCAACAGGTAAGTATATTTTGAGTCGTCGAATGGAACATGAGTGGTTGAGCCAACCTATCAGCTAGACATTTGCTACTACTTGCTACTACTGATAGGTTGAGCCAACCAATATATCCATTTGCTACTACTTGGCCTAATGTGTTGTATAGGCAGAAATTGATGGTCAATTTGAATTTCTGTATTATGGTGCAGATTGCACCGTATGATCTGCTGCAGACAATGGAGCGGTTAGTTGATGAATTTAATCAATTCCTTCCCAGGAATGATAACCTTCTCCCTATTTTTCTTCTTAACTGCATCAGCTGCCTTCAATGGTAATATACTTACCTTTTTGGTTCTTTCTATCGTCGTGCAGGTATGATAGCATCAAATGATAAGATAATAGGGTGTCAAATCCTTAAACAAACAGATAGCTTTCTCTGTAAATTTAGACTGCAGTTCTAATACTCCTGATTCGCGGCATATTTGTATAAGACCATTCCATTAGAAGTTTTACTAGTGCACGTAGCCTTCATGATTCAAAATGTCACCCCAGTTTGGCTTGTTTAAGTTCATAGTAAGGATTCTGAACTCCCCTCATCCTCAAAGACATACGTACGTGTCACTATATCAACAAGTTTCTATTTGCACTTCTCATGTTCACATAATCTGATCTGTACAATTCTGAACAAATCGTAATCGTTAGTATCCACAAGTCGCTCATGAAATCATTTCAGTTTTGTAATCTAGGTCATTCACACTGCCCTTCAGAATTGAAATCTTTTATGTTTATTCAAAGCCATTCACAGACCAAAATGGACCTCTGAAACACCAAATGAAACAGATGTTAAAATTCACATAAGGACCACAGGTTATTCCATCTCCATCTCCTACCAGGCTCAAAATTTAATACAAAGGCAGCTGACGAACACATTATTGTCTAAAGGGTTTAATGGGTTCCCTTCTGCACTGATAAGATTAAACGACTTAGGAACCGCCCAATTAATAAGGCTATCTGCTTCAAGATATTTTTCGGATACAGATAGTGTTTGAAACTTTGAATACCACAAGCAACTGCAATGTCTTCCTCAACTGCATTCAAAATGGGACCTTTTGCATTTGCTGCTACCACCATTCACTCACTATCATGCTCTCTTTTTTTTACCAAGCCTTTAATTTTCAAACAACCTTTTTGTCCCTTTTGGAAGAGTCAATGTTCCTCCTCGAATGAGAGTTGCAACTTTTGGCTTTTTTGTATCTGTGGAAATGCAGATGACATGTAAGTTGATGCATCCATGCTTAAGCCTGTGACAGTATTCAGTTCTCTTTCCTATCACCTGGTTATATACAATCCTACGCTATTTATACTAATTAGTGATTAATTATGATGTCATTACTTGCTAGATCGTGTGATTAGAAATAAAGAAAAAAGACATAGTTGTATCTATCAATATGGTTGAATACAAATGTTACTTATGGTTGAATGAATTAAACAACAGATTTTTTTTACTGCTTCACATCACCCATGGATTTATTATTTTGACTGCTCGGCCGTCCAGCGCGCCTAGACCCTAGGCGGCAGTAGACCTTCAAGCTTTTAGACAGGTCTAGGACAGTTTAGGCGGTCTCTAAGCGGCCTCTAGACGGTTTAGGAGTCTAGACAGGTCTAGCTAGGTGGCTTTTCACCAACTAGAACGATCACATCAACACCATCGATCTATTGAAGTATGGGTGCTTTTGCTGGTAGTTAAGGTAGACAGATATTGCCTGTGTAAAAGATTGCTACTTGTAGTTGCTACACTGAAAATGGTATTGAAGGCATGGTTGTCGACTAGACTTGCAGCAGACTAGGTGATATTCATTTGTTGGGTAGTTGATTTTCACTTTGCCATCATTGTTTATTTTGGTCTACAATCTTCATTCTAGCTTGGGAAGAAATTTGTGGGATTGAGAAAGGAAGCTGAAAAAGAAGTGTGAAGATTTGTGAGTCCCTTTCAGGTTCTTTTCCCAATTGTGTTTTTGCCTTGCATCATGGATAACACTACTGTGTCACAGAATTGTCTGCTTTCTAATATCCAGAATTGTCTGGATGGAGGTGCTGTGACGAACACTGCATGCAGTTTTAGAGCGAGTCAGAAGCTTTAAAACTTATTGACTAAATATACTAATATACACATAAAAAAGAACAGGAAAGAAAAGGTTCAGTGTTGTTTTAGTTGGTACCTAGGATCCTTAGGTGTTCCACCACCAGAAGCTTTAGACAATGTTGTGTGCACTTCCTTTGTTTGCTCTTTGATACGATTCATCGACAAGAATCAAGATGAAGTGCATTACTGCTTTCAATCTCTTCACAAAGATGAAGTGGTGGAAGACAACCAGAACTAGGGTCACCTTTCATGGCATGCCTGAGATTATAAATCAGCTTATAAGCATCATCCGATGAAAATGTATCCACATCGCCACCACTAGTCCTTTCTCCTAACGGGTGTGTCCACCATTGCCCTGTCGTCTCATCCTTGATATGTGCTACATAGTGGCACTGTTAACTTGAATTCCCTTGTGAATCAGCACTGCTGACAAGTCATATATTGTTTTAGTCAAGTCATATATTGTTTTAGTCTGAGAGGGCTCAGGTAGCCTCTTGTTGGAGAGAAGATCCTACATCAGAAAAGTGACAAATAAAATATAACATATATATAAGTGAATCATTCCTAAATGTACCGAGACATTTTATAGATAAAACCCAATATCTTAAAGGTAGTTAAGTTGGGACAGTATCAGTACAAGGATGATCCATGAGCCACGTTTGTCGCTCGCATTTTGACTTTGTATCAGAGCCAATCAAGGTCCATTGGGACTCGATTGGTTTTGTTCCGCTGTGAATTTTGATTCTTTTGAAGTTCTATTGGTCGTTTGGGTTTTTCGTTTTTCTTGGTTGGGTTTGGTGATTTTTAGTTGTGAGGATAAATTTGTCAGTTTGAGGTATCGAACAAGCTTTCTTCAATTGCTTTTGAGGTGTCCATCAAATTTTTTTGTTTAATTGGTTGAGGTGATTGTTGATTGACAAAGTGGAGAATAGAGGTGTGCAATAAACTGTCCTCATTCTAAAGTTTGTTTTGGAGGTGAATTGAGAAGAAAGGAAGGAAGGAACAAAATAGAAGAAGAAGAGCTAAACTTGTGTTGTGCAATAGCGCTTTGTCTTTGTTATTCCTTACATTCGTTCTATTTGTGGTTTGTTGAAGGAGATAGAAACAAGACGGTCAATTTGACTCTTAACGACTATATGGCTCGTTACGATTTTAATGGTAATGGATTAATGATGACTATAAAAATTTGAGGTAAAATTGGTGTTGTTTTACATGTTTCTGACTTTACTAGAAGTGACATATGAGTTATTGATTCTGGTGCATCATATCACATGACTTATGATAAGTCATTCTTTGTCACATTATCCTCTTCGTCTATAAAACAAGTTTCTAATGCTAATGGTGAGTTTTTTCCAGTTATAGGTATTGGGTCTGTTCATGTTACACCCTCAATCGTTCTTCATAATGTTCTATATGTACCCTCTTTGTCTCACCATCTCTTGTCTGTGTCTCAGTTAACCTCACAAATAAGTGTTATGTCACCTTTTATATTATGTATGTTGTTTTTCAGGATCTGTGCACCCGGGCGGTAATTGAAAAAGGAGACCTGAGAGGGGAACTGTTTCACTTGGATTGCATGTACATTGGAAAGATACCAACACCACAAGGACCAGTTGTTTTGAAAGTGAGTTTTGATCGGTTGAATGAAGTTTGGTTGTGGCATCGGCGTATGTGCCATCCGTCATTTGGTGTTATGAAGAAGTCCATGTCTTCTCTGTTTTATGGGATAAGTGATTCTAGCTTACACTGTGAAACTTGTGCTCTTGTTAAGAGTCATCGATTTAGTTATCCCTTAAGTTCTCATTCAAATTCACGACCTTTTGAGTTAATTCATTCGGATTTATGGGGACTTTCTAAAAATTCTACCCTATTAGGTATGAATTACTTCGTTCTGTTCACTGATGACTTCACAAGATTAACTTAGGTTATTTTTCTCAAGAAGAAAGATGCTTGCACAGTTTTCTCTGCCTTCACAGCTTTCCATAGTTTTGTCCGTACTCAATATGATGCTTGTATTAAGATATTTCGGTCTGATAATGAAGGGAAATTTGCTAACTATTTGTTTCGTGATTATTTTCAATCTCATGGGATTATTCATCAAACCACTTGTCCTCAAACACCAGAACAAAATGGGGTCTCTGAAAGAAAAAATCGTCACTTGTTAGACATGGCTCGTTCCCTCCTGCTTAGTGCCAATATGCCCAAGTATCTTTGGGGGGAGGCCGTGTTGTGTGTCTCTCATCTCATCAATCGTCTCTCATCATCTTCTCTTAAAGATCGTATTTTGTTTAAGGTGTTATCTAGTTATGTCTCAATTCCATTTCTTAATACACTTCATGCCCGTGCTTTTGGTTGTGTAGCCTATGTCCATCTTTATAAAAACCAAATATCAAAGTTAGATGCTAGAGCTCTCAAGTGTGTCTTTGTTGGGTATGAGACTCAACAGAAAGGATATAAGTGTTATCATCCTTCTTCCCAACGTTTTTATGTCACCATGGATGTTACATTCAATGAGGATACATGTTATTTTTCACCATTTGCTACTCCTAGTCAGGAGGGGTGTTTACTTTGAGGATCAGTATAACCCTGTGACGGAAACAAGTATTGCAATTACTCATTCATCCCAGAGGTTTTTTGTTAAACCACTGCAACAAACGGTTCCTGAAGCCCTTAACCAGCTGTTTGGGTCTGTTCGACCGATAGAAAAAGACTTCTATCAGTCGAAGGGGGAGCAACCCATCAACAGTACATCATCAGAGGACAATATTTTACAAGGTGGACAACCTACTACTGCTAGTCCAATCTCTCTCTCTCCATCAATGGTCTCTCCTGTTCAAGAATCGCTTGAGGTATGCACTAATTCTCTTCCTTTGTCATCTAGTAGTGTTGATAATCCTTCTGTTTGCTCCTTTATGTGGCTCTACACAAGGTCAAACTAAAATTTTACCAAATCGATTAACCCGTGGTCAACCCCCAAAGAAGTATGAACCAAGTTTAAGCGCTAAGGCTAGATACTATGTTGCTAATTATGTGTCGACCCATAGGTTATTTAAATCATATGTAGCCTTTGTGAATCAATTATCTTTTGTGTCTCTTCCTAGTAAAGTGTAGGATGCCATGAAAGATGTGAAGTGGATGAAAGCAATGACAGTTGAGATGGATGCTCTTGAGAAAAATTGTACGTGGGAGTTAGTGTTATTACCACCGGGAAAGAAGACAGTTGGTTGTAGGTGGGTGTACACAGTAAAACATAATCCTGATGGTTCGGTAGATAGGTACAAGGCAAGGTTAGTAGCTAAAGGCTACACTCAGAAGTACGGGGTGGATTATGACTAGACATTTGCACCAGTGACCAAAATTAATACAATACGTGTACTTCTTTCGTTAGTTGCTAACCTTGATTGGCCTTTACAGCAATTGGACGTCAAAAATGATTTCTTGCATGGTGGTTTGCATGAGGAAGTCTATATGGATTTGCCTCCTGGTTATGGTATTTCAACTGGGGAACTGATGGTGTGCAAGTTGAAAAAGTCTATCTATGGTCTAAAACAATCACCAAGAGCGTGGTTCAGGCGTTTCTCCATATTTATGAAGAAGATTGGATATTGACAGAGCAACTCAGATCACACATTGTTTATTAAGCAACGTTGTGGTAAGGTGACAGCTTGAATTATTTATGTTGATGATATGGTTGTGACAGGTGATGATAGTGAGGAAATTTAGAATTTACAAGATCAATTATCATCTGAATTTGAGACGAAAAATTTAGGTAGTTTAAAGTATTTTTTAGGAATCGAAGTTGCTCGTGCTGAGAATTGTATTGTGTTGAGCCAGAGAAAATATGTTTTAGACTTGCTTGCAGAAACATGTATGCTTGATTGTAAACCTGCTGATACTCCAATTGAACAAAATCATCGGTTGGCAGAATATTTGGATCATGTGTCTGCAAATAAGACGCAGTATCAGAGGTTAGTTGGCCGACTGATTTATTTGTCTTACACCAGACCAGATTTAGCCTAGGGCTGGAACCGGTACGGTTCCCGACTTTTTTTCCCGAAACCGACTACCGAACCGACTTTGGTCGGTAATGAAAATCCGTTACCGATACCGCCTGAAATAGTCGGTATACCGACAATGTCGGTTACCGAAGTTTCGGTCGGTTTCGGTTCGGTTGGGCCGAAAACCGATGTTTTTTGGCCCGAATAAAATACAGGCCCCAGCCCAACAAAATAATAATTTCCAGAAAAAAAAATCCAAATATGGAAAAAACCTGTGTTTCTCACAAAGTTACATTTTCAGTACAGTTCAATACTTCAATTCATTGAGTTCAAAGTCTTACAAAAAATAACAAAGTACTTATGCAGTGATGCCAATTTGGCCTGAGATTATAACTTATTCAGTTTGGCCCGAGCTTCCAGTAACCTCTACTGGTGTTTGAGTTGCTGATGCATCAACTCCTTGATTGAAATCATTTTCTACAACAAAAATAAAATCAGATGGTTAATAAAAACACCAAATTCACAAAGTTTTTAATCACTTTTTATAATCAATTCATCATTACCTCTCTCAATCTCCTCCAACTCATAGTAAAGGGCAAGATCTTCTGCAGTGGGATCCTTGTATAGGTTAGGTGGATCAGATTTCAACCAATCACTAGTGCACACCAATGCCTCCACCATTTTAGGTGTCAATGATGCTCTAAAAGGATCGACAACTCTTGATCCTACTGGCAATCTGTGACACTGCTGTATCCAGTCTATCCACTATAAAAAAAATAATACAAACAAGGATTCAACTCTCAATTTCACAACATCCAACTCTCAAGCCACAACACATTCCATCTAAGATAATACAACAAATTCATAACACATTAATATCACTTTCATAACACATTCTGTGTGTAATCACATTCTGTCCATAATCACATTCATATCACTTTCATAACACATTCTGACATTGAAGTAGCTATTTAGCCTATTTTGGTTCCCAAAAAATCTAAATCCTAGTCTTCATTTTCAGTGATGAACTTTAAATTCACAGCAATCAATTGGGAGAGTGTGACACTCTAACAACATTATAACTTTGACTAATCATCTTCATCATATGTGGATCTTCATGTTCCCTAAGTAATTAGTTTGTTTTGTACTTCAAAAAAAATTAAGAGACTAAGAAATTAGAAACAAACATTCTGCTGCTCATTGAAACAAACATTGAAACAATTCAAACAAACATTCTGATTTTCAATATTGAAACAAACATTCTGCTGCTCATTGAAACAAACATTAGAAACAAACAATGAAACAAACATTCTGCTGGATATTCTCAATGATGATTTTCATAAAAGACTAATTGAAAGATTTATCCCGAGGGACACCAATGCAAGATTTTATTAACTTGTCCTTGTGAATAGGTGACTGCACATAGAGTTTCCCTTAATTATGCAAAAGCATTCCTATAATTTTTCTTGAGAATATCTCACTAGATACAGATCGAAATCGAAATCGAAACGAGATACAGATCGAAATCGAAACGAGATACAGATCGAAATCGAAATCAAAACGAGAATATCTCACTAGATACAGATCGAAATCGAAATCAAAACGAGATACAGATCGAAATCGAAACTGACCTGGTGTACCTTGAGCTTGCGCGCCCCTGCCACCGGCTCCCCTACCACCGGATCCCCTACCACCGCCTCCCCTTCCAATTGCGCTGCTGCTCATCCTAATTCTTTGCCGCCTCATTCGCAGATCTACCAGAGAGAGATGAGAATGAGAATGAGAATGAAAATCGAAACGCCTGAGAGAGCAAGAGGGGTTAATTCGATTTACCTTAGAGATGGGAGGAGTCACGGCTGAGAGACGCCTGAGAGATGGGGATGGCGACGGCGAGAGAGTAGAGTGAGAGACTGAGAGTCTCTGTCGATCGAGTCTGAGAGTGAGGGTGAGAGACCGAGTCGAGTCGAGTCTAATACCTAATAGAAATCAACAGACATGATTGATCATTGTTTCAATCAACGGCTGATGTTTAATAACCCTAAAAAGTCGGTACGGTTCGGTAACCGAACTATAACGAAACAGAAAACCGATACCGTACCGCCGCGCCGAATCGGTACGGTACAGCCGAACCGCAAAGGCGGTTACCGCCAAGTCCGGCTACCGTTTCCGGCGGTTCGGTCGGTATGTCGGTCGGTTCGGTTTGTTCGGCACAAAAGGCCAGCCCTAATTTAGCCTATGCAGTTAGTGTTGTGAGTCAATTTATGCATAATCTCAGTGAGACTCATATGGAAGCTGTATTTCGTGTTTTGCGATATTTGAAGTCTGCTCCACGAAAAAGATTAATCTTTTTAAAACACAGACACTTGGATGTTTCCAGGTACACAGACGCAGACTGGGCAAGTAATATTACAGATCGCAAGTCTACGTCTGGCTACTTCACTTTCGTAGGTGGTAATTTGGTTACTTGAAAAAGTAAGAAGCAAAAAGTGATAGCTCGCTCTAGTGCTGAAGCAGGGTATCGTGGATTGGCTTTTGGAGTATGTGAGATATTGTGGTTGAGACACTTATTGAGAGATTTGGGATTCAAGCAAAATAAGATGATGTTCTTGTATTGTGATAATAAAGCTGCTGTTGAAATTGCTCATAACCCGGTTCAGCATGACAGAACGAAACATGTGGAGGTCGATAGACATTTCATTAAAGAGAAGTTGGATCAGCAGATTATTGCATTCTCATATGTACCTACTGAGGAGCAGCTAACAGACATTCTTACGAAAACAATCTCTAGTAAAATATTTTATGACTCACTGGACAAGTTGGGCATTTGTGATCTGTATGCGCCAACTTGAGGAGGAGTGTTGGCGTGAGTCAATTTATATACTATTAGAATTATGTATTGTTAGGAATATGTAGTATAATTAGTTTCCTATTAGAATTAATATATGTAATCTTTTATATATATATATATATATATTCAATTCTTAAAGATGTTAATATATCACAAAATTCATAATCTTTTTAGTTGTTATGAAGTGCTGAAGCTTGTTTTCTTCTGCTGACACAAATCAATACAGATATTAGCACAAGTCAAGGACCACAACTGCTATGATGGTAAAGCAAATTGAGGAGTATTTTAAGGATTCCAATTTTGATCTTAAACACATATAGACCTAGGGAGCTCTTCTAGTGAGGACCTCTAAGTTGAGGACTTTTCGGTTTATCCCGCTTTTCGATCTTATATCCACATCTTAACCGTTCATTTTATAAATATTTATGAGTAGATCATTTCTGCAAATTTTCAACTAAATTGAAAATCGTTAAGACATTCATAAGTGTGATTTACCAATTAAGAACTTGAACGGTTCATGTTTAACAGATTTGGTTCGTCCATTGATTTGATCTAAAACTAGTACTTAACGATCACCAATTTGGCTAAAATTTTGTATGATTGATCTACTTATATAAATCTACAACTTCAACGGTTAAGATGTCAAATTTTGATCAAAAAGTTTGTCTAATAAGTAATTAACCGAAAAGTTCTCAACTAGTCCTCAACTTAGAGGTCCTCATTAGAATGACTCCCTATAGACCTATAAACAACAAAATTGCAACTTGAGGTTAATGCACCGGTGAAGATTCTTTTCAAGCACTACAACTTGGTCGTGAAGTTTCCTACACTACAAGTCAACACATATAGACCTATAAACAACAAAACTGCAACTTGAGGGAAACTGCACATCATAACCTACCTTCGGAAGGAAAACATATCGCTTAAGATGAAAATTGAGAACAGGAGGCAATGTATGCAACTTGATGCTTCGAGTTGCATCAACTCTTGTTTTACATGACTCGGAGAAATACTGATTGTCTCCCTCTAGCTCGTCCACACCGAGGTAATCATCTTAACTTTCCTCCAAACTTGTCAAAGCCATCACATTTAACTCTAACTCGTAAAAGTTAGTCATGTTTGAAGAAGCTTGGGAATCTTTCCCACATTTCGAGCACCTGCAAACATATATATGTCTGAATTACATTACCAATTTGAATAAAAATCAAAAAGCAAACATCTTTAGAACAAATCTAAACACTAAAATCTACCCTCTCTCATAAAACATTTTGCAAAATCAATCAACCACAATCCAATAAACAACTTTTGAAGTTAATCACTTATTAGCCAACTTTAAAATCAAATTCTAGTAGTTATTTGATCACATGGGATAAACATCCACGGAACAAATTCAGAACAGGTGTTTTGCCACTTATGAGTGACTAAGACATCGGTCCAACCAAGAGAGAAATAGCAGAAGAAACTCGTGGTTGTCCTGTTGGACTCTGCTCTGTAAATCCAATGCTACCTACAAGCTTGCCGCCATGTGCAATGAATTGATTACAGCCAGGTTACTGAGACGCAACATCGCAAAGAGCCAGCACAGCTCCTTCAACATCGGCTCTTTCTCCCACACCGCCAGCTCGACGGAGAAGAGGCTTTGCCGGAAACACTAGTTCATGAACAAACACTGCACAATACTATTGCAATAGCATGTTGCTCCGGCATTGCTGAAACCGGCATGACGGTCGCCAGAATGCAGCCAAGGAGGTGGAAGAAGCCGGAATTTGAAGCTCTCTGACTTGCTCCAACGACGAAGACCAAGTTGGAAGCCAAACATTTTGAGCCGCTGCTGGGATAGAAGAGATGGAGAAGATACCGAGAAGCTTCGGAATAGGGTTTGGATTCAAAATGAGAACTAAAAGATATTTGACTTGCTCGGTTTACAAAAATGTGAGAGATCGGCGAGGCTGACGGTGGTGTCAAATAGGTCTTTTGGGGCAATATCCCGCTGGGGAGAGGAAGCAGAAGTTGCAACGGGAAAGGAATCAGGTTAAGTTCATTAATAATATGGTTGAGGGTAGTTGAGTGGGCTCATTTGGGTCTATATACATCCAAGTTTTATTTTATCAAACAAAATTTCATTCAATAAAACTACAATTACAAAGCAATCATGGTACCCACCAAGGGATTACAACTACTCTCGAATACCACTAGCTTCAAACTACATATCCTCTCCCAGAAAGTGAGAGACTGACATGTCAATAAATCTAAAAAGCATCAAAATGGGCAACCGGTTGAGTTAGCTTGACCAATATAAGAAGCAATTATTATGACAGGTACACTGCCTAGGATCTCCATGCCAAAAATCTCCTCCCTGCAATCTCAGTACAGACTAATAATATACTTGACCAATAGCTGGCAGTATTCTGGGTTCTTGTAACAACGAACCAGCTACCCAAAATCAACACTCTATCGAAATCTATGACATACTTTCAACAAACTCGAAAGAGCAAGCACTTATTCGAAATCTGAAAATCAGACACGAAAACTAAACTTGTAAAATAAAAAACAAGGCACACAAGGCCCCAAACCCACTGGCCACCATACCTGCAATAGGCCCACTCTCGAAATTGGGCCACAAATTTCCACTCTTTAGACCCGGCCCACCACAGATGACCCACCCGAAGCCCCACCACCTCTTCCGCTCTCCCCAATCTGCCGTGCTGACTCCATCTTCGGATCTCCCCCGCCATCGAGAAACAATCTTCTGTCGAACTCCAGCCGATCGCCTTGCCCACCACAACAGCCTCACTCCCCGACAGGCATACCGAGAGAGACAACCTGTAACCCTCGCCGCCACCATCTTCTACGGGAACCGAAGTCGAGATCCACCCAATCTTCGTTGGGTTTGTTGATAGATTCACGTAATTCCAACCGCAAAGAAACGATCTAGATTGGGGGAGAAGCACGACCACGCCATCAATCAACACCAGATATCCCAAAACCACCATTTGCGCCACCTCCGCAGTCTGCCAAGAACGAAGGAAAATCAACCCACACAGCCTCAATCTTCGAGCAACTCCACCACCTTCTCATCCAGTCGCAATCGAAACACACCAGTGATACCAAAAGCCAGTGTGGCAATCTGTCGCAACCAGATAAGAGATTTTTCTCTCTTGTTTTAATAGGTTTCAGACTCTTGGCAATGTTTCGCTCGTTTTACATGAAGTGTGATGTTATATATACATCCAAGTTGTGATCAATAATACCCAAATGTGTGTTTAATGATTTATCGTATTTTATTATTTCACTTGCGGAGCTTAACCTTTTTTTTTGAGCAAGCGGAGCTTAACCTTAACATGGGATATTCTATCAAGTTTGACGTTGTTTCTCTCTTCCGCGCATGGCCCCGTATAGCCAATGCGACAAACAAAATCATTAACTTCATTGAAAATATTTGTGTCATATCTATTTTTCTATTTACATATTTTTAACAATATTAATTTTAACCGTTTAATAGTTTAATTAACCAATTAAAATTATCTTTGTAAAAAAAATCAATGTAAAAAAATTTGTTTGCTTAATCAGATGCATCAATCAAATAAACGATTTTTTTGTAAAGGTCTTAACTTAAACAATAACTGTCAATTTGTTTGATACATTGACTGAGCAAACAATTTCTTTTTACATTGATTTTTATAGACATAATCTTTATTGGTTAATTAAATTATTAAACAGTTAAGATTACGATTGACATTACTAAAAATATATAAATATGAGAGAGATCAGACACGCATGTCCGACCTAAATCGGACACAAATATTTTTCAAACTATAATAGCTAATTTGCATGGAAATCTTGCAATAAGGATTTAGGGTTCCGTAGCTTACTAAGTCCCCACAACATGACTGGTTTCCTCTTGTCTTTGATCAAACATAAACAACTTTGCCATGCTGAAATCTAAAATTTGGGTCTCTAATTATATGAGGTTGCTAGCATTGAGATCACGATTAAATAGTTCTTAGACGTGAATCTTTATGGACATAAAAGAGTTCTCGCGCAACACCTAAAATGATTTTGTACCGACTGTCCCACGATCCCAATGGGCACGCTTGATTGGAACTACATATTGAAGCAAGAAGAAAGAAGATTATAACTACATATTCTTCGCGTACATCGTTGATAACTTTGACTTCTTTTTTTTGAGATCCACGTGTCTTTATGAGAATGTTATTTACCTCTTGAATTACTTATTGAGTAGCATAACGTGCAGATTCCGATCCATTTTAATGATTTCACATTCTTCTTAAGAGGGCAAGCCATGTTGAAAATTATTCGATTATCGATCATGCAGCAAATACAACCTCCATATACAAGTTCAATGACGGAATCATGCATGGTAGTACATAAAACATGCAATTGGTACATAATTTGTGAATTAGATGCGAGAGACCTACCGATCGATAACCAATATTCTGACAACGTTTTATTGAATATGAACCCAAACTACAGAACATCAAAACTATATGAGCTAAAGACTATCCCAAATCGTTGGACTTCACTAGGACAGACAATGAGATACAATTAGCAACATACAAACAACGATTGGCACAATAGTATTGACGACCGTCGCAGCTTTACTGATATCCGTTCCTGCAAAAATTGAAACATCCAATTGTCATGCAGTTCTAAACAAATGTGTGCTAACTGCAAAGACACTATATAATCATCAATTGAAGTCTGGGAAACCCTGAACCAACAAATTATCTGAGTTCACTGTACATATATAATATGAAGCCACATATAGTCATATATGCCAGTGAGTTAATTTACCTCCTGAATTACTTGTGGTAGTGGACGGCGGAGGCAGGGGTGTCGGATCAGTTGCGGGGTCATAGAAGATGTAAGGTTTATACGCTAAGGTACAGCTCGCACCAACATAAAACCAAGACTTATAACAACATGGAGGTAGCTGCTCCAAAGCTTTGCTAAAGCAAACACCGCAGTCTGCTTGTGATAAGTCTGGACTGCACTGCGCAAGTCCGTATATGGTTATACCGGAACTAACCGGAGCGTTTGAGTGCCCGACAGCAAACTTAAGAACACTGCTACCCGCGGCGGCTTTACTTCTTAATGTTTCAAATAACGTGGTGAGCCGTTGATTAAAATCAAACCCTAGGGATGATGGGACATTGTCTTTTTTCCTACAGCCGCCATATATTGCTGGAGCTTCTACTCTGATTCCGCTTATGGAGATGTTGGAGTAACGTACCGTGCAATTTATGTAGCCTATAGCTCCCTCCTTGGTATCAGGGCAAGCACTTTGGAGAATGGAGGCAGTGGAGTCGGAGAGACAAGAAGAGCAGGCACGGGGCTTAAGATCTCCTCTGCAGATTCCGATTGCGTAAGCTTTGTCGGGGGATGCTCCGTAGGAGGAGCTGTAAAAGCCGGTGGAGGTGTTGGCCTTGCTTGAAGAGAGCATGGAGGAGAAGAGATGATTGAGGTTTCTGCCGAAGGTGCCGTTAAAGGAGCGTAAATGACAAGTGTTGACATCATACCTAAAATCATCACTGTCTTGATGAGTATGTCTGATATTGGTGATCGTGATGATGAAGGGAATGAGAGAGAGGAACAATCGAAATCTTGAGGAGACCATATTGTGTCTTTGGTTCTCTTAATTTGCTCTGGCAGATAGTACCTTAATCATCTCTGTCTTACTATCTACAGACGCACATATATAGGTCAACTTTCAATATATATATATATATCAGGCCGGATCTGAAGTGCACGTCCGCATTTTGTTAAAGTGCGCACGGTCCTCGTGTTGCCATCTGCACCGTCCGCTTCCTCTCGCTTTCTCTTCCCGCTACTCGGAGATGGTGACACGTGGCCGTCCGCACTTTAACAAAGTGCGCACGGTGCGCTCTAGATCCAAACTTTATATATATATGTATATAGGGATTGTCTGTTAACTAGTCGGTATGTTATACCGATCAGTTTTTAGAGAAGGAAGCAGGGGCCTAGTAGGGGAGGGGGCTTGATTTATGGTTGGGATTTCTGCACATGGGGTACAAATCTGCATACCAGAATTTTTCACATATATATACATATAGTCCGTTTCAGAAGCGGAGGTCTGTTTTTAGCTAAGGAACGAATTTCATTATTTGACCCACTTTACGATCATTTTTTCTCATCTTAACCGTTCAGATTTTAGGTATATATGTGTAGATCATATCTACAAATTTTCAGCCAAATTGATAATCTTTAAGGCGTTCAAAGCTGTGATTTAGAGTTATGGTTCAAGAGGAACAACTCGGATTGTTTCATTGATTTGAACGTCTTAACGATTATCAATTTAGCTGAAAATTGGTAGAGATGATCTACACATATATAGTTAGAATCTGAACGGTTAAGATGAGAAAATATGATCTAAAAGTTTGTCAAATAATGAAATCTGTTTCTTAGCTAAGGGCCACTTTATATATATATATATATATATATATATATATATATATATATATATATATATAACTTTCAATATGCTTGTGGAGCTGGATTGGAGTCACTACTAAGTAATTGATCGAGACAATAAAATGCAGTTAACAAAGATTAGACTGGTTCACACAGCCATTAACGTGCCGTCCATCAAGCCCTATTATTGTTTTTGGTCAACTTTGATATATAGTTTACATATATATAGTTGAACTTGTATAATATATTCGGCTTAGCCTAACTTGAGGTATATGTACATTCCGTCCCTTCCATCGTTTCATTGATTTATTATTCAAACAGGAAGAAAAGCATACACTTACACATTTCAATTCGTTGATCTTTTGTATAAGCAATCCATTTATGAATTACTCCAACTAGCATCATCGTGTCGGGAGCCATTATTATACAGAAACCGTGAATTGGAGGTGATAATTCTACGCTAATTAGTTGATGTGAATCAAACAATGAAAGATTTAGTATTAAGAAAACGTCCTCATAAATCCAAACTAAATGAAAAACTATCCAAGATCAGTAAGACAGAGAATGAGGTACAAATAGCAACATATATAGAAACCACGATTGGCACGAGAGTACTGATGACCATCCGAGATGTACTTCCGATTCCTGCAAATTATTGAAAACCTCATCGTCAATTCTAATCAACTTGCATGCAAAGAAATTCACCATGCAATCTGGTTCAGTAGTACTAGTACGTTTGAGAATACTTCCTTTAGAGTTTTTTTTCCTCATACTTTCTTTACATTGAAAAACAAGAACATAGCCCAAGAGAAAAACAAGAACATAGGAGGGGGACTAGGCCAAACCAATCCCACAATGAAGAAACAAATAAGGGAAACAAAATTGAGACTTTACAAAGTCTTTTAGGAACCAAACTAAAATTCGAAAACTTTTCATCAGAGTCTATAATTTGGCATTGCAGACAGGTTAAAACCAAACGAAGCAGAAAGAAACTGCGGGAGGTGGCTCCACCAAACATAACCACCATGAAGAGCTCCATTGTTTGCCAGCTTGTCAGCCACAACATTACATGTTGGTGCCGAATTTTAACACCATCAGGTCAACGGAAGTTCCGTTGACGTCCAACGTGTAAAGTGGTGGGGTTGTTCTCATGTAGTGGATCTATCTTCCGCTACGGTTGGTTTGCCCACAAGCATGGTCGTGGTCATCCATCTCTGATCATTGGTGGTACTCCTCGACGGTTTAGGATCGCGTCTTGGTGGTCCATCACATGTGGCTAGAGGAATGACCTTGATGATCTTGTGCATCTGACTTCCTTTAATGAGATTGGACTCTTGATCGTGGACATCAACTCTCCTGTTGAGCAGGGATGATTGATCATGTGGCCTTCGACATCCTTCACTCGATGGTGAGCTCTTTACACTCGATGGTGAGCTTCATTCACTTGATGGTGAGCTTCATTCACTTGATGGTGAGCTTTCTGCACTTCTTTGGTTGATGCACTTTCTTCTTCATTTGGGGGCTTCCTTCATTGGATGATGAGCTTTCACGCTCATTTGTTGGGTGACGCTCTTTACTGGATGATGAGCTCTCACACTTCTTTGTTAGGTGAAACTAATATTCTCTCCTTGGACTTCGTCCACACGGCTTGGGCTCACTTCATTAGGTGATAGATTTCCTACACTTGAGAGTGGTGCCCTTCCTCCTTTGTTGGATAAAGCCCATGCTCTCCTCTTGAAATTCCTCCATTGAACGAAATTAGGGTAATTCGTCGGCTAAGGTTAAATAAAAAAATAAATAACTATAGCCGACGAATTACCCTAATTTCGTCAACTAAAGTTAAATAAATAACTATAGCCGACAAAATTTATTAAAATTCGTCGACTAAAGTTAATTCAAATTTTTTGGCAGGAATTTTAAAAATTTTGAATTTTTTCGACTAAAATTTTGAACTTTAGCCGACGAAATTAGGGTATTTCGTCGGCTAAAGTTCAAAATTTTCTATATTTTTCAATTTTCTCCTCCTCCTCCTACTCCTCCTCCTTCTCCTTCAGCGACAACAACGTACTCCTCCTCCTCCTTCCTCCTTCTCCTTCCTCCTCTTTCTCCTTCTCCTCCTCCTTCCTCCTCTAAATCCTTCTCCTCCTCTAACTCTTTCTCCTCCTCCTCCTCCTCCTCCTCCTCCTCCTCCTTCTCATCTCCCTCTCCTAGCCTATCTATTCCGATCTCCTCCTCTCTCCTCCTCCTATAGCTGGCCTCCTCCTCCACCCTCCAACACCGGTGTAAAAACGAAAAAGAAGAAAAAAAATTTAATCACAAATACAAGAAATAAAAAAATTAAAATAACTATAGCTGAAGAATTTTAAGGTAATTTGTCGGCTAAAGTTAAAAAAAATAACAATAATTATAACCGACGAATTTTATAAATAAAATAACTATAGCCGACGAATTTTAATAAAAATCGTCGGCTAAAATTAAATAAATAAAATAAAAATAATAGATATAGTCGACGAAAATTTATTAAAATTCGTCGGCTAAAGTCCAAAAATTCGTCGGTTAAAGTCCAGATTTTAAGCGACGAAAAATTTGTCGTCGGCTAAATAAATGACTTTAGATGATGATGAATAGTAATTTCATCGGCTAAAGTCTTGACCGACGAATTTTTCCCAACGACTTCTTAGCTGATAAAATTTTATACTTAACCGATAAAATATTTTCGTCAGCTAAAATATTGATTTTGAAAGTGATTTTAGTCTTTCTTTTTCAAGTCAATAAATGTGATTTCTATCATATAACAGCCCATGGTTTCCGATCCGAAACTCGTGACTTCTGTTCATCTATCGAGTCTTAGCTTCCGTGTTTTTCAGTTCATTAGATCCCAATTTCTGTATTCCCCAAATCTCAAAACCCAATGTTCCAATTTCCTCCGCACCCAGTCAACTCAGTCTGAGATTATTGGCGTGTTATGGTCAATGTGTGCGATCCTTGTTGATGATCTCGTTTTCTCTGGTGATGTACTTGCCCAACGACGCCGATGCGACTTCTTCGTTTTGAATCGAAGCTGAGAGAACCTTCATCTGGTCGTCATCGTCCTCCTATCCCTATCCTGAAACGCAATCGCTTCATCATTCCAAAGAATTTGGTAATCTCCTCCCAATTTGACATCTATTACTTGGATCATGTGATTGAAGTTGAGGTCTCGTTTGTTTTGCCTACATCATCATTTGTCTGTTTTTCTTAATTGAATTTGAAGTTGAAGTTTAAAGTTTGAAGAATTAGTTTATATTTGGTTTTTGGACTGGTGATTCTGAACTAGATGAGTTGGATTTCAAATTGATTATGTGGCTCCATGTGTTGGTGTTATACACTTTGGAAGACGTTTCCGTGTTATCTAATTTAGAAGATTGAACTGTGTATGCAATTGGAATGAATGATTGGTGATGTTGTTGTCAATCTTTGAACCTTGCTGTTTGAAATGAAGAATTTTGAAGTAGATTTAAGTGTTAAGGTTGGTATAATAGTAGGTGTTGGCAACAAGCTTCTGTGAATGAGGATTTGGATATAAATTATGGTATTAGGTTGTTGAGTTCTCTTGTGATACAGTGTTATGTGAAGGAATTGGCATGATTATTTTGGATTATGGATTGGATCTCTAGCTCTAGTGTGAAGCAATTTTATATTTTCTTTTTGGTCTAGTGATTTGACTTGGCAAGTTGAACTATAAATTGGTTATATGGCTCTGTGTGTTGGATGTGTTATGTTTGGAGGAGGTTTCCATAATTGATGAGGAATTTGGAATTAGCTATGGAATTTATTGTGCCTACTTTTTTTGGTGTGGGATGTTATTCTGTAACTTCTGATGCAAATTAGAGAGTTACAAGTTGGTTATGAGCTGCTGGACTGCTTATCCATTTTCAAAGTCACATTTCAAAGTAGTTTGTGCAAGTGCATTCACATTGTTATTGGTAGTGTGCAGGTATATTTCAGAAATATTTGAGACAGTTACAAATTCAGCCTTATTCATTTAAGTTTTCCAGTCACATATGAAGAAATTTGAGTTTCAAATGAAGAGATTTTCAGTTTATATAATTAGCTGGTATGTTACTGGAGTTATTGTTCATACTATTACACTACTGTCAATGTTGTTCTTCCAGCAAGCTCTCTCTGTTGTCCTATAAAACTACTGCAAATCAAGATGAAAGCTGGAGTTTCTAATCATCATGTTGGGATTATGAATTGGATGTTATCTTGAAATAGGCCTAGCTATGTATTTCTCCAACCATTATGCTTGGCTTGTGACCAACATATGGTTGAGGAATGGTGTTAGGATTAAAGGAGTAAATAGTACATGGTAGTTATGTCATTTTGTTATATCAACCTAGCTATATATACCCTTTGTATCTTACATTTTCTCTCTAAAAGAATAGCAACCATGTAGTACTAAGTTCTTTTGCGTTTTACATTTCAGTCTTCCTATCAAAAAGATCTGTCAGTATTAACTTCAACCCAAAGGGCAGGAGGAAGCTGCCAAAGTAGCCGTATGTATTGAGGAGCAGTTGGCCGCATTGAAGATAACCCCAATAAACCAAAAATTTGTCAGTGTTGGGGAGAAACGGATCTCCCAAAAATAAGAGCATGCAGACTCCTTATTTCCTTAATAGATTGAAGAACAGACTGCTTAAAATTTGAATCGTTAAAGACCCCACCATCATGTTTCAAGCTATTACGCTTCATCCAAATGCTCCACAGAAGATTGCAAACAGCAATATACCAGATTAGGTTCGAAGAATAATTTAAAGGAGTAAGTAAATCAGATTGGAAAAAATCGATGAGATTCGAACCTGGCCTCATAGCAAGTCTGAAAAGGGAGAATAACCAAGACCATATTGTTGACACCTTTTCACAATCCAAGAAGAGATGTTGAATTGATTCAGACCCGTTCAAACAAAAGTAGCACAGTGAGCAAAGAGTGAACCCCCTTCTCTGCAATATATCTTCTGTTGGAATCCTATTAGATAGAACCTTCTAAGAGACTAAAGTCTTTCGAGGTTGAATGGCACTATGCCAAATCCGGCGCCCCCAAACTGTTGGTTGTTGCGCACCACGAAACCTTACATCCAAAATATCATAAGCATGTTTAGATGTAAAGAGTACCTGACCTAGAAGTCGCCCAAACCAGCCGATCCTTGCTTTCCTCAACTAAGAGAGGCATTAAGTTCCTCAGAAATCCCGGTCTCCCTTGCAAAAACACCGTCACATCATCTGCAAATAGCACATGAGGAGGAACTACTCTCATTGACGAAGTAATGCAACCGATTTTAGCCTGTGAGACCAAGGAAGTAATACCTCGGCTTAGGACCTCTTCTCAGACAGATCAGGAGTACACTGTACGAGTGCATGTACTACTGTTTGGTTGAAAGGAGTGGTTGCGTTTCCACTCGCAAACTTAACAAGAGGACCACCTGCTGCTGCTTCGCTTTCAGTTTTTCCATTAATGCCATGAGCCGTTGGTTGTACCCATCCACATCAGGTGAAGATATGTTCCGTTGCGTATAACTAAACACAGGAGGATTGATCTCGAGGATGCCATCCTTGGAGATATCAGAGTAGTGTAACTTGCTGTTGTCGTACGCTATAATCGCCTGCTTCTGATAAGGACACACTTTTGCACTAGCGCCATAAGCAAAACCGAGACAAGTACTGCATACATCTGCCGCAACATCTCCTCTGCATATACCGGTGGCGTAAACGTTGTCAGTGACATTTTCTACATAAGAAACACTGAGAAAGCCCTTACAGACTGGGTCACTAATGGTGTTGGTCAGATTTGAATTTGATAGAGCATGATTGAGGTTTTTCTGGTAGGTACTATAATCGGTGTAGTTAGCACTGTCGTCGAAACAATACATGTATTCAAAGGGTGGCTGAGAAAGAGCTCGAGTGATTATAAGTAAAAGATAGCAAGAAAGGAGCACTCCAAATCTTGACGATTCCATTAATGTGGAGCTAATGGGTGTAGCGCCATCCCGTATTCATCTCGCACATATGTTTGTGTGAAGCAATTCTGTCATAGAAAACGATTTCATGTCATAGAAAACAAAGAGTATCAGTATATATAGTAAGGGCGTTGTAGAGTATATATAGTAAGGATATAGCGATAATAGAGTGACAGTATATATAGTAAGGATACAACGATAATGAGGAAATGAGACTGAAAGTAAGGATTACCGCGTCACAAATCTGAAAGTGTTCAAGGATAATTGGACATGTATGTGTGTCTTGGTCCATGCTATGTATGTGGGCTTTATGGGTCCTAGTAGAGATATGATCCATGTACTAGTTTCCTAGTATGACTATGTAAAGTCTCTATATAAAGGGCTCCTATCATATGAATAAATAACAAGGAGCTGATTCTCTATTCCTAATCATTATAGAGTTTCTCCTAGAACACGTTATCATGCACGTAGCTCTAAACCCCAAAAAGAGCAAGTAGGCCACCGAAAAATTTTTGTCGTGCGCCCGCCTGTGCACTGCGCGCGCACCACCACTGCGCACCTCCTGTGCACCGCTGGGCACCCCCCTGTGCACATGCGCACCAATAAACCCTAAAATCTGCCTCAGGTTTCAAACGCCAATATCGACAGAAAAATTTCCGAATTGGCTTTCGTCACCAACATAGAAGTTGAAGATATTGATCATACGCTTCCAACGCCGCGCCGCTGGTCTCACCCCAAGAACCGGCCGGAAAGGAACCTAACCGGCCGCCGGAATCCACAGACCGGCCGAAATATTCAAGCAACCGGTTCGGGAACTTTCAGAACTCCGATTTCAGCGAAATTTGGAAAGGTTATGCACAAGGATGTCAGGATCCTTCAGACAAAAGGAAATCCCCAGAACCGGAGCAAAAGTGGGTAAACCTATCCTCGCAATGACTTCAACGCGTATAGGAATCACTTTTCCTTGAGGAAAACGGGTTGTATTCCTAAATTCTCTTTGAATCCTTCATATGGTTGATGTTTTTCAACGATTTGCTACTGTTTTATGGCAAGATTAACTATCCATATGATTTTCATGTGTTTCATGGCCTTCACCTGCGACAATTCATGATGGAATTGCGCGAACGATCGCCGAACGCGTATGGACTTGAGCATGGAAGCTTGGAGCAGCTTATATAAATGCAGTCTATTTGACAGACTAGCAAGTAAGCTTTATGTTTTCTGTAATTTCAAGTTCAATAAACTCGGGGAGGATAAAATCGGTTCCTCCCTTTCTCCCATCTCCTTCTATGTTTGGTATTTGGTGAGTGCAGGTTTTGAAAATCTCGGAACTAAGAATGTTCCTGGGTCCACGTTGTCTGGTATCTAACGCCGGGTTTATTTTGATTAAAATGGTCGCTTGTTAGCACCCGCGTTGTTGGACAACGTTCAAACGGGTTGTTAGTATCAATCTGAAGGACAATGTAAACCAATAAAGCATTGTTTTATGACCTCTATCGAGTCTCATCACAGCTTGGTTTTGTATGCAAGACAATGTAACATTCTGCTCATTTGAGTTTTGACATACTTAATGTCGAGATTTCACATCTCACGCGCTCCCATTTGAGGTTTGAGACGCCATTGACATGTGCCAACGGGTATAAAGTCATGTTGTGCAATTAGTCTCGTGGCTTGATTACCACTGGTTTGACTACGTTGTCAATGATACACTTTGTGGCATTGTCTAGAAGAGAGGGGGAGGCACAGCCAACCATAGTGGTGGTGTTCCCGGCCTAGAATCCTAGACACCAAACTTGTCAAAACAAATCACGCCAGCTTAGAACAATAAAACAGTTGTGGATCTCAAGATCACCGGTTTCAAGGATTGTCGAGCTAATTCGTAAGTCGTGAATGCATACAAAGAATGTACAAAGAGTGTACGGGAAATCAAACATGAATGTCATCCTAATGATCGTGAACTTCACCGTTTTCGGATCTAACTCTGGAAGCCTCTGACATTGACGTCATTGAGGAACTACGTTTGATCTTCTTTCCAAGCAATATGTAATTTGAGACATCGATGAAATCGTTGGCACAATGTCGAAGAATTTTTCATGTTGGATTGAAAGTATTCTTTCATTTTCTACTATGGTTCGACACCACGCTTAAAAGCTTGACATGACTACGCCGCTCTATGTCTTTCACAAAGACATGAGACGTCGGCATGGCATCCTCACGTAGGAGTGCGCGTGTTTGTGGCTCATATTCCCCCCTATGTCGTCTTCCCATGGACGTTTAGACTTATGATGCCTTCTCACTGCTGCCTCGATACGTTGCCTTTGGCCTGAGAGTAGTACTACAGTGTCATATTGAAGTTTGAAGCTTCATCATGTCAAAATCTGCGAACACAGCAAATCTGTCCCTTTCTGGGCAGTAACTTCGTCTGAGCATTGTGCACAGATCCGGATGAACTAGAACGCAAACCATATATCACTGGAAAGCTCTCTGAGTCTAGTTTCCAACGGTTTTCGTGGTTCGTTCATATCCATCATGACGTGAGAGTTATGGCTGTTCCAGTGCGCAAAGGTCATGCTGCACGGAAATTGAATTGCACTTTGGATTGCATCTAGTTTTGCATCTTCCCAAATAGATTATTGGTGACTCTTTGATTTTGTATCTACTTTTTTAAGGTGGATACATCTCATAGAGACACTGAGTGTAACGCAGATAGTGGACTTATTCATGAGATTAGGAACCAACACCTTATTCGGCCGGCCCTAATTCGAATTTTGTGTCTTGGGATCTCTTGTGAATAAGATGATTGGATCATCACCGGTGACACGGGTGAACTTAATTGTTGATGCCTTATGGCACCATGATCCAAGTCACATATGCCCTCCATGTGTTGAGAGGCAAACGAACCTTGATATGTTTAAGAACATACACGTCAACGTGGTAAGAATGGTGTGAACTTTTGTGTATACTTCTCATGAGTGCTAATGAGAGGGCATCATGAAGAGAAGCATGAGTCAATCTAGTGGACTATATGTCACTATGATTCAATGATCGAATCTTATGATGGATTTTGGAACATTGACTCAAACAAGCTAGGCTATGACACAATGTGCCAAATTGCACCGCCATAGTGTCTAATGATGAGTTGTGTGGGATGAATAAATTCTTAGGTTGGATATGAGTCTCCACCTAAAGTTTGGTTATGTTTACTCCTTGACATACGATCTCTTTGTCACTTTGAGACTGTCTTCCCGCCGTTAGGGGGAGATATGACGTGAATTGTCGTGGTTTGTCACCACTAAGTCTCATTTTGATTGCTTAGAGGAAAGTGACGAGATCAATGATGCATATATGTCTGTAAGGAATGATGTCCTATCAAGAGGACATGGCGCGACCAAATGAGGTGGTCTTGACGCCATCACCATGCCAAGTGTTGGGACTGATTCCGAGTACTGCTTCGGCTGCCGAGTATCAGTTTTTTGAGCACTGTGGTGGGGTGATGTGACGCCATAATATGGAAACATGGTGTCACAGACTCACACGCCTTGTGGCTCCCCAGTGGTTAGGGTGAGGCCCTTAGGTTCGATAACTACTCGCACTAGAGAGAAAACGAGATTGGCATGACTTGATCCATTGATCAATGATACTCAAATCCGTCTCATGGAGTCTGAACTCTATAAAGTATTACACTAGTGTACATAGTGTACATGAGGACGTGGAATGATGAGTCTATCGAACCGCACTTTGTTGATGAACATAGTTGATTGGCCTAATGGAAAGATTCGATCCAGAACAATGAGATAGGTCCTTGGGCAGGTGATGCCGACACCGCAAGTGTAAACCCTGTCACGCACTGAGATCGACTACGATGAGATACGCTCTCGTAATGGATGTCATTGCACTCCACTACTTTGTCAGTTTAGTAGTTTCCGAAAAACTGAGCATGCAGCCTATGAATGTGGTCATAGTAACATCTCTATGGGATTAGAGATATGTATGAAGGTCTTGAAGAGACTTCATTCACCCAAATCAAGTGGAGCATGCGTTTGCAAGAGATTGAGACGCTTACTATATAACTCCTTGATTTGGAAGGGATATATAACTCCTTGATTTCCAAGACACAAACTTTGGGTCTAGATGAGGTTTTGCTGGGTGTTGGAGTCGAGGAGGTCTCTGGCCTTCAATTTCACGTACAAAAAAATTTCAGATAAGCCCACTACTGTATGTGAGCTCACTGCAGCTTCCTAGCTCATCAGGAATTAGACCTGTAAATGAATCGAATCTGGACCGGATCGACCTAGATCTAGATCCGTAATAGAAACTTTAGATCCGGATCCGACCCATTACCCGTCGGATCTTTAATAACTCGATCCAAATCCGGATCCGGCAGGTTAATAGATACCCGACCCGTTAATCCGATCTGTTTATAATAATAAATATTTTAAATTTTAATAATAATTTCATAGTTTTATCATAAAACTGTGATAAAATTTTTTATGAAAATAAAGATTTGCATCAAAAGTTGAATTACATGCCTAAAATACTCATTAGCGGTACACTAATAGAATTAAAATATTTCACTTCCAATATTTTTTAGCATAGATACATAGACATTAACGATCTTGAGCTTCATCATCAAATCATATTTTAGAGACAATTTTGATATGAATGTTTAGATTATCTAGATAATTATAATATTATTTAATATTTATTAATAATATTATATTTATAAATATATTAATTAATTATTTTAAACGTATCTGGGTCCTTAACGGATCGGATCAACTAAGATCTGGATCCGATCCGTTTAGTAAACGGGTTAACGAATGTGGGTCCTTAATGGATCAACGGATCAAATTTTCGATCCAAACCCTTTTAAAAGCCAAGAATCCGGAACGGGTCTGGATAAGATCCAGTCCATTTACAAGTCTATCTATAATTGAACCCACCAAGCTTATTAACCCATATTCAAGTTTATTAACCTCAATATACTCTCGATTTAAGTTTATTAACCCTAGAATACTCCATATCGAAGTTTATTAACCCTAGTATACTCCCGATCTAAGTTTATTAACCCCAGTATACTCCAAATCTAAGTTTATTAACCCCAGTATACTTTAAATCAAAGTTTTTAAACCCAGTATACTTCATATTTAAGTTTATTAACGCTAGTATACTCAAGATTTCGACAAAAGATAATTTCCAGTCACCGATGATTTTTCGGCGACCGGTGACCCGAGTCTGGTGACCGAAGTCCAGCGACCAGAGTCCATGAGCAGGGGCAGAACCAGGATTTGAATCTTGGAGGGTTGACATGTAGAACAAGAGAGTATAGAGGATAGTAATATTATATTTTAACAGGTTTTACATACATTATTAAGTTTATTAATTTAAGAATTATTTTATGATTAATTAGACGTTAATGATGATTTTTAGCAAATTCTAAGCAACATTTACATATTTCTCTCTATAAATTAGGTGTAATAAGTATATATTAAGTATTATTAGTTCTAAATTTTCAACTTTAATTGCTTTTTACTTGTTTTAGTCATTGATTTGGGGGTTGAGTGATTAAATTAGAACTAAATGTCATCATTTGTAAGAGAATTTATAGCAAATATGACAGGTTTGGAAAATGTTGACAGGGATCCAGACCCCTTCAAGGAGCAATGTAGCTCTGCCCCTGTCCATGAGTGTCCGGTTATGTCATTTCTCTTCAAATTTTTCACTTTCTATACATGTTTAAGGAGTGAGGACAAAATAGTCCTTAAATAATAATATGTGTGAAGACTTTAAGAAAAGATTTATTCATTTGGACATAAGTAATAACACTTTATATTTAAATGGAGTAATGACCTATGTGCTAGTTGAATCTGGATGATCCTGATGTGATCTTTATGTTTTAAGTATGAGATTATAGACACTATATACATCAAATTAGTTCATTAGTCGATCATTAATTTGGTCACAATATATGCGTACTTAAACGCGCAAAATACGTCTTCAAGCTAGCTACGCGTACAACCAGTAAAAAATTATAAAACTTCTCCAACCAAACTAATTTAGTTTCCAGATTGACCTAAAGAAAAAGATGATACAGAAGCTAGCTGCCAAACGTAGGGGTTAGAATTACAGTTGGATTAACAAAAGAAAAATGATCCAACAAACGTAGCCTATACGGAGAATCGAACTAGCGAGGAAATAATAGTTTGGGAAATGAAGCCTCATTTCTTGATTTCTGATTATAAGAATATGATTTTTTGGAATCATCTGAGCCCATGAGCGCTGCCATATCAAATCCGTTAATCACAAAAAGGGTCGGTTCTGATAGTTTAGGGAGACTAGGAGAATCGCTTGTGAGCATTTGAATAACTGAAGTCATGGTTGGCCTATCAGCCATATTATGCTGAAGACATAACAATCCAATGTGGATGCATCTCATTATGTCAGTGTTTGAAACAGCAGGCATTAAGGTTGAATCTATTAAGTTTGAAGCTGTGCCTTCCCTCCAATTTCTCCACGCCTGTACAGTTTGAATATGAGAAACAAGTTTAGAGATTAGTCATTGTATTTCAATTGCATCACAAATTATTACTTGCTGAAACTTATAAAAAAGCATATTTTCTTCACTTACCGAGCTTACAAGATCCTCGTCATTCCCATCACCATGATGGGAAGAATTGATATTTTGTCCACTTATTATCTCCAAGAGTAGAACTCCAAAGCTATAGACATCAGATTTAACAGAAAATTGCCCTCGCATTGCATACTCAGGAGCCATATATCCGCTACATATCAACATGATAGATAATGTTAACTTGCGTCCTTACCTGGATGAAAACGTTTCATGTTTCTGTTCATATATACAAGACTGTTGCCTTCTCTTTCTTGTCAACTTATGCACACACAAAATGTACAGATAGAAGGTATATATATAGATTAGTTAGCACTTACTATGTTCCTACAATTCGATGCGTTTCGCCTTGTCTTTGATCAAGTTTAACCAACTTTGCCATGCCAAAATCAGAAATCTTCGGGTTCAGTTCTGCATCCAGCAAAATGTTGCTAGCTTTGAGATCACGATGAATGATCCTAAGACGAGAATCTTCATGAAGGTAAAGAAGTCCTCTGGCAATTCCTACTATGACTTTGTACCGACTATCCCAATCAAAATGAAAGCGCTTGGTTGGATCTACATGTTATGCAAAAGTATAATTGAGTCTATGCTTGTTGTTAACAGTACTTTTGGAAGCAGACAGTGCACATCTGTGAACCCCATGATATAGTTTTGTTATAAACTTATTTAAGAAGGAAAAACAAAAATTTGACCATACCAAATATAAATTGATCGAGGCTTGCGTTAGGGAGAAACTCATAAACAAGAAGCCGCTCATTTCCTTCCATACTGAAACCTAGGAGCTTAACCAAATTGCGATGCTGAAGCCTTGCCACTAACAACACCTCATTCTTGAATTCTTCATCTCCTTGTTTAGAATCAGTAGAAAGCCTTTTCACTGCTATATACTCTTTACTGAAAAGTCTACCCTGCATGCATTCAATTAGTAAATACAAATGTTATGCTGATTTATTACACATATATTTTATCTAACAATTCAGGCTATGATGTTTTCTTAATTACCTTATAGACAACACCAAATCCACCTCGTCCAAGTTTATTTTCATCTGAGAAGTTATTTGTAGCATCCTTAATAGAGCCAAAGTCGAACTGCAAGGCTTCTGCACTTCCAATTTCATCTGAGGAACCTTTAAGAAACATTTATTAAGTTCATTAATGGTCAATATTTTGCATCTTTTATTGCACGTAAGTGCTAATATAGAAGTTCTAAACTTAATTAATATATTAATTCATTTCGACTTAATTACCTCCAAGTTTTTTCTTTGTCTTCCTCATTCTCAGGAAAATGCAGATGGATACAATCACTGCTAGAGAAGCAACGATAGCCACAACAATAACAATAATTGTCCGAAATGGATTAGTTCGCTTATTTCCTGCAAAAATTATCACCATAATTAGATGGGAGTGTTTATGAGAAAATATAAATTGACAGAAAATCTAAGAAGAACAAAGATTTATGTAGTTCACCCCAAAACAAAAGGTTACGCCCACGGGCGGAAATGATGATGAGATTCACTAATATCAAAATGAGATTAAAAGATGTTAACACTCAAACCTAAGAACCCTATTACACCTCAAAATACACTCACCGAACACAAACACCAAATAGAAGAACTCTCTATAGAGCCCTATATTTCTGTCTCTCTCATCTTAATTAGTGACATAAAGCATATATTTATAGTGCATAAACAAAACCCTAACCTAATAGGATCAGGTTGGTCATATGAGTCTACCAAAAGATAATTTGTTTATTAATTTAAGCCACAAACAGGGAGTACGTAATATTGACACCAATCCTTTGCTTATTGATTAACATTCTGAAAGTGTTGATAATTCATAATTGATATAGTATGCATTTAGGACTAAACAGCACTCATTTTGTCCCTTAAATTCAGTGTTATAAAGAGATTCGTAGTGGTGTTTACAGTTTACCTGCTCAATAACACAGTAAGGAAATTTCCAAGAGAACATAGGTCTACACATACCTACTCCTGATGGAACTGTGGTATTAGATGGTAAAGGACTATAAGGAGGTAAAGGAACCGCGACCCCCTTGGTTTCCTCTAATTCTACGAAGGGGGAAACCTCGAACCTGAAGTCACAACTGGGTGTTTGAATCCCCCCTCCAATACTCCAATAAAATGTTTTCTTTGCTCCAACAATTTCATCCAAGCAACTCTTGCAGTTTTTCTCCGTCAAATCCGGTGTGCACTGCGCGAGTGCATATATCGTTTTATTAACCACTGAAGCATTTACACTTCCAGATGCAAACTTAAGCTCATCACCGCCGGCCGCGGCTTCATTCGTCAAACTCCCCATCAGCGCAGTGAACCGTTGATTGAACTCCTCGACTGCATCTAACGACGATGAAAGGTTGTTTAGGTTATAGAAGATCAAAGCAGGACTAGACTCCATGACGCCGTACAGGGAGCGATTTGAGTAGCGTAAAGTGCAGTTCTCAAAGTACCCAAGTGCCTCCTTCTGGTTAGGGCAAGACTTTGTGAGGATATATGTAGCGTCACTAAGGCATTTGCCACAAGCATCCACCTTCGCATCTCCTCTACAAACTCCGGTGGCGTAAACTTGTTCGTCTTCTGAGATTTTGCAAGAGCTGTAAAACCCGGTGCCGTTTCTGTTGGAGATGAGAGAGCTGAGCATGCCGTTGAGGTTTGTCTGGTAGACATTACCATTGGTGTAGTTGCCCCTGTCGTTGTAACAGAAGTTGGTGTTACCATTGAGAGACAGATCAAGTGCTTCAGTAGAGATGATGATGATCAGTAACAGATGAAGTGCTTGTATAGAAAGGAATGATTCAAAAATCGTGGAAACCATATTACTCCATTGCTTGGTGACAAATGAAGCAAATCTATATACAGGATTACAGATTGCCATAAAGTAATTGATTAATATGATGCAGCTTTCATATAGAGCATGTATTATCACTCTAAGTTTGTAGCTCTATGCATAATTTTTTATGAAAAGATCAAAACAAGAGAATATCTTCAACCGAATATAGATAAGATCGGGGTTGAGTGAGTATGAGGACAAGGCCGGCAGAGAATAATTTCGGACAAGTTTCCACGGCATTAGGCCACATTGGAATTTCTCTTGAAAGTATTTGTTAAAAGCCCAATTTAATTATAGTCTAATGCTAGAACTCGAATTAGGATTATAGATATTACGGTTATCACCCAAGTCGTTTTGCCCAATTCATAGACGGAATCAGATTAATACTGGAACAATTCACTTGATGCCTAAATCGAGTACATAAATATATGTATATAATTATATTTAAGCTAGTCTAAAGTCTAAACCATACCGTAAAGAAGATTATTGGCCCAAATCTCACTATATATGTAAACAAGCGAGGGCATGTATAAAGAAAACGTTAATAATTTACTTGACCAAAGTTGAGATAATAATATATGCAATCATGCATACTTAATTTGTTAAAGTAATTGTGAAACAAAGATTGGTTTGTTTTCTAAAATATTGGTTTGTTTGCATGCTTAATTAAGTTGTGACTAACGTTAAGAGTCTCCAGCTTTAGTTCACATATCCGATCCGAAACTAATATTGGAGGTTGAGAAAGAATTTATTTTTGTTCATTATGATTTATAAGAGTGAGGGATTGGAATGAAATCATTTTGTTAGACAACAACCGAAAACAGAACTAGGCTTACAGTTAGGTCTATGGAAGTCTAGGCTTTTTCTCCGACGTCAAATTCGGAATCTTCTGTATTGACTTATTGAATGGGCAGGCCACTTTGGATGATCGTCGACGATCACTTGCTCTTGATCACTGTCTTCAACTTCAAGTATAACAAGAATCATTCAACCTGGAAAAAGAACACTAACAACCTCCAAAATGTGGACAATTTACATACTTATCAACAATGCACAATCGCATGAAGTTAGTCTTTACGTAAGTTCAATTGATGCTGGTTCCCCAAAGAAACAAGAAGCCGCTCAAGATAACGATATGTGTCAAGTTCCATTTAACTTCAATGAAATGTCCACACGATGCAGCACATTATAACGAAACATTGCAGTACTTCTAGAGCACAAAATACAAATCATGCGTATACTACAAATAGTAAAGCAACAAAGGATGGCTATGATGATTGTAAGAGTCACCCTCTACATAATTAGCTCTTACATATAAAGCTAGACCAACTTTAGCATAGCAATATGAGTCTGGCTAGGAAAAGAAACTAAGCTCATCATGAATGAATTGAAAGTGAGAGCGATGAGATTCTAGCCTGCTGTATCCACTTTCACATGTATACATGAATCATTTGATCATGGAATGGAATGATGGGCCTACGTACTTCCCTACTTGGTCACCTATAACTAATTTGTGGCATGCAAATCCCACTTTGAACACTTCGCGCACTGGTATCATAAGTTGCAGCCCCAAATATCAAGCAGCAGAAACTTTCAATCATCAAAGTGCAAGACCAGTTCGCACACACCATTAGTGAAACTACACGAGTGTATTCCTTCATGTCATTATATATACCTGGTCTCTCGATCTCATAATATCTTTCATATATTCTCTCCATATTCTCTCCATCTCATCATATATATCTTTCATATATTCTCTCCATGGGGCCTTGTCTCTCGATCTCATAATATCTTTCATATATTCTCTCCATGGGGCCATAAGGTTTCAGGAGCACTTTCACTAATTGCTCGGTCGCAGCTTTTGCTTTTTGTTCATTACAAATTCCAGTTGCGCGTACCTTTTCTTTAAGTTTAATGTTTTTTTAATAGGATTAAACGGTCGCTCTCATGTCTTAATCATTAACGAAACCGTAGAATACAAGAGTAGTACATAAAGTATAAACTCATATTGCATAAACATCCTGAAATAATTTCAGGATTTAACAATACTATGCATCCTAAAAAGCATCATTTAGTAAAGAATGCATCATTGGTTACTCAATTTGCTTTACAATTTCAACGACATCTTGAAAAGACAATCCTCATGTAGAGCCATAAGTTACTACGTCTAACAGCTTTCCTAGCATATTGCCACTGGAATAGTACCAGTGACACTAAGTCTCATCCTGCCATTAGGAGGTTGCGACCATTTGACAAAGCAAGGAACTCGCCGCTCACCTAGAACAGACATGGTATGCAAGATACGCAAACCGAGACAAAACCCACACCTCCAAACCTGCATTAATTGGGTTAGGAATTATTGAAAACAGAAAATAAAAACCAACTAAAATACTAGCATAACTAACAAATAAAATAGAGCCCAAAGTGGGTCCATAACGAACCCTCAGGCCCAAACCGTACAAGGAGCCTTAGGACAAGCTCTTTTATTCTGAGGGAATTGGGTAGTCCAACAACCAGCCCAGATCATAGAGGGAAAGCCCATGACCCAGGCCCACCATTGCATCATCATCCCTGTCTCCTTCCTAGCAATGTCGTCGCCGCCGCGACCCCCACTGCATCTTAAATGCTGGTACTCCTCCAGGGATTCAAGATCTTTACCACCAATGCTCCAATATAGCAAGCCAAACAAAAGGAAGATAGGCCAAATTGCATTCGACCGAGATTGTGGTCGATGACAGTAGGGCTGGCAATGGTACCCAATTTCATTCCAACCAATTTATATACCAACCATACCAAATACGTTGGTATACCACCAAATTGGTACACGGTACATGATACCAACTTCAAATTATTGGTTAGTAGGTGCTACATGTTTTCTCTATACCATGGTATACTGTATCTACCAACTTATACTATATTAAATAATTTAATATAAAAAATATATATATCTTTAAATTTTCAATAGATTTACTGAAAAATAAAGCACTACTGTAAATTTTTCAATCGTTTTGAGAATTTATTACTTGTTAGTACTTTAGAAGTTTAGCTATTCGAACTTTGACATTCAGTTTGTGACTTTTTATTTGGTAATTTGGTTGAAGTTGTATAAGACTATGGATTTGTGTTGTTATTTATTGTTACTTATTTGGATTGGACCATTAAATTTTTGGATCATAAATATGTTGGTAGAAGCTCGTTACCAACCATACCAATTAGTTGGTATAAACTGTGAATTTTTCATACCAATCATATATTGGTTGGCACATGATATTGGAAAAATAAAGTTTGTATACCTACCAATCCAGCCCTAGATGACAGCGAACTAGATGATCCCGACTCCACCACCCCACCTTCTCGCTGCCCACCAGTCTTCTACCCTGATGCTGAATCACGTCGGAATCATCGACGCATGTAGACGAAGAGATGGGTGGAAACAACATCCTCTAACATCGAGAAGCCCGGATCCAATCGCCTCTCTCCAAATCTATAGCCTTCTGGCAAAAACTGAAACCTAATCCGCCTCCTACCATCAGAACAACCACCAGACTACCCTATCCGGCTGCATCCACAACGAAGGAGGCTAGAAGCCTGCGTCAGAGCGGTGAGCCACCGGACGGGAACACGAGATTGAAGGAAACCCTAGTTTCTAAAAGAGACTCGGTGAGCTTTTCCACCTTCTTTAAGTTTAATGTTCATTAGCCTTAAATTTAGTATTTTTATTCCCACTAATAAAATCAGATTTATAAATTTTTACTAGCCAAATTACACAACAAAAAGACAATTATATCATTCATGAATTAAGTAAACTACATTAGTCAATTATAAGAGTCTATAATTAAATAAAGATTCTATGACCGGATTCCGACTACTGATGATCGTCCACCGGACTTCGATGACCGTTGATTGGACTCCGATGACAGTTAACCGATCTACGGTGACCTTTGACCAGTATGTCTTCTACTGCCCCTAATATGTCGCATACTACCCCTAATATGTCTTTTACTACTCCCAGTATGGTGTCTATTTACCCCAATATGACGTCTACTAACCCTAATATGTCATCTAGATTCCTTCACACTCTTATTATGTCGTCTAGATTCTTTCACACTCTTAACCTTCTGCTTATCCTCCACAGACTTCTTCCACCCAGAATCCTTGTCCAAAAGCGAGTGCTCTTTCCTCTCATAATACCTACTCTCATCATTCCTCTGACTAATTATCATTCCCTCCTCAATCTCATCAACATTTGCTTCTGTAACTTATGGCTTCAGCTTAAGCGCATCTCTTATTCTCTTAAGTTCTCCATCTGTTTCTCCTTCCTAGCTGCAATTTGGTGGGTCTGTGTATCCGAAACCCTGTTTGAAATATACAGTAAGTGTCAACCAATATACCATAACCAAGCATATCTCAATCAGTATACCACAAGAGTTGAAAAATTAAAATGCTTCAATAATAACAAAGACTGCTAATTTTTAGATTACACATGCTACTTAAGCTATCGAAAACCGAAAACATACTCTAAATTACTTCTAAGATCATTAAAAGGATACAAAAACACCAAAAACAGATTAATCTTCCAACTAATCTTCCAATTACACATGGTACTAGCTATCAAAAATCGAAAACATGCTTCAATCTACTTGTAACATCATTAGGCTATTCGAAAACACCGAAAACAGATTAGTTAATCCTCCAGCTAAGCACTACAATGATAACCAGAAAAACAAAACGAGATTAGATTATTGAGGAGAGTGAATCTCTCCTACTACTTATCTCCTCCGAGAACAATGGCAGTCTGCCCACCCGTCCCCATGCGGCGGCGGCTTCGAGAGTCCACCTCGCCTCAGCGACCTTCTCATCGTCGATGAATCACTTATCGGTCAGCTTCTTTTCCAGCACAACAAGCTTGAGCTTCATCTGGCACTTGCGGTCATGCTCGAGGATGTAACGGTTGGGCTTATTGGAGACGCTGCCCGTCAGCGTTGCTGATATTAGATTTGATGAAGAACTTGTTCGTCTGGATGTAGCCATTGGTTCCAGACCCTCAAGGAGTCCGTAACCCTATTCTGTTGTACATATCAGAATCGGAATCTGATTTTTGGCGGCGAAACCCTAGATGATGATATTCGAGAAGAGAAATAGAAAAGCGCTACGAGAGGTGTGCCTCTCTCTTTTACCGGTGACGAAGCAGTACGCGGCGACGCAAAGCAGTTCATTGACGAAGCAGAAAGTGTCTCTCAACTAGGCTTGGATGACGACGTCGGCGACTTGCGGGCGAAATTCCGATCGGTTGGTTTAAACTTTAAAGAGAGATCTAATATGAAAAGATGACGAGGACAGAGAAAGAAGTAATTTAGGAATGGAGGGTAGTATGGTAAACGAAATATGTGAAATTTTGAAAATATGATTAATGTTAAAGGAAATACGTTGCCTGCTAAGTGACGAAATAAAAATAATAAAATTAAAAATAATAAATCAATCAGCCATTATTAAGCTTTCTATCTGGTCTCATAAGCCAAAGAAAAAAACCCAGAATGGTTCTTCTTCCCCTCTGCAGTGGTCTATATATTCAAGACAACCACCAACACAGCAAAGCAGTGCTCATCTCCAAAACTGCTTACCCGACGCCCCTACTTCATTTTCCCTGTTAATGTTTTCTCTGTGTGATTGTGTGCTTGATTTATTATTATTTTTTATATTTTGATATCATTTATCTGCTTCAGAATCGAAGGTCACACGGAAGAAGTGGAGTGCGAGCACAACCTCGAAAGGCCAGCAGCCCTACTGACTCGCTGCGACCCACTGCCTTAACTACAGCTCTTGTCCACCGTCCAAGATCGGACCTGAAACGTCCTTACACGCCGTCACCTCCATGAGAACCGTCTGCCTAGCCTCGACCGCGCATCCTTGCCCAGTGCAAGTCTGCACACATGATCGAACCAACCCAGCCCCTCGCCGAACCACCGATCTGGCTTCCCTTTTATTTTTGATCCGACAGCGAGCGCACCAGGCCAACTCATGTGCCCAGACCTCGATAGCAACCGGCGTTCCCAGTCCAGATCTAACACCGTCAGGACAAGCCCAGATTTGGACACCACACAACCCGAGTCGACAAACCCTGATCTCGTCCGATCCGGCGCACCTCAATCGACAACAGAAAAGGAATTTTATGTACACTTTTTTACCTCACTGCAATTTTCTAAACTTACAATGTGGTAAGTACTATTGATTATATACTGTTTGACTAGAGTTAAAATGGTAAAAATGTGAGATCATATTTACTGTATGATTATTTATTGTTTTACAATAACATCATTTATTATTTACTGTTTTTGGTCAATCAAAATTAAATATATATGATTAAATATGACAAATCATATAACTTTGTTATTTTCGGTTGCATGTGATAAACCAATTATGCATGACACAACGATCAAAATGTCAATTATGGTGGCAACCCAATCAAAATATTGCCAGAGCAACTGATTTATATGTAGTCTATTTGACAAACTAATAAGTATGTTTTAATTTCAAGTTCCCATTTTTGTTAAATTTTATTCATGTTTAAGCATGTTACATGAATTATTTGACGATTATTGTGACATGTTATAATATATGTTATGGTTATATGACATTAAATTATTTTATTATCATATCATATAAATTGTGTTGCTATAGACTAGAAAATTTGTAGCATTGAAATGACAAACTTTTGATAAAGCATCGAAAGAAAATGTGACCCCTATGAAATTTAGTCTTCAAATCTAATTCATATATATTGGAAATTAATTACGTGGAAGTCTTTATGACGGTGTAAAAAGAAATGATAATGGAAATTCATGAGTATAATTCAAAGAAAATGATTAAATCAAAATTTTCTTGTGATAACGAAAATTCACAATAAAAAAGAAGACTTTGCATCTTGATATATTACAAATATCGTGAATGTCTATTTAGACTGCGAATTTAATATATTTCCTCATTGCTCTAATTTTACAGATGGCTAAAGCATCAGTCTAATTCTGATATAATGGACTCTAAAGTATTTGAGTACCAGTTCCTTCATTTATTGAGACAAGCAAAGGTCAAAACAGTAATATTAATAAGGCGTCAATCCAAGCTTCCACTAGATATATTTATAACTGAAATAATTTTCTTGAGCTATGAATTGCTCTTAAGGATATTTTAGGAACATATAATGCAATTTCCTCCCAAAATTAACAGTTGAGAGGAAATAAATTATGCTAGATTATAAATCAGTTAATGATTTCATATAAAAACTTGATGCGTCTATTGGACATGCTACAATTCTGTGAAAAGTATATCACATATAATCACATGATATAAAAGATCCTAATCAAAATTTCATCACTTGCGCATTTATAGTAGAATTAAATTCAGTTTACCTTATTGAAGTTTAGGAACAACTGCATGTTAGTTCTTAAACTTTTAATTTCATCAGAATGCCCCTTAAATTTTCAAAATTTAAATAGTCGTACCCAATTAAAAAAACTCTGTCTAAATTGGACGTTAAGTCTATTAATATGACCCACTAAAAGAGCTAGATTGATCATTTTATTTCTAAGGAAAAAAAACACACACAACAATGCTCTTTCTTCTTTGATTCTCTCCCATAAAATCTCCCCAAATTTCTCTCAATGACATCTGAGCAATCTTCATCATCATTCCTTTAATTCCAAATGTTATAATATGCATTCCCCTCTTAAATATTACATCTCTCGCCGGCCCCCACACTACCAAAGCTATTATATAAGAAAATTACACAGACAAGTTGGACGGTATCTGTTAAATTGGACATGACTGATTGAATTTAGAAAGCTTAAGTGGTATTCAGTTGAAATTGAAAGTTTAAGGACTAACATGAAGTTGCCCCTAAACTTCATAGAATTAAACTGAATTTAATTCTTTATACTATCAAATTAGTATATATTGGCATATGACCAATAAATCAGCGATATGAAAGTAGCTGAGTAACATAATTAAAATATGACAATGTGAGGACAAAACAATGTCTCAAAACAAATTATGCAAACTAATAAACAATGAAAACAAGCCCAAAGTAAAGGGCAATTACTAAGTGTAAGAGAGTCTAAGGGATATGACACGAGAGGTGACGTACAACTACCTTTATTGTAAATAAAAAAACTGTTTATATAAATATTGCAAGCCAACAATGAATTAGCTGTGATTTACAAAATGTATAAAGAATCATTGAAGAACGAGGAATTGAAAAAGTATATTCAACACCAAGATTGAAAAAAGATTATCAATCCGTAAAAAGATTATCATATGAAAGAAGATGAAAATGATGCATATGTTAATCCAAGAATGCCTCAGACTTTGTTAAAACTGCTCAGTTTTTTTCCATGATACATTATGTAAAAGTCATTATGCCCTGTTTAATTAGACCATTGTTTTGGTCTTAAAAGTTTATAGGGATAATGCTTACTGAATTAGATGAGACCTTGATTTGATTATCATTGTCTTGTTAAATTTTAAATTATATTATGAAGCATTAATTTTATCTATGGTTCGAAATAACATTATAAAATGCAAAGCAATGCATCTACCAATAAAGAAATGTTATAAAATGAGAAGCATATCATTACCTAAATCAAAATATTATAAAGGATATGAGTTATAAATCTCAAATTATAAACACTGTCATATACTTTATGTAATGCATGGAGGATAACCAAAATGTTAAGTGAGACAATTCATACTGCTTTAAGGTATATGATAGACAACTAATTATGCCTTATAATTTCTCTGTCTATGATGCAGTGATTAGAACAAATAATAAAAATGTGAGGCACTGTCTGATTTCTATTGCCTAATAGCACAATGTTTACAGTCTCAGAAGCACCGTATATACCACGAGCCAATCGAACCGTGTTAGTTTCAAAGAAATTCATGACAACGACTATTAAATATGGAATGTGGAAATCTATTATGAAAATGAAATTAAATTACCTTAAATAAATGTGAGAGGAAACACATTTTAAAGAATTTAACGAGTCACCTACAATGAAATATAGGATAGTGACTGACTGACTAACACAGACTTTGACATGATCATCAAAGATACCGTGGTCATGACATGATGATCCATATTTGAAAGAACTCAAATGGACATCCTGGTTTTTGAGTGAATGATAAAATGGAACAAAAGTCTGTCACACTGCAAGGTGGCGGTAGTGACTTTGACCGTTGACCGGTCCTAACACGTAGCTATTGCATTTTAAAGCATCTGATGCCCAACTTTCCTCCCATTATGACATTATCGATTTGTTAAAGGCACATCACTCATTTTCAAAGTTTGATCTTTAGCACAACAGGATCGAGATATTTCTATGTTAAAGATAACCAAAATATTTCATTCCGTAAAGAATACAACGTGATTATCGTGGATTTATTCATCAAGAAATACAGACCATTAAAAATACTTTATGGTTTTGAAGAATGTTTCGACAAATTGGTCACATGTCGAATACTTGTCCACAATAAATGATACATTTGCAAAACTGTTAGAGATATCATATATTATAAGGGTTAACCACTCTCATTACAAAGTCTATAAAAATTACCAATGCTAGAAGTTAACATCAAAATGACTAGATGATTGTTGCATCCCCTATCAAGATCAATGAAGAGCATCTTGTACCATATATGTTTAGTTAAAATGGTCTCGTGGAAGCCACCATAACAAGACTATAGATAGTGGCTAAGACACTGGTTATGCACACCAACATGCCTATATATATCTGTTTGGAGTTATGCAATATTAGATGCAACCATACTTATTCGTTTTTAGGCCCGCCGATAAACTAACAATTTCCTGCGTACCAGTTGGTAACTGGACATGAGTCTGAGATTTACGCATAATAGGTTGCGCAGCATATGTGCCTATTGCGCCCTCATAGCTCATTTTAATAGGTCCTTATAAACGAATACGTATTTGTGTTGGATACGCACCTCCAATAATTATTCTCTATCTAGCCTTACAGGTGATCTTATCGCTTGATTTATGAATTGTCACTTTGATGAGACAGTCTTCTCGTCGTTAGGGGAGATAAGAAAAAAAATTCTAAAGGAACGACAGGAATTGTTGTGGTTTGTCACCAATCTATCTCATCTTGATCCCCACATAATCGATATCTAGAATGTAACAGTTTCGATGTCTGATGCGTCTAAACATAACGTCAAAGTGACGAGATCATACATACTACCTGCAAAAGCCCGTAAGGTAAAAAGTCCCCAATAAAGGGCATGTTGCCGCAGATTAAGATGATGCAACCACACTTAGTGGAGGAGTGGTTGAGGCTATGGCTCCCTAAGGGAATAAGGGGACGCCACATGGTTCGATCAATACATGTCTAAAGGAATTGGGCGAGTAAGGCACAACATCATCACTATAAAGATTATCTCTCATGAGATTGTCTCTGATTACAATTTTGTCCATGAATCAATACGGGAGGACGCTCTGATGTTTAAAATGATTCCAGACACAAAATCTCACCAGATTACGAAAGTACATAGACATTGATGATGCATACTGTTGCTTAAGGAATCATAAAGCACGAAGGGATCGACCACGTTATGTTGAAAAATGTCAACAAAGAGCATATTGGCCTATATAAATGCAATTCAGAAAGAGCTAGATACTCTAGTAAAGAGACAGGTATTTGGTTTGACAATACTAACCTTACCAAGTGTAAAGCCTGTAGGACAAAAACCTCTTAGTTAAAAAGCGTAATGAGAAGAATGAAGCCCTTAAGGATGAGGCTCGCCTTGTTGCGCCAAGGTTTCTCGAAACTCTCTTGAGTGACTATAAGAGGACATGATCTCAGTAATACACATGCATCTTTTAGATGTGGTTACATTTACCATGAGGATCTTGATTGAGAGATATATCTAAAAGTGTCTGGTGGCCTTATACGATCCAACTCAAGTAACTCTAAACCACGGAGTGCGTTTGCAATTGAAATTGAAAAGCACATTTTATAGAAGTGACTACTTGGTTAGAAAGGGATACAAGATGTTGAACTATGCTCATGCTTGCTCATAAAGAAAACAAGTTTCGTATTAACAATTATAGCTATCTATGTTGATGATACGAACATAGTAGGTACTCTTGATGAAATAAGAGAAACTGCGAGCCAGATTAAATCTGAATTGAGATGAATGACCTTGAGAAACTCGGTTAACAAAGAGTTTGTGGAATAATAATTCACCAGTGTGCATGTGTCTAAAAAATTCTCAAGCGATTAACATGGATGAAATGCATACTATTAGCACTCCCAATGATCAGTCGATATTTGGTTGTAAAGGAAGATCAATTTCGTCCCAAGAAAGATGACGTGGAAGTATTGGGACATGAAATTCTTTATCTAAGTGCAACACGCGTATTATTGTACTTAACTCAATATACTTGACCAGATATTGCATTCTCAGTGAACTTGTTAGCTAGATTTAGCTCAGCTCAACGCAACGTCATTGGAATGACATCAAGAACATATTTTGATACCTAAAAAGAACCATTGACATGAGACTATCTTATCCCTATAAAAACAGAGATGGGATAACAGATGAAATTGCACATCTCAAAGGACAAACTAGAACTCCAAACAATGTTATGGTTGGTTTTGCTGATGTTGGGTACCTCTCTGACCCACATAGAGAACGTTCTCAAACTGGTTATGTATTCATCATTGGGAACAATGCGATATCTTGGAGATCAACCAAGCAAACCCTAGTGGTTACCTCATCAAACCACTCTGAGATCATTGTCATCCATGAGGCAGTCTGTGAGTGTATATGGTTAAGATCCATCATTACACATATTCGAGGAACCAGTGATTTATGTTCTACCATTGAAGAGCCCACATACATTTATGAAGGTAATGCGGCCTAAATCGAACAGATGAAGCTAGGCTATATCAAAGGTGATAACACAAAACACATATTGTCATAGTTCTTCTAGAGTCAACAACAATTTACCATTCTCAAGAATCAAATAAATTTCGCGGAGAATGTGACAGATTTGTTTACTAAATCATTACCTAAAGCTACATTTGAAAAACACGTGAAATATATCGGAATGAGAAAACTTTCTAAGCTCTCTTGATTTGATGTAAGGATCAGGGGGAGGGTGTAGACCTCAGGGGGAGTCTAGTATCATCACATCACCCTCGAAATGCAATAGGTGTGTTCTGCTCTTTTTTCTTTTGACCAAGATTTATTTTGTCTCACTGAGTTTTGTTACTTGGCAAGGTTTTTAATGAGATAACACCTCATACACCGATTTAACTTTGACTTGGTACAAGGAAAAGTGTTAAAGGAAATATGGGTTATGTGCCTTCATCAAAAGAACTGACGAAGCGAGAATAATGAAATTAGAGATAACAGATCAATCAGACATTATTAGGCTTCCTTATATTGTAATTTACCATTGTAACACATGTACTTCATCTTCTATATAAAGAAGAATTTCTAATGAAATAAGTAGACCAATCCCATTTCTCTTTTCACTATTGCATACTAAGAATAATACTCTAAGAGTTTACATGGTTAATTAGAATTTTAAAATTTTGTTTTGTTAGTGAAAAAAAATCTTTAAAATTAGGGTTACTGGAAATTTTTCATTTCTCTAAGTTCTTTCAAACATCACAAATGAAAATGCTAAATCAATTTCATTCAGTTCTTAAAAGGAAAATAACTACAATTTTTTTTTCTACCGTAACATTCCAGTCGGGGCCTAAAGGTATTGAATTGCACAATTGATTGTTTGATACTGAGAACTTGAAATCCACAAACACTGGAGACATGGTCGCTATCAGATTCCTAGTAGGCTATTGATCCATTCACAAAGATGCTTGCCTAAAACTAATAATAATTTTAAGTTGGTGAAAATTGTATTCATGATTTTCCGTTTAGAATCACGGATTATGGCAGTGGTTAGTGGTGCGGGTAAATATGTTTCAGATGGTACGTAGCTGGGTAATGAGAGTAATTTCAGAGGTTTTTTTCTCTTAAGAAAGTTTAGCGGCAGTAAGAGGGTTTAAAAAGATGTAAATGGTACAAATTCTAACTAAAATAAACAATAACGATGCAATTACTAAGCAATCAAATCGGCAACATAGTGTAACCTAATGTTTATATATTTTTTTAAAAAAAAAGACGTAACATTTATAAAACTATAAACTGAAATTATATAATGCTAAAACTCACATCATGTCCTGAAAACTCATCCCCAATCAACATTACTTCTTTGATGCCACGTCCAGTCAAGAAACTCATCCATCTCTGACGTCATTACTTGGAGCAGGTAAAAACATATCCATATCCAAAATCTACATCGCTAATTACCAAGACACTGATTAGCCCAGGGATCAAGCCAAGCATGCGTCAGCACAAACCTTGTCTACTGTACCACTTCATCAACTCCCAACCGTTTGATTCTCTTCATTCCCCTTCCGAGGCTGATCCAAAGGATCACATTTAAGGGTGGCTTTGGACGCAAAGAGCCATGCCCGGTCAAATCTTTCGAAACTCACAATGACGATAATACCCTCGGCCGTCAAATCAAACTTGCACTGATCTTTATACAACTCATAGGGGTCACTTCGGGCCTTAAACGCTGTTTCTGATGCATTGCTATCGCATCAGCGTCAAAAAGGCTGTCAGTGTCGTTTTGGTCTTTTCAAGTCAGAAGGACCAGCGCAGCGTTTTGGCTTATCGAGACTCTATTGGCGGGGAGATTTTACCGTCAGTGACACGTGACTACCTGGGTTGAGAAACTAGTCGGTACCCGGAAAGTATACGTCACGTGACGTCAGCCCTGCCGTCTGTTTCCGGGGACTTCTACTTGACGACTGTGGCCTCGACAATGCGTTGTACATTCTTCTCTCCCCCCAAGCCACTACTGGACAGGCCGAAGGACGATGCCTTACGACTATTGAAGTGGTTGTATTACACTTAAACTAGATAGAATATAACGATATGCCGGTTATCTGGATTTTATAGGCATCGAAAATGTTACGAATTCAAATATAACTAACATCAAAAAACTTTAAGCTCATCATGTTATTTTCTGAAAATTTGGCCGACCATGCATGGTCGAGCTACAAGTCCCTCCCTCCGTCCACCGTTAGAGTGTATCATAATGAATTGAATTCGCATGTGAGAGTTTGATGCAAACTTCTACTCTAACATATATAGTACTATCATAGTTTGAGACCAAAAAAAAGGAAAACAGAGTTGTAATATATACAGTCTCAGGATCCCATGTTCGTTAGACTGTTAAAATTTTAATCCTCAAGTTCTCATCAAGAAAAATATATTCACGGAAACTGGAAATGCCTTATCAACATCCAAAATTTAGTTTTGCCAAGTTGGTGTAAGCTAGATCGTGACTTGTGAAGGGCATCTTCTCATGCACACAAGCTCGTGAAATGATACTATCATGGCCTTGTAGTGAAAACAGAGAGGGTTTCTTCGAAAACAAGTTCCCTGAAGCTGTACATATACCTCCATTTAGCACTAGTCTGATAAATGTTTACTCTCACGAAGGAGCTTAGGGCTGTCCGATCACTCTTGCCTGTGAATAAGGAGAGAGTTGTACCCTTCGTTTCTCTGGCCAATGAAGGAGAGCTGTCCTAAACGATATTGAGAAGCTGGTCCCTAAAATTCCAGTTTAACGTTGAAGTTTCAGAGATGGAATGGGGCTCATCGGGATTTCAGCTGTCAACCCTAGCTAACGGTGAGACCAGACAGAGGAAGAGGATAGTACGTGGGGACCTGATTTCGTTTACATGAATCTTAGGGATCAATCACAGACCTAGTAAACGGTCGTCGATCATGGACTTAACAAGGAAGTCGATCGAGTACTGCTATCTAGCTCGATCTCCGAAGCTTGAACCCAGCTGACTTCAGTGACTTGCAATTGCGTGGATGTCCATACATTATCTAGATCGCAATTTACCAGTATACTTGTTAATGATCTGAGATGCGCGCTTAGAATTTCCGAAGGATCGTTGTTTGCAAACGATGTTTGGCATTGGTTAAAAACGATAAATGTTAATATTGAAATGACTGAAAAATAGATAGTTAGTTAGAGTTGGTATCTATCTACTGAAAGATGATGTCATGCATGAATGATGAACCCTATTTTTACAATGGATGATTGTACATGAAGGAACATATTGGGTATCAATATTTCCCAAAGATATATCCAAAATATATATAATGATGCATTGGTGGTTATTGTTAGTATAAAAATGTTACATATAGAGTTCCAAATCTGTGTAAGTCGACCCTAAATGTTCCATCATGTAAATAACAAGTGAGATAGAGAAATATAAAATATTGATCATGCATTAGAAATGATTGAAATTTCCACTGATGCGTACGATAGAAATGATTGCTAATTTCTTTTTAAAAACTTTTTGATTAAAAAGATAATGTACTCTTATTTTAAATCCACCTTTATAAAAACAAAAGGAGAACATATATGAATGCGATGAAGGTTCTAATGTTGGATTCTGGTCATCATATTTTTATAGACAAGGATCTACGTACTTTACAGGCCGTCAAGATATATTTTATTTTTAACTCTCAAAAGTGTTTTTCATCACCATTAAGGCTTAATTATAATATCAAGTCAAAATCAGATTGTCATGAGCTTAGTGCAATTTGGATATTATATATGCAATCATTAATCCACTATTCTTATCTACTAAAAAAGGCTTAATCTTGTTTGGTTCAACTTCATTTTGGCCAAAATACGATTGACCTTAGGTCAGCAATATATTGCTGGTATAAAATGTAGGCATCATGAAAAAACTCCAAGCCATCATCAACAGGTGTAAAAATCGACTACTAAAGAAACATGTACTAATATATATGGATTGGTGTGATAGTTGGTCGTAGCTAGTAACTCACTCTAGCTAATGCCCTCCAACTAAGTATATAATCCATAAAGATCTTTACGAACTTAATTACCCTAGATTTTGTTTCTGTAGTCTAGACTTTGCGTGTGTCCTTTTCATATTAAATCGATCCCTTCTCGGCTAGTTCTCCCTAGATCCCCGTATCCGAACACCATCATTTTGTTTCTGGTAGAGAGGAATCAACTACCAGATCTCGGCATCAACAACCACGGTAATGTTGTAAAGTGCTAACTTTCAGAAAACTCGACAAACAGCTAGACCTCCTCTCTAGCTCTAACTCCTGTGGAGTAAGGGGTGGAGCATTCCCCAGAGCACGAAACGCTCGTGTAACCTCATTCATCTCGCGACGAGGTGACATCGTGACAGATTCTGAAAAAGAAACAAAGATTAGTCACCGAATCACTGTCCAGTAAATAAAGATAATAAGAATGTCAACAACCAGAACATGAATGAACTTTTGATTTTCGTATGGAAGAATACATCATGAGATCATGCAATGACGCCTGCAATGCACACTAATAACTCGAAGAAACATATTGGTCGTACATCAATGACACGGAAGGTACCAAAACGATGCTCTGATACCAAGTAATTACTGTCGCATCTTGGGGCTATTTACGGCCCCGGAACATGACGGTAACCGCCGTAATTCTGGTCTAGAGAGAAATGAATACGTCATTTGACGTACTAATAACCCTCCGAACCGAAACCACAAGGCTATGAATAAAATAATCAGCACACAAATGATATGAATGCCAAATATGAAATAACAAATGTGCAGAATAGCATACAAATATTTTACAAGCAGAATGTAGCAAATAAAAATATCTGAGACAAATATAATACAATGAAAGAGGTCTCGGAATCACAAGCCCGAATAATGTCTCAAAGTACGCAACAGATGATAAAGAATACACCAAATACGGAAATCATAAGATATGGGGCCCACACCAGAACGGGTATCCCCGGAAGTAGAAGTGCACGATGACCGACGTCGCTTCACGAGCTCCTAGTCCAGCTCTTTCAAAGATGGGTGCTGAAGACCCGAAAAGATGTATGAGTGAGCAACTCGTCCTCGCAAACCCAAATAGGGCCCAAAGCCAACCAAGTCAGGGTTTAAAACCCATGAGAAAACATATAGCTTATATATGTACATATACGTATAGAAATACGTTCAGGGCAGTTTAAAACATATGCAATAGCCACGCACGCAAAGCTCGAGTAAAACATGCTGACCAATTAAGAAAGAACTCTTAGGATCCACGTGGCCGAAATCTCGGGCTTGTCTTCACAGCAAACCGGGGCCAACTACCTATGCGTCTGTAAACGAATAGTAGCGAGAGCGTCCATTTACAGCTAATGCCCAACACATCTTTCGTAACTGCACACCGCACTTACGTCTCGCTTAACTCTGTATGAGAGGAGCGTAAGCGGGATAAATAAATTAAATAGGGCATTGCCCCTCCGGAGGATCACAGTCATCGACACCGTGGAAAGCGTAGTCTAAATACTTGGTCTCATCGCTCTCAGGCCAAGCACCAGAAATCAGGAAAACGATACCACTCTTTGATCCAAACACACACACACACACACCAAATGCTGTGGTCATATCTTAAAATAATGCAGTTATACTTTTATATGTAAGTAACGAAAAAGACACCAACCCGGGAGGGTTTCGGCTCACCCGTTGGGCGTGCCCCCTACTACCTGATATGCTAATACAGCTGGCTACGCTCCAACTCCCGGCCCTCCTGAAACAAACGTCGATTTGCTCCTGAGTCTGTGGGTGAGATAATAATGACATAGTTAGATATATGTAATTCGAGGATTTACTGTCTACAATTACGACTTGATAAACATTCTCTGTTTATCTTTCCAACATTAGACTCTAATTTATTTGACACTCCAATTCTCGAACCGGCAAGAATTCGGGATTATTTCATATTCGGTACTTACGTCGTTTTGTCGCGTTTTTAAATCAAAAACCTTTAACCGTAGTGATAAAAAAACGTAAAAGTAAGTGTTCTACGGTAAAAGTCAAAGTCAACTTTGGAATAGTGAAAGTCAACGGTCAAAAGTCAAATGATGAATAGTATAAGTCAATGGCCAAAGTCAACTGATGAATTATAAAAGTCAACGGTCAAAGCCAACTGGTGAATAGTAAAAGCAAACAGTAGAAGTAAAAAATTAAAGGTAAAACAGTAAAATGTAATTAGTAAATATGTCAGAGGTAATTTGGTAACTTTACCCCCTCGGTAAAACTGTAAAAGTAAATCTGACACGGTAAAAACCATAGTTTTTACCACGTCAGTTCCCGACCGACTATGTCATCGGAAAAGCTACGTTTTTTTGCCAAATCGAGTCCCTAGGCTTCTCTTTTCTCCTTCTACACATCCTAAGCTATCCAACAACACCAAAATCACAAGAAAATGGTCAAGTTTTTTATCTAGAAGTTCCTCCCTTGGTTTTCCGGCGGAGCTCCGCTGGCCTCCTCCTCCTTCCTCCTTGTTCTTGGGCAGCTCCTGGTTGTGCCTGGGAGCTTCCTTGCTCACCAAATGGGTTGGTGTGACCTGATCTCGAATGTGCAGTCCTTCCTCCTCTTCTCCTTGCTGCTGGGCGGCGCTGGTGGCGTCGTTAGAGGTCTGAGCTAGGTCGCCGAGGCAGGGCGTGGCCGATGGCGGTGGCGGTGAGCGTTGACGCACGCCTGGTGAGGGAGTGCCGAGATGCTGTGTCGAGGAGAGAGAGAGCTGTCTCTCGACCCAAAACGGAAAGAAGGAGAAAGGGGAAAGAAAGGAAAAGGAAAGGTGGAGAAGTGGAAAGGATAAGAGGATAAGGCGAGATAAGAGTTTTTAAAGAGAAAACGATGGCCACGATTCGACGATCGAATCAACGACCACGATTCAATCACACCTTCAAAATAGTTTTTAAACCAAATTCCTTTTCAAAATTTCCTTTAAAAACAACCGAATGTCAAATTAAATCGTAAAAATTATACGAAAAATACGTGAAATGCCGGAAAATATTCCGTAACTACTTCCACACATATGGCGACGTGTATCTTAACATAAAAGTGTTAGACAAAATTTACGACGTACCGAAAAGTAACCGGAATTAAACCCTAAATGTGTCGGAAAATTAAATAAAATTATCGGGGTCTCACAAGCGTGCTGGAGCCACTCGGGTTTTCCCGATCTGGAAGTCCCTAAGCAGAAGAGGCATCGACTCAGACGTCATCGATGATTAGATCCACGACATCTCCACAGTGTCGACATGGGCCCGCCACCACCGATGAACCACTTCGTCATCACTTTGCCACCTCAGTAGAGGATGATGATGAAATTGCGCTACTCTTTTAGACGATGCAGAGATCGATCAGAGGCACTTGGAAAAGTTAGCATACTTGGACAAGTTAGTATTTTTGAATTTAGAGTATACTGAGGGTAATATACTTGTATTTGGAGTATGTTAGGGGTTAGTATACTTAGATTTGGAGTATATTAGGGTTAATAGACTTGGGTTTGATGAAATACTGGAGTTAATAGACTTGGTTTTGGAGTATACTGGGGTTAGTAACTTAGTTTTGATGTATACTGAGGTTAGTAGACTTGGTTTTAGAGTATACTAGGGTTAGTAAACTTGGTTTTGATGTATATTGAGGATTAGTAGACTTGGTTTTGGAGTATACTAGTGTTAGTAGAATTGATTTTGTAGTATAGTGGGGTTAGTAGACTTATCTTTAAAATATACTGGGGTTAGTAAACTTAGATTTGATGTAGATGTTGCCCTAGTAAACTTTATGTAAAAGTTTAATGCTCATATTAGAAAAAAAATCAGAGAAATTTCAGCTACATGTAATTTGCGGCGTCTTGTGACTGGAGTCCGGCGGTGGTGACCTGAATCCGGCGATCGATGACTGAAGTCTGGCTACCGCAAGGCTCCGACAAAATATTTTTTCTCATTTTCTTTCTCCAAGTGTGTATAATGAATAAGAGTAAAATTGTCTTAAAAATCTTATTTTATTATGAATTTAATAAAGATTTGTGTATTTAGGCATTAATATGTACACCTTATATTGGAGTGGACATTTCACTTTTCAATTCATTGGTTTATGGTATGACTTTGATTTTTTGTGTGCAAATGATCATTAATTTCCCCTTAAATATTCACAAAGAATATTCTATTGATGAAATTTAGTTAGGGTAAATATCTCATATGATACCTGATGTATGATCACTTAGACAATTATGTACCTGATGTTTAAAGATGACACTTTGATACCTCAAGTTATGCTTAGTTAAACAATTTGATACTTCTGTTAGTCCGTTAAATATGAGGATAAAATTGTCATTACGTCATATTTATAAAATTAGATATAAAAAATATTTTGTTTGTGGCTGAATGACAATTATTCTTAGGTCTTTATTATTTTATAGGTTTTGACTTTTGAGAGTTCACGCATGAATTAATAAATTTGTATTAACACTTATGACATAATTTTATTATTTTTTAAGGTTAATAAAATATGACATAATTTTATTTTATGTTAAGAAATATGTATTTATGAAATGAACACTTATTAGTCGCGTGAGTGTTTAGGTTAATTACACCACCTAAATTTTTAAAATATAAAATTCAATAATGTTTTGAATAAAATATTAATTCATCTTTATATAGATAAATATTAGTTAAAATTTTAATTATATATATTCAGACCTAATACACATAAAACCACACAACAATTTTTTATGTTTATATTGATAAATAGTACCTAAAATGTTTATGTTACCCTCATATTTAACGGAAAAGTTAACGGAAGTATCAAACTGTCTAATTGAGAAAAACATGAGGTATCAAACTGTCATATTTTAAACATCGGTCACCTAATTGTCTAATTAGTCATACATCATGTATCATAAGAGATATGTATCTATTTAGTTATCGACCACATTCAATTATATGTAGCTGAAACTAATTGTAATTTTGAAATGTTGAAATATTGTGGTGTATAGCAAAAGTACATCTTTCAATTAATAAGTACTTCATTCAGTATGCTAAGTGACCCATATTCACTTTTTGTGTCCAACTCAAACACATGGGGACTATCTTTACTAGAACAAAGCTTCGCGACCTCTTCTTGGATTCTTAGAGCATATGCACCCGTTTTAGGGCTTGCTCCTCCTCAAAATAGGAGGAGCAAACACTATTTGAGCACCTCCTATTACTATTTGAGTAATAGGAGGTGCAGTGCAGTGTTTTCGTGCAGCGGTAGGAAAAAATAGCACCTCCTATTACTATTTAATGAATTTTTTTTTAAAAAAAAATTCATGACTCGAAAAGAAGGTGTGATTTTATTACTTGAAAATTTAACGTACATAATGAAAATACATAATTTAAAGTACATGATTAGAAATAAAATTACATAATGGAAATACATAATTTAAAGTACATAACTAGAAATGAAAGTACATAATAGAAATACATAACTATGGAAAAAGTGGGCGATAGCAATTTGAAAAATTTTCCTCGCTAGCATCTCCTTCATCGACATCAAGTTGCTTAAGAATTGCCGCTTTCCTCTTTGAAAAATACCTCTTTGATTTTGGAGTCATAGCCTCCGTATCCATTGCCATAATCCTTGATTCTTCCGCTAAGGCCCTCAAATTGAAGTCTTTCTCTTTAAGGCTAAGTTGTTTTTCGTATAAAGCAAGCTCCATAGCATCACTTGTTTGTTGCGCGGCTAGCCAAGATTTTTGATTTTCCACAATGTTTTTCAAAGTCTCATCCCTTACCTCATTTGAAGAAGTCGAGGCGATCTTTTTTCCCTTTCTTTTAGCTTCCTTGGCCGCCTTCACTCTCATTGGTCTAACCGGACTTGAGGAAGCTTCAAGGTTGCTTTGTGGTGTTGCAATGACTTCATCCTCAGCCACATCGATTGTGGGAGGCATTGAGCTAACGAGCGGAGTAGAGGCGGCAGAGTTGGCATATGAAGAAGGTGGAGTACTAGTTTGGACTTCTCTAAAATAAGGATGGTTCTTCACCACTACCCAACAATCAAACCGCGTAAACTCTTTCTTCTTTTGTGCCACATAACATGATTGAGCTTTTCTTATCTAATAACAATAACAAATTTATATGTCACAATAATATCTAATAAATAGAGATGACAACATTTATTTAAATAAACATACATAAATTTAGGAAAATGATAACATTATAAACTCTTACCTCATCTTGCAAATTTGAGCCGGATTGTGAATTCCTTCGTGCATAAGCAAGAGCGGCACCCCAAGCTTTCAAAGTCGGTTTCAACTTAGTAAAACGAGAAGAAACCGCGGTTTGGCTCCTATGCTCCGGCCTTGACTCATGAGGCGCAATCTCTCAATTTTCATGAAAATCGGTATGTATTTTTTCCCATAATTTATCGGACTTTTGCATGTTGCCGGTGATAGGACAAACTCTAATACGACAATAAGAAATGCACAATTGCAAATCTTCGGAAGCAAGCCAATTGGACATTTTTCTAGCAAAAAATAAAAAGGAATAAGAGAGGAGATGGAAGGAGTGGATAAATTTGTTGTGCACAAATTGGTGTGAGATGTGAATGAAGTTGATGTAGTATTTATAGAAAAATTGTAGGGTGTTATTTGCAATTTTGGGGATTTTTTTTTATAATTTTTTCGGATTTTTTTGCAACATTTTTCCCCAAAAATTCGAAGGCCGTTGCCTTCAAATCTGGGACGTTGGATCTAAAATCAAATCGAATCAAACGGCCCAGATCAATCTGCCCGTTGGATCCGATTTGTTGTGTCGATATTGACACGTGGCGCGCTGTGATTGGGCGAGCCGGATCTGCAGCTCGAGTTCTCTCTGTTCTCTCTCGCTCTATCGACTTCTCTCTGTTCTCTCTCGACTTCTCTCTGTTCTCCCTCGCTCTCTCAGATTTTCTGAACAACTCCAGAAGAACGACAAGGCGGCGACTTTGGGGGATCTGGGAGGAGGCCGTGGTGGTTGTGGGAGGGTGAGACTGCTCATGCAATTGGGTTGGTTTTGATGCCGCCGGAGCCATTATCGTGGGATCGGAAGGACTTGTTAAAGGAGAGGAAGCACGAGCGTTCGGAATCGCTTGGGCCGGTTGCGAGATGGAAGGACGCGCCTCATCACGCGCCCCGGGGGGATTTCAACAGGTGGCCGTCGTCGTCACCCACGTGTGTGGGCTCCACCGGGACTGCTCGAGCAGCAGCTCGAGCAAGAACTGCTCGTGCTCGCGCTCGACCTCCCCGTCAACGATCGGTCGCCGGCCTCCACCTCCCCCGCTGCAGGCTCGATTCTCGTTTGCTCCTGCTATTTTCCGGCTGGCCCACCCGAAATCTCGCCTGCTCGTGCTCAAATCCGCCTCCGCTGCGGATGCTCTTAGTAATCATCTATGATAAATAGGAGTATGGAGTATGATCAATAATGTTTTGAACAACCCAAAAACAAAACCTGCGTAGAGCTTTTATAAAAAAACCCGCGTAGAGCTCATAAAACCACGGCTGCAAACCGCGAGTGTGGCATCCCCATTCTTCTCAAATTAATCTAACTCATCAAAAAGCACCACAGAAATATGTATTTATATTATATCTTCCCCGTCCTCCATTGCAGAGCTACTACCCCAAAATCTCTGCACACACAGAGCAGAAACTAGCCTTGAGAAACAGAGCCAAATCCTTTCCTTAACCTTCACGCCTCCATTAAAAGCAGCTTTAACCTCTCTCTCTCTCTCGGCATTTAAAAGGGGTCTCTCAGTCCTCCACAGAGCAAGGCCCTCATCACTCATTCGAACCTTGCCTTTTCCTTAAACCCCTTTTTGAATTCTTTGAATTTCAAGCACCCTCTTTTTAAGCTTCCCGCCTCATCTTTCCTCAGCAAAACAGAGCAAGCTTTCTCTTTGTTTTCTCTATCCCAAATCTTCTTTATTTCACTTCCCCTCATTTTCTTGGACTCTTCTCAAGAATGGGTTCTTGCAAAGACCCGAAACCTAATTGTGAGGTCGTTGAAGGGCCTATAATCGTAGGTGCAGGACCATCTGGTCTCGCAGTAGCTGCTTGCTTATCCAACCATGGCGTCCCTTCTCTGATTCTTGAGAAAAGCGACTGCATAGCTTCTCTATGGCAGCACAAGACTTACGACCGGCTCAAACTTCATCTTCCCAAACAGTTTTGCCAACTTCCACTCATGGGGTTCCCTGAGGACTTCCCAAAGTACCCCACAAAGGAACAGTTCATCAAGTACATGGGGTCCTATGCTTCCCACTTCTCAATCAAGCCAAGGTTCAACCAGGCCGTCCAAAACGCTGCATTTGATTCGGCCTCGGGGCTTTGGAGGGTTCAGACCGAAGATTTTCAGTACATTTCCCGGTGGCTTATTGTGGCCACCGGAGAAAATGCCGAGCCGGTGATTCCCTTAATTAACGGGATTGATAAATTTAAAGGTGAAATTCGTCATACCAGTATGTACAAATCCGGGAAGGAATTCAGAAATCAAAGGGTTTTGGTTATTGGGTGTGGGAATTCTGGTATGGAAGTCAGCTTAGACCTTTGTAGAAACAATGCAATCCCTCATATGGTTGTTAGGAACACTGTAAGTCTTCTGTTCCTCTGTTTTTACTGTTTCGAATTCTCTTTTATTGTTAGGAGTTAACTTTGGTTTAATCTTTTACATTACAGGTGCATGTTTTACCAAGGGAGATGTTTGGCTTCTCAACCTTTCAGATAGCAATGACACTTCTTAAATGGATTCCGGTAAAACTCGTGGACCGGATTCTTCTTCTGGTCGCTAGTTTGACTCTCGGCAACACAGATCAATTGGGCCTCCGCCGGCCCAAGACCGGTCCAATCGAGCTCAAAGCTGCCACAGGAAAGACCCCAGTGCTTGATGTTGGAGCATTGTCACAAATAAAATCCGGCAAAATAAAGGTACACTCTTATTTCTATAGCCATAACAAATCAATAGGGTAATGTTTTTGTTCTTAAACAGGTTTGAGCTGTGGCTAATGGTTTTGGTAAATTGCAGGTGGTGGAAAATGTGAAGGAGATAACAATAAATGGAGCCAAATTTATGAATGGACAAGAAAAGGAGTTTGATTCTATAATCCTGGCAACTGGATACAAGAGCAATGTGCCTACTTGGCTCACGGTGAGCATTACCAGCTGCACCTTTTTTAGTTTTTACTTGTATCTTATTATGAATCACCTGTCAATTTTTCCCTTGGAAAAAGCCACATAACTACACACCCTTTCTTTTCTCGATGCAAAAAAGAATAAACCCAAATTCTGAATCTTCACTCTTTGCTCTCCTACCCTTTTTGAACATCCCAAAAGGATAAGAAAAATGTTTGCTTTATCGACCGTTATTAACTATATATTGTGTTCGAGATTCTCTACCTAATGCACGTTTATTTTGATTTATGAAATCAGGGTTGTGACTTTTTCACCAAAGAAGGAATGCCGAGAGCCCCTTGTCCTAGCTGTTGGAAAGGATGTGATGGACTTTACACGGTCGGCTTCTCCAGAAAGGGCCTCTCCGGAACGGCATACGACGCCGCTGAGATAGCAAAAGACATTGCTGACCATTGGAAGACAAGCAAGGACTGCAAGAGTAGTGTTGCTTCTTGTGATTCCCATGTCATCCTACTCAAATGACGACGACAAAAATAATTTGTATAAAAAGGCAAAAATAAGGAAGACGAAAAAAATGGAGTTTAGGTTGTTCTCTGAGTTAGGTGTATTTTTACAGTAGGGGATAGTTAATTTTTCACCTAGCTAGCGAGTCTTTGTAGTTTGACTAGTTCAATTTTCTTGGTTTACTCTGGATTTCATGTATATGCAACAATTTTGCTTGGGGCGTCACATCTCCTTTCGGCCACACGTATTGTTCCTTAACTTTGTACAAATAATATCAGAAATAGAATGTTATTTCTAGCTCAAGAACTCGGGACAAATATTAGGACAATGACAAGTCAATATGAAGCGAATCATGGTTATCATTCATCGATCATTGTCTAGAATCTAGATTCTATTCGTATTGTTAATTTTCATCGATCTCATAACCTTTTACCGTTGTTTTTCTAACAAAGAAGAGTACGTGCAGTTTGTACGTATTAGGTTTTAGATGCATCGCCAAATGCCCAAATTATAGCAATGACAAAGCAGGGAGTTTGGTCGTGAATCGTGATAGATCATTTCGATGTGCTCTGAACTATTATGCCTAATTTCTTGAAAAGATGTGATTTCATGGTGGAGCTCAGTAACCGTTTTATTGCTCTAGCTAAACTGTTAGCATATTCTTTATTTTAACAATCGAGGTTTCTTATGCAAAAGTTATGCATTGTTCTAGAGTGTTGATCGAGAGCCTTAAAGTGGCATTCTGTAACATTTTCATACCTCTAATTTTTTTTTAAATTAAATAAGATGAAAATGTGTTTAGTAAAACATTTCTAAAACATGGAAAATGAAAAATGATATTGAAATTTTTCATTTGATAGGGAGTGCTTTTGGTTCACTGTAGTTTCCTTCGGTAGTGTTATTTGACACGAAAATTTCGTCTCTTTAAGTTTCACTATGACCGATATATGATGAAATGTACATGAAAGTTATCAAGTTTGGCGTGCCCAGTAAAAACTGGTCAATGCTACGAGTATAAATAAAAATCTTCCTATCTATTCTAGATGCTGCAAAAGGGAGACGAAAATATTGCTTGGCTTCGTATTGCTTCATAGGGGGACATATGAAAACAATGGGGCTTAGAGAAATATTGCTCAAGGGGTTACTTGTCTGTCATATACAATTAACCATGGTACTCTCACATTCATTTACCCCATCACGAATCTCTATCACTTCGGAGCCCTTTGCGCCTCTTCTATCTCGGGCAAGGTTCAAACGTATATAGATATGGTGAATGCATGAAGTCGATTTATCTTTGCTAGTTTAGTACATATAATGATGGTTGAGTGAATTACTATTATAAGAATGAAAGTAACTTTGTACGGATCCAGACGCTCCTTAATAAATGTATTTCATCAAACTGTATTTTGAATCAAAGATCTCAATGTTACGGAAGAAGCTCTCTAGCGTCTGACCCAATTTGGTAAGTTTTTGTGCTTGAAACCTAATAACGTGGAATACAATCTAGCATATATGGTTGTACACTCTTTCTTTCTTTCTTTCTTTTTCTACTCAATGGAATACAACCTTGTACGTTACACCCCATTAGAAACTTTTTTCAGCTTGAGGAATAATATGGACGAAATAATTACCCAATAACTACGGACTCCAATCTTCGAAAACTCGACGTTGAATCTCTTGGCGTAATTTTGTTGAAAAAGAAGGATATTCCACGTGCATGCACTATCGCTTGGTCATTTTGTGAGAAGAAGATATTTGAGACTAAATTTACTTGCAGGTAGCTGAGCTATCTCAGCTGTGCCTGGACTCTGCAGCCCAGCTATTAAATTTCTTCTTGGCTCTCACTGTGCTGCTTCTGCCAGCTTTCTATCACAGTCCCATCACCGACGAAGAGTGCTCCTCGGTTATCCAACAGTGAAAGAATTCCATTAAGATTTATCATCAATGCTAGCTCTATTTTCTACGTGTTGCCTCTAATCTGATCTAATTGATTCGATTCAGAGTCAACAAGTAAATCTAAATCAGAACTGATTTGTTATTTCTATATCTGAGATAAGATTACGTGCGAGCAGTTTGGGAGGTCGACTATCATGCAGATTGACTTGCTGCTTTGATGCTATTTTCTACCCTCAATATCTGCCATGAATTGTGTATGATATAAGGATCCCGTTTGATCTATCATCTATGTGATGAAGGCCCTAGGATGCTAGGATTGTGACCATTTTGATGATTTGAAATTAGGGCTTTTCAAGCGTTGGACAGCTGAAAATTATTAATCAGGCAGGGCATCGATTTTTTTGGCAAAGAGGGGGGCATGGGCATCGAAATTTGGAGATTCCCTTCTGAATTCTCCGAAATATTTCTCTTCAATTTTTCATAGCATTCACTTCATAAAGAGGATTATTACACTCCTTAACCAATCTCTATCATTCAGAAAACTTTATATATATATATATATATGAGAAAATACTTGTGACACCTTTTACTTTATCTTTAAAATTAGTTACGTTCAGTTTTCAATTTAAACTGGTATACCTCTATATTTTTAAATTCTTGACTAGATTGCTCTTGCCGTCAAAAAAGACCGTTAAGTTACTTAAAAGACTAAAATACCCCTATAAACAGTTTTTTATAAATTATTTCCTATTTTTTCTATTTTTGTTTCCTAATATTAAAAATCAATTTCTAATATCAAATTTTCTTCTACTATTAAAATTCAATTTTTATTTTTTCTATTAAAAACCAATTTTATTTATCTATTAAAATCAATTTAATTGTTTTTCCCTTTAAAATCAAATTTTCATCTAGCTACTATTAAAAATAATTTTTTATTTTTTCTGTTAAAAACCAATTTTATTTATCTATTAAAATCAATTTAATTGTTTCCTCTTGAATCAATTTTTTCTAATATTAAAAATCAATTTTATTTTTCTATTTAAATACAATTTTTCTTTTTTCTATTAAAATCAATTTTAGTTCTACTATTGAAAATCATTTTTATTTTTCCTATTAAAAATAAATTTTATTCTTTCCTTTCTACTTTAATTTTTTTCTAATATATTTTTTGAGAAATAGGAAAAATTAGGAAAGAGAGGAAATAATAAAAATAATTGTTAATAGGGGTATATTAGTCATTTTAAGTAACTTAACGGTTGTTTTTTAATGGTCAACAAACGATAAGGACAATCCAGTTAAAAATTTAAAAGTATAGGGGCATACCAGTTGAAATTAAAAACTGAGGGACGTAACTGATTTAAGAGATAAAATAAAGGGTATCACAAGTATTTTCTCCATATATATATATATGAAGTTGTTCGAGAGCAGACGTTTGCTCCTGCTTAAAGTGCGGACGTCGGCCGTTCTTCGTCGTTTTACTCTGGCGACAACTTATCTTCTTCCCGGACAGCTCAGCTTCCCAAGACCATTTTCCTCCTTCCAGAACTCGTCGACGATGAGTTTTCCTGCCATAATGTACCTATGGACAGAAAACACCAAGTTGGCTGGAAAACTCGTTGTCGACGAGTTCTGGAATGGAGAAACGGTCCTAGAAGACTGTGTTGTCGTCCGAGAATGAGAGAAGTCGTCCCCGTCGTGAAATGAAGGAGAATGATCGACGGTTATAATCTTAACCGTTCAAAAGTTGATTTAACTAATAAAAATCACATTTACAAAAATTCAATATAAACCAAAATCGTTTACTCAATCAAAGACATCAAACTAATTGACAGTTTTGGTGAAAGTTCGTAGTCTTATAATCAGTCTTTCAATTGTTTGATAAATTTGATTGAGCAAACAATTATTTTTTTACTACATTTTTACATGGAGGGTCTTTATTGGTTATGTCAACTTTTGAATGGTTAAAATTATAATTTACATCAAAAAATATACCAATAAGAGAGAATTTGGACGAGTATATTCAAATTAGGTTAGACACAAGTTTTTTCCAATCTTTTTCTTTAGCCCATTCTAATGATTCTTACCAAAAAGACAAGTATGCCATTTTTTCATATTAGCAACCATCTCTCCACTCGGATCTGAAACTCTCTCTCTCTCTCTATCTCTTTAACATTATATGAAAACTAATGTGTGTTTGCCAAATTAAGTATCATAAATTAATTAAGATATATTTAAATATAAATTTAAAAATTAGGCGAATGGCAACATTAAGTATGATACGATGATTTTCCTAGTTTAGCCATAATTAGAATGTGAAGTAAGAAACAATCGTCATGGAGGCCTGGCACGTCCAGCGAGGTAGGGTGACAATGGCTAGGGTTTAGCTGACCGTCGCGACATTTCCTTTGTCCTTGTTTTGGATCTGGACTTCGGCCCTTATCTGGGTTCAAGAAATTAGCTCATTTAGGGACTTTGTTATTTTTTGCTTTCAATAGAAGATGTGGACTTTGTCTTAGTGTGAGCACCTTGTGTGTCTGGTCTGCCTAGGCATGTTGCGAGTTTCTTGCTATGTCAAATGGTCGCAACCTCCTAATGTCAGAATGAAACAGAGGGTCGCCGGATATGATGCTTGTCCGTAGTTGGAATGTTGTCAAAGCAACATAGTAGGAATGTTGCACTTTTAACCGTTATGATGCTTTCCGTAGGACAGTTATCCTTCAGTTATGTCATTATTTTGTCAAAACAAACAAAATTGTCAATGACACACTCGTTGTTAACTGGTGCATGTTGGAATACATTACTTTTTTGTAATTTAGGGTTTAGCTTCTACGTCATCCTTTTTTATTCTATAATTTCATAAATCAAAACTTAAACACAGCCATAAAGGCCCTTCTTAAAAAAACACTTGTGTTAATCAAACTTTTGTATCAATTTGGTGATGAAGCCTTTATGAGATGGATACATACACCTATAGATATATGGGGGGAATGGTAGAGTATCTCAGCTCGAATTACATCAATATAATACAAGGCAGTACGTAGCTAATGCTGGTCAATAGTCCGGAATGCATAGGGCAATAGCTAGGTAACATAACGAGGCATGCAATGCAAAATCTCTCTCGATCGATCATCAACGTATTACGTCGGTCTCTGTCTCAGTGTCAGTCTCAATGATATATCTCTCTCACTCACACTCACTGATAATTGAGACAATGATGGGGCTCTGACCCCTCTCGATTCGATCTCCCCATCTCCTATATAGTATTAGTCACGATATATATACGATCGTACGAAAGCTATCAGCAACCTACCCCAGCAAGCAAGCTATACACAGTTCGGAAAATTAAAATCACTTCTTACATAATTTCTGGTATTCCTTCTCTGTCTCTGCCGCCGGGGTAACAAGACAACGGAGGAAGGAGACGAGTGGGGTGATAATAGTGATAGAGGTATTGAGGTGGTGGAAAAGTCAAGAAGTGAGTTAAATACGGTGGTGATTAATGAATTCCAAATCCAGTTCACACGCTTCCAAGCACACATTCCGGTGCAACTTACGTCACTCCTCTTCTCCTACTACTGACTCATTTCCAGAAAACGCAGTGTCTCAGACAGAGAGGCAGAGCGCAGATTGCATGGTTGATTCGCTTAAATCTAAATAATGGAGGAATCGAGGGATCGATGTATCAGTATCTGTGATGTAGATAGATTCAATTCATTACTCTTTGCATACACAGAGTGACGTCAACACCGGTTGGCGCTTTGTTCTTTTACCCGGTCGTCCATTACTGTCACTCTTCTCTCCCACACCGATAACTAAAATATCTATAATATTTATGATATTTTATCTTATTTTTTATAATTAATTACTGATATTAATTTTTATTTTTTATATTTTATATTTAATTTATTTTTAATCAAATATACAACATAAATATAAATTTTAATAAAATTTATATTAATATTCGATATATCGTTGATATATCCACCCAATTTTTTTCAGACCATAAATATTTTAGTCCTGGCTCCACACCCCTCCCTCTCTCCAACCCTACCGTTATAGCTTACGTGACCAAGAATTTCTTCTGTCTATTCATGCATTGGTTAATATTGTATTTATTCAGTATGACGTTAATTAAATCCAGACGCTATCCTTATCTTCTTCTTTTTTGGTTTTCTAGGGTGAATAGAAGGATGAATTAACTAGTTAGTGGTATGATGAACAAAAAAACTCGAACTGCACAAGAGCACTAGTACGTGCATGCATGATTCCTATTTGTGAGTCATCAACAATGTACGTACCCTTCTTAGCAAAACTGTAGAGCCATTATTTGTATGTGCGAGCTAACAAAGAGCAGTGGCAGATTGCTTTGCTGATTTGGTCATAAAAAATGAAGTGCATTTTTAGGACTCGATCTCCTATCCGGATTGTTTCTTGCAATTATTTGATGAAGATGCCTCTGGAGTACGTTTCTAGACTTGTGATAATGTAATATCGCCCTTTGGCAGTCCTATAAGATTCTTGAATATATAATGTAGAGATCCTATAATGTAATATCGCCCTTAGGCAATCCTATTAGATTCTTACATTTATACAACTTGTTTGAATCATTTTAATGAAAGGCTTGCTGCAAAATATAAGTTCATTTTTGGAGTTCTTTGAACGATGAATTCGAATGAATTGTGTGTGGCTTTGAGTCCTACCATATGCTGCCATTTATCAAGGTCACTAAATTAACTAACAAAAGAAATATCAACTCTTATTTTTTCCCTATATGATCCCGACAAAGTTTATACACGATATATTAATTATAACCTTAATTACATATATGACATATTGTCATGCATATGAAGTTCCGGCAATGAATGTAATACTACCTCGAATTATTGCAAGAATAAAAGTACTTCAATTGTTAATTCATACTTCAAAGTCGAATTTAACAGGTAAAATATATATGTTTCAAGCACTTACCCTTGTATAATGAAGGAGATATTGTCTCGTTGAAAACGATCGATTGCCCAGCTCTGAATCACTAGTAGATTAATTCTATTTACACTTGGCGAGGGGCCGAGGGCCTTTATCACAGGATTCACTAGCACACGGTAGGAAAATTATACCATACAGGAAGGAAGGTATGTATAGCCAAAGGGTGCAGCACGCGCCGTGTAGGATGAGGAATAGTTGGTAGCTCATAATACAAACTGACTCAGAGTTGGAATATGTAGATCAGGGCCGGCCAGACGTATCTATCAAAGTATAGGTTGGCATGACATGGCATGCAAATGTGTACTCAATTATGATATCACTCCCACCAGCAACACTGCGCGCTAGCTGCTGCTTCTTCTGCATGCATGCCATCTCCAATTATCAAAAACTCGATCCCATTATCAGTCTGTATCTACACATGTCTATATACACTGCAAGAGCTTGTACATTTACTTCATAAGCTAGCGCACAAGACAAACCAGACTAGCTAAGCTCAGCTACACTTCAAAATTCTCATCAACTAGCTGCCATGCCATTTCCATATATACTGTTTCAATTTCTTGAAGTTATATGAGCTCCTCCTCGCTGATAACGATGTGAGCGAGAGAGAAAGGCCAAGAGCCCGAGAGAGATCTTCTTCTGCTTCCGGTTCTGCTTCTTCTCTCTTCGTTTTGCTGCATGGTCCCACATTACTGGTATATATATATATATATATATATATATATAGCATTTTGCTTTTGCAGCAGCAACAGCAGAAGCCAAGCTTAAAGATCGAGGCCTTCTGACACAGATACATCACATACGATACGATACACGAGCGATAGATACTATATCGCTCATCAGCTTAATTGCATATTTAGCAAGATTGCAAGAGAATGACCTCTCAATGAGACCCCAAACCCTTCTCGACTTCTCTTCCTCTCCATTCCTCAACACAACCCTAGCTGGCTAACCAGCTTGAATTCCCAGTATCATTAGCAAAATGTGACATTTATATTCTCAGGGTTTTTCTGCGGATTTGGACCACCAACTTGCAAAAGATTCTGAGATCAATGGACCACAACACTGGCTGGCCTCAACCATTTAAACTATGTGGGCCAATTTAGAAGCCTGAAAACATGGACCGGCCCAGGAATCTGAAAATATATGACATTGGTCTAAATTTGAATTATTTTGATGAAGGTTCTATTTCTATATATCAACGTTTAGTTTTTGGTCTTTCAAAATGTTTGATTGCTGGGCAACAAGTATTCCATGGTCAAAAACTCGCACTACTAAAAAAAGACTTTAGCCGACGAAATAACCAAAAATAGTTCGACGAATTTTTTTTTTCGTCGGTTAAATTAAATTTTCGTCGGCTAAACTATTTTTTTGTCGGCTATAGTGGAATTTTAGCTGACGCAAAAATTTTGGTATGCTAAAGTGATTTTTTCGTCGGCTATAGTCTGTGAACTTTAGCCGACGAAATTTGAAAAGTTTAGCAGACAAAATTAGGGTATTTCGTCGGCTAAAAAACCTTTTAGTTACAAAATTGCACTACGGATGTTTCAGTGTCCGATTGACTATTGTGATACCAATCTGGAAGCAGAACGGCCTTGCGAGTCAAACTCATCGCTAATGCTATGACATATGGGCTTTTTTGGGCATCCAAGTTCGTTTAAGGCTTCAAAATAACGTTTTTTAAACACTTAACACACGAAAATGCCCATATCTACACCTATATGAGGTATTTTGGTCGAACCTTCAACACAACAAACACTCACCATAATGAGACGCAAGTGTCCATCTAAAAATTTTGAGACATTTACCCCTCTATGATAGGGCTCTCCATATAGATAAATAATGGTAAATAACAGACATGTTGTGATTCCGGTCATCAAAATTCACAAACAAAAATACGACAATCAAATATTATCAATATGTTGAAATATGTCTATGGTAAAAAATTAAAATTGATTCGATAAATTTAAGGGCTTCATCCGGACAGTCAATCCAGTAAGTCAAACCCCTAAATTGTATTGATCGCAACTATCGGCACCGAGACGACTTATTACACCATTCCGGTCATATCTTATTTCATGACTTTTTTGCGTTTGAAGTTTCTACGTAGAGTTTGTTTTAGAATAAGAACATTTACTTAAAGCTTAGTAAACAAGTTATACAATATTAGTAGGCATGTTGTGATTCTGATAATCAAAGTTGAGAAACAAAATTCCGACCGTCTGATATGATCATTATGTTGAAATATGTCTATAGGAAACAATTCAGCTTAATCTGACAACGTTAAGGGCTCGATCCTTACGGTCAATCCCGTAAGTGAAACCCCTTAACGCACGGAAACGGTCATTTGACCGTCTAAATTACGTATTTTACCCGGACCTTCAACAGAAAAATAGTTTCAAATCGATGAGACGCAACCAGTAGTATAAAAATTTTATGAAAAATAACTACCAGAGATAGGGCTACCTCTAGGGAGAAAGAATGGAAAATTGCGTTAACCGCAATTATCGGTACTGAGACTATCGGAATTAATTGATTTTTCAACCATAGACGTATTTCATCATTCCTGTCATATCTTATTTCACAACTTTTTTCGTTTGAAGCTTCTAAGTATAGAGTTTAGGGTTTTAGCCGACGAAATTAGGGTAATTCGTCGGCTAAGGTTAAATAAATAAATAACTATAGTCGACAAAATTTATTAAAATTCGTCAGCTAAAGTTAATTTAAAATTCAAATTTTTTTGGGGGGATTTTGAAAAATTTGAAAATTTTCCGACTAAAATTTTGAACTTTAGCCGACAAAATTAGAGTATTTCGTCGGCTAAAGTTCAAAATTTTCTATATCTTTCATTTTTCTCATTCTCCTCTTCATCTTCCTTCCTCCTCCTACTCCGGCGGCAACAACATACTCCTCATCCTACCTCATCTCCTCCTCCTCTAAATCCTTCTCCGCCTCCTCCTTTCTCCTCTAAATCCTTCTCCTCCTCCTCTAAATCCTTCTTCTTCTTCTCCTCTCCCTCTCCTAGCCTTCTCCTCCTCCCCTAGCTCCTCTCTCCTCCTCCTAGCCATACTCCTCTTCTCCTCCTCCGATCCTTCTCTTCTCCTTCTCCATTACCGGTGTAAAAACGAAAAAGAAGCAAAAAAATTTAATAAAAAATACAAGAAAAAAATATGAAAAAAATAAAATAACTATAGCCGACGAATTTTATAAAAATTCTTCGGCTAAAGTTAAAAATAAAATAAATAATAATAACTATAGCAGACGAATTTTATTAAAATTCGTCGGCTAAATTTTAAAAAAGAAAAAAATAATAATAACTATAGCTGACGAATTACCCTAAAATTCGTCGGCTAAAGTTTAAAAAAGAAAAAAATAATAACTTTAGCCGACGAATTACCCTAAAATTTTAGGGTAATTTTAGGGTAATATAGAGCTTGTTACACCAACCCTGTTTCCTTCACATTAGGTCCACCCACCTTATGGATTAGTCTAGATCATTCTAGACCATAATTATATTTGTTATCTCTAGATAGCAACATAACACTTCTAGACACTTCCTAGTTTACAAGATCATTCAAGACAACACTAGCAACACTTGCTAGGCTTCTCTTCATTTATCTAGATTTTTCTAGATCATTGTTTATCAATGGGCATTAGTGTTCTAACACAATCATTTATAGGTTATGATTTGCAGGCATGGATGTACAGGATATATAGATTGACAAGCTTGTGATGACTTGTAGGCATGGAGCAATGGAAGAATGCATTCTGTGAAACATCGAGTGATGATGAGTGGAGAAAAAGAACGATATTCTTTAGGAATATTTTCAGTTCCATTGGAGGGTTCCATCGGAGGGTTCCATCATTAAGGCACAAAAGGAGCTAGTAGATGAACACCCCCAAATTCTTAAAGATTTTGATTATACAGAGTTTACCAAATTCTTTGCTTCAGAAAAAGGAAGGGTCATTGCCTCAGAAAAGCAAGTTTTCGCATATGCTGGAATTAGCACTTGATGTGTTAGTTCCCAAAGAATATAAAAATTTGTATCTGCTGTCTGCAAACCATATGAAGGATACTGGAAAATAAACGTTGTTGTCTGTCCAACTTTGGCATTGTTATTACCTCCATAGTATACTATATGATGTACTTTCCTTTTAAACTAGTAAAAGAAATGGAAGTGGAATAATAGCTGTCAATGTGGTTTAATCCTCTTTAAGATGATATATGCGGGTAGAGTCTACATATAATAGCAGAGCATGGTTTGATAGTCTTGGAAGGACTCGACCACCTTACGGCATATGTACCCATCATTCTCTTTTAATCTATCAATTCATCAATTTAATTGTCTCATTCAATTACTATGCTTTACAGATTGTATTTCTAGGTCATTTTTATGCAACGGTGTAACTCCGTCAGAGAGGCAATCACTATTCATCAATTAAAATTTTTTATTTCTTAAATTTTATATATGATACTTAACAAATGATGATATGTGACATTTTCGGGTCTCTTATCATCAAAATAATGGTATGGATTTTCGGTAGGATTTCAGACCAACCAAAATTTGACACGTGTATGTTTGTCGACCAAATAATATCGTTAGATTTTGGATATGATTTTCGATTAGATTTTTGACGAATGACGATTCGACACGTAGCATGATCTTCAAACTTTATGATCCGAAATTGTCCATAAATAAGTCGGATCACCTATTTTATACTCACTCAACCTTCACAACTCATTTACATCACTACCAAAACACAATTCCTCAATTACTTTTTCACATTCCCTCATCACTACGATGAGCTTCTTTCGTAAATTGTTAAAGCAAAGGCAAGAACAAAGTCAAGATAACGCTCAGATGATGGATACCATGATGAATAACGTGGCCATATTTATGTTGCATCTTGATACTTCATATGAACCACAAGGACGAGGTTCACGTCCTGGTCGCTCTCCTAATCACCCTAAAAATAGGGAATCTGGGGGAACAAGTCTCATGACTGATTACTTCATCGAGCACCCTATCTTTAGGGTGGAAGAATTTTGTCGGAGGTACCGAATGCACACCCATGTGTTCAACCGAATCATGACGAAGCTCTACAACCACGACACTTATTGGCTTCAAAAGGCTGATGCCGTTGGAAAACTAGGGTTGCTGCCCCAACAAAAATGACAGGTGCCCTTGAATGTTGGCGTATGGTGCAGCTGCTGATCAGTGTGCCGAGATATGCAGGATGGGTGAATCAACAACACTAGAGTGCATAAAGAAGTTTTTCCAACAGGTGAAACATTATTTTGGTGAAGAATATCTCCGTGCCCCAACACAACGAGATCTCCAAAGGCTTCTTGCTAGGGCCGATGAACGAGGTTTTCTAAGAATGATCTGAAGCATTGACTGCATGCATTGGGAGTGGAAGAATTGTCCAGCAGGATGACATGGAGCTTATAGTGGTCGGAAGGCTCGTCCCACCGTCATACTTGAGGCTGTGGCCTCGCATGACACATGGGTGTGACACTCTTTCTTTGGTGTGCCAGGAGCTCAAAATGATATCAACGTCCTTGATCAATCACCGATCTTTGAAAGGCTCATAGCCGGAAACACCCCGGCTGTGACATTTCACGTTAACGGAAGGAGGTATAGAAATGCTTATTATCTGCTTTTGTTACACAACTATGCCACTTCTTAATCATTTTCTTTAAATGCAAAAAATGTGATTCGAGCGCCATTTTAAAACGGGGTCCTTGGGAAGGATCGTCGGGATTTCCACACCAATTCTTGGCGTAATCGTCATGAACTTTCTTCCAAAAATTACCTTTGGCTTGATATCGGCCAGTGATGTTGTCGGTGGATTGTCGTCCCCAAGAAACACATAGCTGCAAGTCTTCAGAGGAAAGCCAATTAGACATAGAAATTAGAAAATTAAGAAAGAAATTGGAAAATTAGGAAAGAAATTGAGAAATTAATATATGCAGGAAAGGAGGAGAAGAAATGAGAAGTGGTGTAAATTGTGAAGAATAGAGTTAGGGTATATATAGGAAAAATTCGATCATTTGAATCGGACCGTTGACCTTTGACCAGCGGCTGCCACGTGGCAACTTCTGGTTGGTCAACGAAGAAAATGTTGTCGGCCACCTTTTTTATTTTTTTAATGGCGCGTATTAAAAAAAAGCAGGAGGGCGCCCACACTCCCACCGACCCAGTCACTGAGGCAGTCGATATGCGCCTGCTTGCCTTTCTGATAGGCCCCATCTCCATTTTTTGCCTCTCATTCTCCGCTGCATCCACTCTTCTTCGTCTCGGATGCACTTTCTCTACCAAATAGAGTGACTGCCCCTCGGGTGCAGTTGCTCTTAGATACAAGTAGTATATAGTACTCGAAGTTCTGATTTGACCCTCTTCTAGTGTGACTGTGAGTTGAGCTGTAGTAGGAATAGTTTTCAATTACTTCACAACTATTGAGTTGCTGTAGCATATCATATATTGATTCCATTCTGCAGTATGATATTCTCAACTAGTCACATGTCTGTGCAACCTGATGTATCCATTGTTTATCTAGTAAATGTCGTATTATCTAAGGTTAGTGTTCTTGAATTTTTCAAACAGCTTCCAAATCAAATTTCTAATATTCACCACTGCAGATGATAATCATATTCATAACAGATAATATAGTTTAATTAAGAAATGTGGGATGAAAAAACATGTAATCTTTTGTAACAAAAAAATGTAATCTTCAACATGTTGAAGACTTGAAAAGCTGATGGTGTCAAAGGATGAGGTTTCTGGGTTTCATCTGATAGTTCCTTGTTTTCTAGCAGGCTTTTGGTGTTACAGTTATGTCCATTTGGCCAAGGGATAATCATGCCATTCTTGAAAAATTCACCAGTGACATACAAATTAAACTGTAGATAAAGTTATAAACATATATGAAGTTGTAGTTTTCATTCCAAAAATGAAGTCTACATCTTAGGGCTTTAACCATTTGGATGACTCCAATTGAGAAACATGCCAATTCCAGCTATTTGGATGTTGGCTTATGTCAGAGCTCTACTTAGCCGGACATAATTACAGATTTCCACTCAATAATGGCATTATATATATGATTTCATATCTAGACAGCACATTATTTAAGTTGTTCTTGCCTTCTTGGGTAGTTGTCATACCCTCATAGTAGTAGTTGATATGCATACTCCTAAGCTTTCATTATCAAGTTGAAATCTTAAAGTTGGGTATTGGTTTTATATCAGACCCTCTCAGACTCAAACATAAAGAAATCTAGGACAAATAGTAGACAAGGGGTTCCGATTGTCAATGCCAGATCCCTGCCGATCAAGTGAACCAAAAAACAGTAGAGTGGCATTACGTGCAAGTGAGTTAGAGAGGCTGGCTTATAAACACTATGGTTGTTCCGCAAGATACGTCTGCAGTTAAGAGCACCAAACCTTCTCTAATCTCTTTATTGTAGACTATAATTCTTGGATTTTATGAACAGACTAAACAAAACCCTCTCAAGACTCGAACAAAGAAGCAATTCATCAGAAACACCGAAAAAGGAAGAAGTGGACCATTAGTAGAAAATGAGTTCCGAGTGTCAATACCAGATTCCTACCACATTTATATATATAAACTTGTATATATAAACTTGCTAAAGTATTTATAAACTTGCAATCTCCCACATATAGCTGGTTGTTGTGATCATCAGGTAGTGGATCATATATATATATATATATATATATATATATATATATATATGACAAATTTGGAAGCTGAGAAGTTCTTGTTGGTTTTGAATAGAGTCGTCCAACAACAAGGAGGTTTGAACTCAAGGGAATCGATCTCTTTAACATGACGTGCAAGCAAACAAAGTAAAGGTTCCAGATTGGAACGTATGCTAGCTAGTGCAGCAAGGGCTCAAAAGTAGAGTTCAGTATAAAAGGGTTTGGTGTTTTTCATTTTTCAACGCATAGATTCTATAGTATCACAATGACTTCTGATCGATCGAGTAGCTTGGTCCATAGAAACCAGATCAGTTTTGCTTAAAAAGGAATATATAAGGACGAAAAGAGAGACGACTAAGAAGAGGAAAGAATCTTCTGCAATCTGATGTAGGACGAGATTTGAAGCCTAAAGATTTAGTCTTAATTATCTGATTTGTGTTTTAGTATTTTAGGTTGATAATTTTTTTTGTTATTCAAGGTTATTTGTTTCCTTTTTTAATTAGGATTCTTAAGAATTATTGTTAGATTAGGATTGTGATTGTATTAGGCTTGGATGCCTATATAAGCATCATCATTCTATGTATTTGGAACAACTCTGATATCAATAAAACCCTAATATTAGAGAAGTTTCTCTCTATTTCTTGCGGCTGCTGTAATTGCTAGTGGATTCTAGCTTATCCCCATATGGCTTTCGACGCTTGACGGAGCCGTCTTCTATCGTGTTCACGCTTCCCGCATCATTTGGTATCAGAGCGGGGTTCGCCCGCTTCTTAGCAGACGATGGTCCATGAGAGTAGTTCACCCACCGCCAACCTCAACGACGCTGGTCGTAGGATATCTATCCAAAATTGAAGAGGAATATATCGAGGGGTTTGCCCTGGGTTGACTTTATCAATTCACCATCCATGACGCTGGTCTAGGAGTATCTATCCAAAATTGAAGAGGAACATACTGAGGGGTTTGCCCTTGGCTAACCTCATCAATTCTATCTAAAAAAAGATGGGACGTTGGTTATTCAAGACGATGGTTCTGATGGCTTATCAAGTTTTGTTTCTACGATCGAGCTGCATTCAAGAGGAACTTGAGGTCGAGTTCTTTCCAAATGGAGGAGACTGATGTAGGACGAGATTTGAAGCCTAAAGATTTAGTCTTAATTATCTGATTTGTGTTTTAGTATTTTAGGTTGATAATTTTTTTTTGTTATTCAAGGTTATTTGTTTCCTTTTTTAATTAGGATTATTAAGAATTATTGTTCGATTAGGATTGTGATTGTATTAGGTTTGGATACCTATATAAGCATCATCATTCTATGTATTTGGAACAACTCTAATATCAATAAAACCCTAATATTAGAGAAGTTTCTCTCTATTTCTTGCGGCTCTGCCGTAATTGCTAGTGGATTCTAGCTTATCCCCATATGGCTTTCGACGCTTGACGGAGCCGTCTTCTATCGTGTTCACGCTTCCCGCATCACAATCCAAAGAGAGAACAAACACGATAGTTACCAAATGCATGTCTCTCTTTTTGTAAACCTACAAGTCTCTCGCACTCGATGATCATATATCAACATTACTTCTATGATATCGATCTGACTAGATTGGCGTGTACCCGATAGCAGGGGCAAAGCCGCAAAAAGTTCTCAAAGTTGATCATCAACCCCTACCATGTCTATGAGGACCATAAATCCATATATCCTAATAACCCCTTTAGAATTTTTGCCTCTTATGATTTGTTTAATTAAGGTGAAAGAAAGCAAAATGAAGAATCTGGGTTTTCTAAAGAAATAAATTGATAATGCAGTAAAAATTGTCAAATCAGAAAAGGACTTGAACATCTATAGACTATATATGTGCAGCCAAAAAAATAATTTTGATATATTTAATTTCTTTATATCAAGGGTATGACAACAATTATATTTCACATCAACTATGAGGAGGCAAGGGGAAATTGCACCTGATAAACCTTAATAATCAGTATAATTTAGCTTAACTAAAAACTTCATACGAGGAAAAACACTGTACTACTGTATTAGCTAGCTAAATTTCGAAATATTATATTTTGAGCTCATGGTTTGAAGAAGTGTATAATACTCCCTACTATGTCTCTATACACATGGTGGTTGAACCGACTTGCAAACAAAATTAATTGTGTCAAATTAGCCTTAATTAGGAGAGCAAATTTTGTGACATACACGGTACCATGTAGCTTGCCGACTTGTCTAGTACTCAATTAAGCAAAATATATGGCTCTTGCTGCAAAATAGCATAGAGAAGACTAAGTGTAACTCCATCAAATTAATTTCAATTTGAACAAATAATTTGCGGATATTGCATCTGTGTAATGACACAATCCATCAATGCAAATGTTTTTTTTGTTTTAAATGATACTAGCTTCTAACATGTGTAGTTTAGTCCTCCGTTCATTTTTCTTATTTCCAATTCAAGAGAAAAAAAGAAAAATGGGAAACTGGAAAAGTCAATTTCCAGACCAATTTTCTTTTTCCTTTTTGGGGTTACAAATTCTGGACGTCGTTCTTTGGAGGTAAGCTGGCTTCATAATATAGCATTGAGACGAGCTGTGTGTGTGTGTGTGTGAGAGAGAGAGAGAGAGAGAGAGATGGGTGAGGAGGTTGATCATGATCAAGCATTACTAGTACCAGTTGTTGAATTTTCGGAGTGTTTGGTCCCAAAGCAAGAAAGGAGTGATAAATGGAGAGCTATGAGCACCAAAGTGAGAGAGGCATGTGAGAGTCACGGCTGCTTTCTTCTGTTGGTGCAGGAAGAGATGATGCCGATGCGATTACGTGATGACATGGTGACGGCCATGAAAGCTTTGTTCGATCTCCCTGAAGAGACCAAGCAGAAGCACACAAGTCTCAAGGCTTACCAGAGCTACCAAGGAAAGTGCCCCATCATTCCCTTGAGCGAAAGCTTCGGAATCGACAATGCATGCCAGCCTGATGCAGCTGAGTCCTTCACCAATCTCATGTGGCCTCAAGGGAACTCTTCTTTTTGGTGATTTCACTTCTCTAATAAATTACACACAAATTAATTTGTAGTTAATTTCACTATTTCTGTCTCTGTTTTTGTTGTTGTCCAAGTTTCTCCATTTCTATACCAAGATAATAGATTTATAGCTATAGTAATGTTTTTTTGCGAGTTATTTGGGATCTGACGGGAATCTAAGTTATATAATATATTTACGAAAAACTTCACATACTAGTCGGATATATAAATTGAGAATAATCTCGGAATATGACTAATTGCCATTCATAAGTGGTTGTTAATGGAGTTGAAGTTTGGATTCGTAAAATCAGGAATTAGGTTAATGATTTGAGTTCAAACATGCTACTATATCAGCTATTTTCAGCTCTTTGCTTTTCAAAATTGAAAATATTGAAGGTCATATTTCCTGGATGTTTCAAAAATTTGTTTAAAAAAAAAAGATTTGCATCAGGACTTTAGGTTTAGGCCTTTAGTTTAGAAAACACTAGTTGTGTTTAAGGTTTGGAAGGTATGTATAAGAAGTATGGGAATCTTTTTGCTTAATTTGTGCCCACATTCAAAACCTTAAGGCAAGGCAAAAATGTGGACTTGACATCCTAGTAACTTTGCTCCATGCTGGTAATTTTATGAGCATCTTGACATGACAATGGCTGCTTACCCAACACCGTACCCCTGACTACCTGCCAATGCCTCTTATTAAGTCTTATCTCTTTGAAACAGATTGAATTTTCCTTGAAAGAGTGCCAGCTTTATGTGACTGATATATGTGTATAGAGATAGCTAGATTGATCCTTGCTGCTAGCTATACCTCCATCATTCTTAGCACATGTCCTTGTTGAACTCATGCACTGGAAATGCTAGTCAGTTTCTCATGAAATCTAACTGTCTCATTTAAACCAGCTAGCCGCTCTCCTTCCTGGAATTAATATTGCAGACTAGTCAATACCATATATACCATATAACTCAATGTAACCCACCACAAGGGTCCATATACAATAATGCATGTAGTAGTTATTGAGATCCAGCTCTGAGAATTTGTGATGACTTGATTAACAATGTAAACCCTAAACCTTCTCTGTTCTTATATGATAGTGAAACAATGAAATCCATGAGCTCAAAGATGATGGCGCTGAACTTCACCGTCATCGAAATGCTGTTAGAGAGTTTAGGCGTGGGAAAGCACTACACCTCGCACGTCGAGAACACCACCACCGCGATGCGTTTCATGAAGTACAAAGTTCCTCCGAGCAAAGACAGTGACACATCGTCAGCAGCTGCCGTTGGTTTGTTGCCTCACACAGACAAGAGTAGCTTAACAATTATATGCCAGAACGAAGTGCAGGGTCTGGAGATCCTCAACAAACAAGGCCAATGGATTCAAGTCCCGATCCCGGAAAGAGCCTTTGTGATCTTCGTCGGGGATGCACTCAAGGCATGGAGCAACGGGAGGCTTCATGCAGTGACTCACAGGGTGATGATGAGTAAAAACATTAAGGAAGAAAGATATTCTTTTGCAATGTTTGGGTTGCCGAAGGAGGAGTTCATGATCGAAGTGCCGGATGAGCTAATCGACAATGAGCATCCTCTGCAGTACCGGCCGTTCAACTTCAGCGAGTACTTTGCCTACTTTACGGCCAATATTCGAGATGATGCACTAGAAGCCTATGCTGGAGTTTGAAGACACGGTTTAATATATACATCAGTACTGTTTGCGTGTTTTTAATTATAATACGTTGCAACAACTTCATTCCAAGGAAAAAAAATACCTAATCGAAATTATAAGAAGTTGCATCTGCTATATCTTGGTTGTTATTATATTAGATGAATGCATTATATACATATGCATTTACTTCTATTCAGAATGAACACCTAATGGAGAACCAGTTCTAGCTATCACTAGGTGAAATGCCATGCGAGCCCCGGTTGTAATTGTGTAATTATCGAAATTGTGTAATTAGATATTTGATGCAGTAAATCTTTACATTGTTTGCCATTTGAACTCATGTAAAGAATATTTGTTCTTTTAAACCCTTTTGAAAGAATTTATATTACATGAACAATTGTAAACTAGAATCTTTGTCGTTTGAACTAAAACTCATATAACACGCATATAACACATAGATAAATAACATGAGTCCTTACGTTTGTATCATTTGGAAAGAATTGTACTTGTATGGACAATTGCAATTCTAAATAGAAACATCCCTCAAAATATAATACATGATCGATGACCTCTAAAATGTAAATTAAAAAAGTGATATACGATTTGGTAGCCTATCATGACGAAATTAAAATTTAATTACCAAAATCAATTTTGATTAAATAAATTTAAACCAAGATCACATACAAACTTATTAGAATCAGTTCATATATTATATTAACCTTTTCAATTGAGGCTTCCACAATTTCACAGTCAATCCCAAGACTCTTAAATTACTAATCTGTACCCACTATTACATGTTCAATTTTGTGATCGAGTTCTTGATCATATCATTACACATCACTTTTGACAATAGAAATAGATTTAATTTAAGTTTACTGAAAGACAACCATATTGAAATAAGCTGAAACAGTGGACCAAGTAACTGACCTATAAATATTTCTTTTCAATTTCATTTAGCATATCACAAATCATGTGTGATTGATTCGATATTGAATGCCAAATTATGCAACATATATGTCATTGAATACCAAAAAATATAAAAGGTGGAGAGATAAAGTTGGAGATGGTATACCCGACTAAGAGAAGTCCTAATATCTTAGAACTGAAAACAAATCACCAACAGTAGAAAATATAAGACCTTTTATTTTCTCTTTTTAAGGTCATATCTGAAAATTGCAGGTAAATGCAACAATAATTCACAAGCAAATGTAAATGCAGGAATAATAAATTGAGAACAACAATGAAACACTGTTAACTAATCCTTAAAAGCTCTGAAACCTTTCATTCATAGGAAGTCTGACAATGAATAGCTCTCACCAGTATAACCATTTTGAGACAACAAATGCTTCAATCTTCTTCCCTAATCACTTTTGAATCTGAGCTGACAACAAAAACGATTTTCTCACATAAGTAACGTATCTTACAGATACAGTGCCTCATCAAAAACATACACAAACAATTAAAAATTGAAATATGAAACTTCAAAAGTAAGCAACCCGAAAAGATTTACATATCCCTCTTGATCAAAACCCAGAATTAGCTTGGAGTATCCTAGTACGCAAACCCTAAACCCTAGGGGCCTGGACAGTGCTAGGACTGTTTAATCAATGAAACTCCCACTACCACATCTATGTTTAGTATCATGACTTTCATCAAACCAAGAGGGTCTGACCAAGTGCTAGGACTGGGTAAAAGCTTAAACATGTACAGTGTGGATGTGGTTTAGGGTTTAGAGTCTAATACCTCTGAATATAAAAGTCATCAATTATACATTTTTTAGTCTACTTGGAATAAAGGAAAGATTGCATTTTTAATGTGATCTACCATTGTGTCATTGGTGTTGAGGCAACCTGCATCAAAACTGTAACAAAGCAGAGTTAGACATGCACCATGTTTTCATCAGGTTTAAGGTCATATTACATCAGCCAAAATGAATTACACAGAACTTTACACCCAATTAACTAAACTGGAGTACAAATGTGCATAGTACCAAACACAAACCAAGCTATAAGCCTATAAGTCAAAAAAAGTTTAAATGAAGCAAAATTTAATGTAACAAAATGACAATTAAGTTTATTAAGTTTCTCCTTAGGCATTGTAGCTTACCTTAATCATTTTAATGATATCATAGCATGTCATTCCTTACATATAGTAGTCTGTGATGATTAAATTTACATTCACATTTTGTACGAAAAGCAAGGAAATTGAATCAGACATTGGTAAATTGAAGCTACATACTAACACAGAGAACAAAAGGTAAGAAAATTCCCCGAATTGAAACAGGTCAAAAAACGGAATACCACATGAATACATGTTAAATTAGAAATCCCCATAAACTCCACAGACCAACAAAATTAGAAATCTTCACCACAAATCACTTGGTCTTAATCAAGTAGTGGCCACATTAAGTTTTCAAAACAACATCATTTTATTAATATATTTCAAAAGAAGATGTGCAAACTAACCCAACAAATAATAACAAACCCATAAAGAAGGTGTTTGTTAACTCTCTTATCTTCTTAAGTAATAAATGTTATTCTTGTAGCTAGTTTGTAGAAATTCAGTACTTACCTCTAACAATCCTTTTATATTCCCATGGTACCTCAATGTAGTATGTCTGTGACAAACCAAACTGATGATCCGTCTGAAATTAGGACCTAATATTTGCAGATATCTGTAGTTCTGCACCATTATTTATCCAGCCAAGAGCTATCACTTTTATGAGAATGAAAATGACAAAGATCATGCGGCAAGCTAAGAGCATAACATTTCTAGTCTCTAGCTGCTAGAACAACAACTATAAGAATAATTAGACTCTATTAGCTATATAAAACATTTAAGATGATTGATGCTAATTAATGATATCACATGTTCATGTGTTCGAGTTCTTTAGTGAAAGCTATATATGCTGAAAGCAGTATAACAACAGCTACATGCTATTTTCAAGCAGTATACCCATCCATAACTGTTGTATATATTGAGGGCAATGCTGGCAGTACAGCACAAGATTGATGATGTTAGGTGCCCATCAGAACTTGTCCAGTTTGTCTTCCCTTTATCCTGTTAGAAGTTGATCTAGCATTTAGGTTGGTGTTTTTGGACTATTAGGAAGCTGAAAGAATTATTGGATTTGGAAAATATTGATTAATAGTATGAGAATATTCTAGGGTACATACTTGTTTGTGATACCTACATTTACTGATATAACAACAAATTTGTTGTTATTTTGGTAAATGTAGTTATTATTTATTTAATATTTGTTCTATTAAATGTAATTACTCAACTTAAGACAATTTACAAGTTTATATAAATGTAAATGTATAAATGTATATATCATTGTAGTAACTTTGTACAATTATATGTAAATGTATAAAATAAATGTAATAATTTTGTTATGAATGTTATAAATTTTGTTGTGAAAGTTATAAATTTTACTCGTTTAACTACTTATTTTTGTTTAATTAATGATAAATAGGTATATGATATACATTCCAGTACCGCAGCTCGTTTAACTACTTATTTTTGTTTAATTAATGATAAATAGGTATATGATATACATTCCAGTACCGCAGCTCCAAGAGTATGTACTGACTTTACCTTGGTTCTGAAGTTATGATCACCGACTGTCAGAATTGAATGCTCAAATTCAAGGAAAACTTTGACAAACTCGTAAATACTATGCATTTTTGGAGATGAAGGAAATGATGCTAAAGGAAGCATCTTTGCTGAATTCAATAAGTTCACAGGTATGGATAAAAAGGTCTTTTGCTATACATTTACCCATTAGCATCCTGTTAGGTGCGTTGTTTTTTTAGCAGATAAGTTCTGGGTGTTATGATTCTATTCTTACTGTTAGGTGCGCTGTTTTTTTGAGCAGATAAGTTCTGGGTGTTATGATTCTATTCTTAATGTTACTGAATTGAATTGCTTCAAACTTTGGTATAGTTTCAAGATGCAATCACTAGCACGGATGGTCGCATGAAACTCATTAATTTGATGGAGGGAATTATGAAGGGCAATCAACAGGTAATGTCAAAATGCCCATTTCAACTTGGGTGTATCTTCTCTTTTGAAGATTCAAAGAAAACTGTCTTTCATATAGATATGAATCTAGTTTCTAAAATGTGTGCATGTGTGTGTGATTATGTGTCATCCCTAGCTTACAATAAGCATAGAACCCAGCAGCCTAACACATTAAGAGTAAACAAGATAAACTCAAAGGCTAAAAGTTGCCACCTACAACAGGACAAACCCCATATTGACAAGGCAAAGCAAAACAAAAATTTGGTATTTATGCATTGATATAGGTTTAAATGGTCTTAAATGTGCTTACACATTCATTTTTAAGTGTGTAACTCAATTAGATGCGCAAATACACACAAATTCATAAAATATTAGGGCTCGAAAGGAACGATTATCTTTGTCTCAAACTTGACTCGGCCAAGCATCAGCATCACTAATTCCATTAACATTTTCTGCTTTATGTGATTTTATTTTGATGCAGCGAAATATAAAGGGATAGGAGATTAGAATCCATCAATCTGTTTTTGATCTTGAATCCACGAGAGGTTCTGAAATCCACCAGAAATTGAGATAAACTCAAATGACTTTTTTTTATAAAATCAAGGTTATCAAATACAACTGATAGATACTCTTTATATAAGAGCAAACAAATCATAGGGCAACTAACAATAAAACCTAAAAGCTCATGGATTAAAATAAAATAAAGTCTAAACAAATTAATTAAAATAAAACAAAACAAAATAATAAAAATAAAACTCGAAAAATAATTAAAACAGTCTTATAGAAGCCCAACGAACTTAGATGTCCATAAATAATTTACCACAATAAAACGGTTCTCCAATCTTTATTTTTCGTCGAAAAACGACCCCCCTTCGCTCTATATCAGTCTCATTCACTTTAAAAGAACTCAACCTTTAGTTCATCTTGAATAAAGAACAATAATTTGTAGAAAAAAACTCAATAATAAATATAATAATTGAACTTGTGGTTTAGAAATCGGAGACTTTGTAAACTTTGAAGGCACAATCATGAATCCAACACCATAGATGAGTTTGTCAAATGTAACTTGAGAGAAGTCTTCATGATTCCTAAAATTGCATTCTTGAATGATCTTTGGTTCTAAAAAAGTCATATGAGGCGAGGTTTCTTCAATACTAACAACCGAGTCAACATCAGCAAATTCTTCTTTAATCTGCAAAGTGATTTCTTCAACATTCTTTTCACACGTACACTTCAAGCTTTGCAGACTTGATTGTAATCTTGTTCAACTCTTTCTTGAGAAAATATGTCTCAGCTTTACAATAACTACCGTTGACGCTTTCATGCCATGGTTTTTCAAAAAACACATCACTCTCATCCATATCAATTACATGGCAAGTAACCTCATTGTTATAAAACTCTCCTATAGATATGAGAACTTTACAAACCTCTGTCACATGTGCACGATCATCAATCCAAAATGGATTGGTCAACTTCACTGGTAATTGAAAGGAATGAACAACCTTGCTTGCAACAAAATTCTCATGCAAATCACTATCAATTATTGTTGATCATACCTTGTTTTTGATGAAACATGTTATTCTAAAATCATCATAATCTGGTGAGGTAAATATCCAGCTTCCCCTTTTTCTTCTTTCTTTCTTCTTCTTCTTTCTCCTTTTTTTGGTCGGGCGGGTCGGGTTGCTGACTTGGATCAGGTAGGGTTGACGGTTAACGGGTCGGGTCGGGTCTAATTGCCGGGTCGACTTCCGGGTCGGGTCGACTGTAGAAAAACCCAGTTTTTTTTTTTCTGGGTTTTTGCCGACGTTGCTCTTGCCGGAAAGGTCTGTTCGAGGGCGACAGGAGGGTGGAGGGCAACAAGAGGGTGGAGTGGCGCTGCTATCAACTTCAAGTGGGGTGCGACACAACGGCGGTGATGTCGGGCTGGAGAGGTCGAGCGGGAGGCGGCTCGGCGGGACTGTGATGCGGCGTCAAGGCTGGGCTTGGCTGGAGGTGCAGGGCTGTTGACGCGGCTCAAGTTGCTTTGCTGGGTCGGGGCAGTGCGGTCGTGGCGCCTGTGTTCTTTTTTTCGATACTATTTTTTTTGCTTTTGAATCGATCGATAGATCACTCACCAGGAATCCACCAAGGTCTGATTACCAATTGATGCAGCGGAATATAAAGGGATAGGAGATTGGAATCCACCAATCTGTTTTTGATCTCGAATCCAAGTGAGGTTCTGGAATCCACCAGAAATTGAGATAAACTCAAAGGGTTTTTTTTTTATAAAATCAAGGTTATCAAATACAACTGATAGAGGCTCTTTATATATGAGCAAACAAACCCTAGAGCAACTAACAATGAAACCTAAAAGCCATAGATTAAAATAAAATAAAGTCCAAAACAAATTAATTAAAATAAAACAAAACAAAATAATAAAAATAAAACTCAAAAAATAATTAAAACAATCTTTTAAAAGCCCAACGAACTTAGATGTCTGTAAATAATTTATCACGATCAAACGGTTCTCCAATCTTTATTTTTTGTCGGAAAGCGACCCCCCTTCGTTCTACATTATATTTTCTGAGGATTAACTGTCTGCATACCTATTATCGTTGATGGGTGCTTCTAGTTAGCTCAATATGTTAGCATTTCTGAATCCATTTTACGGAAGCTAAAAAGGTAGAACAAGGGCTTCAAAAAGAGCAAAAAGTTTGTGATGCTCTCAAGGCGAGGCATGTTGCAGCAACCTCAGAGCAAAGACGCTGTTATTCCCTCTTAAAAGCTTTTCAGGTGAACACCTTAATCATGACATTGCAAATAACATGCATGTTTTTGACACCAAAGTACTCAGTAAATATGCCATTTTCTATTTCATATATTATTTCTGGTATTGTTATAACAATTTATGGAGTGCTTCTAGTTGATGAAAACCCTTGTAGGCAATCTCTTGACATGGTAGATAATAAAATCAATTGTTTTCTATCTCTTACTTGATGGTCTGCATAATGCAGTTTAGTATTTGTTCTTAAGTGGGATGATCACTTTTCATTACTCTCTATAATGAAAAATTGTGGAGTGTTGGTTTGTGGTATGGCAGAAATTGGTTGTGATTGTCCTCTGACTTGACCAAATCATCTATAAGCAAATCTAGTTTATATGGTTTGACTCTAGATTTCTGAAAATAGATCTTTCTATTTCCAGGAGGAATGTGCAAAGAATGAGCTACTCCCGAAAAGTTCCAGTTAGAATGTGAAATGGAGGCGTCCAACCTCCCCTTGCCATCTCTCATCAACGGGATGCGTACTGATACGATAGGCTATGTTGTAGATCAGTGTCAAGAACATTTTCCCAGTTGGGATTCTGGCATCCTGTTAACATTTATGAAGTTGTATGCCTTTGATATTAGTAAAATTGATTTGTGATTTCCAAGAGATGCAAGTTTTGACTCGGTAGTTCTACTGTTGGTAACTTCCTACATGAGTTACACAATTTGGACATACCAGACTGTAAATTATATAGACATGTTCTGGTCTCACTATTCGTAAAATTGAAGATTATGCTCTTTGATTCGGTATATTTGAGTAGCAACTATCAAGGGTCAATCGAACACTACAGATTCAATGAATAACATCGTTAGTGTTGTCTTTTCCTTTAGATCACAACGATAGTAAATTGAAAACAACTTAAACAAGCTTTCTTTGTAGGAATTTTCTATGGTACATACCTGTTTGTGGTACCTACATTTACCGATATAACAACAAATTTGTTGTCATTTTGGTAAATGTAGTTATTATTTAGGTAATATTTGTTATATTAGAGGTAATTACTCAACTTAAGATAATTTACAAGTTTATATACAATTTGTTGTCATTATAGTAACTTGATACAATTATATGTAAATGTATAAAATAAATGTAGTAATTTTGTTGTGAATGTTGTAAATTTTGTTGTGAATATTGTAAATGTTATTCATTTAACTACTTATTTTTGTTCAATTAATGATAGATTGATGTATGGTATACATCACAATAGACAACTATTCTTCATATAGTTGTTTATCAAGCTTGTCAATCACTTCTGTCACTACGCATTACAGTAAACGATCATTCTTTGATTGCTGGTTGAGATATATATAAACAATGAAGTAGCAAAACAAGTTTTGATCTCCGAATTTAACTTTGTTCACTCTTATTCTATAGTGACGTGACCATTTGTGTTTGATTCCTTGGAAGATCTTCCTCAAAATGTCAGGGTGAAAGCATGTTCTTGACTTCAAATTAGCTAGAGTTGATTATAACTTGTACTAAATCTCTCATTTAAACACCAAGACGACGTAGCAACAATGACATTTTTGTTTTCATCGATGATCGATCATGTTTCTACAAGACATAATAAAATCCGTCGATGTATATGTTTCTTTCTCACACAAAGCATGTATTGGTTCGAACTTCGAAGTTCCTAATTATCAATTTATAAATCTTCTTAATCAATTCCTGTACCCTCTTTTGGATCACCACTGTGTTCGGCCATGGGATTATTGAAGAAGGCAAGTTCTGATGGTCATGGATAGACCTCATCATGAGCCGGTTTAGGTCGGTCTGACTCTAAATTTTAAGGCTTAGGATAGGGTAGGATAGGGCTCGGTCAAAGTCAACAAAATTTAGGACCGGATAGGATAGGGTCGAGGCTTGAATATGTAAGCTCTAGCCTGCCCTAGAGACCCATTTCGTTAGGACTAATAGGATCGGGTAGGGTCGGCCCTTTAAATAGGGCTAAATAGGGCCGAGATGAACTTGTTATTTTTTTTCTCACAATTTAACTTTAAAATTATATGTAATGAACCTTATTTTTTGTGTTATATTTAACATGATTATACTTAATTTAAGACATATATTTATAAACTAAGTGGTTATACTCATATATCTCACGAACTAATGCTCTAAATCATCAAAATACAATCGTTAATCAACAAAACAAAATGAAATCAAATGAACAAAGCTAGCAAATCAACTACAAGAAAGAAGATTAGTTGTATTGTATCTAAAAAAATAAGAAACATATTAAAACAATATAAAGAATAAGAAATTATTAGGGTCTAAAAGATGAGCTTTTAGGATCGGGCCAAGTTCGGCCCTAAAGGACTCATTAGTATAGGGTCGTAGGGTAGAGCCGGGTTTCATTTACTCAATCCTTACCCTATCCTACTAGAAAATGGCTAATTAAGGCCGGATATAGCTTCAGTCTTAGAGGGTAGAGCGGGTTTTTGGACGGGTTAGGGTCAAAGGACCAAATGATAAGCATAGTGAAAGACCTGGACATAATCTATTCTATATTAATCCGTCATCTTTGATAACTACAACTTAATTGTCATAGACGAGATCGATATTTCTTCTTATTATTCAAAGAAGGGATCGACAAAATTAAGTGAACTCGTATCCAAATGCCAATGTAGCTGGTTTATATTTTACAGTTAATCAACATGCATTCGTAGTTATAAATCAGCACGCAACTACTAACCTAACCTACACAAAGCAGCTGGTTCAAACAATCCAACCTTAGCTAAATAAAATCGATGAACGAAGCTTTTAGGATAGCAACAAAGTGCTGATATGTATAAATAGGAAAGAAGCTAGTCAAAACAATAGAACATAGTAATGTTGATAGCAAAGAAAAAAATAAACATTACATTTTTCTTAAGGGCAATACAGTATTACCTGAATTTAGCTCCTTATTGCTGTCTAAAAATGTACAGAGCACATAGCCTCAAACAAAAGTATAAATAGAAAGACCTAACAATATATGGAAACCATTCAATGATGTTATTTAAATTAAATTATAGATCACGATATCATTTTAGTGGTCAGACATTTGTGGGAGGACGATTGTCGCCCCAATCAGTTTTCACAAAAGATCTAATATCGTCTAATCTTCTATTTATTTATTTAAAAAATTATAGGACAGACAAAGTTCCCCTCAGCATTCGACAATTTCAACATTCACGGTATACTGCAACCGCACTAGCCCTTTTATTTTAAACATAAGGAAAGTTCACCACGAAATTTAAATTCTAACAACAGAAAGAGTATCTCGAAAATGCTTAGCTTTTAAGACATGGTACTCCTTCAATGTGACGGAACGGTACTTCGGAGCTTGTTTGGAATCAGTGAAGTTCTTAGAGACGAGGGGGGAGACGGTGCAATCCAGTGGAGGTGAGTAGAAGTAGGCGACCGAGATCCGATGGTTCTTTTGGACCACCGCCGCACGATGAACAACACTAACGAATCGACCATTGGACAGAATATGGAGTAAATCACCAAGATTCACAATGAGTGATTCAGGATTAGGCTGCACATTAAACCACCCAACGCCGTCTTTGAAGACTTGAAGACCCTCGGTTCTGGAATGGAGTATGGTAAACAAGGAGCTGTCTGTGTGTGGTGGTAGACCTAGAACTCGAGTCGGGTCAGGGCAAGGAGGAAAAGAATTTAGCTGAAAAGCAGCATGGCACATAGTTAGATTATCAAACCAGTTCACTTCAATGCTCAAGAACCTGAAGATGAGGCGGATTAGTTGCTCTGCTAAGCCCCTTACTTGCTTCTGATAATCTTCCATAATATCACTGCAAATTAACACACAGCAGAACTTTATTTTTTTTTCGTTTTTTTGGGTCGACGTACTCGAAATTCTTCTGAAGATCACAACTCTTAATTCATGAGTTTGCCAATGAAAAATATAATAACAGCATGCATATATATTGATGTATAAACCCAACACTTCAATTTCCATTACCTATAAAACTACATGATAAACTTGACTAAATCCAGTAAAATTTACTGAAGCAAAACATCAAAAACCTATTCCAACATTTCCATAATTCCATGTAATATCAATTCTCATAGCAAAACCAAAATTTTAAATTATTAAAAATTTCAAAATTAATTTTTGAGATTTGCAGCTCTTGGTGTTTTGAAACTTACCAAAACCCTTGATAATCATGAGGCCAAAGCACCCTAGCCTGATCAACTAGAGACCCCATGATGGTAAAACCTTCCTGCCACAGTTTCCGGGGAAGCAAAGCCTGCGACGGCGGGTTACCGTATCCGGTACTTACCTTGCCGGGAGTCCGCAACGTCTTCAGTTTCTGTTCAGCAGGGAGAGCAAACAACCTATGAGTCTGAGACTCCACATCCTCCACAAGATTTTGAGGAATCCCATGATTTATCAACTGGAAAACCCCCCATGTCTCACACGCCTGAATAATGAGTTGTGTCGCATTCGGATCCGTGAGGTCGATGACTGGAATAGACGGCTGATCGGTACCGGAATAGAGGTCATCGGATTCAGGCCACACGTATGAGTCAGGCAATGTCTTGGCTGAGGCAAAGTCGAGGGGGATGACATCCTTGTAGGTTTGATCTGGTGGTGTAGCCATTACCAATTCTAATGATGAAGGAGTTTAAGTCTAGGCGTTCACTTTCTCAGGATACATATGGTTATAAACAGAGAGTTGGAGATGCTTATATGGAATCTTATCCCACAAATGAAATTAATTGAATGAGATTTCTTGTATGACTATATGCATTTCTATAAATGTGGGTTACATTTTTTTTTGAATTTCTGGAGGCTCTCTCCAGCACTAGGAACTAGGAAGAACACAAAATCAGTTTCCTTGAAAATTTAAAACCTAGAAACGGCCTCATTTAATCCCAATTGTCCTTACTTGTGCGTGTCTTTAAGATACCTTAATCTGTTGGCACCTACAGCTAGTCTCATTGAATTTTTGTTTGTTTTTGTTTAAGAATGGTAAATTTTATTGAATAGGATTGACCAGCCATGTTGACATGGTGACAAACCGAACAAGAAATGGTGCTACTATATGGTTAATTATTGTTGAATAAACGGTTAGAAGAATTATATTTAAGTAAAGTTTTTAATAAAGCCTTGAACGTAAATCTAATTAAAACAGATTGGTAAAAGTTTATTTAATTAGTTTAGTTAGTTTTAATGATTAGACATAATTTATGTATCATTATTGTAATTTTGTATCACAAACTTTTTATTTACCATAAGGTAAAGAAAAGATATGTAATGATTTTTTCTGGTTTGAGTGTTAATATATAAAAAATGTGAACTCTGCTATAGGATTGACACTTTCAAAAGGTTTGAAGGCACAACAATATTAGGCTATTGTGGAAAAAAAATTATTCATCCAAAGAGGATTGACAACTTGCCTGCATGAGCTGATGAGCCTTCATACATGGTCATCCCCGGGTGAATTCAAAATTATTTCTCCTAATTATGGTATCATTTAATTAAGAAAAATGATTCTGGGCCTTAATAAAACCAAAAATTTGTGGCCTTAATCTTATGTGGTATCACATGTCATATAGTCATATCATTCATTCAAAAACTCATGTTATATTATTCTTAAATAAATGTACAATTTTATCCTTCTCAAATCTAATGCTCTAGATAATTTTGTTTTTTTCTTTTTAAAAAAATTATTTTCAAAGCCATTTATTTCATATGTTCATGCTTATATTTATACACCAAATATAATGTGATATATATATATATATATTTGAAAATATACTTGTTTGAAAATATGAATTCATTTGAATGTGTGTGTATAATATGTGTATATATATATTCATATACATACAGTATATAGTTTTTACAAAGAAAAAAAAATACGTATGCATATTATTTATATTCAACCTATTTTTATACATAAATAATTCATCCAATAGAGGATTAGATTGTTGTTTTTTCTATTCTATATTTTTATATTAAAATTCGATGAAGAATATATATATATATATATCGTACTTCTAATAGTAATAGAAAAAACAAAGAATTAAAAATTTTGAAATTGAATTTTGATTCACAAAATTTATTAAATTCATAATTTTGAATTATTATAGTGTTGGACTCCTTTAAGAAATAAATTTAATATAATTCATGTAGGGTAACTAAATCAAACACGATGAAAAAGTTAACTAAATCATGTACATGAAAAGATAATTTGATATAACTATTGCCTAATTCAGATTTAAAAAGGATACGATTGTATTTTTACATATGGATAATATGATATGTTTTTTAAAATTAATGACGTGTCTATATGACATGACATGCCACATAAGATTAAGGTCATAAATCTTAGGCCTTAATAAATTTCTTAGTTTCCTTAATAAATCTTACCATATAGCAATGCCCATTAATTAATTGTATCCTTAATAAATTTCTTAGTTTCTAACTTTCTATACACAAAATATATCTTTCTAATGCTTATTCATGAATCATGACATAGTAGCCAAGATTATTTCTAGCGTCTAGCAAACCTTTTGCTTATATTTAATGATTTTGAGACTCCACAAATACCATTCTGAAACTAAATCAAAAGAGAAAGTGAGAAATCCTAAAACTCCTAGCTAGATTCCAATCAAAAGGAGCTGAAAGAGCTTATACGATGTAAGTACGTAGAGGTAAATCATTTAACTCATTCACAAATTTCGTTAAGAGTTTAATTAAGCTATAGAGTTTATAGCTTTGTTTCATTTTTTTCTGGTGTTGTATTCTTATACACTATGGTAATGCTATTGTACGTGAATGTAGGTTCCTCATAATTGGTAAGTTGAAAACAATTGATTCATTCTTCAAAAAGAAAACAAGTACGTGGTGAAGTGGAGGCTATTGCAAACAACTTATGTTCCATTGTAGAATCTAGAGTTAGGAAAATTGTATGATGATCGACCTTGTGGAATTACTTTCTTGCTGAAGCCCAGACTGTTAAGAGAAGTGCCATCAATGTTGCGCATTTGATAATCATAATGTTATGTTTTCTTCTTTTCTATCAGCTAGTGTTGCAGCTAAGTAGAGTATTCTGTAAACTTTTCTATTCTGATTTGACCTCATTTTACACCAAAAAATTCTCAAATTTGAAACAAGTTATTGAATTAGAATATTTAATAGGTTTTGGATATTTAATTTAGATCCAAAACCCCTTTCCATGAGTTATAGATAGACAGTGAGAAATACAACACTACGTACGTACATCAAATGCGAAGATTTATTCATATGCTCATGCATGCATGCAATATACTTATTGCTTTTATATTGATAATACTAGTCGGGGCATCTAATTTTCGATGAGAGAAAATGCTTTCTCACGATGCTTGGCCTTCAGATCATGATACTCCCTTGCTATGATTGAACGATACCGAGGAAATTCTCCCGGGCCCAAATCCTTCGACAAAAGTGGTGACACAACAAAATCCATCGGAGGCCTAAAGAAGTATCCCATTGAGTAGCGTTGAATCGGTTTCGCCACCACACGATGAAGAACACTAATGAATCGACCATTGGATAGAATATGAGAGAAATCACCAAGGTTCACGATGAGTGCTTCCGATTCCGGTTCCACCGGAATCCACCCAACTCCGTCTTTGAAGATTTGGAGACCGCTGGTTTTAGCTTGGAGTATGGTCACAATGGAGGTGTCTGTGTGCGGGGCTAGACCTAAGGTCCGGGTCGGTTCGGGGCATTGAGGGTAAGAGTTCAACTGTAAAGCCAAGTTGCACCCACTGCTGTTGGTTGGATCATCAAACCAATTCAAATCTTCCACAGGAATGCTCAAGGCTCTGAAGAGGATGCCCGTTACTTTCTCCGCTAATGCCTTCATTTGACTCTGATATTCATCTATTGTGTCACTATAAAAACAGCAAAGGTTATTACTTGTGACACATAACACAAGTAATTTATAAGCTACAGTGTAAGCTAATGAATTAATGATGAAGCTAGTATCATACAGTAATTTCGACATAAGCTAATCTTCTAATTTAAATCTTGTCAATTATTTCAACCGTGGCATGCAGCATATGTTAATCTCTTAATCGAGTTGGCATGTCTTTCATACTTTCACATATGCTTAATCTCTTTCGAAATTGACGGTATTAAGTATTAGAACATCATTAAACGCTTATAATTATTTGTTAAAGAATGAGTTATGTGAGGAAAGTAGAAAATGGTTTAGACAAAGGGAAATATAACAATTACCAAAAGTGTTGATAGTCATGAGGCCAGAGCGCCTTAGCATGATCAATTGCAGAACCAAAGACGGTAAGCCCTTCATGCCACATTAAGGTGGAAAACAAGGACTGCATTGGGACGATTCCGTATCCGCTCAAGCCATCAGGAGATCGAACAGCCTTCAGTTTTTGGTCGATGGGGAGATCAAACAACTTTCGAGCCCCCGACTCGATGTCCCCCATGATCTTTATAGGCACACCATGGTTTTTCAATTGGAAAAGACCCCATGTCTCACATGCCTCGACTATGAGTTTCGGGGCATTTGAATCCCTGAGGTCAATAACCGGTATGAATAACCCGTTATCTGGTTGAATGATATCTGACTGAGACCATACAAATGAGTCCGGCACCGACTTGACCGAGTTAAAATCAAGAGGGATGATGTGTTTGTAGGCTTGTTCCGATGGAGTTGCCATGAGCAATACTTGGGAGAAAAAGAAACTTACGCTAAGCAAATTAGATCAACCAAAAGAAGGAGAGGCTGGCTTCCTAATTCACTCAGAGAGTGCATTTGCATGTGAACTTGGTTAGAATTTATACACATTTTGAGGGCAACCTGACAATCACCCTTTAATTTCGATACAGCTTTATCCCTCGAAACAGGTTGAGTTCATGCTTAATGTCATGTCCTAGCTAAGCATGTATTGCATGCATAGCACTTGTCCTCGTCGATTAAAAGGCTCCAAGCAATGGGAAGAACCAAAATATGAATCAGCTTCTACCTGCCTTATTTAAACCTCCTTGTTCTATCTTATCAATTGTCATAATCCCCTCAAAAAGACCTATATATAGTAACGTACGGCCAGTAATTATATATTACTGTATCACAATGTTATAAATGTTGATGACATCAAGTACTTAAAATGACCCTGTGCCTCATTAACAGGCACACCTGAATTTGTTAATTACACGCTTATGCAATCTGATATTAAAAAATATTAAAATATAAAATATCTGATTATTAATTTTAATTTATTAAAATATCAAACATGAGTTTTGAGTCTGAAACTCCAAACATTTTCATGAGAAATGGAAAACAAATTTGAGCTACTCGCTTGCTATGCTTTCTGCATGTTCATGCAATTAAAATACTTAATTATTTGCCCTAATGAAGAAAGACCTAAAATCTCTTTTAATTTTCAATGAAGGATAATGCTTTTTCAAGATGTTTCCCCTTGATATCAAGATACTCCTTCACTGTGACTGAATGATACCGAGGAATTTCTCCCGGACCCAAATCCTTAGACAAAAGTGGTGAAGCAACAAAATCCAATGGAGGCCTAAAGAAGTATGCCATTGAGTAGCGCTGGACCGGTTTGGCCACTACACGATGAAGAACACTGATGAATTGACCATTGGATAGAACACGGGAGAAATCACCAAGGTTCACGAAGAGTGCATCGGGTTCTGTTTCCACCGGAATCCACCCAACTCCGTCTTTGAAGACTTGGAGACCGCTGGTTTTAGCTTGGAGGATGGTTACAATGGAGGTGTCTGTGTGTGGGGGTAGACCTAAGGTCCGGGATGGTTCGGGGCATGGAGGGTAAGAGTTCAACTGTAAAGACAGACTGCAGCCACTGCTGTTAGTTGGATCATCCAGCCAACTGAGTTCTTCTACAGGAATGCTTAAGGATTTGAAGAGGATGCGCATCAGTTGCTCCGCCAAGGCCTTCATCTGCTTCTGATAATCAACTATTGTATCACTGCAAAATCATTCAAATCAAGAATTAGTTCCCCATTCTCAATTCCAAATTTATAAAACCACACCATATTTTTTCTTATTTTACAAATACGGATACAATCATCTCATTCAGGAAACTCACACACATGACAAAGATATCCTTCCAAATAGGTATTCATAATTTTATTTTTGGTCTCGTTTTTGGGATATTTTATATTCCCCATTTGTATGATAGGAAATCATGGTATGTAAATGAAATTAGTTTCATTTTTTATTGTAATGTGTTGATTAGTTGTAAATAAAGATTCGAAAGGAAACAAAAAATGAGATTTGACTAAAATGACTCCTTAAAAGGTATATTACAAAAATCCTGAAATTTCATGTAAATTAGTCTGGCAAAGTCAAATGATTAATTTTGTTATGATTACAAATTTTAGCGAACCAAATTGCTTAATTAAAATTATTAAGGAGGGAAGAACCAAAAAATTGAAATCTATATGTAATCCAACCTTGAAACAACAAAAAATTGTGACGCTTTCTCTACGTTCATGCTCATGGATCGAGTACGTACTTACCAAAAACCTGTATAATCTTCAGGCCAGAGCAGCCTAGCATGATCAATTGGAGATTCCACGATGGTAAACCCTTCATACCACATGGTTGTGGAAAACAAGCGCTGGAAATGGGCGGTGCCATATCCTGTCATACTGCCTGGAGATCTCAGGGCCTTCATTTTCTGGTCAGTCGGGAGACTAAACAGTCTTTCACACTCAGACTCCATGTCCTCCAAAAGCTTAGTTGGAATTCCATGTCCTTTTACTTGGAGAATACCCCATGTCTTACAAGCCTCGGTTAAGAGTTGTGGGGCATTCGGATCTGTGAGGTCGATAATGGGTATGGTTAACCCGTCGCCGGAGTGGACCTCATCGGATGCTTGAGGCCACACGAAAGAGTCTGGAACTGACTTGGCTGTACCAAAATCAAGGGGAACGATACGCTTAATGTAGGCTTCATCAGGAGTAGCCATTAGTGAAAACTAGTAGCTGGAAGAGTGTGCAGAGGCAAATTAAGATCAACCTTGCGATGTTCATCACTTGCTTTAGTATGATATATATGTATCTGAGCACCTTGTTGTACATATGGAATCTGACACACAAATTCAAGGAATGAGATCCATGTTTTGATAGCATTCCATATGTGTTTATATGCATATCGATATGTAAAGGGCCAGAGAGGTTAATATATCTATGTTGATGTGTATGGTATGGATTCATATAATTTGTACGTATAAGGTATGTTATTCATATATAGGGATCTATATGGATTGTATTATGACACTATATAATTAATGAAATGAAGAACAGATCGATAAAAATCAGATTTCTTTGATTAATTGGTATATGCATTTAACATGTATGAAAATAAGGTTCATTCACTTGCGATTCTTTGAACTTTGAAGCAAGCCTCACATACATTATGTTTCTAAACTAACAGTTTCAAATGTTTTTCTTCAGCCAGAGTAAGAATATGAGATATCGTTTTAAAGTTTTTGAAATGTGAGACACCAAAGTTTTGCTTCTCTAAAAGGTCAGAGACTGATTGTATCATTTTTTTTCCAAAGAAAAGGGTAAATCAGTCTTTTCACATAAAAATGTATGTCGTTAGCTTTTTTAACAGAACTAACGGTTCAAGATATATTTCTTCAGTCTAGGTAAGAACGTGAGATACTGTTTTAAAGTTTTTGAAATGTAGGACACCAAAACTTTGCTTCTTTAAAATGTCAGACATTATTTGAATCAATTTTTCACAAAATAATTATTGATAGTTTAGAGTTCCTTATCAGATTTAATTTAGAGTATCCTGAGGAGGAACATTTGAAAAATGTTAACGATAAGAAACTTCAAAACTATGTATTTTGTTTTAAATTTTGCTAAAAGATATAGTGTCAAGTGTTATGTACTAATATAGAAAAATGATCAAAACAGTGTCTGAAATTTTAGATAAGCAAAGTTTTGGTATCTCACATTTCAAAAACTTCAAAATGATATTCCATGTTCTTACCCCGACTGAAGAATAAAGGTATATGAAACCATTAGTTCCGTTTAAAAACTAACGCCATACATTTTTTGACATTAAAATACTAATTTACCCTTTGTTAGCAATGTCTAACATTTTAGAGACGTAAAGCTTTGGTGTCTCACGTTTCAAAAACTTCAAAACGGTATCCCACGTTCTTACCTCGACTAAAGAAAGATATCTGGAATCGTTAGTTCCATTAAAAAAATCTTTTTTATTCCTTTTTCATCTCTAAAATTCTATGTCTTTAAAATTAAGAACAATAATTAATTAAAATTTTATGTAAGAGTGAATATAACTTAGTAAATTGAAAAGAAAAGAAAAAAGATTTTTATCTTTGTCTATATCGGAGAAAAAAAGAAGGGAGAAGCGTCGTCGCCGGAAAAGAGAGAAGGGAAATGCGCCGCTAGAGGTAAAGAGAAAAAATAGCAGCGTAGCCGTTAAAAACAATCTTGTCGCAGTAGTCATTGTTATTGTCGAATAGACTTTGCCAAACCGGTAAACCCTTCTTAAACCTAACTGTTTGTAGTCGGGGCTCAAGGACGTTCTCGACAGTCAAAGCTAAAACATAATCAAGTTTGCTCTGACCTTTCTCCAAAAACTCATAACGATCAAGTGAAACATAGTTTCTCTACTCCGTCACGACGACCTCTCTCTGAGAGAATAATACAGGTTTTGATGTCAATACTTGACTTTATGCACTTGATAGTCAACATTAGCCAACCATAGCCACCTAAACGATTTTGTATCAATCATATTTTCCAAATTTTTATGGTTCATGCTAAAATTGGAGAACGTATGTGATCAATTGGTGGTTATCAAAAACAAAAGTAGCCAGATGTGGTCAATTTGAGATTCAGATGTTGCACCGGATCCTACAATAGTTATCTATACCATGAGATCTCTACGAATAAGACTAATTCGGGACCGAGAGTGGATTGGAGGAGGGCGAGGAGCTTAGATGCTATGTTGGTGACTTGGAACTAACAGTTTCATATATCTTTCTTCAGTCGGGGTAAGAACGTGAGATACCGTTTTGAAGTTTTTAAAACGTGAGACACCAAAGTTTTGCTGGTCTAATAGGTCAGACACAGTTTGGATCATTTTTCTAAAAAATAAAGGGTAAATCATTCTTTCCACGTCAAAAAATGTTTGTTGTTAGTTTTTTTAACGAAATTAACGGTTCTAGATATATTTATTCAATCAGGGTAAGAACGTGAGATATCATTTTAAAGTTTTTGAAACGTAAGACTACAAAGTTTTGCTTCTCTAAAAGGTCAGACAATGTTTAGATCATTTTTTTCTATTTATATCAAAAAATACTATAGACTCTATGATCGAGTATATATACCTAAAACACAACGGTTTATTCAAAAAACTTCACAACGGTTTTGATTTCTGACCAAATAAAATAAAGGTAGGAAGTACACCATCGTTACAGCCTAGCTAAGTCTCACTAATTAATAAAATTCTAAATCTAATTAGAGAAACTAATTAGTTGTTAATGCGTGTACAGCTGGGCAAGCTAGGAAGATGGGCGGCTGTCGTTGGGAGAGTGGTTGTGTCAGTTTGTGGTTTTGGAGGGATTACGGCATAAATATATTGTTTAACCGATCATTATGACAAAAGAAAGAACACACAGTTCTATGACGACCTAGAAACAGTAAAAATTCGTTAATTAACGTTAGCTAGCAGTAGCACATCGATCTTATTAAGCTTAATATGGTCCGATCGATGATGGTAATTATTTGGATATTCTCGCAGCCGTCAACTTTGATTGTTTTGAAATTGTACGAGTTATATAATGATTTTCTCATTCCTTGAATCATTGGAAAGCTTTCCTCCTCGAGGAGGCCTGGAAGGTGATTGTTTGAGCTAAAATATTATTTTTCGATGAATGTTTTGCATAAAAGTCCATTAGACCAATTTTTGTGGTTTACGTTATGATTAATGTGTTTTTTTTCGATTGAGAGTCGTGTATGATAAGGATTTGTGATTGTTTAAGAAATCTTCCAAATATCTAAAGAAGATTTGATATGCCTTGATCTGCAAGTAAAAACAAACTCTAGTGTTCACTATATAAAGGGATCAGGGTACGGGAAGATAGGACACATCTTCAATCAACAAACAACTTTTGCACACTGTAAAACAAGCCTCCCCGGAGCACTTCTACCAAAAAGATTCCTCGAGTCTTTTTGTCCACCAAAGCCCGATCAGTCGGCAGTTCCCGCTTTTACCTCACCAAAGCCTCATCCGTGAGCAAACAGTCCACCACCACCTCACAAAGCCCTATCCGTAGGCGAATACCCTCAAAAACCATTGTTGGAGTGAGAACTCTAGCAAATATCCACAGTTTGTCAAGGAACACTTTGGCGAACACACTACACTCCTGATTTTTAGCTCTGCTCAACCACACCGGTCTGAGTAGGAACGTCCACTTCGCAAGAGGAGAAGAAAAATCATAGTTGCTCTTCAACTAGGTCTAAGAAGAACTTAAGTGCCAGTCTGACCAGCGCCCGTACGACAATCGTTTGAGAAGAAGACAGAAGGCGAACAAGCATCAAGACCAAGGTTGTACCTGACCCATAGGTATTGGCACGCCTCAAGACTGGTTGTTCGAAGAAAATACATTTTCACCCCGAACATTTGGCACGCCCAGTGGGACAAACGTGCTAGAAATCACGGGTGTCAACGAATACTCGAAGTTGTACCCAGCTTGCAATAAACCACAACATTCTCGGGTTAATCTGCATAACTCAGCAAACTGTAGAGGTTTGACAGTTGAAGAAACGATCTTGCGTTTCAGGTTATTATCAGGAAAACTAGCAGAGTCCATCAACTATGAGAAGTTTATCATGAACGACGAATCAAAGCGTCTACTAGCCGACCTAGCCGCCAAGATAGCAATACTTGCCGAGAAGATGGAGCGAGTCGAAACAACCATAAGGCAGTTTGAGCGGACTCAGATGCAGCATGACCAAGAAATCAAGGCAACAAGCCAAAGTGTCGAGAAGCTGCAGAATTCTACTACCCAGGACAGCGTTGAGACTGATGATAAGATTAACAGGCAATTCAAACACCTTTGTGAAGTGGAGAAAGTTTTGGGAATAGAAAGAAGCCATGAGGCTCAGCGAATTGCAAGGGCGGAAGGAAAGCTCGAAGAGGAGCTAGATTCGTAGAGTTTTGAAGAGGTGACTAACCCATCGTCATCTGCCAAGACTATGACTATTAAGGCTACTGGACCATTCACATTGGTTCGGACAGATACAAGAGAGCCAGTAGCCGGGACGCCTACCAGACAGGAGGCAAATGTGAGGCGTCAAAGGAATAAGGATCTACCCAGAGGTCTTGAACCAAGGATAGAAGTTCTTAATGGGGTGGCGAATGGTCAGGGATGCACACCAGAGCAGGTGATGCAGATGATTTAAGAAATCGTTAGGACTATGCAAGGACAGCCACCTGTGAATCTGAATTATTACAATCCATATCTAGACGAAATAACATACATGCCATGGCCTGAGCATTATAGGCAGCTTCGATTTACAACTTTTTCTGGAGAATGATCAGAAGATGCCGCCACCCATATTTCTTGATTTCAAAGAGAATGTGGTCCTTATGGAACCAATGATATTTTTAAACTAAGAGTTTTTGGGTCTTCTCTTGCAGGGTCCGCATTAACTTGGTATACTAGGTTGGCTCCTAGGTCAGTCCCTAATTGTCCAACCATGTAGGCTATGTTCGGAACAATTTTTGGCACAGTGCAGCCCGAAGTCGACTTGTCTTCGCTAACCTCCATGTATCAACAGCCGATGGAGTCCCCTGTGGAGTATCTGAAGAGATTCAAGATTCAGCAAACTAAGTGCAAGACTCCAATTTCAGAACAGGATGTCATTCGCATAGCCATCAAAGGATTAGAACGTCTCCAGAGAGCTAAATATCATGAAGTTCACTTTGCAAGCATGACAGATTTGATGAGCAAGGTAGCCAGCTACCAGAACTTCTTAGATGGGCTAGATGGAGGCCCTAGGGTATCACAAGGTTCATCACCACAGCATCTTATATTCCAGGAACCTTAAAACCCAGATATGATCCCAACAGGGGTAAAATGGTGTCAACAGTGTACTCACACTTTGATCCTTTTTATAGTCCATAACACCACTTTATGGAGCTACACAGATATGTTGAACAAGACGACGAAGATATTGATTGTGGAATGTCGATGTAGGTACGTAATTCGAAAATGTACGTAATGTCATGATTTTACATGATCCATATAGCATTTTCTAGTGCATTGTCGGTAGATGTTTCATGTTCGGTCATTTTTAGGTGTCCTAAGAATGATTTACGTTTGGGGCTTTGTAAATTTCACATCAAATGCATGTCTTTGAATGACAATGCATTGTAAATGAAAAAAAACATTACATGTGTGTGTGTATATATAACTTTACGTATACAAATCGTGTAAGATTAACTTTTAGAATGAAAACATTTGTAAAGACAATTTTCAACCAAAAGAAAGATAACCCAAATAAATGACGTTTGCTTTCTTTTTCTCTAAATCCACTACTTCTATATGATCAGAAAGAATGAAGAAATATCGCAGATAAAAAACAAGATGTAAATATTACAGCTATAGCTTAATTAAGAGTTTGTCATTTTTCCTTCGTGCATGGAAGTACAGACTTACCAAAACTCTTCATAGTCATGGGGCCAAAGTTGCTTAGCATGATCTGTTGCAGAACCCATGATAGTAAACCCCTCATGCCACATATGCTTTGGGAAGAAGGGCGATATCATAGCCCGGCCGTATCCGCTGCCGCCGTCCGGAGATCTTAAGACCTTCAGTTTCTGGTCAACAGGGAGAGAAAATAACCTTTGGGTCTTATCCTCCACCTCCTCCATAAGCTTTGCCGGAATGCCATGACCCGTCAACGGAAAAACACGCCATTTCTCACATGCTTTGAAAATGAGCTTTGTGGCATTCGGATCCCAGAGATCGATGACAGGTACAGATAAACATGGGTCAGCTGTACCGCCGGAAGAACACTGGTATTCATCGTCGGATTCGGACCATACATGAGACTCAGGCACAGTCTGGGCTGAAGCAAAGTCAAGGGGTATGATATGGTTTCTGGAGGAGTCTGATAGAGCACCCATATTCAAGTACTCTGGGAGAAAAGGGGAAACGTACCAAATGAGCAAAGAAAGAGATCAAGGTTCAATGAGAGTGTCCTTGCATGTGTTTTGATTTGAGATATAAAAACACGACATATACATATTCATATATAAACTTGAAAAAGGTGACGACGCACATATATTTATAATGGGATTTGACAGCTATATGGAGAACGCTAGTGCAGTAGTGCAGTCTCAAGTTAGATTCTGTATATAACAGAGGACAGGGTTGAGAAATTTGATCCCATCTTCGCTGTTGGAATAATCATCAAATGGTTCACAGTCAAACTTAGTTCGTATCGCGCATTGGGAATAACTTGAACGTAGTGATCTATTATAAACTTCCATCCAATCGGAAATGATCGATCGAGCAGAAAATTTGTTCATGGTGACCAAGTGATGTTAATACATAATGTATTTCCGTAGTCATATATACGAGGATCACTTTTTTCTACATCTGTGAGACTAGACTAGGCTAAAGCTGGTTATGTAATTTCTGGAAAATTTCAGATGGCTCGATCTAACATTAGTGTGTACTATATATACTTAACAGTATTAGTGTGGTCAAATCTCAGGGTTGTATAGAACTAAAATAAGGATTAATTACAAAAAACCATTCGAACAATAATGTTATTTTTATTTTTATGTCTAATTATTAAAAATTTGCATTTTCATACCTTAAGTTTCATTCCGTTAACATTTTAATATCCTGACCACTAACACCGTTAAAATTTGATAATACTTGAGGGTGTTTATGTCAATTTCTAATATCTTTGTAATTGATGAAATAAAAAAATTATACATAAAATTTTATTAAAATTTAATATTTTTCATTGCTATTGTTCAAACTCAAAAACATCATTTCTTCACCCAAATCAATGGGTTATTGTGATCACGGAATAAATATCCATGATATCCTTGATATTTTCTCAAATTTTTGATTTTTACAAGCATCCATATTAATATATTTTTTCGATATTTTATATTAATTCTATTTGTGTCCAAATATACCAATTTTATATAAAATTTTCATGGATATTCGATTTTTTCGGGAAATTTCTATGATTGTTGATATTTTATTTCTTGATTGATTGTGATTGATTATTCTTATTAGCTTGTAATTTATCTAATTATAATGAATTCAACTGTAATATTTTAATTTATTTTATTTTTCTTAACATGTAAGTCCAAATATATATATAGATGAGTTTTACTAACTTTTATCACTATATTGTTACAAAAAAAAATATATTTAAATTTGCAGTTTTTTTTGAATATTTTTTGCTAAAGTAAATTGTTCTAATTGAATTTGATAACCTCAAAAAATAAATTATTTTCAAAAAGTAAATGTAAGAATGATACATTTGATGAAATGATGAAAATGCCCTTAAAATTAAACGGTGTTAGTGGTTAAGGTATCAAAATATCAACGGTATGAAAATGTAACTTTTTGATAGTTATGTATGAAAATGAAAATAATATTATAATTCAGATGATGTTACATAATTAATTACTAAAATAATTGATTGTATGGCTGATATTATTGTTAAGGTACAAAAGAAAAGATGTAAAGGACGGCAGTTTTGGATGATTCGTGTCGTTTGTGGTTTTGGAGGGATTCGGGGAAGAGAAATATTATTGTGTTGGTGAAAGAGACAAAAGAAAGAACAAGAAATTGTTACGGTTCTTTTTTATTTCTCATTGGATCCTAAGACTTGAATAAAGAGGATGTTAACTCGTATATGGTTTCATATATATGCATGACCTGAAGGCCTAGAGAAAAACTAATTTCTTTCAGCTTATGAATGCAATGTGGACAACGTAACATAGGTCATATATAGGCATGCCTAATCGTTCTTGTCCACGACTGGGAATTACACATGATGATCAAGTATGTAACGAGGATCTTTAGTTTGAGGAACCGGTTTTTTTATGGACAAAGAAAAATTATTCATTAAATAGAGGTGTCTCTAGCGCACCCATTATTTACAACATCGAACGAAAAGAGCTAAAGCAGCTTCAGGAGGAACTCCTCTCAGAAATGCCAACTACTCAGGTTATGGCCTAGAGTTGCCATAGCATTTGCAATAAAGTTTGCTTCCCTAACCTTATGACTGAAGCTAATGAAATCAAAGAAGCACCTCAAGTAGTTTATGTCTTGGATGAGCTTGAGAATCCTCCATGGTGGCCCTAAGACTCCATTAACAGCATCAATGACAAGCTTAGAGTCACCTTCAATTTCAATTTTGGAAAACTTCTTTCCTTAGCACACAAGAGGCTGTTCTTGAGAGCGAGAGCTTCCGTCACTGGAATAGTGGATAAACCGGAGCTGAAGGAGGCTGCCACTGTTGAAGAGGAAATATTTCACATCAGAAAAGAGACAAATAAAATATAACTTATAAGTGGATAGATTGTATCCAATTGTACCGAGACCTTTTGTGATTAAAACTCAACACATTAAAGGTGGTTAAGTTGGGACAATATGGGTACAATGGTGATCCAAGGGTCACGCTTGTCCCAGTTCAAGTTGGTATCAGAGTGGGTCTCTCTTCAATTACTTCTCCCAGCGTAACGGGGGAAAGTCTCCCAGCATAATGAGCTCAAATCTGGGTTCATCGAATCAAATTGCAGTCGGAATAATTTTGATTGGCCCATACCATACCAAGTGCCTACAATGGGCCTTGGACCGCATACCCCAATTTCTGAAATGGAAATTGGATCGAATGAATGTAACGATTTCTGATGTGGGAATTGGACTGAATGAATTTCACATGTCAACCTAAAAAGTTAGGTTGCACGTGAGGGGGAGTGTTGGAGAGGAAAGATCCCACATCAGAAAAGAGGCAAATAAAATATAACTTATAAGTGGATGTATTGTATCCAATTATACCGAGGTCTTTTGTGATTAAAACCCAACACCTTAAAGGTGGTTAAGTTGGGACAGTATCGGTACAATGATAATCCACGGGCCACGCTTGTCCTAGTTCAAGTGCCACGAGGGGTTTTCCATTGGAATTTCTTATCACAAAACCCCCCGCAGCAGAATTCCTTCTAACAGAACCATCAAAATGGATTTTGACCCTATCTATAGGGGGTGGAGTATCAAGTTAATGTTCATATCTGATCTCAAATTATTCCCCATCGTACTAGGAGAGACAAATGACTATCAGTAGTGGCCAAAATAGTATTAGACGAAGGATTCTTACCTTTAAATATAGGTTCATTTCTGGTTTTCTAGATCAACTAGCAAGTTATTATGATTTTTTTCAAAAACTTTGGAATCAAAAGGGGAATCAATAAACCAGTGTTGTAGCACTTTGTGTAATCCTTCCTAGTTGATAGGAGGTGTCATACTAGCTTGAGCCCAAACATCTTTTGATAACCTGCAATAACCAAACAAATGATCAGCTGTTTCGTTGTCCTCATTACAAAGAGCACAGGCCTGAATGAGACCAAGTCTCGATAGATGATCTCTAATTTTGAGTCTTCCTCTCAAGAGTAACCAGCCAAAAAATATAATTTTTGGTTGTATATTCAAATTCCAGAGCTTTTGAATTAGCTCGTTGTTTATATGCTTGGTGTTGTCCTGTAGCTGCATCCAAGTTGCAGATTTGATGGTGAAGTTTCCATGTGAAGCATAACCCCAAATAAAATCATTGAATAGGAATGGAAGGAATAGGGACTCCCAGTATAGGGTTGCGTCGTAAAATCATCTTGAGGAACCGGTTGCGTCGTGAAATTCAGATGCCTTTCATGTCGATCGATCAATAAGCCAAAGCGTGCATGGTTGTTTCTATCCAGCTTGCTACCCCAAATATGGAAGTAAATTGGAATCTATGTGACCGAAATCCAAAGAGGACAAGCATAATAGATCAATATGCCAACGCGTCACGGTTGTTCCTAGCCTAGCCCCATGAAATCAGACCAAAAAACAGTATATAGCCCCATAAAAGTAGTGAATTGTAGCTAGCAGTTTTGGAATTTCATGACTCCTTGAATTCGAGTCCCAACTATCGTCAGTTTGTAACCTGCAAGTTTGAGAGACATCCGAATTCCCGTGCCTATGCGGCAGTTGATTAATCTGGCGCTCCGAATACTCATTGGGTGTGTGCGTGTGACATTCTTAAATTAAGTGCTAGGGTAAACCCAAGTTGTTCTGCTATATCTCTCACTCCCATGCCAATCAAAAAAAAATGAAAGCGATTGAGAATTTGAGTTGTTACATCCTAAATCATTGAACAAATTAAAACTAGACACTTTTGTTGGCATCGACTGTAATATAGTTAAGATCTATTTACTATATATATATATATATTTAACTCTTGGCCTGAGCTTGGTAACTTTTAACAACTTGGTCATAAGTTCGTAGCAGCTAGATCACTACTCAGTTTCTGAACTTTCCACAAAACAAAGCGAGGGCTTTGCCGCCGAACAACTAATCAATGTAGTTATTATCCTGCAAAATATGCATATATAGCACGTTATTATTGAATTTCCGGTGTGAGATAAAGTGATAAACATTTCTCTGGCCGACAAATGTAGAAGCATGGAACTTCTGTACGTCCGACGTACATATCAGCAGGACTCTATTTGCTTTGTGTTTTGATAAAGAGGTCCGTCTGTTATACCTTAGGTCGATTTCTCAGCCGTTGGATAGGCAACAACAGGACCTGTACCACATAAATTCCCTTGATAAAGGTGTGCAGAGGTCTTATGTCAAGGTTGACCAAATTTGCAAACACTCACATTATGTTTAGCACTTACCAATGATCTAATGGAAATGTGAAGCTCAAGTAGCGGTTGATAATGGGTGGAAGAGAACTTTGTTTAACCAAGTGCATTTTGGAGGGACATCGATCGAGAATCATTAATCGGATAAAATATGTATTCGAAGTTCTAATTCAACGACCGACCATTTGTTTGATCTCTGATTTACAAGCCTAACTGATCCATTTCGGAGCCGGCCGGTTCTTTTGAATTTGTTAAGTGCACATGAAGAGCCGAATCTCCAATTCCCATGGTAGTCGATCATTACGTATGAATCATAACTTCATAAGATAATATGATTACCAAAGTAGAAACCCTAGATTGTTTGTCAATCAATGAATATTCTTTTATTATTATCATCATCAGCAGCAGACATGTATACAATTTCTTAGATTTGTAATCATCATTAGAAGAAATTTTACTTTGAGACAAAATTTCATGATGGAAAATGTATGTGGAAACTTTCTTTTATAACCTGAACATCCCTAGAAGCTTAACAACCCGAGTATGCTTGCAATAGAAGTAATATAGGTGTGAGAGAAAATAGAAAAGTTCGTATATATCGATCGGTCAATGTCTATACCATAGTCATCATTTGTGATCACAAACCTTTGATTAATTTTGAGACGGGTTAATTAGTTCGAATTAGTGATGGTAAGAGTCCGTATATATCGATCGGTCAATGTCTATAATTCTATGGGATAGACAAATAATTTTGAGACTAGAATTAACAACCCGAGTATGCTGCCTTTCTGGAATGAGGATCAAATTGCAGTCAAACTTTGAGTTACCTTTCACTGATGGCAGATCCATAGCATGGCAAACTGGCATCGATTCTCCGAGGCAATTTAACTTGTAATAGCTAGCTCACATAGCTAGCTAACTCAGCCATGTGCTGGTACAGCCATGGTCCCAGTCAAGAATTCAAGCCTATAGTTACTATTCCAATTTCCAAGTTATGAATCATACATGAATGTTGAATCCCACTCATGTATGCAGCGCATAGGCAATGTTAAATCCAAACAAGCTAGATTTGCCAGGATGGCAAATGTAATGACCTGATACAGCTGCAGCTGCAGCCATTCCTCTCTCTCTCTCTCTCTCTCTCTCTCTGCCGAATATAATGAATCACAAATCGTTTGAGACCGTTCTATAACTGCTTAAGGTTATATTGATTCTGTGCTTCAAAAAGAGAAGTCATATGTAACAAGTCTTGCATTGATTTCCCACTGCCAGCAGGAAAGTATCAGTACCTGTTTCATAATCTTCTCAAAGCACTGCACTACCTGCACTACAAAAAGTGAGCATTTAACCCAAGAGACCAGAAGGATTCTGATTTGTATTTCTTTTTCTTTCAGAAGTGTCGAGCACCTCTTCAACATTACCACAGAAATCGCTTCTTGATCAAACCCACTGCTAAAGAGAGGAATACACAGCACAACACAGATCACCAGTTGATACGAATTCTCAGAATCTGCTAGTTTTGGTCCTAAATACTTTCAAAAATGTCCTTGGTTTGTTACTCTTGACCATTATCCATCAATCTATAATCTGACAATGGTTTTGGTAACGTTGTTTTCCTAGACCAGTACCCATCAATCTAAAATAGATTCAAAATGATGGATCAATAGTGTGCAAATTAGAAACACCGAGGCCAAACTGGAATACTAGACATCTACTTAAGTGAAAATTTCACTGTATCCTAGAATTTTGAAAATGAAAACTCTTTAATATCACAGTTCAGTTTTCTCCTTAGAACCGGGCTCTGTAGCTTGAACTGGGTTTCTTGTATCTTTGGCTAAATTGCTACCCAGGTGGCCCACCTACAACCAGTAACAGGTATTCAATGACATAATACAGAAAACAAAAAAAATGCAAGGCTCTGATCTATCACAGATTCACAGTAAAAGTTGAAATACATGAAGTCATCACAAAAACTATTGAAATTATTTTCCAAACCACAGATAAGTTAAACTATCAAAAATCAAATTTGACCCCTACTTCAGTTGCCAGATCATGAATAAACATGACGGCCAATATTGTGGGTGAAGGCCATCATTGACCACCCACCAAACTCAAACATCCAACTAGAGATAGTAGAAGAGTTTTGAAAGATCACCTGCGGTTGTCAATATCCGATCAGCAAACCCTGCTCCAGTACTTGAATTTCCAGGAATTGATAGCCTCCCTCGTACAAATCCTACATTAGTCGTCGTGCCAGTCTCAAGCTCTCCACTAGGCATGTGACTTTCACTACCAGGCTTCACAGTAGGTTTTTGTGAATAGGTTGTTGACCAGGATCCTCCATTTGATCCAGCTAAGGCCATTATGACATCAGCCTGAGAAGTACAGCGACCACAAAGACGCCAATTGATTAGAAACAGGGAAATGGAAAAATGAGTTAAAACAATGTTGGCAATATACAAATGAATGAAATAATTGTTGATGAAAGTGGAAGATTGAATTGTCTCTGTTTGTGCGATATTACAATTTCTCAATATGACAATATCAAACAAGCATAAATCAAGACATCAGAGACTTTATAGCGTGAGTTGAACCACTCAAACTTTAAGAAGGTTCAAGCCCTTGAATCTTCTCAACCCCATATAAACCAATTCCTCCCTGACTCTTCTCAATTTGGGACTTGATCTCATATGGATCTCAAGAATCAACAAATAAAGGTAAAACACCAGCTCATCACAATATAGCAGTGGAAGCCACTATGACTTGATGATGAATGATATATAATCATACAGGAAATCCACTGCTGAATGTATAAAGTAAAACACTACTGCTCCACCACCAGAATATGTGTGTGTGTATAGATGATGTACCTCACCACAGAAAATAGAAATTAGGTAGAAATGAACTTCCTCTCACCAATTATGAATTGTTCAACTCACTATGATATATTACCGACACATGACTATAAGACAGTCATGCTTTTAAATATTTTCCTTTGTTACACTTTACTACCACATAACCAACTAAAACACTTCTCACTGGCAGTGAATTGCATTAGCTCATTTTTGGCAATGAAGTATGTAGAAGTTTGTACATGTCTGACACAAAAACAGGGAATCTAATATGACATCCAAAAATGATTTAATTAATGATAGTTTGTCTACCCACATCACTAAATATAACCAGGACAAATGAAACTGTAAGTAGCAAACCAGACCAAAATAACAAGCAAAACCAGGTAACACCAAGAATAATGCAAGTACCAAACCTAAAATCACTGCAGACACCCGCTAAACCGAGTAAGCATATGTCCTATATTCATTCATGAAGACAGTACTAATGGGTTGAAAATCCTATCAGCAAGGCTTGTGGCCAAAGACCAGATAAATACAACAGACACTATTCATGCAGTATGAAATCCCTTAGGGACTTAGAGAACGCTACTTGCCCCATTTTTTTTCAATTTCCAACCAGATATTTCTCAACAGAGAGGGTACCAATAAGAGTCCACAATATCTTCAAAAAGTACCTGGTTTTTATGCTAGTTAGGAATTCCATATGAGCCCAATCCACTGTTTTAAAATCTAACTACTAAACACAACCATCCAAAAATATTGAAAAAAAATAAGCTGAAGAAAATGTTAAGAACTTAAGAATGCTTGATACTAAATGCATTGCATTATACCTTAAAGGTGCGCATCTCAGAACTGTATAATAAGTAGGGTAAGACAGAAAATCACAAGGAAAAATACATTATGCAAAATTACAGACCTGACCAATTGATTTTATCGAAATGCAATTATCGCATGAGTCAGTCAGCCAATTGATATCACTCATATACGTTCATTACAAAGCTTATTTACAAGTACTTGCGACAAATGCTTATTTTCATGACAACAAGATTTCAAGCAAACATATGTATAAATATACAGCATATCTATTCATATTGAAAATAAAAAAGGGGCATTCTCTTTACTAGAATTAAAGAATAAGAAAGAAAACCTTGTTTGGATGGACATCATCAAAAACATGAGCTTGACCGCCATAAAATATGGTCATCTGCCGGTTAACAGATGCAAATCCATGCCGACTGCCATAACAGCATAATAGAAAATACAACATCAAGTTCCTTAATTAAAGAGAAGAAACAAAAGCTAGTAAATTATTTAGTATTTACTATGCCAAGAGATTGACCTTGGAGTCAAAGGTTCAGGCTCTAAAGTATTAATGCCAAATTTTTGCCTGCTGCTGCTAGGCAGCACCACAGATGAGTTTCTATCAGAAGCACCACTGCTAGCATTGATGGCACTCAAAATACCTGGCCCTTTAATTCCAGTTCTAGATCCCTCATCAGCAGCTAACTGAGAGATAATATTTGGACCAGCATTTGCATCCCTAGACCTGTTAGAAGGTAATTGATGAATGAAGGGTACAAAGGGACCTCCTCGTGGATATTGAACCGTACCACCCAAATTCATGGGCGTAGATCGTTCCCACTTGGAAACATTGGTGTCAGCTCTACCACCATGTGGAGTCTGAAATATAAGATTAGCAGAAGTTGGCCTCATTGGCTGGCTGGAAAAGACTGCTTCATCATCAATAGACCTTCTAGGTCGCTCTCCCCCAGTTCCAGTTCTAAACATCTGAATGTCATGATAAATACCAAGCATTAGATCAGGTAATCTTAGACAGGTTGTCTACCTTATGCGAAACATGGAATAAAATCATTGTAACATGGGAATTCCTACCTTCATCAAATGTGAGCTCTCAAAGGAGTCAGAACCCAGACGAGGGATCCCATCTCTAGAGGAACCCATAAAAGTAGAGTCGGAATTACTTCTCTTACTGCCTAGTATCCTGTTACTTATCTCAGGCCCAGAAATATCGCTCCTTGGACCATAATATGGAATCCCCTCAAGATGATTTCCAGCTTGTCCTTCTATTTCAAATATAACGAGACAACAAATCAAATCAGAAGTTGAAGTGTACATAATAACCGTTTCAAAAAGGATACGCACATCAGACATGTTGATAATCAGCAATGCAATACAGCAGCAGGTTTCGAAGGTGCTAGTTAGTGTTCACTTAATGAACTCACAGATGAAAAACACATCGTAAACAAATGCTCATCATAACGAGGTCCTTACTACATCTCGTCAGATCTTTGATAACTGCTCTCAACTTTCCCCATTCCTCAAATGTACACAACAATCAAAATCAAAACCACAATGTACACAAAGCAAGCTAGTTTATAGGTTCTGCATACCTAATTCCGAATGCTCCAAACAACATGCTCACAAGTCAACCATAAAGACAGTCCAAAATGGCAGAGCCGCAAGGGGAAAAGCAAGCAAAAAGTTTGCCATTCATTCAACATAGCCAAAGAAACAAAAATATCCCCAAAACTCCTTACTGACCTCATTAACTAATCCATTCCATAATCATAAAACCAGCAATCCCATCTTTCATATTTGCATGTAAACACTCATTACTCACTCCCACGTCATAAAGTTCCAAACTTTCCTACATCCCATCAACACCAAACACACAGCCATTTTTAAACGTCATTTAACAAAAACATGGGTTATTATTTAACTTGAACAATAAGGAGGAGTCTTTCTGGGAAATGAGGAGTAGCTCACCGGAACCCAGATCAGAGGTGGAGGAGATGGGCCCACGACCACCGCCGGAGGATCCTCCAAGTGAAGCAGAAGCGGAGTCAGTGAGCCTGGAATCAGATCCTCCTTTAGAGCCCAAAACAACAGGGGAATCAGTAGAAGGCTTCATACCCAGAAAGTCATGAAACATTGGATGATCTTCTGCTTCAAGCTTGAGCTTCTGCTGCTGCTTTTGGGTACTTGCATTGTTGCTGGGCTGAGCCATTTTCAGTACGGCCATCTCAGAGCCATAGTACCACTCAGAGTGCAGTGTGGGGTGTACAGACAAGTAAAAGAGAGCGCGATTTTCAGGAAAGGGAGAAAGAAAAAGAAGCAATTAAAGGCAAAAGGTGGGTTCTTTGGTGAAGTGATGAGTGAAAGAGTGAGGAGTACTGAGTTGGGGTTGAGATTTTTCTCTCTCTTTTGAGTAAATGCTGTGGAGGGTTGTTTGGTTCTTCTGTGAGAGAATATATGTTGGGGGTTGGAAGGTGTGTGCGCTTTGTTGTTGTGTGTTCTCTTCTGGCAATTATTTGCATTCAGAGAGAGAGAGAGTATACAATGCAAGGCAATGGGCCAATGGGTTTGTGTCTGTGTGCAAGCACTACTTTTCTTCACTTCATGCCTATTCGATGAAAGAATCCCCCATTTTTGAATCGAATTTTGCTATGAAAGCATGGCTTTAACCGATTAAGGGTTTTAGAATGTGCCAATCTCCTCGGTCTTGACTCTTGAGAGTTTGATTTCATTTTGTGTTGATGGGAGGAAAGTTTTTCTTTTAGTATGGCTTTTAAAAAAAATCGTAAATCTATAGTATCATTTTTGTCGATGTTTTTATTTCACTCGAGTTACTCAACGAACAAAATATTTTTTCAATAATTGCATGTGGTCTATCAAGACTCCAAAAGTATCTTTTTAAGTTTTAGTCATTTATAAGACAAAAATTACCCTACATTGTAACGTATTTCTAATAAAGATATTAATAGAAGGATAATAATGTAACAGCTTAAAGCTTTAGAAATTAGGGTTTTTTGCCTCTCTCTCAATTAAGTTCTTCTGCTATCCTTTAGGTAACTATTCTCTATTGGAATTCGAATCCAGCTCTCATCAAACTTCACAACGAGAACCTCATAATTCTACTACTTATGCTCCTTCTCAATTATATATATGGTATCTGATCTTTGTCCTCAGATCGTCCAGAGCCTCCGCCTTCCCCCTTCCCCAAATTTATCTCAGCTTGGAAATTGGTTGCCATAGCTTGTAACATTGGAAGTGAAACACAGCTCCATAACCTCAATCTGTTGTATCAATGATTCAACCCAAGTTCAACCAATTCAAACACCATCAATCTTTTATCTCACAATCACATCACTCCTCCAAATCAATCTTTTCTACCCATATGCAGCCGATTTCCTATTCACCTACGATGAGAACAAGGAGCCCATTGCTTCGTCGGAAGGCACAAGTTTGACAATACTCTGGTGCATCTCGATCAGAATCGATATCGACGTGTAGACCCCGACGCATCTTTCTTCGTGAGCCAACCTGCAACCTCGACGTACTCCACCTTGGTTGTCCTGGTTTGAGGAGAGAGAGAGAGAGTAAAATTGATTGATGATGAGTAACCATCAGGATCTACTGCTAGCATCAATTAAGTATGAATTTACATATACCTTTACGATTTAAATTTTGTGAACACTATCTTGCCATATGTCACGAGCCTACATCTATATACGGTACTACCCGTGTATTCTAACACTTTCCGTTTATATGGACAAAACTCAAAATGTTCCTATCAAATGCGTTCTCCATCACAATGGTTTGTCAAACATGTTCATCATTCACACCCATGTAACCCATGTTGTGCACAAAGAATTCAGATGATAGAACTTGGTCATGCACTCATGCTATGGATCTTGGATAAAGGACACTCCAAAATTCTCCCACTATTCTCTAGAAGCAATCAACTACTCAACTATAATGGGGTTACACTACGAATGAAAAAAAAATAGATCAGATACATTATACACACTTCAATGAAAAAAATGAGTAGTTGACCAAAAAAATGACAAATATGATTAGATTTCACCGCATTCATCACCTAGAGTTTAAATATGAAAAAATGTAAATCATAAGCTACCTTCAAAGTTATTATAATATCAATAAAATGGGGTGCATAAAATATTGTCCCGAACGGAGAAGTGCTATGCTATTATTTTTCAACAAGCAATGTATGTGGAGAGGGTAGAGTGGCGAGTGGGATAAGCACAGATTCTCATCTCAAGTACCTTTGTTGACTGCACCCACCATAGCCTATTACACCAGATGCAGATGCTCTTCTCTTGCTTGTACCCAGAAGAAACCGATGCCGTCGTTTTCGACTCGGGGCATAGTGCAAACCTCTCCATCCCCACACCCCAATGCCTAACCCAATCCCATCCTCGTTTCTCTTGCACATGTCACTCAAACATCATCAATTGCAAACCAAGTGATTAACTATTAATCACATGATTATCATAACCTAACCCTCCAAGTGGCTATTGGTTAACTGGTACCCAAGTCCTTGAGTTCTTGTGGTAATCTTTTTCTTGTCTTGGAAACCTGAATCTACTGATGCAGCTACTGTAGCCTACGGTGTTGGATAAATCTCTAGGCTTTTTGCCCAATGAGGAATGGGTGTGAGGGGTTGTGTTGTTATATTTGGGGAAATTGAGGTGAACTCAGAGAGGAATACTAATAGCCAGCAAAAGATAAAGGCACATCTTATGATCTGGTGAAAGCAAATCTGATGACAATACAATGAAATCTATCTCCTCAGGCTTTTTTCCCAATTGCCCTTACAGGCCTTTCATCATGGATGATTTGACTAGGGCAATCAAAATAAGTGCCACACACTGTGAATCCATTCCAACATGACCAACACTTCAAAGGAATGATGTGATCATGAGCATGATGACATTCATCCAACATGTACAAACTTCTAATAACTAGCTTTACTAGTGAAAAGAGCTAATGCTGAAAAGTATACAAGCAAACATTACGCTACACTACAAAAAATTACAAAACTGTTACTTTTGCAGTTAATTGGTGTTTACCTTCCTTGCCAAGATTGCCAACAGCATCCAAATCTTGAGGGCTATACCAGAGAACAGATAAAGGTTATCATTTGATGTTAGCTTTTGACTTGATGTCCTCTATTAACCGGTTTGCTCTTGATTCAACAGTCTCCAGCGAACTTCTGTGCTTGACGAGTTTTCTTGGATCTGAACAAGTTTTCAACACCTTAGACATCGCTTCAGCCTTCTGAATTATAGATTTTCTCCATTCATGAGATTCATCTCTATCTTTAACATATGTATTTGGCAACTTTGTTGAATGAGGAACAGAAGACATCAGGGCGCACAGCTTTCGTGCCATTTCAGTCATTCCTTGTTTCCTTAGTTCATCATTCATGTTCTGAAAAGTCAGATACTGCGGAACTAAACCCCTGCGTATCAAGTCCTCAAACTCAGACAAAGCTTCTTTGAATTTATTCATCTTGCAGAGCAAATGAATCAACATGGTACTTGTAGCTAGATCCATATCACATCCCCGAGTTCTCATTTCCTTGCTAACTTGAAGAGCCAAATCCAATCGTCCCTCTTCACATAACATCTTCAACAAAAGATGGAAAGTAAGACGATCTGGGGTATACCCAGATTCAATCATTTTGTTATAAAGGTTCATTCCTTCCTCAATTTTGCCAGACTTTGAAAAGTACCTAAAGAAATAGTTATAGGTTGTTGGAGTTGGTACAATACCCCTGCTTATCATCATCTTGAGAATCCTACTAGCCTCTACAAGATTTCCAGCCTTGCAGTAGCCCTTTACTAGAGAATTATACGTCGAAATAGTGGGGCCTGATTCCAGAACCGAAAACCGCTCCATCATCCCCCAGGCCTCCTTGAACCTCCCGGCTTCCCCCAAAGCATCAATTATAGGATTAAACACAATTGCATTCGGCTCAACTCCTTCCCTTCTCATCTCACCCACCAATTCCATTGCAATTTCAGGACGACGCATCCGGCAGTATCCTTCTACAAGTGTACCATACGTCACAACACTAGGTTTCACACCGTCACTCTTCATCTCCACCCAAAGCCGCTCTGCCTTCTTCAGCTTCCTCGATCGAAACCACCCATTCAACAGTATATTATACACCCGAACAGATGGAATCCAATCTCGATGCGACTTCCTTTTCCCATTAAAATACTCCGAAGCCATCCTCACTAGACCTTCCTTGCAAAAGGAATCCAGTAAGATTTCATACAAACTCATTTCTGATTCAGAACTCAGAAATGATTCTAAGTTAGTCGCAAATTCAAAAGCTCGAATGGCTGATTGTGGTTGACCTGCATAAAATACATTGCCACCAAATAAAGATAATCCAATCAAAAGCAAACCAAGCTGTCAATAACAATGCCAAGAACAAGTCCAACGCTAACGCATATTAATTCAGCATACAAGTATCTATGACCACCATTATGCAAACATAACTACATTTGCACAAAATTCAATCCATTCTACAGCTGGAAACTTAGCACAATTTATAAACTTCAAATCCATTCCATATAGTACTGCAAATTCAGATCAGATGATATTGTACAATCACATTGGATTAAGCAATGTACCTGCACGAGCATACCGTCTGATCATGATCACAAATGCATCAACGGATACCAACCCCGGCTCCCTATCTCCGCCGATTCGATCCAGAATCATAGACCACGCAGACTCAAACATCCTAGCCTTGGCAAGCACATTGATCACGGAAGTGAACAGCTTCTCCGAGCATCGAAACCCGGGCTGCTCCTCAGCCCAAACAAACAGCGTGTGCAGCAATTTCGGAGACGAATCGAAGTGGTCGAACACAGCCTGTACCAGACTCGGACTCGGGTCGACTCCGACCCGGTCCAGTGCGGCCCGGAGCGAAGCACCGGGAAGGATGCTTTGATCGGTGAGGAGCTTAGTGATGGTGGAGAGGTCATTTTGTGAAAATTTGGGGTCGAAATTAGGGTTTGGGAGAGAGGGAGGCGGTGAGAGTGACGGCCACTTGATAAGGGGGTTTCCGGGCACGGAGAGCCATGACTGGACGGAGAAGGATCTTGGAAGAAGAAGGCTAAGGTTAGGGTTTGGCTTGAGGAAGATGAGAGCCATAGAGAGAAAATGGCGGGGTTTCTGTGAGGGCATTACAAAGAAATAAGAAGATCAAAATGAACTAGTCTCAGCTCCAGTGAGAGCTCCAAATTCTGTTGCTCCCACAACTGAAGTTACAACAATACCCTTTAATAAATTATGTTGATTTGGGCCGGGTATACCCGAGTAACCCGACTTTTGTACGGTTTTCAATACCGCCTTGAGGGCCCAAATATCCGCTAGCCCACCGCCTTGGTGTTTTCCTTTAATTTTTTCTTTATTATTATAAACATTCAAATAGCCCAAGATATAAAACTAGAGCAATAATAATAGAAGAGAGTATTCGGTACACCGGATAAAGACAAAAAAAACAAACGTGAACAATGCATGCATCTAACGGTGAGAACGCAATTGGACGACGTGAGATGGGCAAGTTAAGTGCACCACCGGTGCACCGAAAAATTTTCGTAATAATAGCGTCAAGGCTAATGGCTTGCATGCACCTCACAAACGCCATGTCGTTCTGGCCAGAGCTATTCTTCGGCACCGGCATTTACCAAAAGCCATTTGATTTTCTTCCAAGAAAGAAATCAGTTTTAGTATCCTGCATCGGAAGTTCGCCGGAGTCGCCACCTAGTAACCCAGAAATTGAGCTCGAGTTCATATCGGTAAACATTACCACGCACATTCAATTGAAATCAGAATTTAGATTGTTATGTAATTTAGTGAAGTCTACGTGTTTGATTGGTGGGTGAATATAGCAGAAGCCGAAGAACGACGGGTCATACGCGGTGGAGAAGGCGACAGTGATTAGTAGGGAGTAGACCTGTAAATGCATCGGATCTTATCCAGACCCGTTCCGGATCCGTGGTTTTTAAACGGGTTTGGATCGAAAATTTGACCCGTTGATCCGTTAAGGACCCGGATCCGTTAACCCGTTTACTAAATGGATCGGATCCGGATCTTGGTTGATCCGATCCGTTAAGGACCGGATTTGTTTAAAAATAATTAAATAATATTTATATAAATATAATATTATTAATAAATATTAAATAATATGATAATTATCTAGATAATCTAAACATTCATTTCTAAATTGCTTCTAAAATATGATTTGATGAAGTTGAAGGTCGTTAATGTCTATATATTTATGCTAAAAAACATTGGAGGTCAAATATTTTAATTATATTAGTGTACCGTTAAGGAGTATTTTAGGCATGTAATTCAACTTTTGATATAAACTTTATTTTCTTATAAATTTCATCGATGTTATATAATAAAACTATGAAATTATTATTAAAATTTTATATATTTATTATTATAAATGGATCGGATTAACGGGTCATGTATACGTTAACCCGTCGGATCCGGATTTGGATCGAGCTATTAAAGATCCGGCGGGTAACGGGTCGGATCCAGATCTAAAGTTTCTATTACGGATCCGGATCTGGATCTAGGTGGATCCGGTCTAGATCCTATCCATTTACAGGTCTAGTAGGGAGAAGCTACTGAGGAGTGTAACGCTTCACTAGTCCTTATTTCATAACCTCACTTTGCACCTTGGTGCATTTTAGTCATTTCTAATACGACTTTCTATAAGAGATCACAAATTCTATTATTTTTGAATATAAATTCATTCACATTTTCTTTTTTAATTTACGTCAAATACAAATTTTATTTGCCTTACAGATTTTAAACTCGAAAATTTAAAATTATCTCTATTGATCATTAATTTTGTCTTTAAGTTAGGTTACAAATATAAGAATTGAGTTTTGGGTATAGGATTTTAGGTTAAGGGTCAGGGTATAGGGGTTAGAGTTTTATTGAGAAATTGGGTTTTGGGTATAGGGTTTTAGAGTTTAGGGTTTAGGGTTTAAGGTTTATGAGTCAGGGGTTATGGATTATGGTTTGGAGTTTATATATGGTACTTATAGGGGGTTTAAGAAGATTCACAATTTATGTAATTTTAGAAGAAAAAAATAGGTTTTATTATTTATCCTAAATAATAAGTTTATTTATCTTAAATAATAAGTTTATTTAGTTTAGACAAATCTAATTAATAAGTTTGGATGTATTTTAAAACAATCTTAAATGTGGGTTTAATCTAAAATGAGTCTATCAAATTGGGTATAACGTCAAATACCTCTTTCTATAATGCACTATGCATAGCTAAAGTAGCAATAATAAGCAATGACCAAAAAAATACCAGAATCACCTATGTGATTTTGATGAAACATAGTGATATGTAGCATGTTTGATTCCATTTTTTGATATGAGTTCAACACACGACCATAGAATAAGACATAAGTAGTTTTGATGAATGATGATGAACAGTGTAATGAAAGATTTAAAATGTGCTACTGAGAGTATGATATGCATCTTGTATATACATGATACACATTACTGATCGACACCTTGTATTTCCAATTTTGAATAGGGGAAACTGATGAACTGTGGAGGTGGAAGCTGTGGGACTTGTATTGTAGAGGTATGATGTATGCATGTTCTAACATTTATAATCTTGATTATATTTCCTCTAGTTTTTTTAGTCGAAACTTGTGGAATTTATAAACCTTAAGCAAAGCTCCGGTCATAATGGTCTTCAATTCTTCATCTTTATATGGCATCCATGCTTTTGTGCAGATTATTGATGGGACTGATCTTTTGAATGAAAGGACGAATGCTGAACTCAAATATTTGAAAAAGGCAAGTCTCTCCAGATAGAGTGAACCTTTGACATTTTTTTCGCAATGAAAAATGTGAGGCATGCACTTTGCAAATCTCAAGTCATGTGAATTACTTTGATGGTCCATACTCGTGAACTTTTTGGTTGTTTTGAAATTGGCTAAAACACAGAAACCAGAATCTTGGAGACTAGCTTGCCAAACTATTGTGGGAAATAAAGAAAATTCTGGGAAGGTACTTTTCACTTTTCTCCTTGTATCCTTTTGATGTGAAGCATTGAGACAGTTCGGTAACTAGTGCACTGAAAAGTTTCATAAGGGCATCTGCAGCCTGCTTGAATAGGCTGCTCGTGCTCTCGGGCAAATAATATTTGCTCGTAATGAGCTTTTTAACGCAGTTAACGTGTTATTTTTTAGCCGGACCGTGCAATTTTTTACACCGGTGCATATGCTCTAAAATGGTTACAAACTGTATATTCCCCTTTTAAAGAGGTGTGAATAAGTAAGGAGATTCATATAAAAAAGGGTCCTGAGTTCAAACATGATGTGGTGGGGAAGATGATAAGGGAGGAGCGCAACATGGGTGTCTTTGGCTCTTGTAAAGTTGTGGAACTGTGACAACTGACCAGAGCCCCATATCCACTGTAATTCCTACCCTTCATAGGTCAATATCTGTCTTAATATCTTCATCTGGTTTGACAATGTTTTTGTATTTCGTTCAAATAAATTAGTTTGAACTTTTTTTTTGGTCCCTTTTCTCCCATTCGGGACCCCAATTCATAAATTTTCTCTTATTTAATTCCTCATCTACTGAGTTTGGGATTCTTCCATTTCAATTGGACTTTCAGTGTAGATAGAATGGACGGTTGTTGATCTTTTGGATCTGCAATTTAAATGGGCTGGTAGGTTAACAATATAAGCGAATAATTAATAACAATAAATTTGGAACATTTTTGGTTTAATTTGTGTCAACTTAGAAATGCTAAGTTGTGCATTAGACTGTCTTCTATAGATTCACAATAATACTGAAGGTGGGTATCATTTGACCTTTGTGGTCGTGGATCATCCGTAACCTAAGCCATGAACATTTTACATTGAATGTGCTATATCCTCAGCTATTAAAACCCATTTAATCAGAGAGGCTGTAACAACCATTGATTAGGCAATTTCACCTGAAATTTGGAAGTAATTGGCTACAAAACATCTTAAACCCTTTTCCATTTATGCTCAAATTAAAAACAATGAATACATTTCTCCAACAAAACAAAAACAATGGATACAATTAGGATCAAAAACCTAATTTAGCCGAGTCCGATATTCAAAATCTAATAGAGTTGAGTTGATTAATGAAATTTGATTAATGAGGAAAAACTTTTGAACCCAAATCATAATTTTACATCGTAAGCTATCTGTATTAGTGTTGGCTTACTCTAATTGTCACAATCAATTTGTCTTTAAATAAGAAAGAAAGTATCAATCTGCCTGTATTTAACAAAAATGTCAATCAAAAATTGCATCAATCCAAGCATAATCAAAACTCACAAATATTTGTCCTAGAAATATCACATATCAAAGTTTTTTTGATTTTGTAGATTCAATTTTCTTTCTCTTTTTTATGTAAGATAAAACGATAATTGTGTTTATTATATATAATGTAGATCTACATCAATCTTAAGTTCGAAACACGGCTTACACCGAAGAAATTAACAAAAATTGTGCTAGATCACTTTTCGGTTTTTCGACCTAACAATGTTTTACTGAAAATCGGTATCGATTAGGGTAACTATTTACTCAAAAGGTAAAAACGAATGCCTCAAGTTTACTTTCAGTGAACCATGTGGTTAAAGGGAGGTTCTAGACGTTAACCATGTGGTGATGAAGACTAGACATGGGCGAGGTTAGGGTTGAGCCTTTCATTCAAGGGTCCTACGTTGGGAGCTGGGTCCTACTCTAGAGTAAGTGATAGAAGGATTGGAGGAGAGCTCTTTTCAAATTTCAAAAAGACCCTCCAATTTTAGGGTCAGCGTGCCCTTCCTTGTGGCAGAGTCAATGTTATATATAAAATGAAAATGATTCAAAATGTTAATAAGGTAATCCCATAATCAAATTGGTTGTTAGATTTGTAGGCTACTAGACTACCCATTTCACGTTATCATTGCTTAAATTATGACCGTAATGAAAATAAAATGAATTTAGTAACAAGGAAATCATGGCTCAAGAGATACGAGAGACACTTGGGAAAAAAGTGCCAAAAAACTCAAACCAATTCTCAAATCCAAAACACACAAACTATTAAACATTTGTAATCTTTTGAAAATTGCAAATTTCATCCAAAATAAATCTAATAATTTTTGGCTCACAACTTTTGATTACATAATTTATTCCTCAAAATTCTAAAAACTCACTGATAAAAATGATGTAAAATTACATATTAAGGCAAATATTTATGTCTAGAATGATGCAACAACTATGACTATATGCAAAGGTAACCATTCACATTCACACAATCAAATCAAGAACTCAAATCAAATCATTCATATGAATCACATGAGTTTATACAAGGAAAACCAGTAATACTTCCAAGACTATACGCACAAAAGACAGAAACATATATATCCTGCTCTGCACTGGGCTGTTCCTTCCATAGAAAAAAAAATTAAATAAAAACACCCCACAAAAAAATTGGCTTCCATTTTGGAATTTTACCAGTTTCAAACTATAACCCTTGTCCCGCTCACGCTCCTCTCTCTCCCCCTTATATCAAACACACTCTCTCATTTCCACACAAACTCCTCGGTCCGCTCGCAGCTCCGACTGACCCATCCGGACCGTCTCAGACATTGTCGGAGCTCCGACCCGACTTTAACCTCAGCTCCGATTCGTACAATTCACGGCCGAACGACCGCATACATTGGTCTCTTCCCTATATATATATGCAGTCCACGTGTTCGAGCCTTGTCCACGCCGGATTCTGAACCAAAACGGCGGCGTTTTCCTGGGTGCGTATATAGATCTGGACGCTGCCTGTTTTTCCCTTCCGGTCTTTTTTTTTCTTTTCCTTTTTTGCTACATTTTTTGTGGTTTTGAAATAATTGGATTGGTTTCTTTCAAAAAAAATTGGGTTGGTTTTGGGGTTGGAGTTTGGAGAAAAATTAGGGTTTTGTTGTTTGGTGAAGTGGGATTTTGGTGGTTTGGTTTAGTGAGAAAATGTGTCAGAGGAAAAGGAGGCATTGATATTAACAGTTGTCTCTCATGCTCACAGGAAACCCGGCCGGATATTAATAATGCCGGTCAAATCCGGGTTTTTTTGCGTTGAATTCTCAGCTAAAATTTAAGACAGCTCTTGGTTTGGTTGTGGTATGAGATCGTTTGGTGTTTTGTTTTCGTTTTGAATCCTCGTGATGTTTTTACATTAAAACAGAACAGATTAGATACTAAGTAGTTGCTTCTTTTTGGAGAGAGGTATTTGGATTGGTTAAATGATATGAGTTGTTTTGATGGGATTACGAGTTTCAGAATTTTGATTGTAATGAGTTGATATGCTTGTTTGTATTTTCAATCTTAATCGAAAACGTGCAGGGTGATGGTTTCGATGAGCAGGAGTTCAGTCTGAGTTGATTTCACTGCTCTCCTACAAGGGCTGCAAAGATGAATAAAAATGCTGCTAGAGTTGATGAGCCTACTGTTCGAATCACACGAGCACGGGCTAAAGCCTTCGGTATCTCAGGGGAGGTGGTTGGCCCTTCAAAACCTGTTGTTAAACAAGGCCAGAAGCGAGCTCTTCGAGGAAACTCCAAAGCTGGGATGTCAGATGAGAACAAAGCTTCTGTAGTTTCCACCATCGGCTTGCAGCATAAAAGAAGGGCGGTGCTTAAAGATGTAACGAATTCAAATGTGGACTGGATTGATGCATCTCAAGTTCAGGTATAGGTTCAGTTTCTATAACTATATGGAAAAAATGAAATGTCAATGTGAATTCAACTGAACATTATTTAAGCCTACACAGGATCAATTGTGCTTCTGTATGTTCAGTGAAGTTGATACTACAATTTTCCTATCAAACTTGTTATGTCATACTAACTCGTCCTTTGTTGGCATTGCTACTGATAGGCTGGAAAGCAGGATAGGAGAGGGCCCGGAAAGAATGTGAAGGTAGCCTCAAATTCAAGTGTTGCTGAAGATTTTCCAATGGCTCAAGATGACATAAAAACTATGTTAGCTGAGGAATTATCCAAAATAAGGGTGGCGGAGGTACAAGAGAAGTTAGAAGTGAAAGAAGAGCCATTAACCCAGGGCATGAGTCGTGCCTGGACACATCATGGAGGAGCAGATGTAAGGCTTCCAGTACAGCATTCCAATAAATCTGCTGAACTTCAGATGCCTAAAAAGAAAGGTGAATTAGGTGCTTCAGTTTGTTTATAAGAGTGCAACAGTATATTCTGTTGCGGTAACAATTACTATTATTACTGAGTTCTGTTTTTACATTCATATTTAGCCGAGTATGATGATGTTTTGTTTGGACTATGCAGAAGAAAATGTGATTGGGGAGAGATTGGGATCATCAAACGACTTGCAAATTGTAGACATTGACGCGAATTTAAAAGATCCTCTTGCGTGCAGCTTGTATGCCCCTGATATATACAGTAATATACGGCTTACAGAGGTAGCCATCTACCACAGATTGTTGTTATGTAATTGTAATCAGATACTTGCAAGTTTAATGTTATTTGTATTGATGGATGAGACACACAAGGTACTTTCATACATGCAATATCTGTTTGCAATATGAAATAACATCCAACTTTTAATGTGATGGGGAAAGGAAAAAGACCTCTATGCTACTAATGTTCAGTCCTCAGGAACATACCTGATTCTGACTTGTAGTAAAATTCTATTTCCTCAGATAGAGCGAAGACCATCAACTAAGTATATGGAAAGCTTGCAGCGAGATATCACTCCAAGCATGCGAGGAGTATTGATTGATTGGCTTGTGGAGGTCAGTACCTTTAAATGCTCTTATTAGAATCAGTAGTAAATTATTATGATATGGCTTCTAGTTGCTTGAAGGTATCCCTACTAAACTTTTCTTAACCAACTTATTTTAAAAACTTGTGCATCAGTCGGAAACTTTGAGTCTAACTTTTCCTTTGTAACTGAATAGAAGCCAATTGCCCATATTTTCCCCCAGTCTTGTTGCTTACCTGATTCAAAAGGGATTTTATCCTGGTCAAGAAACTTCAATTTACTATTATTTCGAGGATACATATTTGAGTTCAGATTTGATAACTTGCATCTGTTTCAGGTTTCTGAAGAATATAAGCTGGTTCCTGATACACTATACCTGACAGTGAATCTCATCGATCGGTTCCTCTCACATAACATAGTTCAAAAACAAAGTCTCCAGCTGGTTGGAGTCACTTGCATGTTAATTGCCTCGTAAGTGCTATATTTTCAATTCAAACAGTCGTTGTGTTAATGTTTACTTGGGCTATTCAACAGTCATGCATGTGGTTTGTGCACAAGCACACGTGTAAAAGAAGAAGCAATAAGAATAGTATTTTGTCTGTATAGTTTAGCCTTATATTGCTTCCGGGTTTATGTCAGTAGTTTAGCCTTATACCTGACAGTGAATCTCATCGATCGGTTCCTCTCACATAACATAGTTCAAAAACAAAGTCTCCAGCTGGTTGGAGTCACTTGCATGTTAATTGCCTCGTAAGTGCTATATTTTCAATTCAAACAGTCGTTGTGTTAATGTTTACTTGGGCTATTCAACAGTCATGCATGTGGTTTGTGCACAAGCACACGTGTAAAAGAAGAAGCAATATGAATAGTATTTTGTCTGTATAGTTTAGCCTTATATTGCTTCCGGGTTTATGTCAGTAGTTTCAATGCATTTGATCCTAGATTCCTAGTGTTGATGGTATACCTCATGCTTATATTCCTAATATAGGTTGATTCTAACACCCAAGTTGTATGTTTTTTGTTATGACTTGAAGGAAGTATGAAGAAATTGTTGCACCACGAGTAGAAGAATTTTGTCTCATCACAGACAATACTTGCTCAAGTGAAGAGGTATGCTCTATGCTACATGACATTCAATTAAGCAGCTTTAGGTTTTGACAGACATGCTTCAAACTAAATCTGAGTTCTATATTCACATGAGCTTTCTCAAAATCATGCTCGACTTTCCTTTCTAATGATATCAGTACTAAAATATATTGATAATGTAGAATTTGTATCTAAATCTTGCAGGTCTTAGACATGGAGAGTGAAGTACTAAATTTCTTGCATTTCCAGTTATCTGTTCCAACCACAAAAACATTTCTTAGGTAATGCATCACCACGCTTTATCTATGCTGTTCGCAAAATGACATTCAAATTGATTTCGTAAACAACATTTTGGGTTTCAGGAGGTTTATTCAAGCGGCACAGGCTGCTTATAAGGTATATTCTAAATTATATTTGTTGTCCCCATTTCATGTTATAAGCTTCTAATAAAAAAATTATCATACAGGAAACTGATGGCATTTTAATTAATCTTATATGCAGGTTCCTTGTGTAGAACTGGAGTTCTTGGCAAATTATTTAGCTGAGCTAACTATTGTGGAATATGGCTTCCTGAAGTTCCTACCTTCCGTCATAGCTGCCTCTGCTGTGTTCCTTGCCAGATGGACACTTAATCAATCAGACAATCCATGGGTCTGTATTTCTGTGATTCTCCTTGTACTAGGTTTTCCCTTTTTGTTTCAATTAAAAATCTGTCTGAGGAAAATGTCCATGTTTATTTCTTGCAGAACCCGACTTTAGAACACTATACCTCTTACAAAACATCACAGCTCCAAGCTTCAGTTATTGCACTTGAAGATTTGCAATTGAACACCAAAGGCTGTTGCCTGAATGCTATACGCGAGAAGTATAGACACCAGAAGGTAGACTTATATCATAGTTTGTTTCCAAGTGTCCAACGCCGGGTAGAATACACTACATTTTTGTGAATTCTGAAGATCCTTTGGTGCTTCACAAAAATGCACAAAAACCACCAATAAGAATGCAAGATCAATAGTTACTTCATCATTGGACTTTGTGTTCTAATACAATCCTTCACTTGGCAGTTCAAATCCGTGGCTACTTTGACCTCTACACAAAGGGTTGGTTCACTCTTCTGAAGATCAACAATTTGCTGACTCTTCCTTAGGGACAAGCAGTATATTTAGCAGTCCAGTACTTTGAGGGCGATCCAGATCTCTAAACTGAAAGTTACATTGACTTTCCATCTAACTTTCTGTCCGTCCTCTGTTGTTAGATTATCTGGTGCTTCCAGATCACTGTTTGTAACATCATTGCTAAGAAATTAGAGTTTAGTGCCGACCAAATTATGTATGTGCCTTTCGGCAGAATAATCTACTAAAATTTCTCATCTCAGCACATGGGAAGTTCTATAAGCAATCTGTGCTGGGTTGCAATATTGCAACCAGAAATGTAGCTCCATTGTTCTTGTATCCAAAACCTTCATATATGAAAAAAAAAAAAGTTCTTTATCATTTCCAGTCTGGTTCTACTTGACATGGCTTTCCTTTAATGTAGCCATTAGAGCCTTTTAGTGGCATGCAATCTTGCATGACATTCACACCTCTCTTATAGGATCTCTATCCTTGCTCCGTGGCCATTGTTTCAATGGAACTTTTTTAATGGCCATAGTTCTTTCTTCATTGACACCTCTCCTGGTTTCCTAGACCAAATTTCTGTTCTATTGAGTGGTTATTCTTTTCAAAAAAAAGTGTTGTTCTTTTCTTGCTAGGTTTGTGTTGCTGAAGAATAATCAAGATAAATGCTTTTCTTTTTCAACTTTTTCATTTTAATTTCTTAACCATTTCATTTCAGTTGAAGTCACCAAACATCAAAAAAGAGTCTCAAGTTCAATTCCCTCTGGGATGCACTCATGCAACAAATTTTGTGGCCTTGTCAATAATGGATGTATAATTTAATCTGAGAAAGAAATAGCTGATCAAATGTGAGCATCAGAACAAGATACAAGGTTACAGAGGGCAAAATCGGATCAGCCAATTAAGCTATTAGTACAGAAAACTGTGGAATGTCCCTGTATGACCCTCCCCAGATCCTTTCTGGGAATTACAATGAAAACAAGGTTACAACTGGCTGTCAAAGGACCATCACAAAAACTAAATCCCATCCCAAACTACAGCCATTTCCATACATTTCTTCTAATTCTCCAATCGCCACCAAAAACCGAGAGGAAATTGGGGGTAAAGGAACGCTTGGGAATATTGTATCAGTTCATAAGTTAATTTCAGCAGGCAATTTTGGTTGCCCGAGGAGTTACCAAAACAGCAGTATTTCCAGTTACCGGCTGGAGACTAGCTGCATTCTCTAATCGTTCCCATGCTTCCTTTCGTTTCTTAGCTTCCGAGCTTTGCCTTGCTTCTTCTTCCATATATTGGGCATGAATGGAGAGGAATAGCTGATCATCCATCTCCACAAACATCTTTCTAACATTAAGAGTTAAGTTGAGTACTGCTTGGTTCCAATGGTTCTGGGCATTCTTTTCCAAGGCTGGTAAAATGATGGGCAGAATGGCTTGACGATTATGTGCAATTAAGTTGACAATGTGGTCATTGTTCCAAAAGAAAAGGGCTCTTTCAGACACCTGTAACAATTAAGAATACATAAATTGCAAATTCTTTTTGGCATCTGTCCTGCTCTACTTATAACGGACTTTAGAATTCTATTTGTTGTGAACACAATCCTCGTGAATGTATCAGATTCTGAAAGCTCATATCACTTGCAAGTGCAAACTCTACTTGAGCATATTTCTATTATACTAGTATAGACATGTAGAACAGTAGAAGGGATATATTACCTGGAAGTGGAAACTGTTAATGGAGGATGCGATCCGGCAGAACAAAGGGACCATGACCTTTTGAAATTCCACCATGTTAACTGCTTCCAAAATCTCTTCCAACTCACCCAAGAACATCACCTCTTTCTGACTACTTGTTATCGGCCAGTATTTCAACAGACCCTTTATAACAACACTCGCCAACTTCGGCTCCTTCTCTATAAACTGTGTAACACAATAAGACAACTGCTGAAAGTAAGACCCCAGATTCTTTGGCTTATGCAGGGGAATCAAAACCCTCCACAAGAATATCCTATGCTCCTCTTTCAACGGCAATGCAAATCCACTAATGATACTCCCAAATATCTCAAGAAGCTCAGCAATACCATTATGTCTCTCGGTCTCAAACAAAAACTTGTAAAATATATTGTTTATCGACTTGCGAATAAACGGCCTATGCACCATGAACTTTCCATATATCCTATGCAGAATGGTCTTCAAACAGTCCCTTTCTCTAGGGTCATCGGAATCAAACAACTCAAGCAACCTCAAAATAAAAGCATGGTCTACATACTTCTTTGCGACTTTCGCATCCAAACACGAAGAAGTAACAAACTTTACCAGCAACTCATATACAATCTGCAAATGTGGCCAGGCAGGATCAAATGTAGGCTCATCATCCTCATTCTCTCCTCCACCACCACCCGAATTGGACCGATAATTAGGCAGGAAAACTCTAAACAAGTTAATAGCACACATTCTACAAGTAGCCAGAATAGCCGGCTCGCTAAATTTCATTGAGCCAGAAGACACAAACTCCACAAGCTCAAGCAATGTCTGCCTTTTCACATCTTTCTCAATAGAGTTCTTAGTTGGGTCTGTGAAATCAAATGTCACACAGCAAAGACTCACCTTGCTAACAAAGAGGTTCATCTTTTCGGAACTGGGCACATCCTTGAAGGGCACCAAGGGCTCGATTCCGGCCACCACGCTCGCTGGGAACACCGCCGACGACATCCGTTTTGGGCCGCTGGGCCGCTGCTGGGCCTGGCCCGGATTATTACTGTTACCATTATAGTTGGCATTACTCAAACCACCATTGGACCTAGGAGTGCCGGTTGTTCCGCCGCCGAGGCCGGTCCGGGGAGTGGTGGTGCGCGGTGAGCCGGAGTCGCCGCCGGAGTCGCTTTTAAGGGCTTTCCGGGGAAGTCTGCTCAGGAATTGCTTCAGCATTGCGGCGAAAATATTCGAAATCCAAACCAAGCAAGAAAGACGAATGCTTTTTCAGATCAAACCCATCTGATAATTTAGAAAACGTAGCGAAACCCTAAGTCATAGATCTGGGCCGAAATGTGGAGCAAACAGAAGCAATGTGGGGGAATTTGAGGTAAAGATTTGAAATTGAAAAGTGCATCGATGAAATTTTCAGATCTTGAAACAAAAAGTGGGTTAGCTAGATTCTTGATTCTAAAAAGATGAAGAGCAATGAAAGATTAGAAATTGAAAGCAAAGAGTTGCATATATATAAATAAAGGCTCACCAAGCAAACATGAAGCTTTGTCAATAAATTTGGAAAGGGAGAAGAGGTAGTTGAGGTGTGAATGTACATGGGAGAGAAAGGGTGGGTTATATCATTGCAAAGGTTTGAATCTCAAAGGCATAGAGATTCATGGAACAAGTGAGAGAGAGAGATGGAGATCTAAGAGGAAGTCTTTATTGTTCTGTTATTGATGGGTTGTGCAGATTGTTGTCTGTGATCTCCATGAAAGAGAAAAAAGAAATTTGACCCATCTTTGGTTTTTCCCTTTTACTGTTTCTCCTCTCTGTAATTTTTTTTGGTTGTCCAAGGTGGAAGAGAAAATGGTGGCGGTTTATCCGAGAAGACAGGGTGTTTCTTTAGGACAGTGAAAAGAAATTGGGTGTACTTTTTTTTTCTTTTTCTGACATGAGTTATTTACCCTGGTAATAATTTGCTGGGTGAGCTGGGTTTTACCAATTTCCGAATTTCGTATGAGCTGGGTTTTACCAATTTCCGAATTTCGTATGAGCTGGGTTATTGCATTGATGTAGAGGTAACACGTAAACATAAATTGGTCGTTGGTAGATTCCTTTGTACTGTTTTGACAGGCTAAGTATTGGAGATCTCAACTGCCACATACACCAGAAATGATACAGAATTTTTTTTCTAATTCATATGTTAAATCTACATAAATCCTACATCACAAAATGAAATTTGACACTTCATAATCTTCATGTCAAATTTGACAAGTTCATCTCAACATGTCTTTTATTATTTTATTGTTTTTTTCTTCTCTCATCCATTCCACACATACTCTCTCTTCTTTCTCCATTAATTTAAGTAAATGATTGGTTATAAAATTCTATAATGATAAAATAATATTTAAATTTTGACATATCTATTGAAGCATAAATTTATCAAAAAAATTATATTAACATCTCATATGTCAAATTTAATTTTGACACAAGCAATTTGACATCTCCATTAGAGATGCTCTAAAGTGTTGGACTTGTAGATCACAATGTTTTGATATAAAAATAGTTAGGGATGTAGACGCATTGACATGCTTGGTTTTATTACAGAGGGATTGGTGATGTGTATACAACTATATATATATATATATACACGGTGCTTTTCCGATGCGGATCGGAGGTCCGTATTTTTTAAAAAATACGGACTTCTGTAATTTTATCTCACTTTTCGATCATGATTTCTCATTTTAACCGTTTACAATGTAGATAATTGTGAGCAGATCATCTCTACAAAATTTCAGCAAATTTGAAGATCATTAAGACATCTAAAATGAATCAAAACTATGAACGTAATAAAACTGTTCAACCGGAACCATTAGTTTTTTCCGTTCTAAATCACATATTTGAATACCTTAACGATCTCCAAATTAAATGAAATTTTGTAGAGATGATCTACTCACATATATCTACGTTGTGAACGGTTAAGATGATAAATCATGATTAAAAAGTGGATCAAATTGCAAAAATCCTCATTTTTTAAAAAATGCGGAAATCCGCACCTGATCCGAACCATATATATATATATAATGGTTGTTTTTGCTTCTAATCGGCAATATTTGACAGAATTAGGTTAGGAATAAAATGGAATCAGGTAACTCAAGTAAATTGATATGCCGATTGTTTTCTGTTTTATGAGATATTAATTTAGTAAACTATAATTTAGTTATCAACCAAATTTCAGTTTACAAATAAATCATTTAGATAATATCTTACACTTTTAAGGACACAAATTAACCTATAAAGACAAATTGATGTCCACATGTCATGTGTCACTATATTTTTAAAATGGATCTGGAACCCAAATTGAAACAACACAGACGAAAAAGGAAAGAGACAAGAAAATAAAAAACATTGTTCATTCATACCCCATCTAGGGTTGCAGCAGTACATTTATATCTCATATTGATGTATGAGATGTAGCCATGTGTCCAACATCTAAGACATTGTCCTAAGTACCAGCTGTCACCTCACAAGACTTGCACACTACTAATGTCAAAATGACTTATCCTAAGTTGACTAGGAAAACTAAAACAAGATCATAACATTGCTGGCTCTTGTAAAACAAACTTGTCCTCAAGTTTGTAGCTCAATGCTTAAAATCAGGGTACCTGATTAAGATAACATCTGCAAATTCTCATGTAGCTTCTTATGGGGTAGTATGTTGTCACTGCACTAACCATTGAGTAGCTGCAGCCCCTCTTCTTTTCACCAGCCTTGTCTCCATAATAGCCATTGGTGTCCAGTTTTTCATCCCCATATCAGCAATGGGAGGAAGTTGAGCTTCAGTAGTAGCTTTGGTGTCCAATTTCTTCTTTAACGGGGATACATGGAAAACATCATGAATTCTTGCAGTAGCTAGCAACTTCAGACGATAAGCCATTGTACCAATTCTTTCCAAACCTCAAAAGGAACATAATACTTTGCAGACAGCTTGTGGAACACCCTCTTATTAACTGATTGTTGTTTGTAAGGCTGAAGCTTTAGATAAACATAATCACCCACCTCAAAACTCCTTTCAGAATGCCTTCTGTCATAGAAGGTTTTCATCCTGTCCTGAGCCTTCTGTAAATTCCTCTTTAAAACTTGTAAGAGCTCTTCCTTGTTCTGGAGTTGTGTATCAACTTGAGTCACAACAGTGGATCCATATACATACGCATTAACAGTTGGTGTCTTATTGATAAAGTAATTTGGGGTTCAACTCAAAAACTAATTGGCAATGGAGAGAGTAACCCAAACCCTTATAAACCCACAAACAAGGTCTCATATTCCCGATGTGGGATGTATATCTCAACACGCCCACACACGTGTGGCGAATCTTTAAGCCTAACACGTGGACAACAACTTGGGTGGTCGTGGAGTTCGTGTTGCCTTTGGGCTTCACACGTGTACGTGGGTAACCCGCTCTGATACCATGATAAAGTAGTGTGGGGTTTAACTCCAAAACCAATTGGCAATGAAGAGAGTAGCCCAAACCCTTATAAGCCCACAAGCAAGGTCTCATATTTCCGATGTGGGATATATGTCTCAACACTTATACCCATACAGTGCTTCAAAGAGAGTTATGTTAATAGCTGAGTGATGAGAAGTGTTATAACATCATTCAGCCCAAGGTCAGGCCTACACCTAAGAATGCGGTTTCTCCCCCCACAGTACATCTAAAGTATTGTTCCAAAGTCCTATTTAAATTTTCTGTCTGTCTATCTGATTGAGGGTGATAGACAAAAGATTTACTGAGCTTTATTCCCTGCAATGCAAAATAGCATTCCCAGAATAAGCGTAAAAATATGAGATCTCTGTCAGAAACAATGTTATCAGGCATTCCATGCAACTTAGCTATCTCTTGAACAATACTTTAGCAAGTGATGCAGTTGTATAAGGATGAGCAATTGGTACAAAATGAGCATACTTGGTCAACTGATGAATTATCTCCCAAATAGTAGTTTTTCCTTTAGATTTAGGCAGCCCTTCAATAAAGTTCATGTTGATAGTGGTCCAAGCTTTTTCAGGAATTTGCAAGGGTTGAAGCAGCCCTAATGGCAGTATAGTCTCATAATGGTGCTACTGGTAAATATCACAATGAGAAATAATTTTTTTTATGTTCTTTTGCACACCATGCCAAGCAAAACTCCTCCCCACTCTTATGCATGTTATGGACCTACCAGCATGTCGTCCAATGGTTCCTGCATGAAACTCAGCCATTGCAATCACCCTCTAATCCTCCACTTAGGGTACACAAATTGTCTCTGTAAAAAAATTGTGAATTCTCCCACCTGTAATGCTTTTTCTCACCCCTGTTGTAACAACTGAATAATGGCTAAAGCTTTTGGATCCTTAAAGCAAGCTTGCTGAATAACTTGAATGTAATCATGCACAACAGTAGAAACACCTAATGTAGCTAAGTATGACACTTGGGAAAGTGCATTAGGGACAACATTGTGTTTCCCACCCTTATACTGAATTGTATATAATCATAGCCCATCAATCTAATCATCCACTTCTGCTGTGCTGGGGTTGTAACTCTTTGGTTTAGAAAATATTATATGGTTTTCTGGTCACTCATAATTTTGAAATGATGGCCCAACAAGTATGACCTCCAATGTTCCACAGCAGACACCAATGCTAAAATTTCTTTGTCATATACTGATAGAGCTAGGTGCTTTTGAGCTAATGCCTTACTCATGTAAGCAATCGGTCGACCCACTTGAGACAACACTGCACCTATGCCTAAATCAGAGGCATCACACTCCACCATAAATTAGTGTGGTCATTAGAGCTTGTTTAAGCTCCTCAAATGCCCTTTCTGCCTTCACACTCTAAATAAATCCATCATTCCTCAAGATGTCAGTCAGTGGCTTGGCTATGATCCCAAATCCCTTAACATACTTCCAGTAGTAGCCTGTTAACCCTAAAAAACCACTTAGTTGCTTAAGTGTCTGTGGCTGATTCCACTGTTCAATGCATTGGATCTTGGAGGGATCAACTGCAACTCCTTTGATACTAATAACATGCCCTAAATATTCTACATGTTCCACTATAAGACTACATTTGCTTCTCTTAATCTTGAAAGAGTGAGCTTGTAACCTTCTTCCATGGATGTGTTGTACAACAAAATATCATCAAAAAAGATTAGCACTCTTTTGCGCAAGAATTTCGTAAGAGCCTCATTCATATTGGACTGAAAAGTTGCTGGAGCATTAATTAACTCAAAGACCATAACCAAAAATTCATAATGGCTAGAATGTATACAAAATGCTGTTTTTTCGATGTCTTCTTCTGCCATTCCGATTTGATGATATTCAGACCTCAAATCTAACTTAGTAAATACCACTGTCCCATGAACCTCATCAATTAGTTCATCCACCACAGAGATATGGTACTTGTCTTTGACAGTAGCTGTATTAAGTGCCCTATAGTCCACACAAAGCCTCCAAGTTCCATCTTTTTTTTAACTAGCAGCACAGGAGAAGAGAAGAGACTCACACTAGGTCTGATAACTTCATTAGCCAGCATCACTTACACAATCTTTTCTATCTATGTCTTCTGAAAATATGGATATCTGTATGGCCTCACATTTATAATGGGTGTGTTAGGCAATAACTCTATTCGATGATCCTACCTCCGGGGAGGGGGCAGCTAAGTTGGCTCACTGAATCCATCTGAGTATTTTTAGAGCAGTTCTGTGACTTGTGGATCAACCTTCCCTTTTTCAGGTTGTTGTGTTGTTGTCTGCATATGAACCAGTAAGGCCTTCCTCTCCTTTCTCAAGGTTCTAGTCATGGCTTTAAGACTCACAACTGATGTGATGGTGCTAGTCACTCCTTGCAGTTGGTACTGCCTCCCACCTGAGTCAAACTTCATGTACATGTGATCAAAGTTCCAAATGATGTCTCCCAATTTCTTCAACCAAGTAGTATCCAGCACAACTTCACATCTAGATATAGGTATCACAAAGAAATTTTTCAACACTACACAGCCTTGTACATTCAATTCCATAGTTACCTGAGACTCAGTCCTCATCACATCCCCACTGGCCACTTTAACTCTTACTGGCCTCATTGACTGTTTCTTCGTTTTAGTCCCCCTTAGAACTAGAGGATGGATGAAATTGTGACTAGCACCTGAATCAATTAAGATATGCACCTATTTACTGTGGAAACTCCCCTCCAACTGCATAGTGTGGTTGTCCATGCCCTTCCCCATGGAATGCAACTGTGCTTCCACTTCCTGGGACTCTTCTACCAATTCAGCCTGACCCCCTTCTTGCTCTACATTACCAACAAATCCAGGTAATTCCACTTCCTCTTCTTCCACTTCTATAACCATAAGTGTTTGCCCTTTTCTACAGTTATGGTCAGGTCTGAAGAGTTCATCACAAAAAACCATTGATTTCTGGCCCTCTTCTCCTGATATTAGACCTGAGATAACCTTCTACTTCCTCCTGCATTGTTACCGCCAACATGAGATTGAGCTCTTGTTGGTGCTACTATCAATGCATTTCTCCCAGGAGGATTATTAGTCACATATAGCCTAGATATTGTAGCATTCATTGCCCTTGGTTGAAATCCCCCTCTAGGTGGCCTTCTATGCTCAATTTCCTCAAACACCTTTGCCAACTCACAAGCCTTATACAATGTCTGGGGTTTTAGTGCCTTCACTTGTGTTCTGATGCTATCTTTCAAACCACTCACAAAGAATGAGAGTAGCGTTTGCGGGGGAAATCCAGTGATCCTCCTAGACAACCTTGTGAACTGATCCATGAATTGATCCACATTGCCATTCTAAGAAACCCTAGCCAGCTCAGCATGTCCATCAGCAATGTTGTAACCACTGAATTCCCCCATTAACAAATCAATGACACCTTGTCAAGTAAGGGAAAACTCATCCTTGAATGCATGTCATCTATCAACAACCTTTCCACACAGATACATTGCTACAAATGTCAACTTCTACTCCTCAGTTACTTGACAAAATTCAAAATATTTGTATGTCTTGTTCAACCAGTCAACAGGGTCACCCCCACTAAAAGAGCTAAACTCTAACTTCACTTGCTTCATTGTTGGTAAGTTTGGATTTACACGTGCATATGGTGTGTGGTAAGGACTATGAGTAAACTGTGGAGTATGTGTGGTAGCAGCAGCTATTGTGTAATTGGGATATGTGGTGTAAGTATATGGTTGGTTCATGAGTGGTGTCTGGTTAGAAGGGTATGAAGAGCCTGTATAAATTTGAGCAAAATTAGTGTGGAAATTTTGTGAATGTGCAAAGTTCGGGACAAAATTGGGGGTTGCAAAATTATGAGGATAACTTGGAATGTGAGCACCAACATGCGTATTAGGAACAAAACTTTGGGGAAACAAACTATTGATATTAGGGTGTACTATCATAGGACTAATGTAACTGGTTGTAGGGTTGCGATGATTTTGTGTTTTGAGGCCTTCATCAACATCCTTCCCCTTCCTCTTGACACTACTCTCTCCTTTCTCATAAACTTTCATGCCAGGTACCCTGGAAACCCCTACCTTGGTTACTGTGAGTGTGTTTAACACCGTCCCTGATTCATTTGTCACTATAGGCTTGGAAGTATCAAACTCATAAAGCGATTCAGAATCATGACTAGCATTAACATCCGTATCAACACCTAGCACAACAGGTTTAGCACCAATAACAAGTTTAGAGTTGTTACCCGTACCCACATCTATTGTGTTGGTGACGGTCGCCCTTGTAAACGACGCTGACTCAAGGAAAACTGGAGACGATGCTAGGGGTAAAGATCCAAACCTCAGCAAGGTCTGGTCAGCTCTTTCAGCAGCCGCATCGGTTGACATCTTGAGACTTCAAAAGTACTTCATAATTTCAGTCCAGAACAAATCCATCAATCCCTGATACTCCGCTCGAAATGCGTTCAAGGATTCTTGCTGAACGAGAAGAGAAGTTTGCAGCTCACTCAGCTTAGCTGATGTGAACTCCTTGTGAACTTGTAGCTCAAATTCCACATTTGAGAGTTCACTTGCAGTGCCGGATGGCTGAGCATCACTACCTTTTCTATTACCTATAAAGACGCCCTAGAATAGGAGCTCTGATACTAGATAATAAGGATTTGGAACCCAAATTAAAACAACACAGACGAAAAAGGAAAAAGGCAAGAAAATTAAAAAAACACTGTTCATTCATACCCTAACTAGGGTTGCAGCAGTACATTTATATCTCGTATTGATGTATGAGATGTAGCCATGTGTCCAACATCTAAGATATTGTCAAGTACCAGCTGTCACCTCACAAGACTTGCACACTACTAATATCAAAATGACTTATCCTAAGTTGACTAGGAAAATTAAAACAAGATCAGAACAATATTTTACTAAATTACCCTTAATGACATTTTAGGACAAGTTAATGTCCACATGTCATGTGTCAGTATATATTTTTTCAAATTACCTTGATTTTTACTGATACTGATTTACCCATTTACCGTTTTCCATGTTGCAAAATTACCCTAATACCCTTGTTAGATTTCAATATTTACAAAATACCATTTTACTATCTTACATAAGAACTTGTACTATTTTATAGTTTTGCCCAAGTTACATTTCACTGTTACTGTTTTACCAAGTTACATTAACTGTTTACAGTTTAACCCTTTTACATTTACAGTTTTACAGTTTTAGTGTTTTACTTTTATTGTTACAGTTTTATAGATTTTTACAATTTACATATCTACCATTCAAAATGCTTTTACTATATACCCTTAGCAGTTTAACAATTTACCAAAATCCCCTTTTGGACAAAATGACCATTTACCTCAATGTGTACTGTCGACAAGAAGACGTTAAGACGAGAAACATGCTACTGTTGACGTGAAGACAAGAAACGTGCTACTGTGGACGAGAAGACGAGCAACATGTACTGTTAATAAGAAAACGTCAAGACGAGAAACGTGCTACTGTCGACGAGAAGATAAGAAACATGCTAATGTCGAGGTGAAGATGAGAAGCGTGCTACTGTCGACAAGAAGACGAGAAAATTGCTATTGACGACGACATGAAGCGTGGTACTGTCGACAACGATAATAAGTGTGCTACTGCCGAAGATGAGAAGTCAAGCAACGTGTGCTATTGTCGACAAAAATATGAGCAGTGTGCTACTATCAACGTGAAAAGACGAGCAACGTACTGTTGTTGACGAGAAGTGTGCTACTATTAACAAGAAGACGAGAAGCGTGCTATTGCCGTCGTCAAGATGAGAAATGTGCTACTGTCGACGAGAATACGAGAAACATGCTACTATCAACGATGACGAGAAGTGTGCTACTGTCGACGACGACAAGAAGCGTGCTATTGCCGAAGATGAGAAATCGAGTAGCGTGCTACTAACAACATGAAAATACGAGCAACGTGCTACCAACAACGTGAAAAGACGAGCAACGTGCTATTATTAACGAGAAGACGAAAAGCGTGCTACTATCGATGACGACGAGAAGCGTGTTACTGTCAACGAAGACAAGAAGCGTGCTACTGTCGACGTTAAGATGAGATGTGTGTTATTGACGACGACATGAAGCGTGCTACTGTCGACGACGAAGAAAAGCGTGCTACTGTCGACGACGACGAGAAACGTGCTACTGTCGACGTCAAGACGAGAATCATGCTATTGATGACGACATGAAGCATGCTACTGTCAACGACGACGATGAGAGTATTGCAATCTGAAAAAAAATGGAGAACATATTTTTAGGAATCTAAATGTATTATTGTGATTTGATATGTCAATTTTGGATCAAGTTTGATGCTATTAGTATTGAGTTTGGGCTTATGTCCTAAATTGTATAAAAATTATAGAAAGTGATTTTTTCTGTTTTGAAAGTTAGTTAATTTCTTATATGTAGTTCTTCCCTATTATTTTATGTGAATTTGTGGCACTAACAAAATTTGCAATGTAAAACGTGATGAGAATAAGATTGCACACTGTATAGTAAAGAAGGTCTTAAACCTTTGTTTTGTTTGGATTTGATGTCTATATGGCTCCATATAACTGACTCTTTGATGCCTATGTGTGGACTGTGAAGCCGTGTACTATTGTCTTTATATTAAATGCGATTTGTCATGGTTCTTATCTTTAACTCATAATCGTTTGATTCAGGCTCAAATTTAGAATCAATGTATTTCACTGGTTGTTGTAGAGTTGACAAGTTCAACCACCAATCAATTATATTATGACTTAAAACATATTCAAAGACGTAATATATTCCCTTCCCTTCCCTTCTCTTATGTTCTCTTAAATAAGAGTATCGATCATGTTTCATATATCAAGGATTAAGCTACACCTAATCAATCTCACCAAACCAAAATATCAAACAAATCCCAGAACACTATTGCTTGAAAACAACATTAAACATATTTAACCATATATTAAAAAGTGGTTACAATGAAATCACTATTTATAAACGACAGAGTAAAAATGATTTTGCACTCCTTTTTGATGAAAATTACAGATTTATCTTTCTTTTTATTTCTTGTTTTCCGATCGCTTCATAAATACATACGCTGCGCCTATTAATTATAATGAGTCATATACGGATTAACATTTCCATATCGCCCGCCAAGTAGTAGAGAACGTTGTTTGGACTACAGAGGCAATATAGTAATTGCCAACAACAACCGCCTAGGTGTGACACTAGTTATTAAAGTCCATAGGGGCCAATCTGATATTTCCCAAAATAAAGTTTTCACGGAAACCCAAGCCCTCATCTCAGATATTTGCAAAAGAGCCCAAAAAAATCCCAAAGGGCCAAAAAAAATCCCAAAGAGATAATTATAAATACTAAAATAAAAGTAAAAATAAATAAAAAGGAAAATTCTTTTCCTCAAGAAGTGTCCAAGCTGAGTAGCTGACTCCAATTCCTCTCCCTCCAACAAAACCACCACCCCAAAAAATCTTCAGAATAAAAAATAAATCACTCATCAAATCAGTCTGCTACTTCAGCTTCAATCTGGTACTGTCTCTCTTTCCTTCTTTCTTCTCTCTCTTTCTATATCTATATGTATATGCCGATTGGGGACGATTGATTTATGGCTTAAAGATGTGGTCTTTGGGTTTAGGAGATGAAATCTAAAACTGGGTTTGGCTTGTTTTGGATTCTTTGAGTGTGGGATTGTTTAATTTTGGGGTTTGTATAAATTTTTTATTGGTATTATCATCATAGCTTTGTATTTATCGACTGCTGAGCTGAGGCTTGGTTTAGATTTTTGGAATTTACTGGGTTTTTGATTGTTGGGGAAAAAGGGTGAACTGATTTGGCTGCCCACAAGTTCTAGAGTAAGTGTTAGATGTAGTGTTGAAATTAGCAGATGTGCAAATTGGTTTAAGAAGCTAGTGTTTTGGAATTTGGGGTTTTGATTTGATGAGCTATAGGATTTGTTGGTTACCTGTGGTTGATATAACAGTTTGTGATTTTGACAATGGCTTTGATCGGCGGTTTGTGTTCTCACCGCTTCGGTAATAGATGTTGGGACTTTGTTCAGTACCTTTTATATCTGTTTTATACCGTTTTTCTATCTGGAGTAAATGTTGTTCCCAGGATATGATTGATACGAGTCTGTTATGATCATTTTTCTTTGAAGCAGGATTGTTGGTTGTTTCAACTCAGATAGGTTTGTTGGACAAGAGTGATATATAGTTGGCATGTTTAGAGGAGGAATTTAAAAGCTGGATTTTTTTTATCTGAGGTTCTATGCATTCTTTACTGCCCCTTTGCGTTGGCGGACATAGATGGACGTTGGCTCATTGAAGCTTGAAAATCAGACATACACAACCCCTTTGTTAATGGAGCAATCTAGACTAGAAAATACTCAAAATAGTAACAGCACTGAGCATATTATTAACATAGCTGGGAGTGGGGATGCCTCCTCATCTAGCTTGCCTGATGGAAGATCTTTAAATAGCTTAAATGCCACACAGCAAGACAGACCTTCAAGTATTCCACCCCCACCCGTATTACCACCTTTTATCTTATCTTCTAATGGATCAAACTCCAGAAACACTTCAGTGGCAAGGAGAGGAGAGACTCGTCGACGCAGAAGTCCGTTGAACTCTGGTATATGGATATCTGTTGAACTGGTTCTTACGGTGAGCCAAATTGTTGCATCTATTGTCGTTTTGTCTTTGTCAAGGGATGAGCATCCACGCACTCCATTGTTTGCATGGATTGTTGGTTATGCATCTGGATGCGTTGCTACTCTTCCTCTTCTTTATTGGCGCTATCGTCATCGCAACCAAGCCTCAGAACAAGATTCTACGCAAGCTCGTCAGAATTCTCAGCTATCGGCAAGACCATTTTCACTCTCTTTATCTAGGGCTTCAGAAGGAGAAGATCTTCAGACTGCCACTGCAACCCATAGAAGCAATCCAAGTTCGGCAGTACTAAGCAGAAGGTGAGTTACTTGTTCTTATAGGTACATTATGCTTCTATGAAGTGCTGCATATATTATCCGTCTTGAGCTCTCTTCATAAGTTGCATGATCAATTAGAGCAGGCTCCTTTTCAATTTAAATTTAAATTTTTTATTTCCTTTTCTTTCCATTATATTCCAAACGCAGAACGAAGCTCCATGTATATGCACTCAGCATATTTGTATTCCTGTAGGCTAGAATCTTGAATGAGGAACCTACATAGTGAGAGGGCCTCGACCAGTTTTTATTTTTATTTTTATTTTTTAACCTAGAATCTTAGGCTGTATGCTTTGGTGGTGCACAAAAGTATACTGCATCTACAATGATTTAGAAATCTTGAAGTGTAGCAATGTCCATGCTTTAATGATTCTGTTAGATTGTTTATGCACATACTAGCTCTCTGCACTTAAGATCAAGAAACTTAATTATTCAATCCCTCTTCTAGGATAAAATGAAATGTAAGCTCTGTGGTCATAATTGAAGGTGTGTGCAGTTCATTGCAAAGCCTTGCATGTGTTTTTCATTGTCCATTCTCTGTATTCGCAGTCCTGATATAGACCAATGGTTGGTGCGTATTTCTTTTAAATGATTATGAGATGATGACTTATTTTGAGTTCATCTGTTTCGGGAGTTGAGGTGTCTGCAGTCAGTGGCGGACCCAAAATTCTATTCAAGTGGGGGGCATATTGTCATATTACCAGTATTTTAAACTGTTGTGGGGGCATATTAGTTGATATTTAAGTTAATATTCGGTATTTTAGCCAGCATATCACTAATTAACTGTACTATTCAAAGTAACTCAGTGGGCGTGTGCGCCCTCACTTGGCCCCTCTAGGTCCACCAGTGCCTGCAGTATTTTTGGTTCTAAGGGGTCTTGGTAGAGTAAATCTTTTTTGGCTTAGAATAATTTCTACGATTTGTAATTAGGATTTTCTTCTTTCCATTTTTATCAGGTTTTTTTGTGTTGGCTTTATGGGTTTCTCTACGTTTTGAAATTGTTTCATGAGTTGTGTCCATAATAAACTCGATTTCCTTATCTCAAAGTCACTGGTGTTGCAAGTTTGATAAGGAAAAAGTATGTAATATTAGTTTTTTTTTGCGTAACAGAGTCAAGGTACTTGTGGAATACTTCAAGATGGCACTGGATTGTTTCTTTGCGGTTTGGTTCGTGGTTGGCAATGTTTGGATATTTGGAGGACACTCATCTGCGAACGATGCTCCTAACCTGTACAGGTATTTTTGTTAATCTGACTATTAGATGTAAACTCCATTTTTGATATTCCCAAAGTGTGGTGATGCAAGCATTTCTCTGTGCAGGTTATGCATAGTATTTCTCACATTTAGCTGTATCGGGTATGCCATGCCTTTCATTTTATGTGCAACAATCTGCTGCTGTCTTCCCTGTATAATATCAGTTCTTGGGTTTCGAGAAGATCTGACACAGGCTCGAGGAGCAACAACTGAATCAATTAATGCTCTCCCAACATACAAATTCAAGATGAAGAAAAACAGGAATGGTGATAGCAATGAAGGTGTTGTGGCTGCAGGAACTGAGAAAGAGCGGGTGATTTCTGGAGAGGATGCGGTATGTATGATCTTACAAACTTTGCATGATAAATTTAGGACCTATGTCTGACTACTGACAAAGGACCGAATAAGGAATGCATGATATGTTTAAACAAGATCAAAATAAACTATATCCTTAACACAAAATTTCAGTAGGGAAAGACAATTTTTAATTTATATCAAATTCAAGACCATTTGATACCTGTTTCATTCACAACGAGTTTAGTGCTTCTGCATGTAGTCGGTCATGACTCTGATCACGTTAGAACTATATGTTAAAAGCTTTTAGATCCACAGAACTATCAAATCACGTAGTTGATTATGTTGAATTGGTTGGTGTGACAATCACTTAGAATTTAGAAACTTAGGTAGAGGGTGTTTTGATGCTAGATTTTCCCCGATATCTGTTCCAGTGGTATGATATTGCATGAATAGAGCGACTGTTTCTTTCTTTTCTGTTTTATTGGTTCTCAGTCTAGTTGTTATGTACTTGAAAGTACTGATAGTGATGTAAATCGAACAGGTTTGTTGTATCTGCTTGGCAAAATATGCAAACAATGACGAGCTGAGAGAGTTGCCATGTTCTCATTTCTTCCACAAGGAGTGTGTGGATAAGTGGTTGAAGATCAATGCGACTTGTCCTCTTTGCAAGAGTGAGGTTGGTGAGAGCTTTTTAGGTTCTCTCTCCTCACTCAATGGCAGTCAACAACGGAGTGATAGTAGGGTTGGCAATGAAGTGGCTGAGGTCAACACCGTGTTTTAGGCAGCAAACACGTATTCACCTCTATGACATGCAAGTATATCTATGCAAGAACTCTGTTTTGAGATGGATGGCTGATTATCCGAGTTTACAACCATTCCATTCGTTTATCTTTTATCTTGGTTCAGAGGCAACTTGGCAGAGACATCTAGCACAGGCAATCGCCTTTTGACTGAGGCTTTGACATTGTTAAAGTTAGGATGTGGTTCTCTAGTTGTAAGTAAAAGTTACTTTTGCATTTCAACTACACATGAATGTAAAGATCAGATTCAGGGTTTGTTCCAGGATTGTTAGAGATGATATATGGATTCTTGTTTTATTTACCTTGTTTATAATATATGGATTCTTGTTTATATTTACCTTCTTGTTTATCCTCTCATTAACACAATACAGTAAAACTTCTTTAAATTAATAAGTTTTGACAAAATTTATTAATTTAGTGAAGTATTAATTAATCAATAAATTAATAAGTTATTAATTTATTAATTAATTAATTTATAGAATTTTTTATTTATTTTATCAAATCTAATACATATATATTGCTCTATGAGTTACTTTATTTGATGTACTATATTATTCAACGTACTATGTAAGTTTGATGTACTATATAAGTTCACAAGATGAACATTAAATAAACAACACACTATTTAAATAAACAAAAACCATAATTACACAACACATTAGAAATATAAACATAGATTCTTATCTTAAAAGAGTTAAAAAATCAACGATGACGGATGAAATGCGTAAAGCATTGTGCGAGTACTGTAAAGTTAATCCAAGTAGCACTCAAAAACAATTGCATCAGTGAGTTTTAAAAAAGTTCAACTTGCAAGTGAGTCAGGGGACGATATCAAATACGATCAAGCGATCTGTAGAGTATTTCACTGCTCATGAAAAAGGTGATACTAAGCGACACAAAACGACGAAATTCCTTGAGTTTGAGAACTATGTACTAGTGGATCGTTCAATATTAATTTATATATTCATTGGAGTCTATGTGAATTTTCTTATTTGTATTATCTTATAAATTTAGTAAATTATTAATTTACTATGTTGTCCTCAACTCGAGGCCGACAAAAATTATTATTTTAACGAAATTATTAATTAATCAAGTATTAATTTAACAAAATTTTACTGTAATATCAAAGCTGATAACATACAACATGGAGTGGATTCTACCTACGAAGGTGCACTTTTGCACCATTAATGTGAAAATCCTTAAATCCCCGTACGCTAAGATAAGACTATGGACCCTTAATTCATTCATTTTATATTCATTTTTGTTCCGATCAAATTAGAAGCCCATAATAAGAGTATCTCTTCTTCGACTTTGAATCCACTCCTTAAGTGTTGGTAACATTAAGAACTAGTTTTTTGGGTTTAAAGTTTGTTAACGTTATTAGTATATATGCATGATAGCGTGACGTGGGTGATTAGATCAAATTACTACATATTAGTGACTCAGTTCACTTGCATCTTGATACGTAGAATAATTTTCCGCATAGCCAAGAAGCCTAGATTACTATTTCACGATACAATTGAATACTTCATATGTACTCAAATTTTTTTAATTGTGATCATCCAAAGTGATACTTAACCATTTTAATCACGATTGGCCAAAATAATGAAGGTAGAGGACTAGCTTAAGAGATTCAGTCTCTTGATGAATCCACAAGCCTGAAATTTTTGGACATCTTAAAAATTAACATAATTATCAATTTGCTTCCTTATTCACCTTAATGTTAAAATACCAAACTCAAATTGCGAAAACAGAAACAATATTTTATTTAGTACTGTTTGGTCGTGAGTTCGACACACAATATTTTAGCGTATTTGATAAAAAAACTAAAACAATATTTTAACTACAACATGCGTGGTCTGATTTATGTCCATTTGTATCGGTCACACACACACGTTACATGAGTCGAGGAAAAGAAAATATATCAATCGGTCACATTGTGTCATATAGAGGGCACAAAACTGTGCCAATAGTCCAACGAGGGCTGGGTGGACATTATCCACAAAGTGGGCCCAGATCGAGAATAGAGGGGGTTGCATGCCACACGTGTCAAGTCTCGGCTTTTCTCCAGAGCACCGCTCTTGAACTCCAACCCGATACGAAATCGTGCTACTATATAAATCGAAATCCCCAACCTCATCCCCATATAAAACGCCTTTTGCATTTTATTTTTGAGTCTTCCTCGAATCTTCGCTACCCCAAACCCTAGTTCCGTACCACCGCACTAGCTGGCGGCCTCCATCTCACTTCACACGGCCAGTCTCCGATCACCTGCTTCGAATCTTCGTTCTGTTTTTTGTGTCTGTGTAAGTATCGGTTCGATTGGTTTTGCTTCTCGCGATTAGGTTTTGTTTATTCTGAATGTGATTGCTGCAGATTTGATTTGCTCGGTAGCTGATTTAGTTGCTAGGGTTTTGAGATCTGGATTGATGAGAGCTCGTGAGAAAATTTGTTGTTGTATTGATGCAAATAAAGCTGGTTGAATTGTTATTCAAGTTGTAGAATCTGTGCGGTTGTGGTTTTGATAGACCAGATGGATATTCTGACGCTCCTTGTTTTTAATTTAGTAAAGAAAACAATAATCCTTTAGTTAATTTCTGAGGTCCGGCTAGAAAAAAATTGATTCTGTTTCGTGGTGGACTTGTGTTTGTGTGTTTAATCTATATCTTCATTATAAAGATGACTGGTTTCCTGGTAATGTTTGGCTTTTCAACGCTAGAAATATGGTAAATGGAACACTGCAAGCTGGTGGACTTCACTGGTTGGGCAGGATTGTGCTGAATGGACAAGCTCTCAATCATGGTCTTTCTTGAGCAAGAATGGTGTTGTTCCCTTGTGAATTTGCTGAAGACTACATTATTTTTCAGTATCACCATTGGAATGAACAGTTGTTTCAGCTTACAAGGTGATAAACTCAGTCGACTGATTATAGGGGTGTAGGGTTGGGCTTGTCACCTCAAGTCATACTTATTCTGGCTTTGCTGTATTCACCTCATGTAGATTTGAGTGTTTTTGTATCTTGGTCTGTAAAAGGGTTTCAGCCCTTGTTTGTTGTTGTGTGGCTCTGCAATAGCAGTCTCATGAATTGAATGCTTTATTCAGGTAAACTGATTTTCAATTGCTACCGAGCTACCCAGAATGCTCAGCTAGTTTTCTCAAAACAAATCGTATAGCTTCTTATTTTATTGCAGTTGAGAAATCAAGTAAATCAACAAAGAAGAATAATCTAATCTGCGCATAAAATCTGTAAAGAGATATATGTAAGCAAAGATAACAGACTAGGTTTATGTAACCAATGAATGGATCTTGCCCCATCATTTTTTGCTCTGTCTGAAATTATACACTTTTCTGCATGTGCTGATATGGATGCCAACTATCTGTGGGAGGCAAGCCTGGCAGAATTTTGATCATGTCTTCTTAGTTGTAACCTGAGAGGTAAAGGAAGAGTGAGAGGTAAAGGACGAGGACCTGGGAAGATTTGATATGAAAAGTTGAGGCTAGTTTAGCTTCAGTGATTTTTCGGCTGCTTTGTGTTTGTATTGTGTTATTAGATCATAGCCTTTGAATCTTTCTGCTTTGAGTTGCCATGCATCGGTTTCCAATTTTGTTCCTTTCTTGTTTTACTGAACTATACTTTGTCCTTTGTGAGATGAATTATATTGCTCAATTTTTTTATTTTTATTTATATTTTCTTTCTTCAAGGAAAGAACATGTTTTGATAAATTTCTGTTTTCTTTTTTGTTGCAGTAATCTCTGTTTTGAGTGTCACCCTTTGAAGCTAATGTGCAAGTCAGGACAGTAGTATGTCAAGCAATTTTTTGCCACAACAGTTGCCGATATCAAGCATGGAGATGAGTCAGCTGGAACCCAGTGTGAAAAATGTGAACTCACCAATACCAGAAATCCAAATGGGAAGAATTGGTTCTGTAACTAGTGGCACTGGTTCACAGCAGTTTTTGATGTCAAGCAGTCAGATGGAAATGATGCCCAACTATACTGGTTCACAGGGGTTATCTACAGCGTACATGCAACTGGGACACTTTGCCAATGCTAATGGTAATCTCGGCGCCCAGAAGCTTTTTACACCTAGCAATCAATTTGGGGAGATGGGCGCTCTGCCTACAAATGTGGGATCATATCAGTTGGCCTCTATGAAGAGAAAGGGACCATTGGAACCCATGTTTCTTGACCCCGGGACTCATCAGTTATTGATGCCAAACAAGAGGGTCGCACAAGTGGAACTCAGGCCATGGTTGCAACAGGCGTCTGCAGCAAACAAAAGAGCTCTGCAATTGGAATCCATGGCCAGTGCTCCAGGGTCTCAGAATATGCAGGCCCCGAATAAGAAAATGGTAAAGATGGATTCCTTTTCTGGTAGATCTGGGCCTCAGCGGTCTTCAAGTCAAAAGAATCAAACTTCACAAAAACAACCATCTCCAAAGGGTCAAAATGAGTCATTTGAATCTGTAAGGTCCAAGATGAGGGAATCATTAGCTGCTGCTTTGGCTTTGGTTAAACAGCAGCAACATAAATCTCTGGAATCAGAAGACAAGTCTCAGGGGAAACCACAGGAAACTTGCAGTCCTGTTAAACGTGAATTTAAGGAAAATCTCAAGGAGAATTTAACATCAATTGAATCTTGTTCTACTCCAAATAGCAACAATGTGGAGAGTGCTGGCCAGAACATTATCTGCAATGCAAAAACTAGTGATTCAACAGTGACCTCCATATGTGAGGGGAAGGAGTTCCAATCGAGTAATATAATGCCTTATGATGTTTCATTTGGTGATAGTTTGTTTGTCAAAGATGAACTCCTGCAAGGAAATGGGCTTTCCTGGGTACTGGAATCTGATATTCAGATGTCTGACCAAAATGAATTTTTTCCTGATGTAAAACATGAGTTGGATCAAGAGATGAAATATCCTGATGAACAAGCAGTTCAATCTCTTCAACAGGTGGCAATTCAATCTCCAGAACAGTTGGCCTCTGAAATTGAAGCAGAACTATTCAAATTATTTGGAGGTGTCAATAAGAAGTATAAAGAGAAGGGAAGGTCCCTTCTGTTCAATCTAAAAGATCGAAATAATCCAGAACTGAGGGAGAGAGTTATGTCTGGTGAATTAACTCCAGGGCGTTTGTGTTCTATGACTGCTGAGGAACTGGCTTCAAAGGAGCTTTCTGAGTGGCGGATGGCCAAGGCAGAAGAGCTTGCACAGATGGTAGTTTTACCTGATTCAGAACTTGATATGAGACGCTTAGTGAAGAAAACACACAAGGGTGAAGTTGAAGTCGAACAATTTGATAATACTCCAATGGAGGTCCCGATTTCACCTGATCAGGGCAAACCTAGAAGCAAGGAGCCAGAAGTATCTAGCCCTCTGAAATCTGTTAGGCCCAGGAATGAGGGCAAAGCTCGACGCCAAAATAGTGTAGAGGAGTCCTTTACTTTTCCTTCAAGTGATGGGAGTGATATATTGCAGGGGCTTATGGTGGATGATGAGTTGAAGGATCTTCCTCCAATTGTCTCGTTAGATGAGTTCATGGAATCCTTGGATAATGAGCCACCTTTTGAGATTCCACCCGAGAAAGGGACACCATCCTCAGAAAAGGAAGACTCGAAGGCTGGCTCACATTTGAAGGCTTCTGGTTTAAGCCCCAAAGATTCTGTTCATTCTTCCCCACCAAAAGGTGATGAAATGGATGGAGCAGATTCAAGGCCAGAAGCCGTGGTCAAAAGTGAAGATAGTCTTGTTGTTACCAAATCTGAAGACAAACCTGCTGTGATCAAATCTGAAGACAATTCCGCTGTGACAAAAACCGGTGACAGTGCTGCTATGAATGTTGACTCTAGTGCTGATCTGATCTCTAGGGATAGTCTTGAAAAAGCAGAACCTACACCTATTCAGAAACCCAAGGGCGAACATTTGTGGAGAGGTGCCCTCCAGCTGAGTATCTCGACCAAGGCCTCTGTTATTGGTATCTTTAAGAGGTATGTCCTTTCTGTTAAGCATTATATTTTTGCAATCTTTCCTGGTCCTGTATTTCTGGTTAATGGTCTTCCGGCTGAAGTCTGATGTTCTGTTTATTACAACTGTTCTCTACCGCTTTATTTATTATTTGGTCACTCTGTTTGAGGATTACCAAGTCATGAATGCATGTTCACGGCAGTCTGTAGTTACTACTATTAGCTGGTCTTTAGTATCCTTATTTTCATCTTGTCGTTATGCGATTGTAAGTATGTACATAAATCTATGTTACCTCAGTGCGTATTGCCAAATAAAGTGTCTTCATTGTTGTCTAATTGGTTATCTGTCCTTGTTATGCAGCGGTGAAAAAGCTTCTGTAAAGGATTGGCCTGGGTCTCTTGAGATCAAGGGCAGAGTCAGGCTTGATGCTTTTGAGAAGTTCCTACAAGAGCTTCCACAATCTCGAAGTCGTGCTGTTATGGTATCTAAAAGTTCCTTATCGTTTGACAGTACCAGTATACTACTATGCCTGTGTTATGGTGTTCCATTAAATTTTTCTCATGCAGTGTGGGCTCTCCCTTTGGGGAATATATACATGTTTGACTGGGTGAATATACAGTTAAGGGAAAAAGAAGTTGATTGCAAGAAGTTGATTTTGTTAATCCATTTTGAATTTAGTGTGAATTGCAATATCTGTCTAGTCAGAGATGATTGAACAACTGGGTTAAGCTTGATCAGTTCTAAGGGAATCCACATGACTGCCTTCTATATCATACAACTTGAATCTGGATTTAGAACTTGCATTTTTGTTGAGCAAACGAGACTTGCAACGTCAAAGGTTTAAACTTTTGTAATTTTGATGCAAATTTGTCAAGCAATATATATGGGGGAACCTTAGGTGAAACGTCAAATTTTAGTTCAGGAGGCAGGCGCATATAAAAATTCGTTCAATATCGTTAGACTGGAAATACTATATTTCATGTTTTAATTACTTGCTGTGTCTTGTTTGATTTAGCTTGTAATTGACTGGTGTTCTTTTGCTACAGGTGGTTCATTTTGTTCCCAAAGAGGGGTCGTCAGAGACTGAAAATGCAAGCCTTCGTGAGGTAACTAACATTCATACTGATAGATCTGTACATAGGCGCTGGTCCCAGTTTTTGGTGATTGTTTATTTATATAGAAGTTTCTTTCCCTACAGGTCCGAGATTCTTATATATCAGATGAGAGAGTTGGTTTTTCTGAGCCTTGTTCCGGAGTGGAACTATATTTTTGCCCTCCCCATAATAAAACTTGCGAGATGCTCAGCAAGATCATTCAGAAGGAACACGTTGAGGCACTCAACACTATTGATAATGGCCTTATTGGTGTTATTGTTTGGAGAAAATTAACATCCCCTAAACACCAGAAGCACGCTTCGAAAAAGCAACATTATAGTACTAGTTCTAGGAGGCATCACGATACAAATTCGAATGTCAGTTACAACTCCAAATCATCTCAGCCTAGGGTCTTACCTCCTACCCACAGTAAAGTAACCCATGATGAGGAGGACGAAGTTCCTCCTGGATTTGGCCCTCCGGCTTCCCGTGATGATGATGACCTTCCTGAATTCAATTATAGTGGTGCATCAAATCCACCAGTGCCACAGTTTTCTAGGCCCTCTAGTGGGCACCCTGAGTCTCAGTCTTCTCGCCCTGTAGATAAAATGAGAGAGCTGATTCTTAAATATGGACAAAATGACAGTCGTGCATCATGGAACAACAATGATGATGACGATGATGACATCCCAGAGTGGCAGCCACCTGCACCCCCAACCCAGTACCAGCGTCCACAGGTACAAGCAGTGACTAGCTACCAACAACCAATTCTGCGACCTCATATTGGTTCTCCACTTCAGCAACGGCAGCCATTGCATTCCCTGCAACCCCAAGTGCATGCATCAGGTTTACCAACTCCTGATCCTTATTGGCAGCAAGGAAACCAGTGGGCTCAACCTCCTCCACCACACCAGAATGGTGGTGTGTGGGCGGCTAATGCAGCTTGTCAGCCGGAATCAGGACAGTTTTATGGAGAACCTGATAGAGGAACTGCAGGTCAGCCGGGAATAGCATGGCCACAGAATGCTCCTAGAAGTAGAGGGTTCTAATTGTTTCATTCTTTCTTTCCTTTGCTCATGTAAAGTTCAGTTTCGTGTGTACTCAAGTGATGTGGTAGTTCTTGTAAGCATAAGTGCTCTTTAGGTTTGTTGGTGTAGTTCAACCGAAACTGGGAGCTTTGTGCCAGTCCTTGTAGGCGTTAGCTGCATAACGTCCTTCTAGCTAATAACGTTTTGGAACTTTTACATTAAACAAAACCATGTGGTTGATATTTCTGAGAACAAATCGAAGTTCGCAGTTGTCTCATTGTCTAATTGCTTTCAAGACTTGCGTCCTATTTGGTTTGCCAAATGCATTGAGCAGTGGCAAAGTAATCGTAACCTTTCTTATAATTTCTGATTGTTCCCCTGTGATTCCATTTCAACTGTATCAAAGAATGAAGCTGAAACAACAGGAAAGATTTCCATCAAGAAAATATCAGAAACAAGAACAGTTTGAGTTTATGGGCAAAATTACAATATGTCTTGGAACATCACTTGTTTCAAAACTCCTAGTGCAGCTTGACAGATATAAACTAGTACAATTTACACTAGTCACCACTATGGCCTAGAATATTAGCATTTCATCTTCTATGGTACTTCACAACTATTCAAACTGTTTGCAAATCTGGTCAGGGATAGTCTTCCATCTTCTCTCTTCAACCTCCCAATGTGCGTCTAAGTCCAGCTCGTTGTTCTGGGGTTAAATTATTAGGGAACCTGACCTCAAATTTGATCTTCAAATCACCCCTATTCCCTGGCTCTTTCGCTATCGGCATACCTTCCCTGGCAACAACAAGCTCATAGCCAGGGCTGACTATTTCAGTCACCGGGACTGATAGTTCACGCCCGTCTAGCGTCTTGAGCTGCACTGTAGTTCCACCCAATGCCTCGGCTAATGACACCTTTTTTGTAATGAGGAGATCATTGATATCTCTTTTGTATACATCATGAGGTTTCTCATCGATCACAAAAACAAGGTCTGCAGGTAACTGGCCAGGCTGTTCGTTACCTTTATCCGGGAATGTGATCTTGGTTCCTTTCTTCCATCCAGGCTTCACTTCAATGGTTAATATTTCTGTTTCCGGCGCTTGACGTCTGTAATGATCATCTTCAATGGTTAAGAACATCCCAAGTCAGCTAGATACGATCCATGAAAGAAACTAACTTCATTCTAGACTACTTTAACATTTCTCTAGTTAAATTGATCATTACATGCAAGTCATATGCATTCAACTAGATTAACTCTCAACTAACAACCAATACCAGTAAAGGAAAGAAAATGGGGACAGTGTTGAAGTGACATACCCATTTGCAACAACCACAGTTCTAGAGATTTTCATTTCCTTGTTGAACCAGTATATAGCTCCTCAAGGCTGCATGGCAACTTGCTCTCCACTGCTGGTGGTTTCTTTGGTGTAACGTTCTCAGTATATGATCGAAAACCTACGTTGCACGGACATGGACACGGCGACACGATACGGCGCGACACAGCGACACGGTAAAACCTAAAAACTGCATATTCGACACGGCAAATAGAAAAATATATTTATATATTTTTAACACATCAAAATATATTAAAATATGAAATAAATCAATTATATTATCAAAATAATGTTCTAAATCCATTTCATTGCATAATCCTAACAAATAACATCAAAGAGAATTAACAAATATGTCTAAAGTTGGGCAGAAACTAGTTTAATTAAGTCTAAATGTGCATAACATATACTTCGACAAAATCATGACTTCACAGTTCACACAATCAAACATTCCTCACAGATTCTAGATTCTGGAACAATAATTATGAAAGAGGATGAGATAAAGTGAATCAAGTGATGTACTTATGGGAAGAGTTTTCACATATCAAAGAAGTTTTGAGGGACAGAGCTCAGAGGTTGGAGATTGGCCGCCGGAGCTGGGGGTCAGAGTGCGGAGGTCAAAGGTCTCGCCTGGCCGTCGGAGCTGGGCGTCGGAGTACGGAGGTCGAAGCTGGGCGTCAGAACTCGCCTCCCTTTTTGCGTTTCTCTATTTGAGTTTTAGGTGAGATGTGGCGTGGTGGCTTACTGTTGAAGGTCTCGCCTGGCGGTCCCAACTCGAAGGTTCGTCGCCGGAGTTGGGCGTCAGAGAGAGGAGGTCGAAGTTGGGCGTCGGAACTCGCCTCCCTCTCTGTGTTTCTCAAATCGACGACGTGGCATGTCAGACGTGTCGACAATGACATGACGTATCGTCACGTGTCAGAGAAGTATCGAAAAAGTCAAATTTTCCGGACACGCCACGTGGCGTGTCGGACACCGTGTCGGGGAGTGTCTGACACTCCGACACTCCTTCAATAGAAGTGTGGCGTGTCCGGAAACCGTGTCGGGGAGTGTCTGACACTCCGACACTCCTTCAATAGAAGTGTCCGTGCTTCAGAGTCGAAAACCATTTTTGTTGCTTCCACTAGATCCCCCAAACATCCCTCCACCATCGGACGAGAATCTTGAAGACTTGCCAGGTCCTGATGATCCAAATTCAAAAGGACTACTTCCAAAGAACTCTGCAAAGATATCCTCTGCATTTCTAGGATTGAATCCTTTTGAGCTACCGCCACTGCCACCACCAAATGGGAAACCCCCACTTCCAGGTGGTGGATGTCTTTCAGTCCTTCCTCTCCATGCTGATCATATATTTGCCTCTTCTGAGGATCACTCAAGACCTGAAAATTCACACAACATTTCATTCTCTTAGTTCCATTCACTACACCTAAAAAATTCTTTCCTGCCATTTTATTCAATCCATAACCAAACACAAGCTAAAGCTTTCTACCCTTCATTTGTTTGTGAATAAAAATGTATACAATTCATGTAGGCAAGTGAAGTATTTGATATCCTATATAACAATCACTTGGTTGTAACTTATCCAATACACCCCTAGCATAAATTGATTAAATTTTAGGCAAAATAGCACAAATGGTTAATGAGTTTTGACATGTTTGTCACTTAACTCATTGACATTTTAAAAATATCATTTAACTTACTCATTTTTAACTTTATCTTTCCTTTAACTCACTGTCGTTCACTTTTTTTAGAAGTTGTTAACATTAAGAGTATATTTGTCTAATTAAACACTAAAAATGATTAGTTTCTATTTATTTTTGAAGAAAAAAATTATGACACATAGTTTCCTCTTCATTTGACCTTGATTTCAAAACATTTATTTTGTATTAGAAATCCAATAAACTTAAAGAAAAAGCCATTTGATCAAATTCACCATATATGATAAAGGAGATTCTTATCCTTAAATATATCTTTTTGAAAAAATAATAATATAAAAAAGGGAAAAAAAGAGTGTTGAACTACATGTTGCTTTTTAATGGGAGTTTCTCAATGGTTTGGTGACTTGGTCCTCTACCTGATGAACTCCGTGGCTTTTGAGCCATATCATTAACAATAATGGAATGCACGATTTACTATTGAAGTATGACTTTCATTTCAACAAAAAAAAACGCAAGCTGCATGGACAACTGCACAAGGAGCTCCTAACCCATAGAAACACAAAGGGGTCTAGGAATAAGAAGAATGAGAACAGACATCTAGAGCTATACAACCATTGTCAAACTGTGTTGTGGTGCATGATTGTCCCAACAGAAGATATCCCTCTATTTTATATACTTTTAACCCATAACCAAACATATGTCAAAGCAAATCACTTCGGACATTTTTTGTTTCCACAAAGTCAAACAAACATGACATGATTGGATCGGAGCTAAGATTTGGGTGAACCACTGGCTTCGCCTGCTGCTACATTCTTCAGTTTCCATGCAGATTTTGGTGACATCCCAGATTCAGAAACATCTCCGATATCCAAACTGTCTGGAAGACTCCCAGAAGACTCCACTGTGTAGAACTGTAATAATTAAGAGTTAAAGTCAATGTTATCACAACATACTGGCAAATGTACATATAAAAGTTTTCTCGTGTGAATAATCCGCATTGACTGAAATTATAAGACTTTCAGCTAGTGTTAATACCAATAAGAACCAAGCAAGATGCATTCTAGCCATTTAACTACCATCCCCCTCTTGTAGATTAGTTTATCAAGACAGCATATGCTCAAGACACACAGATTACCTACCTCTCCACTAGACTTTCATATTAATCAAACAAGAAGATTCATCACTTCACTGTGGAATCATAAGCAATCAAACACTTATAGCGGAAATATAATCTCCATCAAATCAAAGAAATGTGGTTTATATGGACATAGCCATTTTACTGCCAATTGTGTACACACACAGAAAAAAAATCACTCAAATGAACTTGCAATAGGAAAATGCCAAAGGAAAAGGAGAGCCTGGCTTGATTGCTTAAGAAATTCAACACAAGTGGCTCAAAGCACATGCCACATATACAGCTCATCTGCTCATGTTTCAAATAGACTCCAGGTTTGACCTTTTATACAGGACATCCCATGATTATAAAGCATGAACTGCTAAATAAACAGGCATATCTAAATATTCCATTGTTTCCAAAATGCAAGCAGCACTGAACTATTAGTGATATAACAGTACATGAACAATTGGAGGACAATGTATGAAGAATAAAAAACGACCCAATGAAAATGAAAGATACCTCAAGTTGGTTCAGCATGTCAATGGTAGCTTCTAGGTCCCCTTTGTTCGCCAAGTAAACATCAGCAAGAGACTGATCAGAAATACCAGGAAATGCCATCTGAAGATATTCCAAATCCATATCAAATTCCTCATTTTCTGTCACTTCATTCGCATTCTGTGATGATGAACCGTAAGAACCATGGGGAGGGTAGTTGTTTAGAGCAAACGCCTGCGGACTAGGCAGTGCTTCAGTAACAGGGTAATCAGATGCACGATAAGCTTTACTATGGCTTTGATTCTGGTTCATACTCTGAGGGGCCCCAAACCAGACTGCATCGTTGTTGCGGTTAGATTCTTTTGATGTCGCAAAAGTTCTATCATCTGCCTCCCTTTTGGAGAGGGGAATGTATGCTGCTGCATATGGATTCAAAGACGAAACTCCTGGCTTCATGGCCTCAGTTCATATAACTTCATTGCCACCAAGAAAAAAAAAGTAAAAATCAGAAAAAACATTATGTTCATGAAAGAATGTAAAAACAAATAGCAGAAGGAATTCTCTTGACTCCATTTGCGTTTTTCATCACCGAATTACTGAGCTAATGAATACCAGATTGTTTGATTGCATGTGACAACCTTCAATATAAAAAAAACAATCCGCAGAATCCAACATAATAAGAAGAGATAATCCAACTTCACTCTGAAGTTAGTCAAGGAGTAAGCTACACGGTGCAGGTCTGATCATACATATCCTTGATCTCTCAAAAACCTCGATAAATTACTAATCCTTTAAAACTCCTCTGATTTCCACAGGTTTAAAAGCTAGTAAGTGCGCTCCATCAAACACATACAACACCAGATCACTATCAAACACCGAATTCAAATCCAATTTTCTTCAAGAAATGAATTTCAAACATAAACAAATAACATCCGGATCAAGATTCACTCTAAACAAAATCCATACAGTAATCAACTCCAACAAAACCTCAATTCCATCACCTAGAGCTACACAAACCGTACCGCAAATCACAAGCACTTACACACGGATCATCGCCAAAAACAAGATCAAGATCAAGGAAAAAAAACTGAAACGAAAAGAAGCAAGGTCAGAGGAAGCTTACCGAGATCGGCCGGCGATGACGGGAGCGAAGAAGAAAAGCGACAGAGGAGTGCCAATAATGACATGAAATCAATTTATATAAGTTTTCTTTTCCAATTTGCTTCATGACGCGGACGTTTATTTTGAGTTTTTACTGCCCCTTTTACTCTCTTTGGAAATCAGGTGTAGTTACGTGGCACTGGTAAATGGTAAAATTATTTTCTGTTTTCATACTAGTTCGCAAATATCGTGTTTTTGCTGATGAGAGATTTGTTCCGTCAACCTAATATGATTGGTATCGAAAGGAAGAGTCTAATGAACGATTGGATCATATGCATATGAGAATTAGAAAATATCAATTAAAAGTGAAAACTTTGATCTAACAGTTCATTTAAAAGTACTCACTTAATTCTCGTTAGAAACTCCAACGGTATCGGAATAGATTAACAAAAAGACTAGACTCACTAGACAAAAACAAGTGTAATTTTTTGAAGTTTCTTCGGACAATGGGGAAACAGTAACTGAAATTCTATGATGCAACTGTTTTAACAACCAAAAGAAATATTGTAACTGTTTTCTTTGTTCTTTTACCGTTATTGGGTCACGGGACAATTTTGTGTGGATGAGCTTAACAAAGAGAGAAGGAAGGAAGGAAAGAAGAAGAGGAAAGCTAAAGAGAAACAAGAGAGGAGCAATCAATAATGGTTATTCTCTCTCCCTCTCTTTCTCTTTTCACATCCAATAACTTTCTTGTTCCTCCAAACCTCTGCGTCAGGTACTCTCTATCTCTCCTTGTGCGCTTGAGGTTCATTTTCTATATATGGATGTTGTTTTCTCTATGTTTCTTCTTTATCTTTCTAAGTTGTTGGTGTTGTGTCTTAGAGAGCTGAACAGAACTGTAGTGCAGCAGAGCAAATGCAGAGTAGAGCATATACTTGAACCATGCTCCAAACCCAATTTGCAAAATGGGTTTTGCAGAAGAAACTTATTGCTGTTTGGAGTTTCTTCTCCACTACTAACAGTTTTGCCATCTTCAGGTAAGTTAAAGAAGATGGAAATTCAAAAGCTTCAATGCTTCATCTCTTGGTTTTTAGATGTTTGTGGAACTATATATACTCTATGCAATTAGTATACATGTTAATTATAAGATACCATTTGAAGATTAAAGGATCCAGGTATCATTTAACAATTGTTACGTGAACCTCCAATTGCAGGGTCCCTTGCAGAAGGAGATGTGAAAATGGCTTCATTTAGTGATGAAATAAATTGTTATTCTTATCTCTACCCAGTGGAGTTGCCATCCAAGAAGGTCATCTTCAAATGGTAAGGATTTTTTCCCTTTTATTCAGATAAGGTATGTGCATGGTTGTGTAGGGATCTGACTCTTTTCATTTACTTTAAGGGTGGAATCGAGAAAGCCAGAACGCTATTCATCAGCTGCACCATTATCTCGTAAGTGAGCTTTACATGTTGAGTGATGAAAGTCTTTGATTATTGATATAAGATACCACTCATGATCATTGATCCTAGTAGTTGCTGAACTTTGTTTCTATGTTATACAGCTGATGCACGCCTGCGCATTGTCTCTGAGCGTGTTGACATAATCGATAATCTCATCATTTCCATCACGGTAACTCCTGATGAGATCACTTTTGATTAGTGCAATCCCCTTTGGTTATTTTTGAAGGGTTGTAATCTAGTTTCGGTCAAATTCAGATAGGTCCTCCAAATTCGAAGATTATAAAATCACCGGACAAGAGTACATGGACTGCAAAAGAGGTTGCTGATTCTGTTTTGGCAGACAAGTCTGCATTGGTATTGTTCCATCTTATGCTCCTTTTTTTATAGCATTCTGTTTTAAGACTCGTTAGTTATCTTTTTTATGAATTCATAGAAATGACCATATCAGTCTGCTATACTAGTAACAAATGTGATCATCATATTGTGAGACTTTTCCTTTTGAAATTTAACCATGACTAGAACTATGTCAAAAATGATTATCAGAACCTTAGCCATTATAGACCATACCTGACCTGGTGATTGTTGGAATATCTAGGTTCTGATTTCAGTACTGTTATAATTTTTTGCAGCGGGTTACCTCAACTCAGCGAATGGCTGAGAGTTCAGTTCTTGATGCACATACTAGTGAAGTAAGTTTTCCAATCCTTCATTGGTTTGCGTAGTTGAAATCGTCATTGCAAAATCTACTTGGTATATATGAAGCCTGAGCCATTGTTTATTCCTCAGATTGATGGTCAGCCATACTGGAATTTTGAGTACCTTGTCCGCAAAGCACCCACAAAAACCGTAATTATTCTTTCTAGCATCATTTTCAGAACAAATATATCTCTAAACTTCCTGGTTTGTTCATGGTTTCTTACAGCTATTATCACTCGTGCAGGCTCAAGAATCTAACAGTTACCGCCACTATGTGGCTTCAACAACCGAACGAGATGGTAATGTTTGCAACTTTTTTGTTCGTGAGTTGATATTGCAAACTAAAAGATCCAAACCTTACAGAAAATTAATTGCAGGCTACTTGTACTCTATAAACGCTTCAACTCTCAACAAGCAGTGGACTATTGTAAGCCTCTCTCTCTATACTGTATACTTATATATATCTTCTTTGCCTACGAATTAAGATTGACAAAATTTCTGTTATCCAGTTGGGACCTATCTTGAAGAAAACTGTAGATTCATTTCAGCTCCTCCCTCCAACAGAAAACTATGTTCCTCCATTCAAGGATCCATGGAGATTTTGGTGACTGCATACTCAATTTTCTTGTCCCACTAGTGCAAACTTGAGAAATTTGTATGCCCTTATGCTACCATTAAAATTTTGGCTCTTTGTTCTCCGTTACTTGTGTTCCTTTTCACCTTTTGGGTTTGAAGAAGTTTCTGAGGAATTCCACATTGAGTTTAAAGAGTGGAGAGACTAGCAGAAATATGAAATGCAAGAAAATCCAGTGTTCTTGAGGTAGTAGAAGTCATTGATGCATTTGAAACTTAGAATTGGTAGTTTCCTTTCATTGATCATATATCCAACTATGTACAAAGTCAACATGGTGAACTTACAAAAGGGGCTCATTTAATTTTGAGCAAAAAATAGTGTAATATGTACAACTGAATCGACACTAGGGAAATTTAAAAGCTACAAGCGAACACTTGAATTGGTTCACAGCTAGCTGATTAATCCTGAGATGTAGCGGAGTATTCAAAAATGAGGCGTTTTGATGGAACGGACTGCAGGAGAACACGCAAGCGGCTGGTAAGCTGGTAGATCAGTGTCCATTGCATTGCCATTTCTGAGTCCTTCATTTGTCTAACAATTGAGGCCTAGAGGAGACAACAATCTCGTGTTATCATAACAAAATTCAAAGGAAAAAAGTAATATCTGCTAAGTTGAATCAAATGTGAGTAGCAACAATTTCGGAAAGTGGATTAAGGAGTCTGCTTGAAAATACCTGAAGACGTTTCCCGAGTTGGACTTCAACTTCCGTACCAAATGAAATATTACTGGCCAGGGATTTGAGAGGATCCACAGTAGGATCAACAGAAAGCAAGCTAGGGATCTGCGGTGCATACACAAGCCTCCACCTTGCCTGACCAAACTCTCCCTTCCCTTCTATCCTCGGCATTAGTTTTTCCAGTGTTGTAGTAGCAAGCTTTTGAAATGCAAGTTGCCCATTCCCTTCCAAGATGGACTCCGCCAATTGACTTTCAAAGACTCTAGCAGCCTATGTATAATAAACAAATAATCAGATTAAATTCCTATGATTCCAGGTAAAGAAAAATTCAACTAACTTCTGCAATCCCACACACTAACTAAAGCAGAACTTCAAGAGAAACAAAAGGTACTGAAACTGGGCTTGTGTTTTAACAAATGATTCCAGCAACATAGTTTACATGCAGCTTTCTATGTCTGTCGATTATAGTTATATCCAAGTACATAATAATCAAATATTGGACTCATCATTTCATGCACATACCAGAAGGAACTGGAAAATGATTTGCCAACTTGAAAAGATATTACCTCAGTAGGTGAGAGGGCGTCTTGTTCCACAGAACGGGTGGAGGTCACAACCAGTTTTTCCTGCCAGTTGCTGGCTCGGCTTTGAATCCTGAATTGCCACTCAGACCCCACTAAAACTAGATCGAGCATTGGATCTAATCCATGTTCAGGCTCAAACTTCGCAATATTCAGATGCTCTTGCCTGAGCCTCACCTGAAATTGGAAAAGTTGATCACAAGAAGTTACAGAAAAACAAGCAAAAAGTTGACAGAAAAGAAGCAGTTTAAGGATAAGCTTGAACTCCAACCAGAAGAAAAGGTACAGTCATCTACAAGAATATATGTGGTGTGTGTATATGTCACTCACCTGAGTAGCGACAAGATTGACATCACCATTTTCAAAAGTTAAAATGCCTCTAGGTTGTATCGATTTGGGATGAGCTGGACCATTTAACTCTAGCTCTCCACTAACAGCAAAGTTTAGAATTAAAGGATAAACAATCCTCAGCTCTGGTCCTAGAACAAGCTTCAAATCACTAAGTTGAATATCTACATTCGGTTTAATGCTCACTTGCTCCATCCCCTGTTCAGCTTGCTTAACCACTACTGTCGAGAAAGCAGAAGGTTAAATAAAGCAGAGTTTGCAGTCATCGAAAAATGTACTAACTGTATAAGCCAAATAAACATTCCATCTCATATTAAAATATCAGAAACAGCTCATCAAACTAATGAGGAACTGTCAAACTAATGTCTTACCTGAAGGTTGAGGGAATGTTGTCCTTGAAGCAGCAGGCTGTGAACTGAAAAACCGCGAAACATATCTTGAGGCAACTGCTCGATCAACACCTGTACTAGGAAGCCTCGGCTCACTTGTTGCCAATCTATTTGGGGCAGCCCCACTACCTTTATCATGTGGCAAATATGCTTCACCATGGCTCAATTTAATATTTCCCGATATGTTTGGTTGCAATATGGAACCAGTTATCTGCATCTGTGTGTCAACCTGGGCACTGAAATTAGGTAACCCATCAGTTTTATTTGGGCAGCACAAAAAGAAACATGCAACTAAGACAGCAAATAAACATGGATCAACTTTGATGACAATAAAAAGATATCCTTCCCCCCCTCCCCCCAAAAAAACAGCCAATATACCATCCATTCTTTCTTCCCCTTTTTTTCCTTTTTCTTTTTTACCAAATACGTGATCACAACACACAGTAACTATCACAAAATTCAAAACCAACATCATCATTGGAAAAAGTTGAAGATTTTAATCAGCGTATGAACGCAAAAACAAACCTAATCTATGATGTAAATGAAATTCAACTTGAAAGATATATTTAATCGAAATTCAGATCAGCACCTTAAAATATTTTTCGCCCGCACTTCCAGTACTTCACATTTCAATTCAATTTTATCTCCAAGGGATGCTTCACTTGTCCTAAGGGGCAGGTTTCCCTTGACAAACAGCTTACCCCTTCTACTTACTCTACTCTCCAATGAAGTGATGCATAACCTATTTGATTTCACATGAACTGTGCCACCGAAGTTTGTGAGCGGTTTCCAGAGAACCGGTGATGATATAGATGCCCGGTGGAAGGATGCATATCCATCCAGCACCGGTTGTTCAACCGTGCCTCTGACCTGTTTATTTGACATGAAACTTCAGAAATTGATATATACTGAACTGAAACATAACAGAATGAGGACAGCGGAGTGGTGAGACACCAGTTTAAGAATTACAAAATATATACCTGAAGCATGATGTCAGCATTACCCTGAAGCCATTTAGCATATGGAGATAAAGCAGTCAGCATCATCATGCCCCCATCTTTTATATCAGCATCTATTCTGACTTCCCCTACGTCTAATATATTCCAGTTTAAACCTTTAAGGCTTTCAGCCAATCCCGTATCCCATCCTTCTTCATTTCTCTCTCTTGGAAGTTTCTTTTCACTGGTATCATCGCTAGACACTCTGCCTCTTTCCTTCACCCAACCATGGTCCCAGAGAGTAGCTTGGCTTTTATGCTTATCTGAATCTTCTTCCTCTAACACATTGTTCTGAACAAAAGAAACAGGTACACTTCCCTGAATGTGTACATGCCCAGTTTGGATGATTGGTTCAAATTTTGCATTGAACAGAAAACGACTGGTTGAGGTGAGGGAAGCAACAACTTCAGCTCGTCCAAGATCAATCCCCCCAACCGCACCATCCAGGAGCCTTACTTGCACATCACATTCTGGTTTTGCAAGACTCCCTCTAAGATCACCTTCCATGTGCAATATGCCTCTAATTGGTGCTAAAAATTGCCGTAGAGATTGAACAGTATCGGTAGCAGAAGATTCAATGACCTGAATCACAGTGGGAACCAGACTAACAGGAAAGTTCAAAACAGCAAAGTGTAGATTTGTTTTCGGCCCTAACAAAGTCCCATCTGCATGGACTGTGGCATTGTCTTTCTGAATAAAAAACTTTTCTAGCCGCAAACCATCATCATTGCTGTATGCACCTGCTGCCAGAACACGCTGAGTTTTGTAGGTTCCCCACTCCCAGTCTTCCCCATGAAAATCAAATTCTGCCTGACAAAAAAGAATATTGATCCTATAAGCCAGAACCAAGTAACCATGGTGGCTATGTTTTCCAGTTTATAAACCTGGAATTCCTAGGTGGACAAGAAAGAGTGATCCTATTACCTAAGATGAAGTTGGTTTTCCCCTTAAACTGAGATTAAATAGAATTAAAATATCAAGGTGCAAATCTCAAAATGAAAGTGACCATCACTTTGTAGTATGAATCCCCTACTCAGAATTTACTATTATTTCTGCCCAACAAGCAATTGTCCAAAACGATATATCTTTGCAATTTTGAAATTTATTCTTGCATTCTATACACAAAAGTGATCGATATTTGAACTTGGCACCGTTACAGAATTGAATGATGCATACCATTGTGTCCCCGTTGCCACCTCCGCTTGCATCAAGAGAGCCATGCCAGCTACCTCTGAGCTCAGTTAAACCTGGGAGATCATCTTCCAGAATGACTTCACTTAACGGGGTATAATATCCCCGTATGACCTGAAATAGAAATCAAGAATAAATTATAAATATGTTACACACACATATTTCTGGTCCTGGAATCACAGCATCTGTAATGTTTAAAAGGTAAAAACAAACTCTGGACATGAAACACCATGATATATAAATTGACACAAAACAAAAGGTGCCCTCACAAATGACTTCAGCAAGTCAGATGTTACAGCTAAATAGGAAGGTGCAAAGTTTCCATTGAAAATTCATTAAAAAATAAAAAAATAAAACAATGTTACACAGAGATGATAGATGATGAATTTCAAAATTGGCATTTAAAGATGGTCTGACTTTTAGATATGCAGCTTACTTAATACTTCTAGGGTCATAGTTGCTATTTCATTAGGTATGTTTGCAGGCCTCATATTCCAATTTTTTTTCCACCAAGTGATGGGCATTCAAGAGCTACACATTAATAAGAATGCACAGATGCTTATTCCTCTGAAAAGTACCTCAAGCAGTTCTTCGAGACTTTCTGTATATAAACCAACTGACTGCAAGCTTTGAACAAAGAAGTCCTGCATACAAGGGCCATAGAAACATGTACAATCAGTGTGCTTTCTTGTTGTTTCCTTTGTAAAATTGTACAGTCCGAATTAGAACTCATGAAAGCAGATACAACTCTTTGATCGGGAAAAGAGAAAAAGATTGCCAGTTACATCATACAATCTTATTTACAAAAAGAAAAGGTTTACCAAGTCTTAGCGGAAAAGAGAGAAAGACAGATAAATAAATGTATAGGCAGAATAGGTTGATGAGTTGTGTAACCAGTACAGTCTATTACAATTGGGGTACTGTTTTTGACAAAATTGTTGTTTTGGCTAAGACTAAATTTGTGTAAGATATAACCTTTGATCTCGAGTGAACAGCAGGATCTGTACTTCGAGAAACAAGTCTGGCAAGGGGAAGCATCTCAGCAACTTCAGCCCTAGGAACCTCCAGTCTCATTCTCCACCTTCCCATTGAAGATATTACACTACCCAGATTCCCAGCCATCGCTCTTTTTAATAAACCTCCCCTTTCCTTCACAGAAGGGTTGCGATCTCGACTGCCAGGCAATACATATTCACCCTGAAGCTCATAACGACTATTGCTTTGCTCCAAGACAGTTTTCTCGACAGTGATCTAAATAATGGTCATCAACAAGTACCAATATCAGACATATTATACAGAAGATTTGTAGTGGCACAGCAGAAAACCCCAAAACAGTGAAGACAAATTGTTGTTATTCTACCTAATCATTCCAAAAGAGTTTGACATAGCTATAGAAAGTAGTGCATCTCATTATGCTTCAGATATACCCACTCCCCCTGATGTCATCTTAACAACAAGTTATATAAGAAAGCTTGAAGTTGACGGTTGAAGAAATTAAAGTATCCAACCAAAACCTAATTTACTTTCCCAATATGGGGAATACTCCTGGCGATGGTCAGTGTAAGAAAATCTAATATCTTGAAATATTTACTTGAATGAATGTGGTCAATTTCTGTATATTTACCGAAATCAGAGATATAAATAACATTATTAAAAAGAAAAAAGGTATGCCATTCAAATCAGTAACAAATGGTACAGAAAGAAGACATAAAGACCTTAGGCAGAGATAAACAAGCAAACGAGAACTCAAACAAAACATCACTTTCCTTCAAAATGCAATTTTCACTTTCTAAGATTTTATAAATTCAATTTCAGAAGCATGGACATCTGGGAACCTTCCCTAATTATCAACATTTAAATTTGCAATGTAAAATGGAACAATCTTGTCAATGAAGTCTCAACACAATATATCCAGTCATCCACAACCCCACAAGGACAAGAAAAGCTTTGGTAAGGTACTTACAACATCCCCACTCCATCTAGCAGCAACATCAAGGGCTTCACCTAGTACACCACTAAACTTTGGCCGAAGTACAGATAGCAGCCCATGACCTCTTCGTTTCTGAAGATTGAGCTGAATTTCTGCCTGAAAGCAAAGAACCAGCTTTAACCAATCAATAGAATAAAGCAAGTGAGTAGAAAGTAGAAACAACCAACAGATCAACCTACTTCTATATACTCAACTAGATTATGATTCAAGTGAGTCAAAACTAAAATTCACTAATGATATATTGCATAAAAGCAAGGATGAACAACCATTAAAAGTATTTCCAGAATTCCTGAGGAAAAACATCGTATGGCAAACTCAGATTTTTCCAATCCATTTTTTCTACTCTACCTAAGAGAAGTACCATGAAGTGAGGGTCAAAGACAATGTTATAAAGAAGATGGTCAAATTATCCATGCAATTTGAAGCTTAGTTAGAATGAACACCAAAGTAATTTAAGCTCCAGTGCATGTTTGCCACTCTTGGCATCGTAACCAAATGAATGCCAGAGAGGGAATCGGAAGGGAGAAAGGGGAGACAGAAAAACAGGAGGCTGCTGGCTAACCTTTTGTATTGTTCCCCGAAGTGAAGCTAATTCCAACTCATCAAGTGGTAACTGACGTATCTATTAACAAACACAAGCACCAAGAATAGAGTTATGTACTCGATTTGCTATCACTAAAAGTCACCCCAGAGAGGGGTGAAATAGGAAGATAATAACTTTGCTCAAATAAAGGTACCTCCAAGCTAGCAGAATGAAAAGGTTGGAAGCAAATGTTTGCTTTTAGCTGGCCCTTTTGAAGGAAGAAAGATAACAGCTGTCCACTTTGCGTGTGAGTTGCACTGTTAGGCTTCAGTGGCCCAACAAACTCCACTACAAGACTTTCATCTGGCCTACCTGTGGCATCTAACTGTAGTAACAGAAAGACCTCATACATTAGGACCGTCCGAAGCAAAGAATAAGCAACAATAACTCATAAATATAGTTAGTCAACACTAACTGTTCCTTTATTATCAGACCATGTCTCATCACATCAAAAAAACAAAACGTTACACTAACCACACCACATGATGTTCTTAGACGGATCATTAAATGGCATTTTGATTGCCAGTGGTCACATGTATAATGTACAACAGAATCTGATTATGAAGCTATATTTATGAATTTTTTTTTTCAGTACTCAGGCATGCTAAGGCATATCAATTTCAAAAGTGGAAACTCACTCGCTAAATTTTTAACATGCTTAAAGTTACAAAGAGCTTCCATGATACGATAGTCTATGACAATAACTATAATGCTTAGTATAACCACATACACACACATATATATAAGCTCAGTTCCAAGGAAAATGGGAGGTAAAACATGTAAACATTATTTGCATTACCTTGATACACTCACGTGAAATGCTCAATGATCCAGCCAACTGAGGGGCCAGCATCAACTGGTTCAATCTGAGACCTGAAATTGAAACCTCTCCTACAAGACTATCTGTCTTTCCTTCATCAGTCATATTCATCAGTTGCTTATTTTTCTCGGAATCAAATTCTTGTCCAGTAGAAATACTAAAAGGCTTTAAAACTTTTCCCTGAAACTTGATCCTCCCTGTTGCTTTCAAATGCATGGGTTTTGGGGAATCAAAGGGATAAGAAGATACCAAGCTGAAAAACTCAAAACCACGCATACGTAAATCCAAGTCAATTCCCTCAACAACAAATGGCATGTCACTCTTTGTCCCAGCATCTCTTTTGTTCCGATCTTTATCGTTGTAAGATGTTTGAACTTTTGAGGACAAGTCAAAGGCAGTAGATGAGGAACTAACAGTAATGGAATCATGCGCTATTATGATATCTCCTCGAGCATCACTGAAGGACCCTTCGGCTTTTGGAGCAGTCCATTTAATGTCCAACCTCCTACATTAGAAAATGACACATAAACCAGAAGTTATAACATCAAATGCAGACTATCATCATCAGCTGTATTGTTTTATGATGAAAACCATAAAAATGCAGTAGAAGCATACAAACAACAACATGAATAATTCTTAAGCAACAGATAAGAGGCAGGCCCAGGAGTCTTACGGTCTCAGTAATGATCCAGAAAGTTTTGTTTCTCCATTTAAATCCCCTAATTTCAGTGGCATCAATTGAAGATACCCTGGAATATATCGATGCAGAACTTTATCAAAGCACATACTTCCGGAGAAATTCACATCCATTGATGTATCATCAACCTCACCCTGCATAGAGGCATCACACGGATAAATTTTAAAAAAATGTTGATCAACTGAGCTGCACATCATCACAAAGATTTAAAACCCAACAGAAAGACTATTTAAAAGCCTCAAAGGGAACTGAAACGAACATGACAGTTTTTTCACCCATGCAAATGTTGACAACCCAGATAAACCACACTTCTCAACCAAGAGAATGACTCACTGAGATATATCTACAAAGCTTGGCTAATTTTTGGACAATCCGAAAATGTGATCTCATACATACCTCTGGGCATATCCAAGCATTCCCAGCCCCACGAATTTCACCACCATCAACAAGACTTGCTCTAATTCCATACAAGTCAGCAACCTATACGAAAATACACGATAAGCGTACATGAATAGAGGTACCTTGCATGAGGAAAATCAAGACTCAATTTCGGTATCATTTAAGTAGCTCCTTATAAACTTACACAACTATCAGTGTTAAAAGTGAAATTGGCCGACACGCATGAAAATGGTACACGATCAAATGCTGCGACAGCACCAGCTTCCTTACTTTTCAAAACTGCTTCTGATGCGGCAGATGGAGGAAAATCAGAAACTGATTGGGACATCCTTCTAGATACCATTCCACTTCCCACAAATATAGGAGCATCTAAAGGACCTTGACAATTAAACACTGCAGTCACTGAACCAGCCAGCTACATGGGGAAGATTCAAACATACACTGAGTAATTTGATATATCAACTGTAATTGTCTTATTGTAAGAGGAAAAAGGACTAATTCACATTTTAAAATATACCGCACAGTTATTTAAAAATATATTAAAACTCAGGAAGTGTTCTTTTCAATTGGAGAGAGAGAGAGAGAGGGAGGGAGGGAGGGAGTTTTTGAAACATACAGTTCGAGACTTGGCACTTTAAGCACGAGAATGATTTCTCAAATAGAAAGTCATGGGTTTGGGTCCCATCAAGGGACTGGTGAGGTTTTAAAAACAAACAAAAAATTAGCACTTTAGCATATTTTAACATCACACTTTTTCAACCTGAAAACAGGTGTTTCAGACAATTGAAGGCTATACATGTGACAGCCACCAACGGATACTCCGCAGAGACTGTTTAAAGGTTTTGTATTGCCTTTACAATTAATAATTATACTAACCCAAGTTCATCACATGAAAGCACACTCAAACATAGAATGAATCAATATAAAGTAAATCAAGAGCATTGTAAACAACCATGCTTTCTGACAGCAAGATGCTAGTGTCATACCATGACAAAGATACGCACTCTCACATGTGATTAAAAACTACCCCTTAGAAGAGAGGAGTAATGGGTACAACTGTATACGCTTGGAAGGATTCAGGGAGAAGAAGAGCTAACATGTAATTTTGCCCTACTACCAAATAGAGCAGAACACCAGACGCATTAAACACAACTAGACACAATAAATGCAACAGAAACTTACCGGAAACATAAGAGGCTTCATCTTGAAAGTTCTCATCAAGGCATTTACTTCCACACAAGAAACCTGGAAATTGACAAAGATCACTGACACCTATGCGGGTAGAACTAATGAAACTAAAAGGAAATCAAATAAGTAGTTTCAAGCTACTGGTCCAAGCTCAAGTGAGCTGCCCGGTTGTCCAAGAAATGTTTCTAGTACAAAAAGAAGGCAACAGGAACTCTTACTGTAACTTTTATATATATGTATGTGTGTATCAATGTTCTAAAACTCGGCCGAGTACTCGCTAGTCGGCATCCACCCGAGGCGATTTTAGGAAAATCGGAGTACAAAGTCGGCCGGAAGAAAATCGGCCAACTAGGAGAAAATCGGCCAACTAGGAAAAAATCGGCCCAACTCGGCATTTTATTGACTATTTATATTATTTTGGACATTATAATACTTTTTAAAAAAATATATTCAATTATATGTTTTAAAAATAAAAATAAACCCAAAAATTAAAAACCGACTACTCCTCTCCCGACCGACTAGCGAGTTTTAGAACCTTGATGTGTATGTGACACATACTATGTGTATGTGTATGTGACACATACTATGTGTATGTGTATGTGACACATACTATGTGTATGTGTATGTGACACATACTATGTGTATGTGTATGTATATATACATGCCGTCTCCACTGCGGACGTCCGCACCAATTGTTTTGGTGCGGACTTCCATTTTTGCGCCACTTTTCAATCGAATTTCCTCATCTCCACCGTCTAGTATCTAGATCACCAAATTGGCTGAAATTTTGCAAAGAGAATCTACACAATATGATCTAGATTCTAGACGGTGGAGATGAGGAAATTCGATCGAAAAGTGGGTGAAAATGGAAATCCGCACCAAAATCATTGGTGCGGACATCCGCACCTGAGCAAAATCCTATATATATATATATATATGATGGCCTTCAGTAGTGTTTTTGACCAAAATAGTTATTTAATCTATATAGCTGAACTAAACTTAGGAACTCGTTTTTCTTTTCTGTTCCAGCCGGAAATTTAAGAACTGTGGTGCATTGCCCGAGATATCTCCAATAACGAACCTGACACATAAGATGAAATTCCCCTTCATCAGGATGAATACCAAAATCTCCAGAAGCTTCCAGAGGAACATCCCCAAACCAGCCACTTGCATTGTGTAGGAATATTCGCTGGCCACGGAAACATAAGCTTGCCGAGATGTCCTGCATAGAAGAGATGTGAGGTACAAAACCAAGACCATTTTTCAGAATCCAAGCACTACAGCATGGTAGTTCCGACTGTATGACCTACGCATGACAAAAGGACTCATGAATTTTACATGTTTTTCGTACTACGACTGTCCAAGTAAGTGCACATTCCATACAGCACTTGAAATCTTGAATGGTCTCAACATTTGAATTAAATTGTACTATATTTGCAGATCTTATGTATTAAAGTTGAACACAAATGTCTTTCTATACTATATAGTTATTAACCAGGACCATTAGAGACCATATTAGGATTATTGTAACACACACACCCACATATATCTGTCAAATATTTTCCATAGCAAATAATCTACATGTGCCCTACTAATAATTATACTTGAAAGGAAATAAAACATCACTGTAACCAGCCGCAAATATTCATAAAGATTCAAGAAATTCTAAAGCCAACATACGGAAAATGATGATGGAGCATCAATTGTTTGAAAAGCCAACCCTGTCACATCAAGCTGTCCATGAAGATTGGGAAATGATTCTCCTCTTGACATGCACAAGTGAACCTGAAAAGGTGGAAGTGAATAAATAACTCAATTTGATCAAACTAACCTAGATTTCCTCCTCTCCCTAGACACTGTGTGATATTATACAGAAAAAAAACTGCCAAATCATAATGAACTCAGATATGCACAATCTTGGTATAAGATTTAAGGAGAAGGATTATTCAACAAGGAAATTAATGTAATTATATCACTAGAGAAAAACAAAACAGGCATAAACTGAGGAGTATTCCCTGAATTTAGGCTTAAAATGCAAAAAATAAAACAAAGAATCTGAAGTTAGAGAAGCACCTCACCAGTGGCTCTTCCTTTTGACCAAATTATTGGAATGTCTAAAATCCGTTCAAAAAGCTGCGATATGAAATAATGCAACCAAGAAAACAAAGCACAGTATTACTCTTCACATAAAAGAAAGGTCTTGGCAGTCTCAAGAATGTATCATATTACTTTTCAGTGTCTAGATTACCGGGACAAAGAGGTTAGCAACTTTTAGATTGGCGTGCCATTTCTGTTCAACAATGTCAACGAATACATCGGTAGACAACCAGCCACCATCTTCAGACATGATGTCAGACCTCCACATCTTACAGTTGCCATTTACTTGTACATGCACGCGACCGTAGTGATTTTGAAACTTCACGTGTCCATTGACATTCTCCATCTCTCTGTAGACAGTAAATAGAATTGGAAATCATAAATACTCAGATTAAACGCAAAGGCATGATTATTCTGTATAAATCTTGTCTTGCACACGTAAATAAAATTTTCATTATACAAAAACATTCTCCCACTAAGGAGCATCTTTAAAATGAGCCATCCTGATCAGTGATCAGTAGCAAATATCTATATAATCTATAAAGAAGATAAAAATAAAAACAATCCAACAGCAGTAGTCTTTTGAATAAAATTGAGGACGCAAAAAAAAACAAAACAAAACAAAAAAAACAGTAACAAAACTCATATTCATGATAAGTTCCATCAATAGAATGTAATTATCAAGAGTATATAAAGGCTCTACCGAGGTTCCCTGTCACCGTATGCAAGTAGCATGAGTGTTCCTCCTTTGAATTGTAGAGAATCCAGTGTAACTGGAAGCATCTTCTCAATGCCTTCAGGCTGCCCAATATTGACCTCATCAGCAAGTTCTGCAACAATATCTTCAACTCTGGGGCGCATGCTAGATGTGAGCTTTTGAATGAGACCAGAGAGAAGATGAGATAATGGAACTCCAGCATTTATAAAAAAAGAGGGAAACCCTAATTTCGGACTTGGGGGCCACATGGGAACATGATCATATGTTGCAATAGAAGGTACTGTGGACGTTGAATTCTGCAATGTTTCACCTGCTCGTCTTTCTGATTCACCATCCTCAGACTGACTATTGTCAACATCATTTCCTAAACCCTTATCTTTTACATTACAGCTGGTATTAGTTTCTGAAACTTTTTCAGTGGACAGGTTACTGGATTTCTCATCTATATTGGAACAATCTAACGGATCATCTATGAGATTGAAACTGCTTGAATGACCGATTGCATTCTGGTCTTCTTTAAGGGATTGGTCAGTTGAATCTCGAGAGCCTTTCCCATTCCGATTATCATCTCCGACAGTTTCTCGACTTATACCTACGACAGAAGTGTTGGCATTAGTATCAACCTCATTCTTCATCAAATAGGTGTCAAGATTCATCAACTGTGAAGGTTCATCAGACTTCCTATGCGCCAAACCCTGAAAATATGCAAGTGCCCTCACGGCACTATTCCCAAGAATTCTTCTCTTTGCAGTTGTGCCAGATGAAGAGATATCATTCCCATAGGCATTCCTTTTGAATCTGTGCTTCCTAGGCCCCTTTATCACTCTGGACCAAAATTTAAGCCCTGAACCCGGTATTTTTACACCCAATGCTTTCTCCAAGTCTGCATGTTTGATATCATAATCGACACCTGTGTCCATGCAGTGATCTCTCCAGTGCATCTTTTCATCCATGCATAAAAACGATTCAGAGGTTGTTAAATCCCCTGAATGGCTATCAACTTCCTTTGAATCATCACCTTTAGACGGAGTGGAATCCTTGTCCAAAAAAATGTAACCCATCTCCGCAGCTTCCCTAGCCGCTTCATCTCTTTCTCTTTCCCAGCGAACACCTGCTTCCTCTCTAGCTAGCCTCCGGGTTTTTGTACGATAATCAATTCCTTCTTCTGTTGATATGTGCCCATGCAGACTACCTTCAGATGAGGGTATCCCTAACCATGTAAAATCCTTCTTCTGCGCAATCAAGACAGTTGGATGGGATAAAACTGCATCAATCACAATCCTTCCCCTCCTGAGACTTGCAAAAGGACGAACATGAAGTTTCATAGATGGAACCTCACCACAAGAAAATTCCTCATCATGAGGGCCAACTGAACAGGCCTCCAATGTGATGCTCAGAGGTGATATCCTTCGAACCTTACCAAAAACAACTTCGCGCTGAATATACTCACTGAGTACTGAGCAAACAGATGGCAAAACCCTGGCTTCAATAAAACCCTTGGCCTTTGTCTGCCCATACCATACCAACAAGCATACCCCAGATATCACGGCCACAAACACAGAGCACCTAAACAAAAGTAACCCCTCCTCCCATAAAGGAGATAAAGACCGGACCAGAGCCTTGCTTTGAGCAAAAGGCTCTTTAACACATTGTACCTTCCCATTTTTCACTTCAAAGGTTCTCTTCAACAACTCCACATTTCTCCCCCAAAAATGCGAAACTCGAATGGCTTGAGTAATCCAATAATTTTGCTTTTCACTCACGCACCTGCGGACAACCCTTCTCCCCACATGCCTTCTGTCCCAATGAACTAAACTCCCATGGTTTCTACCACTTAAAGAGCTGTGAATCGGAACCCCGAGAAATGCACAATGGAGTTTTTCGCTCATTATCTCCCCTTATGCATCAACATCCAATCACAACTCATCGACCAGGGACCAAGAAACAGCTCTCAGTCCCCCAAAAAATCATAAAATCATGAAGCGGCACGATATTTGAACCCTAAGAACATACATAACAGTCTCAATCAGTAACTCACACAAAATCCAACGCAAATAACACATGAATATACAGTAAAGTTAGCAACCACATCATTTCGACTCGAAAGCAAAACTATAGCTCAAATTGAATTGTTAATCAATTATCTGATAGCTCAAATGATACAGGAGTTTCCGCTTTAAAAACTTAGCACAATGTTACGGTAAAGACTTGAACAACCGGAAAAGCTGTACAAAACGGCGAGGTTTCATTCGATTAGTTTTTTACAGCCCTAGAACTTGGCATCACTCTCGCTAGCCAAAACGCCGCCGTTTTGAAACCTAAGGACACTACCTAGCCGCGAAATTCCAATCCAATTCCAGAATTTTCCACACTAAAACTAAGCAAGAGGATTCGGACTGAAGAGAACAGCGAAGAATTGAAGGCGGGAAATAGAACCTGGAGTGAACGAATGGAGCATTGTTTTGGTCTGAGACTGCTTCAGGTTGTAGCTTGAGGAAGACGAAGCTTTTTTTCTGGGCTTTGCTTCGCTTCAACTGCAGAGCTGGGTTCTTCAATTTCTAATTTTCTAACGAACGAGAGAGCCAACTGGGATGTAAATGGCACGGGGAATGTGTGTGTGAAATGTCTGAGATGACCTTATCTGGTAATAGCGTACAAGGCAGAAGAACCATATGGATCATCCATTCCGTCTTCTCAAGTATCTTTTGCTTTGATTGCTTATCTGTCTCGCTAAAATTTTACAGTTTAGACCTCTGGTAAAAAGGAACGGATTTGTATGTTTGAAAGAGAATAACATCAAGTAACATAATTCTGAATGTGCCCATTGATCCAGAATAGGTTCTCAACAGAAACATGCATGGAGGGAGGCCAATACAGATATCTGAGATATGTCTAATTAACTACTTCCCCAAGGATAAATATGCGCAAAACCGGTAAATCCACATGTCTAATGACAACTGAGTAAACAAAAATAGCCAAAAGTGAAACTTCCTGTAGTCATCCGCAATACAATTAAGGTCATCTTCAACAAAACCAAAAACCCACTCTTTATTCCGCACAACTTGATCATATGAACAATGGTAAATTACATGCTCATATAGTAGATGTTGAACGAAACTGGGCTTTTACCGCACAGGCTGCTGGTTATAATGGTTCTTCTCTTTCTTCTTGGCCGCAGCAAGTTTTGCTCGCCTGGCAGCAGCCTCTTGAGCAGCAGCTTTTGCAGCCGCATCCATCTCTTTAGTGCTTTTCTTCTTCTTGGCAGTCGCCATCTTCTTTAGTCGCTCTTTCACATCAACTGCTGATGTTTCCTCCTCTGTCTGTTCAGTCCCTGAAACTTCACTAGGTCCATTAGTCACTCCTGAGTTGTTTGGTTGATCCTGTGATTCTTTTGCATCTTTGGAAGCCTTATCTTTCTTTTTCTTCTTCTTGGAGGTTTTGGACTCTGCAGGATGATTTTCCTTCTTTTCCACGTGTCCATTAGGAGCACTATCCTTGTCTAGTGCAGCACCTGCAAATGCAATACATCAGATTTTGTCATATACAAAATTAAACATTTAATAGTCACTCCTACTGTGCAATACCGCCAATAATACCAAGGCTCAACTCTGCCATAATACTAGATATATATAAATAAGAATTCAAGTTCAAACACAAGTCTACAAGCATGCTTGATAAACCCTAAACACGAGTAGAATGGAAAACAAGAAGAAAAGTAGATGATTAATTATGTATAAAATGAAAGTTAACCATCTTCTTTAAATGTTTCATAATGCATAATACTGCTGTCATCAAAGACTTAGCTTGATTATTCATCAAAAGTCAAGAAAATAAATGGGACATATTATGGCAAACAACAATAATGACCAAGCATATAGGGCACAGATGCTCATTTATGTGACTATGTAATGTATAAAACAAAGAGATAACCATCTTCCTTGCTAACAAATAATGATCAAAGAATATATGTAATGCAAACAAATAAAAGAATGCATTATGAAAAACTGAACCAACCACACAACAGCAGACCAGTAAAGTAAAATGCGACTTAAAAAAAGAGAAGACACTTACCATGTGATTCATCTTGACTGTCACTCTCCTTGGTAACTCCAAAATCAGCTAGAAGAGCCTCAAGTTCTGCAAGTTCCTTTTTCTTCTTCTCCTTCTTTGAAAGTTGCTTTTCTGCCTCCTTTGGTGGGGCAGGAACCTCAGCAGGCTTCTTCACCACTGGCTCAGGATGAAGTGGAGCCTCTGGTTCATGCTCTTCTTCATCTTCATCACCTTCATCAAGAATATCTTCTTCACTTTCACTTTCCTGTAGTCATGCATAAACAAGCAGATGTATAAGAACTCATTTCAAGCTGTCTTCAAAATTTCAATAACAAATAAACAACCACCTAAAACTTAAACCAAAATCACAATCTACCCAAATCATACTCCCCATATTCCACCATTACAATACAACAATGTTAACACCGACTATTATTCAACCAAGATCATATGTATAATGTACAATTCCGCATTAGATATCAAACAGCTGCGGCTGTTAGACACAAAATTGATCTACATTGATCACTCTTACTAATACGCCTCCCCTATATTTATCATTAGACCCAACCTGTCAACCTAACTCACAAATTCACATCATTCTATCAAACAACTTCATTACCAAAATCGGTTTCTTAACCACAGCACCGAGCTAACTATAATCAAACAATGCACAACCAGCAACAAACCAATCACACGAAAACAAAGGAATCGAGTTGAACCTCTACAGTGGCAGCCTTCTGCTTGCTCGGCTGAGGCTCAGAGGTTCCCCAGACCGGCTGAATCGGGGCCGTCGTGGCATAATAGTCATCATCATCTTCGTCATCCACATCCGCCCACGATTTCGCATTCAACGGAGCTGGCGCCCAGAACACCTGCGGCTCCGGCGCCTTGGGGTGCCCTGCCTCCTTAGAGGTCCCTTTGCTCTTCTTGTCAGACTTCTTCTTCTTCCTCAGAGTCTCCAGCGCTGCGAAAACATTCGTGTTCTTGATGACGAGCGAGCCCTCGTCTCTCCTATTCCCTCCGCCTACCATCTGTTTGTACCAACACTCAGAGATTTCAAAAACGCCGTCGTATTAACCAAAATTCACAGCACTATCTGCGAAAATCGAATCGGCTCCGAAATTAGGGTTTCAAGGCTTTACGAAACAGAGACCTAATCGGCCTAACTAATAGATTTGTATGTACAAACAAAATCATAATCCAACAAAAATTCAGGGGAGTTTTAACGTTCCCGGGAAATCGAGGATGAATATCGGAGATCGGGGATTGTGGCGGTGAAGGTAGTGAGGAAATTAGGGTTTGGAAGAGAGGTGGATTTGGGGATTGAGAGAGAAAGCGAGAAATGAATTATGACGGTTGAGGAGTTTGCAAAGAAGTAGGGCTAAATAAGAGAGAGAGAGGACACGGATATCGAAACTGACTTTTTTTTGTTATTTACGGAATGGTGGTTCCAATTTTTCGTATTTCCGAGTTGGCTTAGTGTATTTGCGTATGCTATACCGTATCTTAATTTTGTTACCAATCAATAATACGGTATGCTTAATTTAGTGACTATTAACCAGAATATGGTAAGTATGGGTTTGCTCAAACGCGGGATAACTGTACGGAATAAAACGGCAACAGACGTTCAATCTTTAATGAATTAATCAAACGGATATGATAAAACGGACTTAAATATGGACATGATTAATTCATTAAGAATAGAACGGCTATACGACTATCCCACGTCTAATGGTAAATACTGCAGACTTGATATGACTATCTACAAAACCCTTCTATTCTCTCAATTTCTTCAAGTTTGATCTCACCCGCTCTTCTATTCTCAATTTCTTGATATGGTTATTAACGCTTGTGTGATCTTTATATTCCTATTTAGGAATACTATCAAAACATCGAAGAAAGATGGAAGAAACATGGAAGAAAATAGGAAACCATCCCGAAACGGTCTAGGAAATACCTAAACTATTGAAAAAAGGTTTTCATGGAGTTCATGACCTTGACATCCCACATGAGGCATCTGTAACTGTACCATCAGTCCATTACACGTCTACCACCACCTGCAGCCAAACTTCCTTTGTGAAAGGAAGCATTAGTGGCTCACTGGCTCAGGGCATTTATTACCCTACTGCACTTCATATGAAGCATGGCCTCTAAATCACACAAGATCAAGCATACAGTTCAATTACAGTGTTTCTCTCTTAACACAGCTTGAATGCAGGTACTCAAAGACTTGTTTGAAAACAGGTATATGATCCCCTAGATACATTTTCTTCCAGGGACCAAACAGCAAAATGTATAGCAAAAACAGATAAATTTTGCCAGTCATAAGTCATAACTCACAACAAATTTTGCCATTTTTTGTGCATCAGTATACATATATTCCATTACTAGGTAATAATCTTGCTCGTAAAACAAATAGAAAGGGCTTATCAACAATAAAAATACTCAAAAACGCAGTCATTATCTTCCTTTTCAATTGTCTCAGCAATGACTATTACGCCACAAAAAATAGGAAAACCATGAGGAAAAAAATTAGTATAAAGAATATCTTGATCATCAACCACCTATTTGATGATATGCTACTCAGATACTTGAGCAGTTGACCTTGTGCCCCCTCTACATTCGCCAATGTGTCTTCCATGTTCTCATCAATCCTGCAGCAAGAAATACCATTGTCAAAATTCCACTTCAAATCCAATCAAAGTCTTGGATTACTTCAAGAATTGTGAGAAAAACTACTTTAATCCCCACCTTCAAATTGCCATGGTATTTCTCACAAAAAATTGCCCACAACTATAGCAATAATCAGCATGTGGCACAGTTGCATACAGATAAAGATTCTATCATGAAAATCCACAAATTCTCTTTCCAAATATAAACCTTAGAACATAACTAGAAATTCAAATCAAAACAATGACAGGAACAAGGAAACTGAACAAAGCAACATGTAGCATACATAGAATTTGTAATTTACGCATACTCTGGTAAAAAGCTACACATCTTATTGGGAAAAATCACTGACAAATCATGTTCACTCCTATAATTGCGAGTGTCAGAACCACTGCCGTCAGAGACAACCATTTAATTGAGCAATATTTATCATGGTCCAAAAGAACTAACTTCACTAGACCCCATTCAACTAATCGATAAGGTCATGTGCTAAACTGGAGCTGCAACATAAGATATCTAGCTTCTTAATCATCTCAGGTCATGTTCTCCCATAGAGTAGCATACTATGTACTAGAATGATGTGATATGGGATAGTAACAATCAATTTACCAATAATTAAAAAAACGTAAATGTGTGAAATACTGTAAAAGTAAAAAGGTCCATGATTAGTACTAGCTATGCTTAGAGCTAGCATCATATTCTTGAGCAATGAAAATAGGTGGGATTAGAGAATAACCTGATGGCAACTTCCCCTTGCTCAGAAACCAATGTGGCCAGCTGGTTGAAAATATTACTCAGCTCATGTATGGTAGACTCAACATTTTGCAGAGCTTCAGCTCTACTCTGCATGAAACTGTCTTGATACGGAACCATCTCCTGTTGTTGCTGTTGCTGATGCTGATGTTGCTGGAGCAATGGTTGACTGTCCCCATCTATCTCCTTCCTGTTGAAACAATATATTATTTTTCAAAAGGATCTACAGCAGTTTAATATCTAAATCAGATTAATCCCATGAGATACCAAACAAAGATCATAACCAAAAGTTCAAAAAGAATCCAAACAAGGGTCATACTTATCAGAAAGTTTAAAAGTAAACAACAATTTATATATATGTTGAGTCAATAGTCTGCAATATATCACTGATAGTACAGAATATTTAAACATCAGTATCTGATAAATTACTGAAACAGTGAAACATCAACATTGTCTATATGCAAACTGTTCTCAATAACGACACTGATGATCAAGTATAAAGAAACAAAGAGAGGGTTGGTATTTCTCAGGATCCTATAGTGGAACAAAGGGTGCAAGCAGCAACAACTCTTATCCAACAGTGCATAGATAAATAAATCGACATTTCAAATGATGCAAAGCACACGAACTAAGGCAAGTTAAGAAATGGTATATATACACCTTCCCACTCTTTCATAAATGATAAACCATGGCCTATTTGCACCCTTAAATGGATGTGTAATTTTACAGTAGCAATGTTCCATGACTCAGAAATGTAAAGAAAACAGTTTCTTACTTTGGGAACAACTGCGATGACGATGCTGATCCATTAGCCCATGGAGGAGGAGGAGAGGTACTTGAAAAACTAGCAGCTGACCTGGCAGCCAGTGGCCGCTGCCGAACAAAAGGATTTGTGGATTCCTTGGTGGCGCTAGCCGAAAACAATTGTTTTCTATTCTCATGAAACTTCAAATTCTTCATGAAACCAAAGGAAAAATCATTAGTCTAAGAAAGAACTTCAGTAGAAAAGTCATGTACTAAGATTACCAGCCTAAAGTTCACAGGCAACAATATTATTATAATGCCTTACCTCGGTTCGCATGGTGAGGACTTCTTTGAAATCTTTAGTAGTGCTCATAAGCCGATTTTTCAGGTCATCGACAACTGTGGTTGAATGACTAGTCGTGTCACTAGAAATATTCCCACTTTCATTTCTGGAGTGAGATAAGAGCTGAAGATCTACCACTGCAGAGTTGAGCGTGGTAATATCCTGCTTGATAACTGCTGTCAGCTCCTGAATTTCCCTTGTAGGATCATCAAAAACAGTTGACCTCTTAGCCACTGCATGTAACCAACAAACACACAATAAATACCAGCTTCTGAAACACAGTTTTCTATAGCAACATAAACATAAAAGACATCTGGTACAATCTAGTTCCTAGCAGAACAAATAAGGATCGACATCAGCTCCCAATCTACTAACTAGACGATTTGAGAATAGAACCAACACTCAAATATTGCCATATTTCATGGTTTACACTTTCCTGGTTCTTGCTTTCGAACAACAGCAGCAACTCATAATTTTTTCGATGTTTTAAGCAACATACCATGGCAATGAGCATAGGTGCCAAGCTAGAAGTTATCTATGATGTCATTAACTATCTATCTTTATAACTTCAAACACCAGCGCAATCAATTCACACTGCTTTAACACATTACAATTATCACCAACCACTCACATTTTGTCAGCTTTTCAAGCTTCTGCGACGTCGAGTGTATCCCTTTCCCAATTCTAGCGGCTCTCTGATTAAACTCAGAGCGCATCGACACGGCCGCTTGATTCTCCTGCCATTTTGATCCTCTACTCGGCCCATTCTGTGACGGCCCCGGCGCCGCCGACGACGAGAATGACTTCTTTAGCCTCTCTGCTACACTCTGAAACTCATGCGTCCGATCGCGAATAGACGATTGTGTCCCCTTGGAGTGCATTTTTCCCAATCCTACTTCTCAAATTGAACCTCCACAATAACATAACCACTGAAAAACCGCATACAAATCACTTCATTACTTCAATCCCTACCAATCCTATGAACAAATTGCTACGCAGAATTTGATTCGATTCTTTCACCTTTAATCTAAAGCATTAAATTCCGAGCAGTAAAACGGAAGTAAAATTACGGAAAGGTGAGATTACCTGGGAGAGTGCTAGATTTGAATCCCTAGACCCGCTCGCACCGATTGAGCTTCTTCCCGGCGAGAGAGCCAAAACGGTGCCGTTTGGGTCAAGATCGGGGACTGTGTGAAAAAGATAGAGGTGGAAATCGAAGAAAAATTTCAATGCGTTGCTGGATCTAATGGGAATTAAATCTTGTTGGAGAAGGCCGGAGTTGTCTTGTTACGACGCGGAGGGGTGCACCTGGGTTTATGTAGTCGGCTTTTACAGGATGGTCCCTTGGTTTATGTTCAACTCTATTTGTGACCATGACTTAATGAGTCAAGTAGAAGTAAATGGTAAAACGATTTTTTTGTTACAATAAAACGAAAAAATTTAAGAATTCAATTCGATTGTTTTTTATTTAATCTTTTTTTTAATAATTTAAACTTTAATAAATCAATGGTATAATTAGAACTTCAAAAATTTAACAATTACTACAGTTTTTCAAATCTTTTCTAATTTTATTAATATAGATATAAAGTTATTAATAAAAATCTAACGTCTATACAATCACTAAAATTGACACCTTTTTGAGTCCCATACTCTCTTATACAAGCAAATTCTTCTAGATGATACTGTAGCACTAGCAAAGAGAAGCACTTTTTTCTCAAAAAAAATATATTTTATCTGACTCTGTTTTCAAATTTATGTTTATCTTCAACTAACCATATGAAACTTTTCTTGAGCTATGTGTTTTAATTGCACGGTTAATATATGAGTTTGGCTTATTTGTCCTGATTTCTTTTTAAAATAGTGACCGCCTAATTATGCACAAGTGTTCTAAATGAATCAACTACATGATGTTTGAATTGTGTTTTTGAAAGATCTTATGAGATTAGGGTCATACATTGACTTTTTTTTAAAAAAAACTTTTTATTAATAACTCACACAACTTACGTGAGGTTTAAAACTGTGACTTTACAGTTGTTAGTTAAAGACTTTAACCAATTAAGTCACGGCTTAAAAGTTGTCACACATTGATTTCTTTTTCCTCTAGAAGTCTTTGTTTTTATTTATTTTTCTTAATTATTTAGCCTTGAATGAAACAATAGCTTAGATTTAGTATTTATTTCTGTCATTTTGGTTGTAAAAAGGACAGGAAATGATAGTTATGTTGAGGAACATTTGAGATCGAGTGATAACTTGTAACAAATGCATTGTAACTTTTGTTTTCGTGATAACACAATAATACCAACTAACCTAATGGAAGAGTTATAGTATCTACCCATGTGAGTTTGGTCTTGTGGTAAAAATATGACATGTTTGCTTGTCGAGACGAATGTGTACAGGGACACTTCCGACGTGGAAGGTCTGTAGTTCGATCTTTGTCAAGTGAAAAAAAACCCGATAGGAATGAGGTTTAACCTTAATCCACTATAACCCTGAAATGGTAGTCCAACCCGACCACCACTTTGCAACACACTATAGTATCTTCTTCATATTAGTGTGTTGCTTTGCAGTGGTTTTCTTTTTTCCTATCCCTTGCAGGAACTTGAAATCCAAATTTTGTTGACAATTCTGACGCTTGATGAAATACAATTATTTCTGAAGGGAAACATCTAGCTTTTCATGTTCCTATTGTTTGATGTTTTCTTCTAATTCCATTGTGGTTTTCACTAGTTCTTTCTAATTTCACTTTTTGTTATTATGAGCTCTAGTAGTGCTTCGACTTTAAGAACTACATCTCTATGAATACAAGACGACCAAGGTGGCGTTAACTGGATTGTGATCAGTAGGAGTATGCTCTCTAGTGTTTATCACAGGATTGAGCTAACTTGTAGTATGTACCAGTTAACAATCTTAGTGTTGGTGTTGACTGTTGTAGTTGTCAACTCGTGTTGTTATTGTAACCTTTTCTGTTATGAATTTTGTCTTCGGCAAATCATATTCCCTCATCTTGAGTTGTTCAAAAGTTTGATCTTTACTTGAGATCATAACAGGTTGATGAGTATTCCCTTAGAGAATGTATTTGGGGCATGTTTACTTTCCTCTAATGGGAATCAATCATTCCCTTTGCGCATAGTAATTGTTGTTTACTTCTTTATCCGGAATGGAGTCTTGTATGGGTCTTGTATGGGTCTCACCTATAGCTCGGGAGACACTCCCCCATTTTGATTCCGGACCATCGACACGGTATTGATTTCGTGAGAGGGCTGTGAATGACTTTTCTTTTTCAAAATTGTCCCTGGAGTTTTTATGCTAAACCAAAAACATCATTTCACTCTCTCACCAAGGACACTCTTCACCCTAACCTGTTTGCGCACAGCCTCCCTTTTCACTCTCACTGTCACATTCGGTCACTCTCTCTCACCTGCAACTCGTTTACTTTCTCACCTGGACATCAAGCAAGACAGCTGGTTTAAGGTATGGGTTTGTTAACTTCACCTTCATCCTCTTCGTTCTATTATTGATCTTAATCACCTCATCTCTATTGCACACAACCTTCCTCACTCTTTCTCACCCGCAAAACTCATTCATCATCTCTGAAGAGCAAGTAAGAGCTAGATTAAAGGTATGGATTCGATTACCTCGCCCTCATCCTCTCTCTTGCTTGTTATAATGTGATTGATTGTCTTAAAAGATTTGTGATTTGGATGATTTTGCTGAACAATATCGATCAGATGAAGTTTCAAGTTAAGAACTAGAATCAGCTGTTAATGGCTAAGAACTGGAATCAACTGTTAACCGTTCTAGGATTCATAATAAACATAAACAGATCACAAAAGCTACTAGACCATATTGTATACTCGATTATAAGATACATGAATCCTCTATGTTAACAAAAGTAGTTTTGGCAGTACTAGTTTGAGGATTTAAAGCAAAATGTTTTCTTGCTCCCTTCTCTGTTCTGTGTTTTGAAATTCCATTTAAACCATCAGCTACCATAATTCATAAGCATTTATTTATCTTGAATGCATTAGATAGAGTTTGGTATCCCATTGAATATCTGTACAAATTACTTTTGTTGGTTATATGCATGACCTTGTATTAGTTCAAGGTTTTGAGCTTGTATTTTCATAGATTTTGTGACCATTCCAGGTTTATAGGACATTGCTGGATCAGTTGACAATGTATCAGATACCTTGATTAATTTTGTTGTTTTGATACATGGATATTTTCGTAATTGACTGAATTATGATTCTCATTTCTATACAATAGTGAACACATGAATGAGATGAATCCTACTCTTTTTTCTCATTCCAGATAACAAGTAAACAAAAGATTGGTAATGATTATTTTTCTCTCTCATTCCTCCTCTCTCTCATTCGTCTTCTCTCTCATTCCTCCTCAATCCCATTACGATTTAGTAAACATAGTCTTGGATGAACATAGCGGTAGTTAGTACTTTCTAGTGTCTTGCTCGAAAATTGTTGTTTGTCGTTAACTAGCGACATGTCGTTTGTGATTGTTCATTGTTCATTGCATCAAAAATCATGACCACTTATCGTTTGCTTACATATATATGATGGAGCATTGTGTATCGTATCATTAATATGATTCTCGTTGAGTTTAAAAGTCGGTTTTATTCTGCTTTCCCTTCAAAACCAACAAGCACATACCGCACAATCACAATAAAGCACGCCGTGATCAACAAAGAGGCAGCAAGCTTGGTTGTCTGCTCGAATAATGCAAACTACCAAAAAAGGTTGCATTGATATATAATTGCTTGAAATGTAGAGGTAGGATCATATCTGACTATGAAGAGAAGTATTTAGTAGAGGGGCTTTGATCGGCTCATCACGGGACTAATGCTTTTTGCTTGATCCATATTTTGTCCACCTTAGTACCGGCACTTCTAGTCAAAAGAGTCTTTAGGTGCCAATTGAGGTTGGTTCAGTTGGTAAAGGGCGGATTTGAGGTGTAAACCCACACAGGTTCGATTCCTTCTACCAACAATTACTCATTGGTGGATAATCTGTAAGATGTTTGGGTCTGCCTCTTGGTGGGCCGCTGGGTGAGGGTGTAGTCTCTTGGGAGCATGCCTCCGTGCCTTCAAGGAGGGTGTCACCTCTCTTCAAACATGGTTGAAATTCCCCCAGTCGGAAATTCGAAAGACTCCGGGCCTAGGTCGCAGAGTTTTTCCTAGCTCTGATAGTGTAGAGAAGTCTCCTTCTTACCTAAACTTTTATGTACCAAAAAGAGCCTTTAGGTGAAATTTGAGCGATATAGGCAAGTCTAAGCTGGTGTCTATAAGCGGATTCAGGCGGCCCTACCCGAGTCCAAACGAGCTTAGGTGCTCTCCAGTTGGGTTTAGGCTACGTGTCTATTGACCTCTAGGTGAGTCAAAGGGTCTCTAGGTGGGTTTAAGAGCGTCTAGCAGGTCTATACGGTCTCTAAACGGGTCTTGGTTGCCTATGAGCATGTCTAGGTGGCCCTAATGACCTCTGGATGGGTTTAGACGGGTCTGGGTGGTTCTAGACATGTCTAAGACGACCTTTTTTTCATATTTAATTTGAAGATGCTATATGCTATGTAAAAGCATGAACAATTAAATGTTGATGCACGTACGTGGTGTGAGAAATAATACGTACAAGAGCCTCCCTGACAATTTTGGATAATGACTGTATCTTCTCAACGATCCATCATCAATTGTTTCTTCGTGCAATGCATTTGACTTCAATAACTCAGATGTCCACTATTGCTCAAGAGCAACCATTGCCACATTATTTTTTATCCATGAAGGTTTTGCGCTCATGTACATGATTTTTGGCTCCAACAACTCGTGTAAACCATCCTCTATGATAGAAAAAAGTGGGAAGGGAGAGAAATATGTCCTCTATATTTGTAGAATCCTCAGAATTTGTATAATTCATGGAGAATTCTCTAAAATTTATTGTTTTCCTTTTATAATTCACTCTCTTCTTAAAAAAAAGAAAATGTCATTTATATCTCTCTAGTGGAAAATTGAGAAATTTAAGCATGTGACATGTGATTTTGATTTGAATAAATATATATATACTCATTAAATTATACAAAAAACATTTAATTTTATAAAGTGAAATATAAAAACTGTTGGAGTTGAACAATTTTTTTTATAAAATTTTATGATTTTCTCTCCTATAATAGAGAAATAATGTAAAAGTTGTTGGAGATGCTCTTAGGACCACCAATAGACCCACTGATAAATTGAAGTCATTGCTTTCAAATTGAAAAACTAGTTAAACTACCAAAGAACGCCCAAAGATCATGACATGCATAGTAAAAAACCGAGATCATGACTCTAGAGTGGACAAGACTAGCCAAAATTGTATTCCTGAAACTTTGAAAGAGCATATAATTTTGGCTTTTTATGCCTTTTTATCTTTTTATATCTTTCATGCACAAAATTGATTGATGTTTCCTCTATTATGAGAATTCAATGCATGCATTAAGACTTTATGAAGATGATCAAAGAATCTCCAGGCATCAGAGGTTCAGTTTGTTAATTAGTTTCACGTGTATACCACAAAGTTAGGTTGCACGTGAGAGAGAGTGTTATAGATGAGAGATCACACATCATAAAACTAATAAATAAAATATAAGATATAAGTGGATGAGTTATTTCTAATTGTACCGAAGCCTTTTGTAGTTAAAACTCAATACCTTAAAGGTGGTTAAGTTAGGACAATATCAGTACAATGATGATCCACGACCACGCTTGTCGCTGTTTGACTTTCACCTTGTCCTTGATTTGCCATAGACGACGCCAACGAGGTCGGCCTCCACTTGTGGTGACGAGTAGCATTGCTTCATTATTTGGCTATTACAAGGCCGAACATCTTTTTTTTTAAAAAAAAAGAACTTCCTTTTTCTAAAGAAAATAGGTAATATATATTATTTAAATATTTTTGTCCTAATTTTCATTTAACAAGAAGAAACTAAGAAAAAAAAAGAACTTCCTTTTTTCAAAAGAAAATTGGTAATATATATTATTTAAATATTTTTGTCCTAATTTTCATTTAACAAGAAGAAACTAAGACAAATGACAGGAGTAATATATGATTGCTACAACCTAAGTGATATTTTTCTTCTTTCCAAATCACCCCAAATTTGAGGAATGAATTGGTGCATTTTCATCTTTGCTCGGGTAATTTTATTTTGACCACGTCACTTTACCCGCTGCTAGAACCGCGTGTGATTTTGACGCGCTCCCTTCTCATCTCCACTCACCGTCTTACCTCACCATAAGCCACTTGGCTCTCTGAAGAACCGCGGTGCAAAGCAATACTGATTTTAGCGAGTAGTTAAAATATTATTTCATTTTTGGCGCCTAATAACTCAAAGCCATTAATGGCACTCTCGAAATTTCGCGGATAATCAGGCCCACTATTTAAACAGCTGTAGCAATTTGCTCCCTATGCGTCACACTTGAACACCAATTCTGATCCATCCATTTTCAAGAACCAGTAGTCCGATCGTGACGCGTCACCGTATCTCCCGTCAAATCGTTATTCTCCAGTGCAAACGCGAGCAGCCTATCACAGCCTCCCACCAGCGACTCACCGAATGAACATCCCTGATTTCGCCACGTGGAATTATCCAATGGACTTAGTTTCGATCGAAACCCTTATTCTTGTGGCAACCGAAAAAGAAAACCCTAGCTCTCTCTCTGGTCCGTCCCTTCCGGTGAAACGCAGAAGAAATCTTCAAAATTTCCTGAAATTCAAATCCGAAATGGTCAAATTGACTTAGGGTTTCGCCTCAGGAGCCCCGATTCGAGTCCCAATCCATGCTCTTTCTTCGTGATCTTCACCGCTCCTCCAGAAACCGATGGTTCGGGCGCGTTGCGGTTCAGGTACGCATGTATTCCGTTAATTTTTTTCTTTCTAATTTTGGTGAATTAGGTTATGTTTATGAGGTTTTGATCTGAATGCATGAGGAGTAGTGTGTGATCGTTTAGTTTTTTTCTGTTTTGTTTGAGTGGTTTTTGTGATTTTTGGGTTAAATCTTTTGGTGTATCAGATCTGAAAATTGTGTGGGAGAATGTGAAGCTTTGGGTGTGTTGGTCTGGGTGTTGAGATTGAGGAATTGTTGATGGAAAATAGAGTAGAGATTTCACATGGCACTGCAATTCCCAGAAGATCGAGATCTTTGGATGTTAAGAGTTTGTATAGGTCCAGGAGTACAAAGGAGGCTGAGAATCAGAGCTTGAAGAGGAATGGGAGTGAGGAGGAGAATAGGGAGAAGAAGAAGAAGAGGAGTAGGAAGGAGGTGTCCCTTAGTAGTCTCAAGAATGTTAATAGTAGTAGTAGTAGCAAGAAGAGTACAGATAAAGTTTATAATAGAGGGTTGGATTCTGGTTCGCATTATCCGGAGGCATTGAAGTCGGGGTCGAGTGAGAAACTGGATAGCAGTAGTGGGTTAAATGGCGGTTCACAGCTTAGTTTGGATAATAGTGGCATTCAAATCCCGAGGCGGAAGAGGGGATTTGTGGGAAGGAAAAAGTTTGAGGGTGGTCAGGCTTTGAAGCTGTCGGATTCAGTTCTTGCTTTACCCGCAGGCTTGGGTAGTCAGGGTCGTAAGGTTGAAAGAAACAAAGGTTTGGATGAATGCAAAGAGAATCTAAATAGTGAGTTGAATGCAGCTCCTCATGCAAAGAAAGAAGATGCTCTTGAGAGTCGGTCAGTCGTGAGTAATGGTAATTCATCTTTGAAAAAGTTCCGGAGGAAAAGTCGGAAAAGCAAGGACCTAACTGATGCAAAAAAGGCTGAGCCTTTGGTCGATAGTTCTACTAAATCATGCCGGGCTTCACATGAAGACGAGGAGAATCTTGAAGAGAATGCAGCAATGATGCTTTCATCAAGGTTTGATCCAAGCTGTACTGGGTTTTCATTGAATACCAAGGCTTCTGCGATGCAATCTTCAAATGGATTGTCTATTCAGTCATCTCCTGGTCAGGATTTTGATAGTCATATGCCAAAGTCATTGTCTGGATCAGAATCTCCATCTGTTGATAATGCTGGTAGAACACTTAGGCCCAGGCCTAGGAAGCAGCACAAAGAAAAGAAAGGTACGAGGAAAAGACGCCACTTCTATGAAATCTTCTTTGGGGACTTGGATGCATGTTGGGTAGTGAACCGTAGGATCAAGGTCTTCTGGCCTTTGGACCAAAGTTGGTATTACGGCCTTGTGAATGATTATGACAAGGACAAGAAACTTCACCATATTAGATACGATGACCGTGAAGAAGAATGGATTGATCTTCAACATGAGAGGTTCAAGCTCTTGCTACTTCCGACTGAAGTTCCTGGTAAGGCAAAGCAGAAAAAAACAATCATGCGGATTACAGGCTCTGAAGAGAGAGAAGAAAACTTGAAACCCAGAAAAGAAAAGAAAAAGAGAGACTTGATGTCGGAGGATGATAGCTGTATAGGCAGCTATATGGATTCTGAACCTATTATTTCCTGGTTGGCGCGATCGACCCGTCGGATCAAGTCTCCTTCTCATGCTTTGAAGAAGCAAAAAACATGTGGTCTATCTCCAAAGTTTTTGCCAACTTTGTCTGACAGTGTTGGCACTTTACATGGGTGTCTGGGTGATGTTTCCTCTAGAAGGTTTTCAAATAGATTATCTAGTGATTCCGGAAGATCTTCTGATGCTGTGAGGGAAAGGGAGCCTGCTCCCGAGGGTGACATTCAATCGGAAGATAGCAGAACGCCTATTGTTTATTTTCGGAAGCGATTGCGCAAGACTGGCTCTTTACTGTCTCAAATATACAAGGATGAGCATGCATCCATGTATGGACATCGTTGCTGTACTTCTGTTATTCATGTGGAGGAGATTTGGGACTTGGAAGAGCCAGATGATCATGTTGTTGTATTGGATCGCAGTTGGCCATTGTGGTATAGTGACAGTGCAGGGTTGCTAAAGTTAACACTTCCTTGGGTAGAATCAGGAAAAGTTATATTTAAATGCCTTCAACTGCATTCAGTGATTAACGATTCCCTTGGAGCAGAGTTGTTACGGTTCTTTCATGCTGCAATGCTGCTTCGGCATGGTATTGTGGTGATCACATGGCCAAAGGTTCATCTGGAGATGCTTTTTGTTGATAATGTAGTTGGACTGAGGTTTCTTTTGTTTGAGGGTTGCTTGAAGCAGGCAGTAGTCTTGGTTTTTCTAATCCTGACATTATTTCATCAACCTAATGATCAAGGGAAGCTAACAGATTTCCAGTTACCAGCAACTTCAATCAGGTTCAAATTCTCTTGCGTTCAGCATCTTGGAAAGCAACTGGTGTTTGCATTCTATAACTTCTGTCGAGTAAAGAATTCAAAGTGGATGCACCTAGACAATAAACTCGGGAGGCATTGTTTACTCACCAAGAAACTGCCTCTTTCTGAGTGCACCTATGATAATATCCAGGCACTTCAAAATGGAATAAATCAGTCACCTTGTATCTCTCTTTATGGGAAACCCTCCTCTGTCAAGGTACTTGTGTTATCTTTTTTTACATATTGCTTGGTATTTGTGTTTTTAACTGGAATGCTGTTGTCTCTCCCCATTCTGATAGGCAAATGTTCTTCTAGATAGACATGAAAAATGCTATTTGTTCCTCTTCAATGCTGTATGGTGAAAATATTTACACCTGTGATTTTGTCTCCAACCAGGCTACACAGAAGAGGTCCAGGCAGAGCGTTAACTTCATGGGCGGTTTTCGAGAAGTTGGTTTTGTAAATATCAGCCATCCTGCTGCTCATTCTGATGAGCTCCACAGAAAGCTTCCTCCACTTTCTCTATCTTTTACAGCTGCACCTAGTTTGTTCCTTAATTTGCATCTTAAGTTGCTTATGGAACACAGTGTTGCTAATATCTGCTTCCAAGACTCTGATTTCGCAGTTACTCCTGAGAACAATTCGGAAAATGGGGCTACCTCTGGTGGACCCTGTACTAAACTGGTAACAGAAGCTTCTCGTTCTATTTGCAGTCACCGAGGTCGGTTAAAGTCATCTCAACTTTACCAAAACTGTGTTGTTAATGTTGCTGGAGCGTCTTCCGCTGACAGAGATAAAGCTGATACTAGTTCCCGTTCTATTGTGAATGGGCTTACTGTTGAAATTCCACCTTTTGACCAATTTGAGAAGTCTGTGGAGAGGGAGATACAGAGTGCTCAACAGACTACTGATGCCTCATTAAATATGAATGGTAGCATTATCCCCAGTCCCAGCCCCACTGCTCCCAGAAGTACAGGGCAACAAAATAGGAATAGTATGTCATCATTTGGAAACCTCTCACATTGTTGGTCAGATGGAAAGGCTGACATTTTCCATATTGGTTTTGGCAATGGACCTAAGAAACCCCGAACTCAAGTCTCATACACATTGCCTTGTGGAGGTTCTGATGGTAGCTTCAAGCAAAGAAACGTTCACAAAGGGCTTCCTAATAAACGAATTAGAAGGGCCAGCGAGAAGAGGACACTAGACACTTCCAGAGGTTCCCAAAGGAACTTGGAGCTGCTAACCTGCGAGGCAAATGTGTTAATTTCTGCAAGTGACAGAGGGTGGAGAGAAAATGGGGCACGTGTAGCATTAGAACAATTTGATAATAGTGAGTGGAAGCTTGCTGTGAAACTTTCAGGAATTACAAAGTATTTATACAAAGCACATCAATTTTTGCAGCCTGGGTCAACAAACCGCTATACTCATGTAATGATGTGGAAAGGAGGAAAGGATTGGACCTTGGAGTTTCCAGATAGAAGTCAGTGGACCCTTTTCAAGGAGATGCATGAAGAGTGTTACAATCGGAACCTTCGGTCATCAGTTAAAAACATTCCTATTCCTGGGGTTCACTTAGTAGAAGATATTGATGATAATGGAACAGAGATATCATTTCTTCGCAGTTCTACCAAGTACTTCAAGCAGATTAAAACAGATGTTGAGATGGCTTTAGATCCATCTCGTACCTTGTATGACATGGATAGTGATGATGAGCGGTGGATTTCGAAGTTTCAAAATTCTTCAAAAATGGACAAGAGTAGCTCAATAGAGATTGGCGAGGAGATGTTTGAGAAGACAATGGACATGTTTGAGAAGGCTGCATATGTTCAGCAATGTGATCAGTTCACATCTGAAGAAATAGAAGAGTTCATGGATGGTCTTGGGCCCATGGATTTGCTTAAAAACATATATGAGCATTGGTGTCAGAAACGGCTGAGAAAGGGATTGCCTTTAATCCGACATCTCCAGGTACTTTCAATTCCTTTTAATCACTTTACACTTTAGGACATCAACTTTTGCTGTAGTAGAATATATGATAATAAGTTAGAGCATATCCCTGTGTAGACTGTTTTTGTCAACTGGTAACTGTTCTTGGTTTTGCTGATCATCTTGTATTCTTCAGACGTCATGCTGAATTTTACTCCTGGTCTGTTCTTTGCACTTGTGAATTCGCTGTTAAAACAACTGTTATTCATGCTTATAGCAAGAGTAGTCTGGTTTTGGATCTTTGCTAGGGTTACTCTATTCTGGGGCTTGTTTTGTGTGGTAATTGCACTGGGTGGGATTTTTATTTCTACTGAATATTGTCCACCATATGGAAGTTCTTTTTTGCCTTGTCAGAAGATAATAACAGAAGTTCAATTTTTCTTTTTCAGCCACCTTCATGGGAAATTTATCAGAAACAAGTGAGGGAGTGGGAGCAAGTTACGACAAAGATGAATACCACACTTGCAAATGGAGGCCGTGAGAAAGCTGCACCAGTTTTGAAGCCACCGATGTATGCCTTTTGTCTGAAACCACGGGGTCTGGAAGTTCCCAATAAGGGATCAAAGCAACGGTCACAGAAGAAATATTCTATTTCTGCACATACCAATGCGGTGTTAGGAGATCAGGATGTTTTCCACTCTATTGGTAACTTTTTCAACCCTTATGTAAGATGTAAATTGTAATTTTAGGACTGATTTTATTTGAAATTATCTTTGTTTATTGGGTATATCTCTTCCCTCAGGAAGGAGATCAAATGGGTTTGCCTTCGGTGATGAAAAATTTGCATATTCAGGCCATAACTATGAATCTTTAGATGACTCTCCATTGTCTCAGACGTCGCCCAGGATTTTTTCACCAAGGGATGCGGCTAACCTAATGGGCAATGATGCTTATGAGAGGAATCATTTACATAGAATTGACAGAAGCAAGTCAAAGAAATATTGGACGACAGCATCCCCTGTTGACCCCCAGGTCGTGTCTCCATACAGTCATAGAGTGGTACGAAACAGAAATGGAGCTCATATAGGGAATTTTGGATTCCCCCAGTGGGTAAGCCAGTCATATTATCAACCAGATGTTGCTCAGAGGCTCGTAAATGCACAGGGCTTTGATCATGACGAGTTGAGGCTTCGTGAGGCATCCGGTGCTGCTCAGTATGCACATAAAATAGCCAAGCGTAAGAGAGAAACTGCTCGCAGATTGTTTTACAGAGCAGATCTAGCAATGCACAAGGCTGTGGTTGCTCTCATGACTGCAGAAGCAATCAAAGCTTCTTCAGACGACTATGACTATGATTACGATTCTGAGTCTGACTCCTCTGTCTCGGACTCTGAGACAGATTCAGACAGTGAAGATTAGAGCATCAAATCTAGATGTGAGATGGCATAAAGGAAATTGGCGCATCCCTTTCAGCTTGCTGTTGTGCAGCCGAATGGACTCAGACAATGGTTTTGTCAATAGTGGTGGATTTTTGCATTCGTTCACAGATACTGTCGAAAAATTCTAACATGAGAACCGTGAACAGTATGGGCGGGGAAGTAGTCGCTGCTCCGACCAAGCTCCAGACTTCCTGATTATTCTACTTTGCGAGATTTTTTGTTTCCAGTTTGAGGTCTACTCAACTCAGGCGGTGCATTTGTTGTACTGGTACAGCAGGGGTAAGGGGTGTATGAAATTTTGGCTGTCAATCTCACTTGTACAGATCATTTCTTTTCCTCTGTTCTTTCTCCCCATAACGTCGGCCTTTTCAGTGTTGGGTATTAAAGGAGCATTTTGCCCAAATAATACACCACTTGAAACACAAAAAAAGGAGGAAAAAAAGAAGAAAAGGGAATATTATTTCCTCTTAAACAGTTCTACACTACTGATTATTCCATTTTTGTTACTTTCTGTTAACTGCACCATCTAGAAATCTCTGGGATTTGGGCCTTGTACATGGTCGTATCTTTCAATTTCTTTCCGGTAGGTACAGAACTGTTTTTTTTAACTATCTCCGAGATTGAATTTGGGTCGGTGGTGCTATAGAATGAGTTGAACGATATCCATTGTATTAGCCTGAATCACCACCTTAGATCGTTTCATCATTTTTCAAGTATGTTTTCTGCAACTATAGAATAATGACTCCAACTGATAGACTGTTTTGTTCTGTTTCTTATATGGGGGGTTGACAAAGGAGCATACCCGGCTATAAATAGAGTGGCGTTTGCGCTATACCCGGCAGCGTTCCCTCTCTCTCTCTCAACCGGATTTGTAGCACAAATGTTCCCACCTTAATTCCTCACCAACATATTCTTCTTCTTCATTCTCTCTCTCTGTGCTCCCAAATTTCTAGGGTTTCTTCTCTGCATGCCTCCAATGCGGAGGTTACGTAATCTATCTCATTCAATAAGGTTGGTCTCTTTCCGCCTCTAAATTGGTCATAATATTGACGAAAACAAACCCAAGCTAAGTGGCACCTTTAGCTTCATTGTGTTAAGTTATCAGGGCAAAGATTCTAGGGAAAGGCAAACAATATTGACCCTCATATTATCCAATGCATGTGTTTGATAGCTTGGTTGAAGGAGGAGTTTAAACAGAAAGAGATAAATTTCCCATTTGTATTCATTTTAATCAGTTTTCTGGAAGATAACATTATGTATGTCACCCTCTTTTTTGGGATGAAAGGAGGTGCTAGGTTTTCTTCACAGGCTACTGTGGTTGTATAATAAGGTGGGATTTCATCCTGTGGTCTTCTATTTGGTTGGTGAGAAAAGTTTGGAGGAAGATTGAGGTATTTCAATGGTGTATTTTGAAGTTAGTGATTGATGATTTGTTGGTTCCAGCAAAACTTATGGACCTCTCTCTATTCTTTTTTCTTCAGGTTTCGTGCTTTTCTACGAAATGGGTAATCGGATAAGGGAAGAGGAGAAAATTGAAAGAATAATTCGCAGTCTTTTGAAGCTTCCTGAGAATAAAAGATGCATCAACTGCAATAGTTTGGTATGTCATGTTCTTTAGCCATTTTCTTGTCCCTTTGGTATGTTCTAGAGTACTTGGTTTGCATAATGTGTGACTTTTATAGTCGTTGTGTTCTTCATTCTGCAAAATATACTTGGAATCTGTAAATGAATTGCTTATGTTGTTATCTTCCGGTATTGCAATTTTAAGAGGCCAATGTGCGTGGATAGATACAAGATGATACCAGGATCAGCATTGTTCTTACTGGGTACTCTTTATTGCAGGGACCACAATATGTTTGCACGACCTTCTTGACATTTGTTTGTACAAATTGTAGTGGAGTGCAGTAAGTTGTCATATCTGATTCATTCTCATTACCTCACCATGATCCCTGTATTGGACATGTTTTCTCATTCTTGTTGTGATGTTGTGACCGTCGTATGTTCTGCACGGAATCATTTTGGTTTGTATTTTATTACATGCAACAAAAAAAACAGAAAAAACAGTGAATATTTGACGGTTAGGGATGATCGGACGGTGCCAATTGAACGGGTCACAGACGTTGACGGTGCACCAAATAATTTTCGTTTATATTCTGTGAATGCTAAATGAACTAACATTTTCAATATTCCAGTCGGGAGTTCACTCACCGAGTAAAATCAGTGTCCATGGCTAAATTCACTACCGAAGAAGTAAATTCTCTCCAGGCAGGGGGAAATGAGGTGAGCATATGCATACTGTCTGGACTCAGTAGTCTCTATTGTTCTGATACATTGTTAACCTGATGACTAAAATGTTCATTAACAGCGAGCAAGACAAGTATACTTCAAAGAATTTGATCCTCAGTACCATTCTTTTCCTGATGCCAGGTGACTAGGAAACTCTTTTATATTGATTTTAATATTCATATTGTTCAGTTCCTGTCTTCCTGAAAAATGGCGGAAATTCATAACAATGTTTTCTGATTCACAGTAATATAGGTAGACTCCGACATTTTATAAAACATGTATATGTTGATAGAAAATACACTGGCGAGAAGGGTGTTCAGAAGCTCCCAAAGCTGCGAGTGGTAAGCTTACAGTGCTAGCTCATTTTGATATATTTCTAATCCTATTGTATTATACTTCCTCCAGTTTAGATCTTGGCCATTCCTGATTTGCATGCATTTAGCAACACCAAGGACACACAGAAAATGGCTTTTTTGAGGATGAGAATTTCTATGGGTGCTTCAAGTTTACGATCCCTTCTTTTGGATTCTTGTTCATTTTACAGAGTGAGGTGCCTGATGAAAGGAGGAGGATTGGTGCATATCATGGTGGATACAGAAGCTTCCATGATGAGGAGAAGAAATATGGTGCAAATTTTGGTCGACCTAGGAGCTTCCATGATGAGGACGGGAAGGTTGCTGCCCCTTATGGTGGATCTAGAAGTATTCGTGACGAGGACTGGAAGATTGCTGGACCTTCTGGTGGATCTAGGAGTTTTCATGATCATGAGAAGAGGTTCGAGAGGTACTATAGTCAAGGATCTAGTCCTAGTGTTAGGGGAGCTGAACAAAATGTAGTAAAATATTACTGCGATGAAAGAAAAACAAGTCCACGATATACTGAAGAGAATACAAGAAATGGCGGTACTGGTTTCAGGAGAACTCCTGTTCGTTTTGAGATTGTTGATAACAGGATTCGGGATGATAGAAAAGCACGCACTGGGAAAACAACCCAAAACAGGTCACCTGAAAATAAGAACACATATAGCATCTCTTCCCCAGCTGTTCGCTCTGTTCAAGAAAAACAAGGGGAGAATATGCTTCCTCCACAGTTTGGTGAAAGTACTATAACAAATTATCAGAAACATGCTGATGGTTCTCCTCATAATCAGGTCAGTAGGTACTTCATTTGATGTGCTTGTAATGTACCTAATAGGTCAGTGCCTAGCTATGTTCCTTGTGTATGAACTTGGCAACAAAAATGTGGTGTTAATTTTTGTGCTTTCTCCTGCAGAAAAAGAAACCTACAAGTACCCTAGATGGGAATGCAGTGGAACATAAAAAGGGAAAATTGGCAACCTTAATTGATTTCAATACGGATCTTGAGCCCTCGGATGATGCAGTAAAATCACAACAACAGAAGACTCCTCCACTCGATACTGGCAACAACTGGGCCTCATTTGACACATCTACAATGGAGAAGGCACCTCCGGTCCCCAAGCAAGACACTTTGGAGGCTTTGCTACTTGAGTTAACTCCCACGTCTGTATCTGCAACTGCATCTGCAGCTCAAAGCAATGATGATTCTCCATCAACCATGTGTACAAACAACATGCCTGCATGTGGTGCTGCCCCTGATTCACCTGCAGAGCAGATGCTATCTTTATTTGATACCATTGGTGCTTGTACATCTTCATCAGCTAGTACCAGTGTTCCAGAACAGTCTTCTATTGTAGATTCTTTGCAAACTGTACCTACTAGTGGTGGGGACAACTCTGTAACAGTTACTGATGCACAGAAGTTACCAAGTGCGCAGCAAGATCAGTCATCTGTAAGCTTTGCTGCAGATAGCTACTCTCCTTCACAACTTACCATTACGCCAGTTGAAGCTTCAAATAATTTGGTGAGATAAATCTCTCAAATTTTATGATGAAACAAATAAATTTCTCTTTCTCCTTTCTAAATATTGAGTTTCTGTAATTACTTATCATCAATATTATGCTGCTTTCATGCATCAAAGCACTAGTTGCCTTTTCTTATCTGAATGCATATATGTTTTTTACCTATTGCTTCATGCACACATGCAGTCAAGGACATCATCATTGGCACCAAACACACAAGGATCTCTCAGTGTTTCTACAGAAGCATCATCTCAATCTGTGTTGCGAACTCATTCTCTTCCAGTGGAAACAAAATCTAGTAAAAGAGAAGCGCTTCCAGTGGTATGGAACTATCTTGTGCTCGTTTCACTATTTTTTCTTTCTTTCATAGAACTTAGTGATCTTCTGAAAGTAAAATCCGCTGCAGGACCTTTTTGCTGCACCTTATCCATCAATACCCTCACAAGCTTCAGGTTGGCCCCCTGGTCCACCTCATGGAATGGGATTCAACATGCAGTATTATTCTAACGTAGTGGTATGTGCATTAATCATAATCAATTTGGATACATTTGTGTGTTCAATATTGCTCGATATATGCAGCCTATTGATATACCGTTTTCTTTTACAGCCTTCTCCTGCATTTCCGGGCTCAACAAAACCGACAAACCCATTTGCTATCAATGATGACAAAACTTTAGGACATTCTACACATGTAAGCACAGCAGTTCAGACTGATTGTTTTTTATTCTGCTTTTACAATTTATGCATAGTCCCTGTTTGATTATACATATAATGCTTATCATTCACTGTCTTTCTTCCCTGAAATTGAATTTCCAGTCAAGCAACAGAACATTATTTTTAACTTCAAATCCTGTAATTTTTGTTGTAGTTTCCATCCATGTCATCATTAGAGGATGCTCTGCGTAATGTATCAATACCTCCAAGCTTGGTGCATACTTCCAGCCTTGGTTCTTTTCCTTCACACTTGAGGCGTCAATCTCCAAATCCTGAATCTGTGATGCCTTCACACTCACTGCCTTCCTATGCAGCTTTCTCTCCTAGTAAAGTTCATTTTGTTATCTTCATTTCTACTATTTTGCTCTTAGTTTTGTTCTTCTCTAACACAATCATATCAGGTCCATACATGGGGGAGCAATTACATAACAATGCGCAATTTTTAAGGTAACTAATTGTTCTTGTTAGAATAAAATTTGGTTTTTTCCAATTGCAATAAAGTAGGATGTGATCTTTTAAAGTTCTAATCTTTGAGTCTCTTAATGTGGAATCACTGGAATATGTTGATGTGCATGGTATGAGCCATAACAGCTGACAATTCACATCCTTTCTAAAGTTTTGGCCACGGCTTCCATTGCAGACCGCAAGGAATCGGTGGATTTAGCCTGGATGAAGCTGCTGCATTTGGGACCTTAAGCTCAAGTCAGCAACCATTTGAGCAACCAAGCATCACATACCCAGCACCCGGCAACTTGGATACTTCAAGGGGAGGTAACCCATTTGGATAGATGAATGATTATATATATTAGAATATAAAAGGCCAAGATCGTGTAATTAGTACCACGCATACCAGTTTGTATGACATTCTAGAGGTTCCAATGAGGACCAAAGCTGGTCTTTAAGCGATCAAGGTACTCTGATGGACACTGTAAATGATCACTAAACATTCACTATATTGTAATTAACCACTGTATGAGCAGCTGTATATATTTAAGCTAAAATTGTAGTGTTGTTGGTACTTTCAAGTTTCACAAATCTATATATATATATAAGAAACTTGGTAGCATTTCTTAATTTTATGATTTTTGTCATCAGTCTGACTAGAGCCCTTAAGCTCGATGAGGTTTAGTTAAATTAGGAGGTGGCGCCGTGGCCGTGGGAGGTAGCTAGGTCTTAAGCCACTGCATGTGCATGGTTGATGCCAGCATGCTCTAACTGTCACTCATAACAAGGTACTCACCAAGCCATAAATACTCAGATGGCTAGGAACGAGCCAGTGATAACATTTGATGCTAGATTGAATCAATGAATCCTACTTAAAAATCGAAGTACATATTAGACATGCAATCGAGAAAGAAAAGCATTTCCTTGGTATTGGCATGAAGTGGCCATTTGAGCTCTCAAAAGACAATCATACATTTCCTCTCTGGCTTGCAATAGTAGACATGGGGTTGTATAACTGACTTCTGGAATAACGAATGGCTATCACTACCGTTAAGAACGAGTCCCAGCATAGCCACAACCTGAGACTTCTCTATTCATCGAGCATGGAAAAGAATTCTGTTGCTAGTCTGGCTACATATGAATATATTGTATTGCGTATATATATATATATATATATATATATATATATACCCTAGAATCAGATTCTTGCTTGTAGGGCTCTCATTCCTCTCCTTTTGGGGTTGGAACCCTTAGCTAATTGCATGTTCAATATTCCAAGCTGGTCAAGATGTTCTTCTAATATCTTTATTTATGCTTTCTTGAAAAGTTTATTGATCAGCTATAAACGCTAGAACCCGCCAAGGGGGGAATAAGATCATATAGAATAGAGTATATAGAAGATTGAGGAATATGCTATGACGCCAACTATTTTCCATATATATTCATTGTGATCATCTTGCCTGCCTAATGCATCTTTTACAGAGAACGTCACTAAGGCGAATACACATATATTTAGATACATAGCAATGCAGGGCTCTTCTACACAAGCTCGATCCTCACTCAATTCAAAGCAATCCCAAATCTATTGCACCATACTAGCAAGCATTTTTTAAATACATCAAAGCTAGTCTAGCTACACGGATCGTGATCATAGTTTTCTACTAAGGTTGATCATGAATCACAGAACTAGGTTTGTCATTCCAGCCCAACTTTCTTAACCAAAGCAGCACATACGCAACCATCCCCACCACAAATCCTAGTGTTGCGCTCGAACCCACAAGTGAAACAGCAGTGCAAATAAGCATCACAAATGATTCTTCTTTAGTATTCATGTCCCTAGCACACATAGCCAGTTCAATCCCAGCAAACAAGAGCAACACTCCCAAAACCCCAACTGGGAATTGATTCAAAATCGTCACCAAAGAAGTCCCGAAAACCAAACCCAACACAAATTTTGCTGACCCTAGTAGTGCCACACATCCACCACTCCTCCCCCCAAACTTGTACTGACCGGCCAATCCGCCGGCGCCGTGACAACTAGGCATGGCTCCGAACCAACTACCTACCACATTCATCATCCCAACCGTGATCGAAATCGACGAGGGAGAGAAATCTTTCTCCGGGAAAAGATCAGATGACAATTTGCACACAGCAATCACCGAGTTCAATATTGACAGCGGCAGTTGTGGGATTGCTCCTTTGATGAACCCATCTTTCCATGCATGCCTACTCATCTTCACAACCTCAATAGGAGATGGTCCGAACTTAATCTCATGAACAATTTTTGGCTTTCTTATAAAAGCCAGAATCACACCCAACACAAAGATCATAAAAGCCGAAGGGAGTGAAGCCATGATTTTCCTCCATCTCTTTTTTCTGCTAGGTCTTTCTTCTTCATCATCCTCAACTTCACCTTCACTCACATCCACACCTGCACCATTAACAATGATAATGAAACAAAGACAAACAATAGCCAACACCAACCCATCCAAGCCTAGCCAGTTTCTCTCCCCCATGGCTTTGGATTTGGGCAAGTTTTGGACCTTGTTAATGTACTTGACTGCAGTCAACGCAAATGACATTCCCTGTGCGAGCTGAACTCCCCTGACGACAGACAAAGGGATGAGTTTATACACAAGTTGCATCAAACCGGTGACACCCAAAATGATCAAGGTACCACCGGTCAGGATTCCGGCAGCCATGATCTCGGGCACGCCAAAATCAGGATTCGCTAGGGCTGTGGCGGCAATTGCCTTCATGGGTTGGACAGGCATGGGGACGCCGTAGATGGCTCCGGTGATGATGTTGTAGACTCCGGTGAAGATCAATGTGGTGCCCAAGTTCAAGTCTCTTGCTAGGGTTAAGGCCACTACGATTGGGATGTAGGTGCCTAAGTCGCCTGTTGCACCGTTCAGCTCCGCCCATTTGGACCGGAAAATGAGATTTTGTTTCAGCTGGTGGGTGAGTTTGGCCGGAAAACTGGGTTGCGGTGATCGATCGGGAATGGGATGAGGAGGGTTTTGGGACTCCATGTGAGAGCTATAGCCTTATGGTAGTATAAAGCTGTGAAGGGCAGGATGACAATATATATATATTTAAATTATTTATAAAATTAGCTGAATTTTTGTAAATATAATTTATATATTTATATGTAGATTATAAATAATTTTAATAAAAATAATAATTAAAAAATAAGTAAAATTTAGAAAATTCACACCAAGGAAGACGTTAATAGCTCAGAAGAGCTAGATATAGTTCTTTTCAGATACGGAGTCCCTTGAAAAATGCGGACGACATACGTGTTGGGTGGAGAATTAATCTTCATTTCTCAGTGGGTCCTACCTAGGGATTCTCCTAGTATTATGTTCATGAAATCTCAGACGCAAGACGAAACAGAAACCCAGAAATCTGTTCTCCCAGTCGTGAATCAGTTAGACATGGCTTTACTGAGCAAACGAAAAATAGGATGAAGACACCCCAAGCTCAATCTCAGAGCCCGACGAGTCTAACCGGAGCCAAAGTCGTTGTTGTTGTGTGTGTTGGGTTAACGACGTCGCTGTCGCCGCGAGCGCGCCTATGGATTTCTTTCACTTGGGTAGCCTCTGATCATCGGGAAGCTTCTGATCAATCCGATTTAAAGCCCAGAAATGAAGAAAGAAAGAACATGACAACTTGGATTCATGAGTGACGTATCACGTATGATATATCATTCTCCATAGCTATACCTTTGACCAAGTCTAGAAGTATTACATGCTCATCTAAATCTAATCGGTGAGCTAATCTAATTGAAGATGAGTTTGTGACAGAGACAAGAACTAATTAGGAAGTGAAAGAAGAATTACATATGGGTTCTTCATTCTGGGTTCCAAGGCAGAAGAGTAGTGGTGGAGATGACAAGGGTGGGACCCATACAAAAATGTAGTAAATCGTTGGGCTGACACGTATCTCGTCCGTAGCATTGGAAAAATGCGGACGTCGGGCTCTGTAACGCGATCCTATTTTGATTTATTTATATGAATAAACATTTAACAAATTTTTCGATCACAAAATCAAATTTTCGTTGCTTTATTAAAAAATTTCATCGCCTTTAGTATTATCCAACAAAACTTTAACTGCTAAGAAATAGTCGGGAAAAAGCCGTTGGCAAAAACCTTAGCTGACGAAATTGTTGTTTATCGTCGGCTAAAGTCATTTATTTAGCCGACGAAAAAAATTTTCGTCGCTTAAAGTTTGGACTTTAGACAATGAATTTTTGGACCTTAGGTGATGAAATTTCGTCGGCTATAGTTGTTTATTTTATTTATTTAATTTTAACTGACGAAGAAAGAAAACTTGATCCTTCGCCTTCCACCTTACCGGAGACGTCGTTGGTCTAGAAAATCTGACATGTTCGGAGTGAAGCCAATGATTTCAGCAGATCCTATACTAAATGCGAGTGATTGCATTGTGGTCATTACATATGAAGATATTGTTGGTGCCGGTTTTTAGCACCAACGGGTCAACGGAAGTTTCGTTGACGTCCAACGTGTAAAGTGGTGGAGTTGTTCTCATGTAGTGGATTTATCTTCCGCTACAGTTGGTTTTGCCACAAGCATGGTCTTGGACATTCATCTTTAATCACTGGAGGTACTCCTCGACGGTCAAGGATAGTGTCTTGGTGATCTATCTCTGATCACTTGTGGCACTTCTTGATGGTCTTGGATCGGGTCTTGGTGGTCCATCACATGTGGCTAGAGGAATGACCTTGATGATCTTGTGCATCTGACTTCCTTCAATGAGATTGGACTCTTGATCATGGACATCAATTCTCTTGTTGAGCAGGGATGCTCGATCATGTGGCCTTCGACATCCTTTATTCGATGACGAGCTTTCTACACTCGATGGTGAGCTTCATGCACTTCTTTGGCTGACTGACTTTCCTCTTCATTGGGGGCTTCCTTCATTGGATGATGAGCCTTCACACTTTTTTGTTGGGTGTAACTAATATTCTCTTCTTGGACTTCGTCCACATGGTTTGGGCTCACTCCATTGGGTGATAGATTTCCTACACTTTAGAGTGGTGTCATTCCTCATTTGTTGGATGAAGCCCATGCTCTTCTCTTGAACTTCCTCCATTGAACTTTGAGCTTTCTCCACTTGATGATGAGCTTACACCATAATGATGATCGATCTGCAAAAGTGAGAGAAGAAAGGTCATCGGAGGACCAGCCTAAGGCAGGCCAAACACTCTTCGACGCCCAAATCAGTAGAGTGTTTGAGAAATGAATAAAGATATGAGAAGTGTATAATGCTTTGGCATTGTGTTAAAGTATCCTTGACATGACAAAGCAGAATAAGAAAGAGAGAGATTATGCACTTTTACATCATTTAGGGAGAGAAGAGAAGAAGTAGAAGTCGTTCTCCAGCCTTGGGATGACTTGATATTTATAGGAGATGAGTTTGGTAACGTGGAAAGTGAAGACATGGGTTCTTCACCAACTTACCCTGACACACTGAGGATCTGACAATAAATGAGTTTGATTGATCAAGTAGGTGGGATGATTGGGTCAGTTGGCCGACATGAGATTGGGCTGACAAGCATGTGCTTGTTTGAGTGGGTTGTTGACACCCTTATGTGGCTGATTGAGTGAGATACATATGCATGACATCACATTTTGGTCATGCACTTAGACTGTAGCCATCGTTAGTGAGCGAAACGTGTCTTAGTGGGTGAGAGTTAACCCTTGGACTATTGTTCACACATCAGAGGCCCATACTTGATGTTGGAGATTGACACGTGGAAGAGTTGATGAGAGTAGATCAGCTGATTATTACATTTCTACGTGTACCTTGAGGGTACAGGCCTTAGCCTTGGAGTTTGTAGCCATGACAACTGAGGGTCGAGGCTTGAAGCCTTGAAGGTTGAACTGTTAGTCTTGGAGGTAGAAGTATCGATCTTGTAGGTTGAGGCTCTAGACTTGTTTTAGACTATGCTTCTCTAATGTTGGATAGTCTTGACATGTTAGTGGTCAGTCTTAACATGTTAATGGTTATCACTTGGTGATTATCATGATAATCCAAGATTGAAGACTTGAAATGCTAAGTTAGGCACCTTAAAGGTTTAAATGCGTTGAAAGGTCAGAGTCTTACGTGACTCTTTGACATTTCAACGCGTCTTACGTGGAATGAGTTGAAAAGTCAAGATTCGTTGTCGAATCAAATTATGACATCAACAGATATTAAGGTTAAGTCAAGATACAACTTGGACTCATTTAGATCAAAGTACTGATGAAAGATGGCACTTAGTTGAAGAAGTGACCTACTTCCGAGATAGGTTTTATGTTGTGGATCGGTGGCGCAGACTTTTATCTTTTGATATTTCTGCCAAGCAGTGGCGGATTCATGATGGAAAAGTCACATGGGCTAATTGTAGCATAAGAAAAAAATTCAATGAAGCTTGATAATGCGAGAAATTTTATGAGGAATAAACATGGTGACCGTTGTAATTTAACATAATAAATAACAACAAATCCTCTAATATCCTATATCAAGGTAAGACAGCGCAAGCTCTGAGCAACACGGGCGACAGATGAATTGGGAATTGAGAGAAAATTGTGAATGTGAGATTGAGAGGAACTAACTACGGTAGAACAACGACTAAAATTGAATGTTTGAGGATACTTAATGTTCTAAAAGATAGATATTTTGAAGAAAATATGGTATATATATATATATATAAATATATATGGACAAAATTTGAAAGGAATGGCCAAACTAATGTGAGATAAATACCGTTTATATACCAAAATATACCATCTAATTCTTGACCATCAGAATATCAGGGTTGGTTAGGGAGCAGAGATGTAATTGTGACAACCTAAGTTCGAATCCCCTCAACTTCTCAAGTGGGGCCTCAAAATCCAGCCTGGGCTAGAGATCCGCCAGTGCTTCCAAGTCGAATTCAGACGTGAAGTTGGAAGTAGACACCATCCAAGGAAAGATGTTTGACAAGAAGTATATTGTGAATTCAAACGAGAAAGAATTATTGATGGTTCAAAGGTATTACAATAGATGTGCATGATGAGCCAAGTATGACAGTGGGCTTCAAAGTTTTGGAGTTTGAGTTTGAAGAGTGAGTGGGTGGAGAAAAATGGCTTGGGTGATGTTGCTCTTTCTCGGTGAGAATAGTTCAATATCTGTTGCTGCTTCAAGCTTGTCGGGATGTCAATCGAATAGTATATACGTCTGCCGGGATCTCAATATGGATGATTATTCACGTCATTATCGTGAATGCGGTGTTTATGATCTCAACACTCAAGCAATCACATATTTGGATTTCTGAAGATGACTAATCTACCAGCCATATGGGTTGTGCCAACTTTTCAATTGTAATGGACTGATTTCTCCTAGCCTTCTCTTGTTGTACATTATGTATCTTTGCCTTCAATTGTAATGGGTTTCTAAGCCCAAGGTATTGCATGGTGCAACATTTTTAAGAATGTGAAAGCCTAGGCAACAAAGGAATGCATTCGTGTGTATATAAGTTGATTATTCCTTCAAAAAGAAAAGTCACAATGCATGTGTCCCTCTGGTTATCAGAGTTCTCTACCTGTACTATTGTGGATTTTGTCATGACCTTATTACTTGGAGTGAGGATTTCTTTCTACCCGAGTGAGACATGATTTTGGCAGTTGCCCCAAGCTTGAGCAGATGAAAGGAAAAAAATACTGCAATTTTCACATATAAAACTTGTGGTGTGGAATCATAATACTGTAGACTGGAATAAGCTAAAATATCAGATCCATACATGGATTAACAAAGACATGTTGGCAGAGGCTGATCTATGTAGTGGGCTGTCTAGGCTCAAGCCCAGACAAAAATTCAATACATATATCATACTAACACCCTTAAGTGCATAATGAATGTTTGGTTCAGTTGGCAATATGTGTGGCTAATTGGTTATCTTCTTTGTCAGCAGTTTAACTGCTCTCAAAAGCCTTTTTCGGTCTTTTTTTCTTCCTTTATCTCTTCTTCTGATACTCACCCTTCATGTCTCTGTGTTCATTCCCATTTTTCTATTCTTCCCATGTTTTCTTCTTCCCTTATGTTTTCTTTAGACACTCACCCTTTATGTCTTTGGTGTTCGTCGACCTCATTTTTTCACCATTCTTGTTCTACAAGTGACCCATTCTGGTTTTTTTTCACCCATCTAATTAGCCTAGACAGGTTTCGGATCCTAGATCCGCCACTGCATGTTGGACGTGAAAACTGAGAAGACAGTAGCATGGGTTGATATTGATATTCATATTGATCCTTTTTCATCTATGTCAATGGTGGACGTTATCCCTACATCTTCAGTAGCCAAGAAGCATGTCAAGTCCAAATTTTCGGAGTACACCTACAATGCCAAATTGGCACATGCTATCATGTATACCTTGATAGAGAATGGTGTTATAGACATCCCCATGGGGATCAGTACCCCCAAAAGCTAACATTGCAGGCAAACTTTATTATAAGTTATATAATGTGTGGACACACTATACGACTACTTATGTATAACTCAAAGATCAGATTCAACAATGAATCAATGAGAGAAAAAATGTTTTCGAAGATCAACCAATGCTAAAGATCACAACAATAAGTGTTGCGTTTCAATAATAGTTATGGAGAGAAGCTGACGTTGGATTTGTCAAAACGAGAGGTTGGCGAACCTCAAGTTGTTGTGAAAAACATGGAGCCTCCACCAGAAGCTTCTATAGTAGTGTTGTGTTCAGGTGCAAGATTGAATGTGGGATAGTTATGTCATACGAAGAGTTTAAGAATACAATGAAGACAACAGTGGCTAAAAATGTACATTTGCCACTGGTGAAATACCAGCCCATGAGCCCCATGGAGGTAAGAACTCGGAAGGAAGTCGTTGAAAAACTCTGACGTTCTGACTTGGTTAGTAAAACAGGAGTTAGCAAGACCTAAGGAGCTGAAAGTAAGGGCGAAGCTCAGAAAAACATTTTGACTAAACCTTACATACCACAAGCCTTGAGTCTTTTATCAAATAAGATAAAAGGTATGTTCGCGAAAGGGGAAGGGTCGTTAAAGCTACCCCGACACAGTCAAGGGATATTGCACATAAAAGATATGATAGAACAAAGCGAACCTTGGAAGCACTTGAAAGAGGAGACATAGCTCCCGAGCAGATTCGACGAACGTCGGAACAGCTATAAAAGACCTTGGAAAGACTTAAGGCCAGACCCTATGTGTACGTTCTCCGTGACTATGAGCAACATGATCCAGACCCTCGTAGGCCAAGTGTTTTCAGTAGGGTTTCTGAAAAGAATAGTGGGTTTGACCACGAGGCTAGAAAGTCAGTGTTCAGCAGAATGAGAGTTGAACAAAAAGAGACTGCATCTGACAGAGAGGTGTGAAAACAAAAGTTTGAATAGAGAACAAAGGTTGTTTCTTAAGAGTTACAGAAGAAGAATGTAACCAATGAAAGAATTACCTATGAGCATATACCTGAGGCTACAAAAGAGGTTCCTTTGGTTAAAGATATGGCAACAAAGTTTGCAATTGACATGTCAGGTTCTGAGGAGCTTAAAAAGACTAGATTAGATCTGGATTTGACACTCAGTGATCATGAGGAGATGGATAAGTTAGCTGCGGATGAAGAAGAGGAAGAACGTGGTAACATGACTTATACTTTGTCTTCCAAGTATGCACTGTGAAGACCCATGTCATCTCATATATTTCTAAATACATACGGTAAGAATGAAGATATATATAGTCCCAACTACATAGTTAACACTACATAGCTAGAGGGACTTCAACTTACTGCATCAAAGAGGACAAAAGAAGAGTATGATCTCAAGAGGCTATTCATGATGTTCAGTAAACCTTCCATATCTATGTCCCATCACCTCAAGCCATTGTATATGACTGCAGAAATGGAGGGCATGAGTGAACAAGATCTTAGTTGACAATGGTGCAGTTGTTAGCATCATCATAATACAGACAATGGAAGCTCTCAAGATTCTAAAAGAGAAGATAATCAACAATAACTTAAAAGTAAAGAGTGTTGGGATAGCCACTAATGTGCTTACACATCCAAGTATAAATAACGCATTTCATGTGGTCCCGCAAGCTATCCATGACATATATCACTAAGCCTGTCATACAAGCTACGCAGCGACACTCGGAAGTCACAGATCCGACATCGGAAAGTCATATTGCCGGTCTCACCAACATTTTCTCACATAATACACTCTGACATCCTGTCCCACATCAAAAATGTATAAAAGGATGAAGTCTTATCTTCATATAAATAGGAGACTCCCTCCTCCTTATTAACAATGTTGATCATATACCTACAGGCTAGATAGCGACTTGTAACATCTTGGGAAAGCACTTCGCCACCCAATTCTAGTACACGTTAAGTGGACGTAGCCTTGTCCACCGAAGGTAAAATGAACTACTATAAACCTGGTGTCCCTTGTCCCTAATTCACCATTAAACACATATCACATATCGTCATCACATACACACACTTACACATCGTTATAACAAACTAGTTACAACAAAGAGCTTCGCCTGTAGTGTAACCAAAATTTATGGAGTTTTGATTATCAAGATGAGGTTAGGACCATCAGAGTTGTTTCAATCCCTTCTTTGTCACTGTATGCACAGCTCCATATAACATCATATTGTGGAGGGATTGTGGAAAAGATCTTGTACGTGGAAAAGTTCAACCTGAGGACCCAAGAGGAACTAATGGAAGTTGGAATAAGTTCTTAGAGTCTGAGCAAAGACAACAACTGATTGAGTTATTATAGGAGTTTAGAGACTGTTTTGCTGAGAAGTATGAAGATATGTCAAGCTTAGCTCCCGAACTGGGTTCATAAGTTACCTACCATAGATGGATATAGACCAGTTCAACAAGAACAACGACGAATGAATGCTGAGACTACAGAGGCTGTCAAGAAGTGCAAAACATGTTAAGTGCATGTATTGTTAGGCCTGCCAAGTATACATAATGGTTCTCCAATGTTGTTCCAGTCAGGAAGAATGGAAAAAATCGTGTTTGCGTTGGTTATCGGAACCTTAATACAACAACTCCAAAAAATGCATATTCAATGTCAATGACGGACCTGTTAGTCGATGTTGTGGCAGAGCACAAGATGCTATCCTTCATGCGTGGATGACATAACCGGTTATCATCAGATACATGCATATTCCGCTGTCCAAGTTTCACAAGAGACTTTGAATATATTAGCATTCCTTTTGAACTCAAAAATGTATCAATCACTTACCAACGAGCAATAATTCACCCCATCGCGTCCATAACAGGAAATTTTAATCCCATCCCGTGTTCCAAATAAAAAAATCCTCGCGGGGTCTCCAACACTGTCCCCAGATGCCAATTCTTAATTGCTAGCGATCAAAGGTTTAGATGGCACCACAAGTTTAGATGGCACCCCTCCAGACTTCATATTAGACCTCAATACCATATCAGTGAAAGCTTCACAAGTCCACCACAAAATCGCATCACATCATCAACAATTGAAAAACTTTTGTTAGCATGTACGTTTTGACACCCACAAGCCTTTTTAGATGACCCACTCTCTTCGGTTGTATCAACCAAGTCTGATTTTGAAATTCTCTTGATGAGAATAAACAAGTTTGGTGTATTCAATTGTTTCTGAACTTCATCAAATACAACCAAGACTTCTCCTTTTCGACCATGATCTGTTTCCTACAGGTGTCATGCTCTCTTTATGATCATGAATGATATGTGAAGTTGGAACCCGACCCGAATAAAAAGGTTAAGAGAAACGAACGCTGATCATTGAATGCTGGAAGACCTCGCGCATCAGTCTCCCATCTTTCCTTGTTGAAATTTACCTCAAGCTCTACTCACCTTCTTAACCTTTCTTCTCCCAGCTCCTCCTTCTTTTGGGTCTTCCTGTTTCTAGGAAATAGCCTCAGTAATTTCACTTGCAGACTTGGAGAATCATGAAGGGCCATGATCACAGGGTAATTCAATTCATTTCTCTTCAACTTCTCACTGTGCTTGCTGTTCAACTGTTTTAGTTACTGATCCTACTATGCTCTAAATCTTCATAGCTCATCTAGTCACATAATTTTGATTCCGTTACTTTTCATTTGAATTGTGAATTGATTTTCGTTATGTTATGCAGATGCCAAGAATGGAGGACATTCTTAATCTTCCGGTGCAGGATCCTCCGTGTGCCGAGTTCTCTGCCGCTCATATCGAATGGGTGAAAGTAGACGGAGGTCGCCACGGTGGTGATGACATTGCTCTGATTCCATATGCTCGGGTGGATGATTTTGTGAAGGGAGAATCTTCGAATGCCGATTGCCCTGCTAGCTTTCGCATCGAGTCGAAAAGGAAGAGAGCTCAAGGGAGCCTAAGCAAGCCAAGGGTCGATGGCTATCTTGAGTATACACTGTATGTTGTCTCTAGACTCCTATTCATTTAGGTTTGTCATTTTTGTTTATAGTAGAAATGTTGTTATGATATGAATAAATGTAGTGTCAGAGAATATTAGATTTTGATTTGGACTACATAGATGAAATTGAATGCAATGGAATGATGTTTGATATGAATCTGAATCAAGATTTGTATGTGCGGTGGTTCATCAGATACTGGTGTTCTTATGGCCCCGAAGACTATAGAGAAAGTGAGTCAGGCGTGGTGGATGGTTCTAGTATGACGAAGCCTGCAGCTGGAAAGGGGAGCAGGCCGGGGCGGCGTCACATGATGAGAGGCTGCCTCTGCCATTTTACTGTGAAACGGTTATATACACGGCCACTCATTGCTCTTATTATCTATAACCAGAGGACGCATGTAGATAAATCAGGATCCCCTTGTCATGGTATATTGGATCAGGATTCTATGGGAACAAGAGCTATGTATGCTCCACGAATTTCGGAAGAGCAACGCCAAAAAGTGATGTCTATGCTTTATGTTGGAATACCTTTGGACAGTATAATTCAGCATCACATGGAGGTAGTCCAGGAGCATGGAGGACCCCTTAACCGTGATGATTTTCTCAGTCGTAGTGATGTTCGTAACATGGAAAGGTTGGTTCGTAATTCCACTCATGAGCTACATGCAGATGATGGATGCAGTGCAAGGATGTGGGTTCAACGGCATCGTAAGCATGTTTTCTACTTTGAAGAAAGCTCTAGTTCAGAACCGTTTGTCTTAGGGATACAGACAGATTGGCAGCTGCAGCAGATGCTCCAATATGGACATAGTAGTTATGTAGCTTTCCATTCAAGATTTGGCTTAAAGAAGTTTAAGGTATATTGATTGCTTTTTCTAGTTACTGGCATGTGAGATTTACATGTTGTTTGATGTCCATGTTGAAAACATTCCCAGAAGTCAAGACCATGGTTTTAGAATATTTGCTTGCAGACACAATCATCTAATATGTTGAAATGGTATGATATTTAAATTGAATAATATAATATGGGATTATGTGAGGTTGGGAACCCAAATGATAAAAAGAAAATAAAATGATTTTAGAATAATTTTGAAGGTATTTAGGATGAGGAGGCATCTAAGTAAGAAATTATGTAGTATTATGTTACCAGAAAATGGTTTAATATAACCCGACTAAGATGGATTGATTATTCATAAAAAAAGGTTATTTGTTTTATCAAATTTTTGTCTGTTGTTTACAACTTTACAAAGAAAAAGTGTGCTGTTTTGATGAATACCCAGCAGCCTCCTTTCCATGTTTTTTTAAACAACATTTTACCAGATTTCTTAGCTGTACTATCAGATGTTGTAATGTCTGGTCTTTCTTAACAGTATCCCTTGTCTACATTACTTGTTTTTGACCCATCCCGGAAAGCAATTCCAGTTGCTTGGATCATTGCATCTTCATTCGGCAGTCAAGATATCCGTAAGTGGATTGGATTACTGGCTGATAGAATTCGAAGCAAGGATCCTAGATGGAGACTTGATGCCTTTTTTGTAGATGATCCTTCCTTTGAGATTTCGATAATAAGGTAATATTAATAGACTTACCTATGCAGTTGTGTCATCAAATATTGGTTTGAAATTGAAAGTGCAATGTGCTTCTGTCTCTACTGGCAGAGAGGCTTTCCAATGCCGCGTTTTATTATGCATCTGGCATGTTCGTCGTTCTTGGATAAGAAGTATTTTAAAGACATGCAGAAACTTTGATGTGCAGCGAGAGATGTTTAAGCACCTAGGTTGGCTGTTGTATTCCACAAGAAGTGGGTCAAATTCTATGGATGCAGTTGAAGAGTTTCTGCAAGTATTTGTTGATCAGTGTGCTTTTATGGATTACTTTAAGAGGCGATGGTTACCAAATTTAGGTATTTTCTCTTTTATGCTTGACCTTTTAACAGGCTAGCATACCTGAATTCTATCAAATGACAAATGCCTTAACTTCATGAGACTATACTTTTGTCATTCAATTTTTTTTGGGGTGCCTTTAAAATTTACATCACCTGTCCCATGATGGGCAAACGGGGAATTTTCCCCACCCCCGACCCCGCGCCCCCGTGCCCCATACGGGGATATTCCCAAACGGGAATCCCCGCCCGTCCCGGGGATTGGGTTCCCCACCCCGCCCCCATCCCCCGTATTGATATTAACTTTCCTTAAATTTGTTTGAGTGTTTGATTTTTTTTTTCTACGTTTTTTTGCCCTTTTACTGATTTTCAGCTAAATGGGACCCCGTCTAGGGAATGGGGAAACCTCGCTCCCGCCCCCGCGTCCTTAACGGGGAATTTCAACCCCACCCCCCATGTTCCAAATGGGGAAATCCCCACGGGTCCCCACCCTCGTCCCCAGATGCCCATTGCCCACTGGAAGGAGGGTTATGGTTGTTGACAAGTGAACTAGGTGCAATCATGATTTCCAGACTGATATTTAAAAAAAAATTCGGGAAACATTAATGGTTAGTACAGTCATTGCTGTGAATGTTATGACTTCTGCTGTCATTTAAATGGAGTCTTGAAACACTATGAGCTATTACATTGTCATTGTTAGAATCTGAGTTGCTGGTCAAACCTAGAACCTTCATGGATTTAGGAAGCCAACAAGCCACATAGGAACCAGCATTGTATTGTTGTTTGAAACATTGTTGTTGGAATTCTGATATAATTTGTGCTGTTGTGCAGAGTTGTGGGTCAATGGTATAAGGTCTCTTCCTGTGGCCAGTCCAGAGCTGAATGCTGCAGTTGAATCCTATCATTTAAGGTTGAAATCCAAGCTTTTCAATGAGCAATATGCTAGCTCCGGGTCAAGAGTTGACTGGTTAATCCACATGCTTACAACTGAATTCCAGTCATCCTATTGGTTGGACCAATATAGCGTAGATACTGGGTATTTTGAAAATCTGAGGGACAGGTCTTTCTTAACCAATTGTTGGTATCAGGCTTTGCAGATCCTAGATGTGGATGTCATAATTGATGAGCAAAATCTACAGTATGCAAAAGTCATCTCACAATCAGACAGAAGGGTGGTGTACACGATCTGGAACCCTGGTTCAGAATTCTCTTTGTGTGATTGCCCCTGGTCAATGCTGGGAAATTTCTGTAAGCATATCATCAAGGTTGCAATCTTGTGTAAAAGTCGGCAGGTTGCGAGACCTTTATTGGCTGCCCAAGTCTATAGGCAGACATTGCTTACCCTTCTTCAAAATCCTCCAGATGATCCTGTAGTACTTGATCATGCTATTTTACATGCAACCCGCTTGCAACAGGACATCAAAGGCTTGGAAGATTTATCCAATAGTGGGTTGCTCCAGTCTTTACATTCAGATGTTAACTCTCATGGAGCAGACAGTATACATTTTCCTCCTCTCCCTTGATTAGGCCATCCAAAGGAGATTTTTATATGCCCAGACTTTCACCGAGGATGTGAAGACAATGTGCATTAAAACTTGTAAAGTCAGACTTTGCTTGGCGAATTTTTGAATGCTTTTGTCATTCTGGTCTTTTTCCTCTGTCTATCTCAGCTGTGACACTGCAGAGGTATGTTTTTATTGCTTTCACACTTCTGATAATCTTGGAAGTTTTGATAACTGTCATTTACTTTTTTTTAGAACAAGGACATTGAAAAGAACTTAAGTCAAACTGTCTGGTTAATACTTAGAAGGTGTTTCCTTAGTGGTTTCTTTAAGGATGAGATTTAGAATTTTTGTTTCTCCTAAATACCGAATATATGGTTGGTTGAAAGCAACACATAAATTTCTTTTGCTCTTGTATTTATTTGAATCACTAAATGCATTTGTACCCATTAGATTCTTTGTGCTCATGGCCGTTTGACCACTTGATGGCTCTTACCTACAGAGGTTTCGTGCTTTACTTGGTGCCCTGTTGACAAACCTTTCATTGAAAGAAAGAAAAATGTTTTAGTACTCACCCCTCTATGGGGTTTCGGTATGTTTTAGCCCCTGGGATTTAAGGCTCACCACCATTCCTCTGAACATTGTTTTCTTTCCTGTTCTTTTTCAAAGTTGACATTGTATTCAGTTTAGTGCTTTAATAACTCTTATGCATCAATTACCATTCAGGGTTACCCGTTTAAGTATCAAATAGTTGCCTAAAAAGGACAACAGAAAGCTCACAACATAACCAAAAGAAATTTTGAAGTTAGAAGTCGCATTGAGTTTAGATTATAAGATTGTAGAACAAAGGGTTAACTACTTAGAATCTTCCTATAACAGAAAATATGAGAATTATAAATTAATACATGCTGAGCTCCTATTACTCTATCTTCCAAACATGTTATCTACTAAAAAGCATAGATGTTGCAAAAAATGAAAAAGATAAAAAGAAAACCTTTTTCTGTCCGCCGTGTTCTCATTCCCCTTCTGTTCATCTTATCCTTGTGACGAAATTGATGATCCCGTTTATTCCTGTGTCTTTGTTTGCAGTTGTAGGGATGAAAAATTCATGGCAATTTACACCAGGTAGAGATGCTCCAGGTTATGGAAAATTGGAATGTATCCATGCTCTTACAGGTCATGGACTCACTAATCTGTATCCATGTCTAAGTTGTCTATGTGGAGAAAAATTGAAGGATTCACTAGTAAAATGGTGGAGGTGGTGGAGTATGACACCAATAATTGGTGACAACAGGCAATCTCATGCCGGAGTAGGTGGTGGAGATGGAGGTGGAGGTGGTTCTTTACTAGGAGGCAAAGGGGGTGGTGGAGAATAAATTGGTGGTGGAGGTGGGGATGGATGCGATGGTGGTGAGGGAGAATTTGGTGATGGGGCGGGAGGGTGTGGCGGAGATGGGGGTGGAGGAGAATTTGGTGGAGATGATGGCGTATGACACCAATAATGTATCCAGGTTATGGAAAATTGGAATGTATCCATGCTCTTCCAGGTCATGGACTCACTAATCTGTATCCATGTCTAAGTTGTCTATGTGGAGAAAAATTGAAGGATTCACTAGTAAAATGGTGGGGGTGGTGGAGTATGACACCAATAATTGGTGACAACAGGCAATCTCATGCCGGAGTAGGTGGTGGAGATGGAGGTGGAGGTTGTTCTTTACTAGGAGGCAAAGGGGGTGGTGGAGAATAAATTGGTGGTGGAGGTGGGGATGGATGCGATGGTGGTGAGGGAGAATTTGGTGATGGGGCGGGAGGGTGTGGCGGAGATGGGGGTGGAGGAGAATTTGGTGGAGATGATGGCGGGGGTGGTGGTGAATTGTAGTGTGGACTTGGTGGAGGGCGAACTTGGTGGGGGTGGAGGTGGAGCAGAAATACAGTGTACTGGAGGCGACGGAGAAAGTTGTGGTGGACGAGAATGCTGCAGTGGTGGAGAAGGTGGAGGAAGAGGAGATGGTGGTGGTGGAGAAGAATGTTGCGGTGATGGTGGTGGCAGTGATGGTTGGCATTCTAAAGAACTACAGTTGACACTCATGGACAAAAACAATTTACATTGCAACATGGATCTCTGGTTTGGCCTACGCCGCAAACAATTCATGCTATCATTAAACTGCTCCAAATCTAAACACTGGTGGCTCACCTGTGAAAAAGTTGTTCTGAAAGCTAAATTTTTTCAGATTCGGAAGCCCGCAAATGCTCCCTGGTATAGTCCCTATAAGTTTGTTATGAGCCACATTCAGTTCCTCCAAGCTCAACATTTCACCTAACGCTTGTGGCAACTCCCCAATAAGATCGTTATGACTCACATCGAGCACAGTAAGATTCTTGAGCATTCCTATTTCATCTGGCAAACAGGAGTATAACCCATTTCTAGTGAGTATCAGCTCGTTTAAGTTGGACATGTTACCAATGCTGGCCGGTAAACATCCGTGGAACTTATTGTTTGCAATAACAATAACTGAGACTGGCGAGTTTCCTAAATTATGGGGTAGTTCATAAGCGAATCTGTTGTCATTGAAGAAGATGGCATCAAGATGCTTATCAAACAGTTAGGAATTTTACCTTCAAATTCATTGAACCGGATGTCATGGTATTTAAGTGCTGGCAGTTGAAGAACTACAAGAGGGAATTTCCCAGCAAAACGGTTGTTACTTAGATCAAGCTCATCAAGAAGCTTTAACTTGCTGAAACTCTTTGGGACAGTGCCACAGAAACAATTGGAGTTGACATGAAACAATGCAATGTCCGAAAGATGGCCAAGCTCTTCTGGGAGGTACCCTGCAATGTCAGCATGGTTTAGATCGATGCCAGCAACTGTTTCTATTGTTGAGTTGTTGAGAGCTTGAGCACAGAAGACTCCAGTGTAGTTACAGACATTGGATCCAACCCACTTGGCCGTGTATCCCAGAGGGTCTGAGAGCATGGCTATTTGCTTCCATGCTTGGAGGGCAATGTAGGCACTCTTGATTCTTGAGTTGGGGAAAACAAGTGATGGTGGCACCGTGACAGTCTCACCTCTGGAACAATTATTGTCTTTGTAATGAAGGAGTTGCCTTTGCTTGATGGGCAAGTTTATTAAGCCTGCATCGTGAGAAATATGGTGTTCTTGGGCAGTAGTAGCACTGCTGATGCAAAAGAAGAGTATGAGAACAATGTGAGTGTGATCAATCTTTCTCTTCATCATATACAAGTGAACATCTATAGGGTTCCGCTGTTTATTCCTTTTTCTTAATATGAAGCAGGGTGGACTGTGGAGTTGGATAAAAAAAACAAGGCACTGCTGGCTGCTCAGTGCAATGGTTTTAAGTAGGCTCACTTCTTTAGTGCGGGGAAAGTTTGTGAAACGATAACTTTGTTGCAGCTGAGATTGCTGGAACGGAAGCACAGTTTTCTGGGGCAGTTCACCCCTTTCTCATCAAACGGACCTGACCAACTCTGACAGATTGTGATTTTGGTCATCCTAAACCTTATTGTAGTTTGTTAATTTTGTGATATTGTTATTAGAACGTGTACTGGTGACCCATTTTTATGTGGTGAGATGGTCATGGAACAAGAAATTCTATCCGAAAGCTGAGAGTTTTAAGAAATATAAGTTAGACCAAATATACTGCAGTGGATGGAAGAGGGAGTCTTACTGGTATTTTCACTCGCAAAAGTCATTCAGTTAGACTAGACTCAGTAGTGTATGAAGGGCAGTCATACACTCTTGATTGGGCGTTTTACTTTTACCATCCTTAGATCACCATTTACCAACGGTCATTTCCTAACCCTTGAGTTTAAGTAGGACTTTCGGTCGGGTCAGGCTTCAAGTAATTATGATTCTCAGCCTCAGAGGTTTATAGGTTTAGATTCATTAATTTTTGCCACCAACATTGTCCAATACAATCTTCTTAAGTGTAATTATGATACTCCTCAATTTTTGTGTATGCACGTAACGTGTGGTTAGATATAGCTGCTAATGTTTCAAAATGAAACCGTCGTATATCATGCAACAATACGTTAAGAACACCAATAAATTTTAACTATAAATTCGGATGGGATAGCGGATTAATTGGACAGCAAAAGCAAAAAAAAATATCAATCATATCCCACAAAACCTCCGATTAATCAAACCCACGTACCACGCGTCGTCGTTTTACCACAACGCGATCACATCTCCAGCTCAGTGATGACGTGTCACCCATTACGTCTAACAGACTGTTTCGAAGGGCGCGTTTTCTTAATACTCCAGCACACGGTATCCTCCCTCGTGTTCCTCCCAAAACCGTCCGATTAAATCAAAACGCATCGAAACCGTCCAATCTACGCTACCGGTGGACGCTTCCGCTGGAGATTCAAAACCCCCCGGGAGATATTTACCGGCAATGTAGTTTAGCAGCAGTCACATCTCGACGATCACAACATTAGCATTGTGAATATAAATTCGGCTCCAATTCGAATTCTCACACTCTCTCTCATATCCTCACATCGTTTTCTTTCATTTCTCTTTATCTTTGAGCTCCGGATTTGTATATAGAAAATCCGATCGGCGATTCGAGCGACTGTGTTAAGTCTCGAAATTCGGATCGGCGACTACTGCGTCCGATTGAAAGTTCGTTGTTCTTTTAATTCGTCATTTGATATTACTGCATTTAGCTTCGTTTTCTGGTTTGATTATGTGAGTAGTAGGTTGTGATGATTTTTATGTGCGTCTGATTTTGAATTGTGTGTTGATTTGATTGAGCTTCTTGTTTGCTTGCTTTGATTTTTTATTTGGATGAAAATTGTGATTTGATTTTGTTGATGATGTTTTTGTGATTTGGTTTGTTTGTGTATTTTCTGAAAGAATTGGCTTGGTTAGTTGTTATAGGTAGAAGATCGTGTCTGTATTAATGAACAACTGCTTAATTTAGCTACTAAGATGATTTGCTAGTTTAGCTACTGAGATGATTTACTAGTGTAGCTTCCTTGAATCACGCTGCACGCGAGTGCTGGTGATTTGTTATGGTTATCAGTCAATTTATTAATACAGTGAGCTCCAGGTGTGTGCAAATATGGATGGGCCAGCCTTTCTGTACGGCAGTAATCTGCAGGATGATCCTAGCTGTACTGCGAGTCAAATTGCAATAGAGGTGTTATCATGGTTCTGATGATTGAAGATGTTAGAAGTAAAAAGAAAAATGAGAAAAAAATATATATCTCATTTTCATGTTGCCACCATGTCTCCCAAAAACCTCACTGCGAGCTTACCATAGCTGAGATCTTGTTGGTGAAACAGTATTGATTGGATTGTCTTATCTGCACCCTCATGAAATATTGATAGCTAGGACCCATCTTCATATGTTTCCTTGTCTTTTGAAGTCCCAGAGAATGAATGGTTATAAGGTTTCATAGGTTTCCTCTTGGGTTTCTGAGTTCGCATGCTCATACATGGAATAAACTCTCTGATCCTTATTTAATTTCATCCACCAAGTTGTTTCTACAAGCCATCAAATTGCAACCAATATAAGTTCTGGAAACCCATCAAGTTTTAGTGGTCTAATAGGCATTCAGTGGTTCTTGAGGGGGTCATCTACTATCATGGAATTTAGCTGTTTTAGGTCTTTTGCCTATTGGGTGAGTTCAGTATTCAGTGGTGACGAGATGCAGAATTTTCAACTGAGGTAGGGCTGTCCTGCCTATTAAATCCAACACATTCTCCAACTCTCGCACTCTTTTCCCTTTTCTTCCAACTATTTAGAACAGATTTGATCGTGTGATATATTTCTTTTACGATAGGTTGGGGCTTCAGTTCGGTGTTCCCAGTATTAGTTGGATTTGGTTCCAGGAGTTATTCGAGAAATCAAGTGATGCGATGGTTATTTCTTACTTTAAACAGATGGAAGCCCTGGAGATCCTGAATGCTGCATTGTAGTTATTGTTTGGGTTCTTATAGAACTACTTGTTTTGATGAATCCTTCTCTTGGAGTATTGCTGATTGGAGCTGTTCAACCTTGGTTGGATTTTGTGTTGCTGATTGCAATTGACTTCAGCAGTATAGAAGCAAGCAGTGTCATGGGGTGTTTGCTGAGTGGCAACTATCCCTGAGGTGTTTAACACGTGTTCCCAAATGTGTTTACACATGCAGGTGCTTTAGCCTTTTTCCAGCTTATAAACACTGTCATACATTTCTAGAAGGCAAACATATTATGACCACAGAGATAGTGATGGAGAATTTCCACTTTCATCCGTCAGACGGGAAGTGCATGGTCACAATAGAGGCAAAGGATTATGAAAAGTTCGAGTTTCTAGACAGAGGACTCGGAGAGTTTGGGTAATTTTATTTTTTTATTTCTTTTGTACATCATCTTCTCTGATCCCTGTCAGAAGAGATAATTTTATAACCTTACTATTGCAGATGTTCACATTATAGGCGACGGTGCCGCATTAGGGCTCCTTGTTGCAATGAAATTGTTGATTGTCGCCATTGCCATAATGAAGCAAAGGCAAGTATTTAAATTATTCAGCTTGTGTTTTAAGCATATAAATATTAATGATCTGTATCTGTGATTATTTTTCTGATGATACTTTAGAATCAGCGTTCATTTAATTTTGTATTGGTGTGCAGAATCATATTAATGTTGATCCAAAGCTTAGACATGACATACCGCGTCATCAAGTCGAACATGTAAGTCCTTTCATGATTATGTCTGATCACTATTCCGCGGTTTGCTCTGTTCCCAAGCGATACTTATCCTTCATAGCTGACTAGGTGTGTGTTTATTGTTTTAGGTGATATGTTCCCTTTGCGGCACTGAGCAAGAGGTGAGTTTGGTTATTGGCATAATCAAGCGATCATATTGCGTAGATTGTGTTCAATGGTGGAATGCAAGTAAATAACTAGTTTGGTTGGGTTGCTGTTAACTTCTTTTACTGTGTATTTCTTGAGTTCTTTGCTTGTTTTTGTACGGCATGTATTTTCCTGAACTTGTGTTGGTTGGTGCTGCTACCAGGTTCAACAAGTCTGTGTCAACTGTGGTGTATGTATGAGCAAATATTTCTGTGAGACATGCAAGCTATTTGATGACGATGTAAGTTCCCAACTTCGGGTGATTAGAAAATGGAACAGGGTTTTGTATTGGCCTTCCATATATGGTTTACTGTTTAGCGTTTCATGGGAAGATACCTTAACGTTACTTGTTTGTGAGACTGAACATTGTTTCTGCTTTCTTAATTTGCAGATATCCAAGAGACAGTACCATTGCCATGGATGTGGGATTTGCAGGTAGAGTTACTTTCCTTCATCGCTGCCTTGTCCTCTTTATTAGTTGATTCTCTCTGGTGGATGTTGACCCAATGTTATTTTTCTTTTCCACAGAATTGGGGGAGCTGATAATTTCTTTCACTGCAATAAATGTGGTAAGAGCAATTTGTGTCCTTGTTTGTTAAATAAACAGAAATTGGACGCATTCCTTGTATAGTGGTAAGACTGACCTATTCTTCATTTTTTAGGCTGCTGTTACTCTGTTCTGCTGAAAAACAGTCACCCTTGTGTGGAAGGAGCAATGCATCATGACTGTCCTGTTTGCTTTGAGGTAAGATGAGTGGTTGATTGGCATCATCTTTCTCAAATACCTGCTGCTGCTATTGTATGTGACATGCGGAATGATGACACACATGTTGATTTGCAGTTCTTATTCGACACAAGATATGATGTTACGGTGATGCCATGTGGACATACTATTCACAAGCATTGTCTGAAAGAGATGAGAGAGCATATGCAGTGAGTACTTGGAGGCTATGTTCTTTGATTTCTGTTGGAGCATTATAAGAAATTGTCCTGTTTATTATTTGTCTTATCATTCTGTGTTGGTTACAGGTATGCATGCCCTCTATGCTCCAAGTCGGTTTGTGATATGTCCGAGGTATGGGAGAAATATGACATGGAGATCGCAGCCATGCCGATGCCCGAACCATTACAGAACAAACTGGTTCCAATTTTGTGCAACGATTGCGGGAAGAGCTCAGAAGTGCCGTTCCATATTGTGGCTCAGAAATGCTCAAGCTGCAAATCTTACAACACTCGCAAAACAAGAGGCTGAAGAAATTGGCTATGGTTGTACTGCATGTAGCGAAGCCCTTCATCAAATTGGGTTCGTTAGTCATTGCACATCAGCAATGGCTTTGGCTGTAACTGCAGGGCATCTGTGCCGGGCACTACTCAGCGGAGGAGCTTGGGCTCAACAATGTCTGTTGTAATATTGTATTTTCTTGCTTTACTTATCCTTGTATTCGTCACTCGTCCCATCGTATTGCGTTTTGTTTGATAATGTCCTGCAACCGAACTAAATAAGAGTCGCAAATGAGGATTGATGGGGATGGGGGAGCACAAGCTCTTCTGAAGACACGAACAGTTCCGGACAAAAGTCAAGGACTTCATACGTATGAGATATGACGGTTACAAAAACAGAAAATTCTCTTGTTTTGGCTTTAAAATCATGGTCTATCTCTTTGTACGTAGCTAACAATGATAACGACATCGGTTATACTAGGAGGGAAAAGGCAGAAAAATAAAATTTTGATTTTGTAAGAAAAAAAAGTTACGAAAGATTGCATTTAGAATTTAGAATTGTGTCTCGTGTGTGTCATTTATTGACAATAAGAAACCAGGCATACAATCAACATAGTTTCCGAGAGGTATTGTTGTCGTGAAAATGGTGTTTTTGTTCATGTGTCAGACCAATTAACCATTTCGGAAGCAATTAACATATACAATAGATTCAATATAAGTCAATTCCACTCATTAATATAATAAATCTCATAAACATATTCAATAATATAATCTCATAAACACATTCAACTCGATTAACATGCAAGTCTGGTTCCCACGAAAGTGCCTGACGAGCCAGAAGACGGCGACAACGGTCGTAGAAGTCATGAAGCGGACCAAGCCATGGAGAGCCGACACAGTCCTCAAAGATCCAACGACAAAAACCAGCAGTGGCTAGGAGTAGCCACTATAGTGTCAAATGGGTCAATTGGCAATTCTCATATTTTTACCATAATTCGCGTTGGTTGAACTTTTTTACTTCTCATGGTTAAGAGCGTGAGACTCAAATTTTTTAAAGATGCGATACCAAAACTATGTTTTTGTAAAAGGTGACACTGTTACACAATTTATTCCTAGTTATAAACCAACACAACGAACTTGGCCTCTTCGATTGCGATAGAGGAAGCCAGCGACTGAAGGTATAGCTAGCTAGTGTAAATGGAGAAGTCAGAGAAGATGAGCATAGAGAGCCAAATGTGGTAGCTCTCAAGCCACAACCGGATGTCCCCGAAGCCACCTGATGAGACAGAGTACAGCAACAGTCGTCCAGAAAGTCACGGCGCTCACGAAGAGGTGGTGAAATGAGGCGGTGATGCAACATGCAACATGATGCAAGCGCAGACGACGGTGAAGTGGATGAGGTCACGAACATCGAGGCGAGGGACGTCGTCGTTGAAGTCAAGGATGAACCAAACGGCTGTGGTGAAGCCAAACGTGACCCAGACGTCCATGGGGTAGTAGATGGGGAGATCGGCGGCTTCCGCCTCGGCAATGCGCCGCTCTAAAAGGAACACCATGATCAGGGCCCAGAAGGCCCACAAGATCATCACGTACAGGCCATCCATCTTCATCCTATAACTAGAATACATTCAGTACATTAGAAACAGAAATCCTTAGTTAAGATACAGAATTACAGTTTTACTCTATAGCTACATTGTGCCTAAGAACTTCAACAAACACAATCATCTCACATATATAATTAACACAAGACTACCAAAGATTGACATGAAATGAATCTGCGTAGTGGTTCAAGAATATATCAAACAACATTTTTTCACTTTTACTATGTAAGGGTTTGATTAACAGCGTTAGGATTTCTGAAATGAAAAATGTCAAATCAAATGTAAACTGGAAAAGTAATTATAAATCTATATGAACATGACAAGAGAGATGAATTAATAATCCCTCAATTTCATTAATAATTATAATCTCTAGCTTCAATTATGATACAAGCAGACCAATACGTATTTTGGTTTGTAGTCTTTATACAATCTTACTCGAGCACTTAGCTTAAGTTCTGAGCACTTTCAAAAACAAAAAAGCCTAAGTTTTGAGAAATATAGACGAAGAATACAGACTCCAGCAATATCAATTTGATTAAGATAATTTGGGAATCAAATAAGAGCAGAGAATAAAATAATATTGAGAAAATTAACTTCAAATGAAAAAGACACAGATAAACTGTTAACATGGCATATCCATATCTAACATTCTAATATGAAGAAGGTCAAGGTTGAAGAGGAGGAAGTGCTAGAATTATAGAGAGAATATACGAAAACTTCAGAGAGCTTGTTAATGATATTCAAATGTCACAAAACCTATATATCCGAGAACAATATAGGGATAGTTAATACCCATCAGTTTCATCATCCCCATATATGGAAGATGCCACCCATGAAAGCAAGAAACAAATTTAAGTGTAACTGTGCATCTAGAAATATTGACCAAATTCAAGTGCATAATTGTTATACCAAGAAGTGTTATGAATCGATAGATCGATGGCATCCTTTAGAAATATGTGGACAAAAGTTTCACTGTGTAGTAAACGCAGTGTTTGCAATCACCTTCATCTTGTCAATTATAAGCAACTAAATAGAAATAGCTAAGTGGGCACGTCAATCGATTTATAGTAAAAGCTACCTAGAAATAATTCAATTCATTCAAAGAGCTATGATATATAGTGTTTGGGTTCATATTCAAGATACCAAAGTTTTGTGACCAAAAAATTGTTGGAACATGATCATTGAGCTAGAATAAACCGAAACAAATTAGGATCTCCGAATGCGATCGAGGAAGCCCAGTCTGACCCTGTCTAAGCCCTGTACACTCAGATCGGATCGAGCCTTAACCATGTTTTATAAATTTTAGGGCCGGATTAGACTTTTTAAAAAAAATAACCAAAGCTCATGGGTTGTCTATGGGCCCGGGCCTTACAGACTTTTAAGGGTCGGGCTCATTAAATACATATATCTAATAAATTTTCATTAAAATAAAACAAAAAAATATGAAAAAGTTAAGATTTGTTAATGAAAGAACTTAATATAAAAAAATCTAAGAAAAATATGACTTAAAGTCTTAATTAGTTTATAAATGTAACTAATAACTTCATAACAATTATTAATAAAACAATTAAAATGACTTTTGACGGGCTTTTTAGAGCCGGACAGACTTAGACGGGCATATAACAGACCGGATCACGGGCCGGACCGAGGCTTTGAACCCTCCGCCTTATCCCGACCTTATGCCCTATAAATCGGGCCGAGATAAGCTTTTCTACCGGCCGAGCCGGGCTTTGATCCTTTGGGTCGACGAGCCGCCCACAGGCTTTTAGGCGATGACCCCTACTCAACCCTCATACTGCAGGACTAGCTGTATGCCATGCTGGATGCGATGAAGGACATCATTCAGCATAGAACAGCCAGAAGGAACTTCAATCTCATCAGTTAAAAACTAGTTGCTTCCAACGAACACACCAAGCAACCAATCATAATCTGCAATATACACTAAAAAAAACTCTATCTCAAACAGATAACAAACTATATGTATTGGTAATAGTACTTTATATATTCAGTCAAAAACTGGTTCATGGTTAGACAACACTCGTTACAGAAAGACCAAGGTTGAAGTAGTAAAAATGGGGGGAAGCCAAAAAAGTCGGCTTTCACCCTCCCACATGAATTACAAGGCAGTAATATATAGTACTTTGATGGAATACATCAATGTCTAGTTTATGGAAATTAAGCAAAACTAGTAACCTATCATCGACCAATATCATGAAAGCTGAAACACAGTTAGCAAACGCAAACATGTACAAAACGATCATCCATGGCTGCCTAGCGATGCACACAAACAGCTCTTCATAAACAGATGATCAGGGGTGTCTGCCTCTATAACAGGTCTCATCAAACATGGTGTGGTGGTGGTGGAGAGTCTCTTATTTATCAGCAATGAGGCCGGTTTCGAAAAAAAGTTCCTTGCCATCATATGACTCAAGAGGCTCTTCAGAAGGTTCGTCAATGCACATTTCCAATTCCTCATCATTCAAAATCTCCACAGAGCGGCAACTTAAGCTGCAAAATGCTTTCTCACCCCTGCAAGAAATAAAATGATATAAGTACTAGATCCCTAATGCAGAATAGGAGCAGAATATCTTATTGTAGGATTTTATGATTTCTTTCTTATTTTGGGTTTGTGTTTTATTAGGGAATCTTTTTAAGTTCTAAAATATTAGGATTGCTTGATCCTAATTGACCTAGGGTTTTAACCTCTCTGTATAGAGAGTCCTTTGTAGTCTAATCTGTTTAGAGCTGAATAAATAAAAGTTTGAGGGCTTTGCTTTCCGTTCATGTTTGTGAGATGCAACCTAACCTGGTGTGATGTCTGAGATCCTTAGGTGTGTTGCCTAAAACCCTACTAGTGTGATGCTAGTAGACCTATCCTTTTCTTAATTCTATCTTTAAACCCTTATTCTAGAGTTCATTCTATTTGTCCTACATCAATCCCAAAGCTACTTGCCAGAGCATTATTCATGAATAGATGTATCTGCTTCATACCTGTATATGTATATGTCTTTACCCTCTTCCAGTTCCTTGTTACAGTAGTCACAGAAGCTCAGGAAATTGTTTGATGGGTACTGAACTGAACTCCCCAAGCTTGTAGCCAGCTGAGGTGATCCAATTCCCTTCTCCTCATTCTTAAAAGAATTGCTCAAATCCTCAGAGTTGCATTCCAGAATGCAGTCCCCAAAGATATGAGTTGTTTTGGGATTGGCACCATGAGAAATCACACAAGTATAATCCTCAGAAAGCTCAATCTCACTAGCTGAGAGAGACCCAACAAACCCATTGCCAGAACCAGTGGATCCAACATTCATTAGGGTGGCGGAGTTGGGGCTTCCTCCTATAAATTGTGGGTTTGTTAAATTCTCCAAGCGAAAATTTCTAGCAGAAGTATTGGGGTTAAGCTTGCTCAAAACTGATAGACTAGAAAAAGTCCTAGCAGAATCGAATGAGCAAGACCTAACTTTTCCAAATGACTCAGGTTCTGATGGGGATTCTCCAATTTCAAAAATAACATCAGAGCTACTCTCTTGTAAAGGAGACTTGACTTTGGAATGAGGGAAAATTGCATAGTTCTTGGGCAGAGATCTAGGTGTAATAGAATTGGTTTTGGATTGAGAATCTCGGGTTTTAATCCTCATCCCAGGTCCAAAAAGAATGCTCTTACTCTCTGATGATCTGGGAACTTTCCCAGAACACTTCACATCATCATCAAGGGAGTCGATGATGCTTAAGCCCACTTTACTACTACCCCAGCTCCTCTTATGCCCATCGAGAGGTGATCTTGGGGACCTAAAGGGGCTGCCTAGATTCGAAAACACCCTGAAATCTAGAGGCGAAGTTGGGCTCCTAACTGAATCAGAATCTGTTAATCCTATAGGACCCAACCCCACAAACAGACCAGGGATAGTGAAAAAAGTGTTGCTTTTCGGATTCGGTCCAAGAACATCAGACCGGATATGTGACTCAGACCCAGCATTAGAAATTGGCAGATGCCCCATTTGGTGTTGATCTTGATCCTTCTGAGTTGACCTGGTCCTCTTCCTTATCATTATCTCAAAATCCCCAATTGGGCACCAAAAGCCCTTTTTCTGTACCAAAATCAACAAAATTCAAATCAACACAAGAACTAATCCACAACCTATAGCTTATAATCATCAAGGGCATCACAATACATGAGCTACATGGCACAAAACAAAAACAAACAGAACTAAACCTTCCACATACATAAATAACACAACACTATCAAAGATTGAGATGAACTGAAATCTGGGTAGTGGTTCAATAATATGAGCCAACATTTATTCACTGTTATTGTGGAGGGGTATGATTAACATTTAAAATCATTAAAGGGTTGTCGGAAATGACAGAGAAATGTCAAATCAAATGTAAAGTGCTGGGAAATTAAATTATCTTTGGCAATAAAATCTCTGTGAACATGTGAAAGGGAGATGAATCCCTCAAAGCCAATATATCACTAATCAATTAACCCAGAAACAAAAACATACTAAAAAATCTACTCAATAATAACAAGACCCAGATAAAAACCCCTAAAAAAATCAGATTAAACATGCACAAGAAAACAATGAATGCCCAATAGAAAACCATAAAGCTCGAATCTTTGAAAAACCCAGAAAGCAAAAGAACCCAAATTGAAGCTAGAACAACCCAACATTGGTATTGATTATTGAAACCAAAATGAACAAGAATCAGAAAAACCCACCTGGTTGGTTTCAGTCTCTCCTCTCTTTCAGGCTCTGGAAAACTTAAGAGAAAGATGAGTTGATGATGGGTACAAAACAAGGGGAGGCAGCAAATGCAAGTAAAGGAAAGAGAAGAAAAGAGGCTTGGGTTTTGACAAGCGGTGTGTCTCTCTGAAACTTGCACTCCACTCCTCACTCAGTCTCTCTCTCTCTCAATCAGGGAAGCACTGAGCTTCTGAAATACTCTTCAGAGTACTAATTAGTAATTACAAACCCTCTAATATCATTATGTGCTTTGAAAATATATTAATTGTACTTGGTCATCGATTTTATTAAACAAAAAAAGACTGATATTTTTTTTGGTTTTCTCAGGTTTGAGTGAGTAATAATTAAAGTTGAGTAATTATCTGGGGGAGGCTAGGGGTAAAAAGAGAAGTTGATAAAAGGGCACTTTGCAGAAGGGAGTGGGTCAAAGTTCAATTAATTAAAGAAAAGAAAACAAAAAATGGGGTTCCAGTTTCTTCTTTACTTTACTGTACTCAGATGAGTCATCACTAAACGACAAAAGAAAACCTGTGGACCACTGACTGACATGACCCCCGCAACGGAGGCTTTGGGCATCGTTAACGGAGCGGCGGTGGGGTTATATTTGGTAATTCATACGATAGTTCCCTGATGGGATGACACGTGCCCCCTACTAAAGGTTAAGTTTGATTAGAGTCCATTTGAAGTTGATTGATGGCGTGACGCGTGGCCCTATGTGGCTTTTACTCTTTTCCCTATTGTCCAACGGACGTCATAAACATGAGATGTTGCACTTTTTAAGACTAGAATACCAAAATCTTCTTTTCTTAAATAGGATGGATACCATACGTGGATCCCAAAAATCTAAAAAAGAGGATCAATACACACTAGTTCTCAAATTTGTGGCTACAAGTGAAAATAAAAAACTATTTTGAATTGTTTGGTATTGTTGTATCTATTTAAAATTTTGTGAAATAGATTTTGATATCTATTGATTTAATTTAGTTTGAATTTTTAACAATAATTAATTTGATCAATAATTTGTAAAAATGATTTTCTTATATAGATCTAAAAATTAACCGATTGAGATGAAAAAAATATGATTGAAAAGTGAATATAATGAACCATTACAGTGTGTTTAAATGTTAGTGAATTCCTAAAAATTTAATTAAAAGTAAGAAATTAGTAATTTCATGTAACTGTTTTCCTAGTTTAGATGCATATTCCGTGGAATTGGTAGTTTTTAAGGGAAGTAATCGTAAAATTTAGAAGCTTAAATTTCTCATTTAAACTCCTTTTAAAATAGATGTAATTTGTCAATTCTCTCAATTTAAGTTATTTTAAATACAAATTCTTGTTATTATAAAACTCTACATTATAAAACTCAAACAATGAAATTCTAAAATACTGGAATTTAAACTCAAAGAAAGCTATCATTTTCTTCTTTATTTACCAAACAAAGCTTGTTTTACACCATAGTTGAGAATCTACAATTTGTTTACTAAATGAATGTACCAAACGAAGGATAAATACAAATGTGAAATCACATTATTTCATAAACATACGGTGTCTATTATCTAATCATATCTCGACTATCATATGCCCCTTTTAAAAGCCATTCATGTATTTAGACAAGCTCCAAAAACATTGTTTGGTGCATCTTGTGTCTCGTATCAATTAGTTTTGTAAATTAAGTATCTGATCTTATTAGTGACATCTTAAGCTCCTAGCTTAATGAGATATTAAGCATTGAAGGGTTCGAGACTTAAATTAATGACTACCTCTGTGTGTTTATTTGGATTAGTGTCTTGAAGTGGACAGGACGTTTTATTTGCTTTGAAGGGTGGTTGGTAAGTAACAAAAGGGTTTGGTATTGTGATGGAAACAATTTGATGAAACAAAATAGTGGAAAAAACAAGTAGGGTCATTTCCATAAATTCCATTTCAGAAGATTTTGACAATACTTTTTTTCCACGCCCACACGTACAATTCGGTATTTCATAAGTCGTATGAATGTGACATTTCCTCTTAGTCTGTTTCATTTATATACAAGTTTTGCCATTCATATCGACTTGTACGTACAAGAAAAGAAAATCAGTAACCCAAGATTATATGTGATACATGTATGCACATTGGTGAGGAGAAGATGACAATCTAGTTACATAACAAAAAATCACTATTCAAATAAATAAATTAATTATAAATCGTGTTCAGAACCGTCTTTTAGACTAAGTCGATTATTAATATAATTACAAATAAGAATTTTTCTCATTGCAAGAGCTGTGCTCAATTAGGAGTTTAGGACCATCCATCATGGAAATATCCATCGATCATACATGCACGAGTGATTTTTTTTAGAATGAAAATTTATTTAGATAAAATAACGGAAATGCAAATTACATTCATAACGAATATCGGTGGTAAAAATAAATTTCTCACTCTCCTTCCTACCTACCCGAAACAACAACGATTACAGTGGGCAAGAACCGAAGTCAACAGGAGTTCAACTGTAACCTAACATAATCCAGAAGTCTCGACATATCCTTACGATCAACCTCAAGAAGAAACAACTATTTCAAACACTATATACCAAAACTACCGGCATATATGCACAGGTAACCTCCTAATTATATTGATAACAAGAACTAATCGACATTAAAATAGTATATAAAAACGACACCATAGCCATGAATCCCCCAACGACACGACAATAGCACCCTACCAAAAACCTCAAACCTCACCCAAAAGAGGATGGATGACCAACACCACCCTACCAAAACCTTACATGACTATTTGACTTCATCCTAACAACCTAAACCCTCGCTAAAAAAGGGACATCAAAAGACAACCTATAAAACAATAGTAAAGACATGGGCCTAAAGAGCCTGGCCTTGCCAAACCAATCGAGTCAAAATGAAAGCCTAAACAGATGCGGCCCAAGAAGCAACTAGGACCTTGATGCAGACCACCACCCACGCCATCGACGTCGCCACCTGTCGAGCAGTTCCATCTACGACCCGCAATGGAGAAGTAGAGGATCTCATGCTTCTACGTCATCACCCAAACAAAACACGACAGATACAGGTTGAAAAAAACAATCGAGAAATCCATTGCCATATGGTTCTTCCCATCTCATCATCACCCCGCCATACCACCTCACGTCTTCACCACAACCAAGCCATGACTGCCGCTCATCAACGACGCCAAGACCTCGCCATCGAGGCCACTGTACCACAACACAGTCCTGTCAACAGCCTCCCAATCCGCCTCCATAACAGCTCCGCCCTCTTGATTCACCACCACAGCCTAACAGGTGAGAGAACCACCCCGAACACCTCAACCGCCCGTCCGGCAATGAGACCAACCACACCGACGAGGCCGGAAGCCAACATCAGCGCGGGGGAACCGTCGGACAAGCCACAACAACAAAACCCTAATTAGCCTTAACCCTCATGTTTTTAGGGAGCTCTAATGTCAAAAAAAGATTTGATCATACATGCAGGAGTGATTTAAGACGATAGTACAGAATGATAGAGTGCATAGATCTTGTTGTAACGAGTGCAAGAAAGAACACAGATTTACGTGGTTCACTAACGATATGTTAGCTACGTCCACGGGCAGAGGAGAACAGTTTTATTATCTTGAGAAAAAACACAGAATACAGAATACAATTAGGTTTAGGACGTTTATATACTAAACCCTAAACCCTATATACTAAGCCCAACAGAAAACCATAACCCAGCATAACAGGTTTCGTGAGCCCCCAGATGACTGGTTCAAGGCATATATTAACAGATCTATTGTGCAATAAGCACGTATTGCTGAATATTAAAATAGCCTTAACATTTATTTATTTATTTATTTCTACATAACTTTTTGAATGATAACACACTTTTGATTTGCTATTATTAAAAACAAAATCATCGTATGTGATCATCATCATTTTAACTTGTAAGATCTATCTATATTCTATTTCTGTTCTCTCGATTTGAAAATGAGATTGTGATACTTTAATCAATTGTGATTTCTTTCGATACTTGTAGGTGCAACTTTTATATACAAAGTAGGATTATAAATTCCAGTTAGTCACACTTCTATTACTGTCAAGAACTGTAAAGAGTGAGATTAATTTGTCTAGTAAAAGCATGTCACATATCCAATTCCACAGATTTGTTTTTCACGTACCATAGAGTATATATTGTACTCTATTATAAAGGTAACATTGTACGAGCCACAAGGTCTTTGTTTCTACCATATTTTTTAACACGTTTCTGATGTTTGTTATTCATTTCTTGCTCAGTGGGGAACACATGGTTGTAAATATTCTTATGTTTTGTCGGAGTAATAATTATATGCATTTGCCTTCTTTTTTCCGATGGTGTTTTAACCTATATGGTCAGAGGTGAATACATTCTGTTCACACTTTTTTTTAGAATAATATTAAAAATTTCATTAATGGAGATATAAAATATAATTATGATGGACAGCATTGATAAAAATAAATTTTTTACTCCCCTTATACATATATGAAATAACAACGATCACAGTAGACAATAACCGATATCAAAAGAGTTCAACTGTAACCTAACATAATCCAGAAATCAAAAGAATAAACAACTATTTCAAACAATACATATCAAAACTACCAGTATATATGCACAAGTAACCTTCTTATTACATTGACAACAATAACTAACCGACATTAAAATAGTCTATGAAAACGATTTCATAACCATGACTCATCCTACAACACGACCAACGACACCAACCAACCCACCAAAACTCTCGCTCTAAAGGAGGGACCACTAATCTATACCAAAACAGACCAAAACAAAAACCCATACCTAAGCCCAAAAAGGCCCAGGCCCAGGCCCAGCCACACCTAATGGACTCAACCAGTAGTCACCATGACCTGACCCAAAAGATGCAATGCATCTGTGCGCAAACCCACCGCCGTCCAACAGTCCGACCACCATCCAACCGCGCTAGCATCCTTGTCAATTGTTGGAGTAGCTACTATGTGCCCCCACCTCCAAACATAAGTAACACCAATTATATAGGCCCGTAAGCCATAACAAGACTTGACTACGCCATATATCACGAAGCTTGTCACACAAACTACTCAATGACACCTGAAAGTCACCGATCCGACATCAGGAAGTCACATTGTCGACCTCACCAACACTCTCACGGAACACGTTCTAGACATCATGTCCCACATCAAAGGAAATGTAAAGAGTGGAGTCTCCTACTATATATATATGAGACTCCCTCTCTTAGTATAGACATTATTATAATGATATTGACTGCAACTCTTGTAATTCACCATTAAGGCACCCAAGACTAATACATGTTAAGTAGACGTAGCCGTACTCATCGAAGATAAGTTGAACCACTATAAATCTCGTGTCATCCATAATTCGCCATCAAATATCGTCATTACACACACATTGCACACACGTATCACCGCATGGTACAAACCAGTATCAATATCAATCACGGGGAAGCACCACCGTCTCTAATCTTGACGAAGCGTAGCAGAGAAGGTCTACCGAATCGGGAATCGATCCGGAAATTCCTTCACCGTTGCTTTCCCCCTTCACCTTGCACCGCCAATTCAGACAACCACCATTGACAGGCGGGAGCAACCACGCTTGCACAACGATCGAGCCTAGCTGGCCGGAACAAATCCCTGCGACACCAATACACAACAACTTCTTAGCCAGTTCTCGTGGAGAAACCGTCGCTCTTGTGCAACCACAACCACCATCATCCTTCATAGCATGACCACCGAGAGGCCACCTATCCTAAGACGCGCCGTCAGACAAGGACGAACTTAAGTCCTTGAAACCCTAGACCAACTGACTTTTACAAAGCGATTCCGTTCACACTTCATATACTACTATTTACCGAAAACTATCTATGTCACACCCTGACCTGAAAAAATTTGGGATTTTATATATATATATATATATATATATATATATATATATATTTCTTGGGTTTTCTGAGTGAGGACGTGAGTAGTCTCTACTTGTCAAAGGTAAGAGAACCCTTGACAAGTAGGAGCTAAGTGGAAAAAAACTTAGAATCAGAGTGATTGGTGAAAAAGAAATTTATTTCATAAACCTTGTTCTTACAATAAACAACAAGTAAGCTTCTGGAACTCTTATTACACAAACTTGAATCAAAAACAGTAAGTTATAGGTCCACTCCTCTTAGAATTCTGGTTCTTTCTAAACATCAAGTCTTACCCCTCAAATGTAACATCTGCACAAATTTATAGAGGGGTGAGCCAAAGACTTAGTAGAGCAAATCTCATGCACATAATTTCAATATGATAAACATGTATGCATATATTTTAGATCTTAGTTGTTGGTACTCTTGTACTATCCTTGGTCGCCAGTATCTTCTTGTCAAGATCATTTTATCAATATCAGATTGAGAGGGCATCTCTCCCTACATGTATACAAAGACAGACATTGCTGGTCCCTTACAAGTGATAGCCTCAACCCCACTCTTCATCCATTCCTTATATTTCATAAGATCATATGATAATGATATGATGATATGTTGGACATAATAACTATCTATAGCAGCAACACAAGCAAATCAAGAGCATGATAACAAATGCATAAAATCAAACTTGAGTTTCCCCATAACTTCTCCTACCTTAAACCTGTTTTACCCAAGCTGAAACTTCATCACTAGACACTAGCACTTTGCTTTAGACTTCCAGCAGTTTGCTACAGACCTTCTCTTCTCTAATGTTTCTCTCCTAGCTTTCTTTCGAACTTCTGAATTTCTTTACTTTTTATTATTTTATGTGGAGACCTCTATTTATACTAGTGAAAACATTCATAGGATTAGAATGATAGAGTAGCAAACACTTGATTTTAATCCTAAATTGCTGCCAGCTGTTGCTGTAAATATTAATTGAAGATTATCTAAATCTTCCTGCAGCAGCTTACCACTTGCTCCCCAAGTTTCAAGCTACTAATTCAACAACTACATGCAATACACAAGTAAAAGAGTGGCTGCACACTTTAGTATAAAGATAGGAAGTGAAAAACCTGTGTAAACATGTGTAACCTTGTGTTTAAACACAAGCTAGCTACTAGGTGAGTCACCATTTCAAACAAATCAGCATCCAATGTGTAATTATCCATTTTTCTGATTGGTGTGTATGTTGTAGGTTTAATCTAATGTTAAGCAACTCATGAAAGATGGCAAAACTTGCTGGAAACTTTTACAAGATTGAGGCAGCAATACTTCACGATACCATGAAGCAACAACTGCACAAGTTTAAAATAATATGGAACTTGATGTAATGTAGCATGAGAAAGCATATACTGATATTAAGTGTACAATACTTTGTAGCCATTAGTATTTATGCTAGGCTATGATCACAATTAATCACTACTTTACTTTTTTTTTCTTTTTAGCAAAAATGATCTATATTATATACTAGGTCTCTATTTTGAAGAAAGCATATGATTCTGTATAACACAAACAAGAATTGTAAACACTCCATTTATGTGAAGCAATTTCTTTGTTTAGCAACCGAGAATCACATATGCATCTATATATATATAAAAATTATTATAAGCAAATTCAGGATTTCACAATCTCCTTGTGAGTACGTGACATTTCTTATTAAAGAAAAAAATAGGATATCACATATATATCCTTCAAAAGTTTTTGAAACATAAATAAACTCACTTGTGTGATTGTTAAATAAATAAGTATAATCTTTTATTTATCTTACATGTGTTATGATTTAATTTACCAAACTGACCATACACTAATTAAATATGTTTTTAGAAGTCTATATAATAACACGTTTCAATAATTTGGTGTAGTAGCAGTTAATTCCAGTCAAAGTAGTAACAGAGGTTAACATCCCAATAGAAGTAGTATATGGGTTAACATCCCAATTAAAGTAGTAGCAGGGTTAACATTACAGTAAAAGTAGTATCAGAGGTTAACATCCCAATTAAAGTAGCAGCAGAGGTTAACATTCTAGCAGAAGTAGTAGCAGTGGATAACATCCTCTTAGTGTTTCGACAATCCTTTAGTTCTGCTACTACTTGCATTTTTATTCGTTAATTATGCTACTGCATTCTTACTGCCCAATTCTTCAAGTGCCTATTGAATGTCATTTTATGCTATTGCATTTTCCAACTGCATTATTCCTGTTATGCAGTTTTGCTACTGCTTGTCTACATTAAATATGTATCGATGCTATTACCAACAAAAAAATGACCAATATTAGTATTACTACTATCGTCGTCGAATCTTGTGCTACTGCACTCGTCGTCAAACCATCCATTAGTTACAACTACTGCATTCGCTGAACTATTAGCTCTTGCTAAATATTCAGTAAATGTAGTAACAGTTTTTTAGTAGTTCATCTATTGTAGTAACAACTTCATTAATAAGTGCAATAGCATGTTTTCAGTAGCTCAGCTAATGTAGTAACACCTATTTTTAGTACGTGCACTGCACTTCTAGTAGATGTAGTAGCAGACTTTTAGTTGTCCAGCTGGTATAGTAGCAGCGTCATTAAGTGCAGTAGCAGGTTTTTTGTGGCTCATCTAATATAGTAGCACTTATTTTCAATATATGCAGTAACAGATTTTTATTTTTAATACTACATGACAATTAAACATTAAGTAGGACGACATCAAATGGGTTATCCAATTAGCAAATTGGTATAATATCGCTATATATGTGAGAACAAATCATACAACAAACCACTATGAGATATAAACTAAACATATAAAAGTAACCAAGCTTATTCAGTGCTGCTATTACGTTTTTACTCATCCAATAGTACTATACGACTAGCCAAGTTAAGTTATGTTAGTGCACTACTTCTCATCTTGTCTTGGGTCTCTCGAATTTCTTTTCGATACCATCCTATGCGATCCGAGAACCCGGCCTTTTCTTTTCCCATATTCAGAAAAAAGAGGGTTCTGATTTGTTACTAATCCCCACTGCATCTAGGTTGCTTTTGATCATAGAGGTTCACTCATTCATCATAGTTTGATTTGCTTTTGAATATAATTATGATTATAAAATTCAGGTATTGTTTTCCCTTTCTTTGTTCTTTTTATGATAATCTAGATGGGGTTTCGATAATCTGCGGTGGGTCAGCTGAAAGCTTGGAGAGTTTTGAAGGGTTTTGGTAAATTGAGACGAGTGTGTTTGATTTAGGAATGGCAGGGCTCTCTGCCTTCTAATACATACAGTTAGATTTATTCATGAGGAAGAAGAAAGAATATGGTTGGATAAGATCTCTACTTTTGTAATATGTGGCTTCTTGTGTAATGAAGCACTTCAATCTGGAGATCATTTCGGTGAATCTGGAACCAATGACTATTTTGATGAATCTGGAAATAGAAGCAATGAGAAGATGATGAACAGCAGGAAGAGACTCGGCGAGAAATTGTAGGAGAAAATTTGGAGTTGCTTTCTCAGCTGGCTGGCGTGGCAAAAATTTAATACGTGTCCAATGTTGATTGGCCGGTCACACTAGACAGGTGGTGCATCCGTCGCACCTAAGATTCTCTCGGAATTGAAAGCTCTCCTCGCTACCTCACCTCACCTCCTTACCTAAGCCTATAAATACTCCCGCTTCACTTGTTTTCTTCATATATGCAAATTGCAGTGACAGTCTCATAATTATTATTTAAAAAAATAGTATTTTTATCATTTCATAAAAATAATTAGATCGGATCTCATTCTCATAATTGTTGTTAATAATAATAGTATTTTCGTTATTTTATAAAAACAAGTGGATCTAAATTTGTTTTATATTAGTTTAGGTTGTTTGTTTTTATTTGTTTAAATGTTTTTAAAGGTGGATTTTTTGTGTTTTGATATTATTTGTGGTAGTTGATTGTTATTCTCTCAAGGAAAAAAGAGAAAAAAGAAGAAACCAAACCAATATATCAAAAGCAGGATTACATGATCTAACTAATTTCAAGGAAACGATTCATATACTATAACAATGGAAGAATAAGAAATTAGACAATGCATTACAACTGAAAAGTTGGCACAACCCATAAGGCAAAATCATAAATAAAAAAAATCCCTTTTTTCTTATTTCCCAAATCGTCAAACCGATCATTCAAGACCTTATATTGAACACTCTTATGAGCTCTTACAGAATTCCAATCATGGTATTTATATACAAATCCATGAACTCTGTACAGAAGTTAAGTGCTTCATGAGGCCAACTGTCACAGTTTCGCAGAACTGTTGTAGCTAGGCTCTGCAAATCTTCATCCTTATATTATGAATTACATTATACAATGCATTTATAAGATGGCTGAAACCTGTTAGTGGATGATCAAAATTTACTTTCTTCAAAAGATAAACAAGTGATCATTGTCTCTCAAAGCATTCAGTTCTTCAACCACTGAGCCGTCGGCCATGACAATTTTGCTTCCTCTTTTCTCCAACTTTTTCTCTGCATTCACAGCATGTAAAGTTACACAAAAAGTCTATGTAACTATGTGTAAGTATTCGGTAGTATTGTAATTTGCAGTTGCTTTGTATAAATATTAAATAGGTTGTTTTCTTTCTAGAATTTAACTTGGTCACAATGAAGTCTTAAAACTTCCAATACGCTTCCAAATTGATCAGGTTTGTCCCTTGGAATGTTCAAAACTATGGAAGACATAAGGGTTAGCGTTATGATGCTAACTGTGTCTCGAATAGAGTGATAATCACCTGCTAATGTCAGAAGCTTGTCCATAGAATCAGGCAGATGAATTAGTTTTCCTTTGGAATCACCTTCATCTGGATGATGGCCATGAATTACCACTCTCATGGTAATTGGCCCCGGAGCACTAGTTTTGTTTGTTCCTGTAACATGATAGCAGTATCTTAAGGCAAGATGTGTCAGTAGTTACTGTATAGTTATCATATATCATATGTAGTTTGTTCTTGTACCACTGAACTTCACCCCATAGGTGACATAGCTATAGCATGATACCCCCATGCCATAAAACAATACAGAACTAAACTGGGGGATGATCGAGTTTACCTTCCACATTTGGATCTCCATGGTGATTCGCTGGTTCATGATTTGGTGTATCTTTATTTGATTCCATACCCTGAAAATAAGATGGGTAAGTTTGGGAAGAGAATGAAACCCAAAGTCCTTCTGATTAAACTCCATAGAAGTAAGTCATATGCCTATTTAAGATATTCATGGACCAAGTGTACCAGCTGCTCTGTGTTAAGTTCTTCCAGCAATTCTGGTAGAAATGGAATTTCTTGTAACACCTCCTGTTTTAAGTCCTTCAAGTGCTGAGAATTCGAAGGAAGGAGTCAGCATGAACAAATACCTTTAGAGGTAGCATATATAACAATAATGAGGCCGGGACGGTCATAATGCTTATAGGTGTTACAAACCTGAGTAAAGTTTGTGATGATTATCTTTGAATCTTCATTCTGTGGCTGGATCATTTGCTTGAAATGCTGATGACTGATGCGTATAACCTGAGAAAGCCTTTTTGTTCTCACTGTAAATGGTTGTGGGATATTGAAAAACACCCCAAACTCTCCTACCATGTCTGCAGATCCTAGTGTTGACAAGAACTGACAAATACAAGCCATTCTATCAGAATAACATCTATCTATAGTTCTATAGATAAAGTAAATGATTTGATATTCAGAGGCAAAAAGTGTGTATGATGAACTTAATTTCCCTAGTTCATAATGGAAGATTCTAATAGTCGGAAACTTGATACTTCCATACAAGTTCAGTCTACTACAAGCAACTTATTTGTAAAGGAAGTTCACACTTAGTTTACCTGTTCTGTACCGTTCTTGTATACTACCATGTCCTGCAGTTTCAAATATCCTCGTTACAGTTGATAAATAATGTTTCCAGTGTTGCAGTTTGAACATCAATATGTGAGAGAGAAGTAATACCAAAGCTCCGGTTACTATAATGTAAAAGTCTGTTGGAATTTCATTTTGCAAGATAATGTCAACTTTGGGAGGAAAATATTCTGCTTTCATCTCTGAGACCTGTAACAAAAATGGTGTACACAACATCAGCATGGTACTGTTAATATATATATATATATATATATATATATATATATATTTCAGATCTAGTGTAGAGGTGAAGATGGACTAAATGAGAATATATTGCACCAATTGAACGGTAAGCTCTTCAGAAATTCCTTTGAACAGGTAGGTTTTATCAATGGTTTTCCGGAAAAGATGGTGCGCAATGCTGGATCTTATTGCTTTTGGAAGGTCTTGGAGAACTTCTTCCTGCTGTAACTCTGCTGTCTTGAACTTGAGTTGCATGTGGGCAAGCATTTGCTCTTTCAAGCCTTCTGGAAGTCTGTTCTTGCTTGCATATCTGAATATCTCATTGATCGAGTCCCTCTAAATATATAAACCACAATATCAATATGAACAATCAATTCTTAACTACCTGCCTATCCAGGAGAGGACATTTTGTAGTAGTGAAATAAAAGTTACCATGAACAATGTCCGGAAAGCACTGTGGACAACAAGATTGGTCATGTTTCCAACCAAATAAGCAAAGAGTCCAATGTTGAAAAGCATATAGAAGATGCTGAAAACCTTTTCCCCAAAGTTAACTGCGTGCAAGTCACCGTAGCCAACAGTGGTGAGGGTGACGGTGGCCCAGTATATGGCATATGTGTAACCTAGCCAGATGCTTCTGTGCTCAAAATCATTGACCTCAGTTCCAATCCATGTATCAGCTGAGGTTTTGTGATGGGTGGCCATCCAGTAGTAGAAACAACCTGCCGAGTGCACTGCAAATAGTGTAACCTGTACAACAATCGATTGATTACATAAACATGTCACAAATCACTACATATATAACATACTACATATTCTCACGCCCTTGAAACCTTCAGGCATGCACTTGCACCTCCCAACAGTTCATGTCAATTGAGATCAGAAAACTAGTCCTACTTACACAAATGAGTTTGATGTATCTGACCCAAAAGTAACTGAAGCGAGTGTCTTTCTCTAGTCTGCAGGAGAACATGTATCGATCAACAGACAGATGTGTTTTCCGAAGAGAAGGTAGGAATGTCATTGGATCCAGGAAGTACTGTACCTTTTGAAGAGTTCACTGACGCGGCGGAGACGCCAGAGGCGAAGCAGATTGAGGATGCCAAAGACCAGACCCTCGCGAGTATGGCCAGTCAAGAGTCTGTCAAGGGCTTGAAACGGTATAGTTGAGGCGACGTCCATTGCGAAGTAATATCTTGTAACATACCTGCAATCATGATCATTTCATGCACGCAGTTCATTACCAACAAATTAAGCAAACATGAATCTTATAACATATGTTCTCGATGCTATAGCTAGATTCAATCAATTTACATGTATAAATTTTGGGATCCTTAATTTTGAGTTACTGTTCTCTCGCTAAGATGTGTCTGATCAATAAACTAAATATAATCATAATCCTCATTTTCAGATTTTGATTACTAATTATAATTGATTGAAAATTATGTTTCAATTTTTTTTGAAGGCATAACATAAAAGCACACTTAATCTCTATCAATTTGTTTTCACTATATTGACAAAAAAAATTTGTTTCCACTATAGTCCACTCTGACAACTTATCCCTTTCGAGAGATTCAACAATTTAGTTTTTTAATTAAGAACAATATTCAATGGTTTAGTTAGCTTCTTAAATTAAGAACAACAAATCGTTGTTTCTATTTTACAAAACCAAAACGTTATTGGAGATTTGAATAACAAAAATACCAATTGATTAAACACTAATTCCACAGTGTTCATGTATTTTCTTCTCCTTTACCAAATGAATAAATCGATCTCTTTACTTGTGTGACTTAGATATCACGTCTATCTTTTTCGAAAAACCAAATCGATTTACATACACATTCTTAAGTACCTGGAAGCAATTTTCTTATGATCAAGCACCAAGAGGTAGGTTGATTTATCCAAATAAGCCACAAAGAAAGTGAGTACTATATCGATGGCGAAGAAGGCATCGACCACCAAATCCACTGGCATGAGAGACCCCGTTGCCACCTTTTTGAAAGCCAACTCGAACGGCGACGCCCATGCTGAGTACACCACCAGCACCACCAAGAATGTCTGCCACCACCTTCATACATCACAACATTCATCCTACTATTCATACAAATAACAAGTGTGACAGATATCATATTTTTCCTAACATATGTATAGAGAAAAACGTAGATTCATTCATTAAAAGTTGACGTGAACTTTCAGGTTGTCTAATAAGAAGTGTATGAACACAAACATACCGGTATCTCCTATCGTAGGGAGCAACAACAAATTCCTTGGTTTGCAGGTGGCCATCATCGACGACGGTTCCGAAAGCGGGCAATATGCTGCTCGAAACCGAGGCCAAGTTCCTGATTTCGCTGCTAGACCGCCTTCGGAACACCAGAGGCAGCGGCGACGCCTTTGGGAACGACGACGACATTATTGAACCACCACTAGAACTAAGAAATAAAGAAGAGGAGAGGAAGAAGAATTGAAGAAGACGTTTTGGCTAGTTGATGTTGTTTATATATGAAATCAAGTCTATGGTCTCATTAGAATAGTATTTGATAGTTTTGTAATTGTTTGTGCAAGTCTATGAGCTAATTAATATGTGCATATTAAAGGGAAGGTGGTAGAGAGCTTTCACATGAATCTCTATATTATAAGTCTCCTGTATCATATTTTGCGGTGAGATAACATAAATAATATTTTGGAGCCGATTTGGGAAATGAATTTTCATACATGATCACCTCCCATAGTAAGTCAAATCCTTATGAAAATGCCAAAATTAGCACTGTCGTCTATATCGCTCATCAATATGTTTATAATATCATATAGTCGTATGCATCCGTTCTTGGGGTTGGAATAGATAGAGAGCCTTTGACAATAAGAAGCTAAAGACCAGGGTCGATATGTATCCACAATGCTAGCTACCAGAAACTACGTAGTTAGATATTGTATCAAAGGATGAGAGGAATTTCAATAATTGGAATAGACTATTTATGAATAGTCAAATTGATACACCAAATTGACTATCGACGGGGAAATGCTCACTAGTTTGGTCACTTTGGTGGCCTATTCGAGATTGTTATGTCTTGATTGACAATGAGATTGCATTTGATATTATAGAATACTTGTGTGCACTTGAACTGAAAATTGAAAAGAGGAGCAATAACCGAAGAATATGTTGTCGAGAAACTTAGAAAAGGTTAATATCATTCCGAATTCTCGTCCAGTTTGAGCAGTTCAGTTTTACCTCGTGCTCAGGACCTGACGATCTCTCATTCAAAATGAGCACAATCACCCTCAATGAACCACATAGTGCGTCTCAACATTTGGTCTTTGATGCATGTATTTTACTAACAAAGATGATCCTTGTGCTAGGGATTTATCCATTTTTGAGCATGCCACAACCAGAAGAAAAGTTCATTATATCACAGATGGTTTTCCTTTCCACAAAAATATATACAAGTTTTTCTAATTTATGCTCATCTATCTACACAGCCCAACGACTTGATCTAGTTCCATTCAACTAAGCCTTCAATCCTAGCTCTTCGTTACAAAGCCCTACCTATATCTACGTCCAGTCTAACCTACAAAATAACGAAGGTATATGCCATTTTATACCATGTTTTCCAAGTGGTGTCTTGCTTCGTTATCATGCGAGCAACTTGTCATGATGCTGGCCTGAAACTATTTCACTTTCCCGTCGGCCTTATAATTTCTTCTATTTGCTTGTTTCCAAACTTGAGGCTAAACGTCAGAGCTTCTTGAAATGGAGCCAACTCTGCTTCAAGAGTAGCATATGGCAGCAGGCAATATTACCGTACGCAAAACAATATGACAGAACCTAGCACCCAATGAAGTTGAATAAGCCTCCTGACCAAAGTCAATGCTGATTCATCAGCATGGTGTTATTCAGTAACAGCACTAAGTCAACTGAATCTGGTAGACTGATCAGGGTCCAAGGCTTTTCAAACTTCCTTGGTTCAGCAGTTTCCAATACATGAAAGCAGGCCAAAACTAACACGGATCAGCTTGGATGTCCTCGAGCAACAAATCACATGTACTGAGCCAACCATTGTTTACACATCGAGCACAGGAAGTGCATTCGCATGTAATACCTGCAAAAAGGATTGTACAATGATAAGGATCAGCATATGAGTAGTGACCTAACACAAATATAAAATTAAGTTGACCAAATGAAATCAGTAGATGACTGAGAATAATCTTTTTCACTGACATAGGAAACTGTTACATGAAAGATGAGAGCAATGTCAAGGAAAGGAAGGCAATTAACCTGAGGAGCCACATATTGGACATCAGCTACACTTCCGCTACAAGAAGCAATTTGGAATGCACTTTTCAGACGTCCACAGACCACACACGCCAGAACTTTCCTGTACGAAAGTAAATAAGGTGCTTATGCATCAATCATAGTGAATGAAGTGAAGATTCCAACAGTCTGAAAAACTACACATAATTTTACAAAACCGTAATGAATTGTTTGCAAAACTGACACGTCATAGAACAGTATTGTGCTCCTGTCTCCGCTGTACTACCCAGTTATTATTTGAGTGTGGTAGAAGCAGACAAGTGTCAAAGTATGCAGAGGAATAGAATAAAAACCAATAAGGAGGTGTAGGCACATTCGGCCATTTACCAAGCAACAAGGTTTTGAGTTGAGGTGTGAATCCGTTAACTATAAAGCATACACTCAATCAATAATTATAACGGTCTTGTTTCCATGAGACATCATCATAAATATGATGAACTGCATGTGGTGTGAAACATAAAGAGATCTGCTCTTCCTCTTTCCAGGGGAAAACAGAAATGTTTCCATTATTACCAATAATATGTGGAAGTATGAGTAATTTCAAGAGTATTTGGTCTGAATGCATCAGGAATGACACAAGCCAGAAGAAGATTAGGAAGACACAGGAGATCCCAACCTCAAAATTCTATTTTGTCACACAGAAAAGGAGTGTATCTCCCTGTGTTGATGTCCGTGCACACTTCCCAACATGCAACATTCAGATATTCACGAGTAACTAAAGCAGGTTTTGACATATATGGTTCAAGGACTGGTCATGCCTAAAAAATGTATTCCATAAGCCATACATAAGAGATCAAAATATAAAATATCTGTACAATCAATGAAATATAAATGTAGTAATCGTATGTCCTCAGAAGCACTAGTATTATTAATGAATCATGATCACAAACATTAATGGGACCGGTGACAGAAATTAATACCTGTGACTACTGGTCAACATGTCTATAAGACGGTCAGGGCGTTCTTTGTGTTTGTTAGCACATACATTAATTGCAGCTCCCAACACCTACAATATTCCAAAAGGAACCAAATATCAGAAATGCAACAAGTTACCAACTCCAGACAGAGTGAAGTGGTTGGGAGACAAAGATGGCCAAATGGGACATTATGTTGCACTTACAAGTTCAAAAATAAAGAACCATAGGCTTAAAGTTGTCCTATCAGAAAATGAGTGGAGCAATCAGTATTATCATTTATTTCCCGGCTGAATAAGATTGGAGGTATTTCAATCACCTAAATGTTCCTCTCATCTTTGTTTAAATACCACCTATTATAATCAAAATCTCACTATTTGTTAATTCACAATTCATTGTAGTGTTTAGTATCACATGATTCACGCATGCTACTTTTTGAATTGAGGTGGCTTATAAGGGAGTCCATGGATAGTTGCACATACATAACGGTTGCTTTCACTGAACATGTCAAATAGAGAAGTGAAAGGAAAAAAGTATGCCAAAGATCACACCTAATCTCTTTTCTACCTCACACAATTAATCTGGAAAGCCTCAATATTTTGTCTCTTTCAATTTCAACGCAATAATTTTGAGATTTGCATGTTACCTTTCTGTGTTCACAAAAAGTATATGCCCACAAGAACAATAAATATTTTTGCCAAATGATAGTAGATGCATTACTAGAAGAACAAGATACCTGGTCCCAATCATCATCATCAATGGTCCCCTTAATGTTTATAAAAATTCTGTCAGCTGACTACCTTTTTTTCTTTCAGCAAGCGATGCAGCTACACCAGCATATATATCCACAGCCGGAAGTTATAAGAGGATGTACTGTTAATAGAAAAGTCCAATAATTTCAGACACTATGCTGCATCAAAGGAATAAAAGATTGCAAATAAAATTATCCTGTAATGGCTACCTGGAAGGGTGAATTCATAAATCACTTGGAAAGCCAAAACAAAGTTCTTTTCGACAAGAGATTCAGCAATTTTACACCTGCAAAAGATCGAAGGGGAGAGGAATGAATTCCTTTACCATCATATCAAATATATTCACAATTAGTATTGCCATAGCAGACAACCTCACATGAGCAACAATCACTGCCTTAACTATTAACAGCAATAATGACTGTCTGCGACCTCACTGCCCTCCGATCAGTACAGATCAGGAAGGAAGAGTTAACAAGAGAGGGGGAAAAAGAACAGGAAGATATGGGGATGGTGGGTGAGGGAAGCCAACACCAGCAGACAAGGAGAAATCCATAGCTTCTGCAAATCGAGGTACTAATAGACTCTTTCATGCTACAAAAGAAAATTATTCTTCTTTGCTAAAATAGATATGAAATAAATCCCTTTAGATACAGATGTAAAAAGCTTTTGGCAATATTTTGAAAGACAAAAAAAGAAGAAGACAAGTACAAGAACTAAAGATGTGCCCCATATACCCAGTAGTGATCAGGATTCAGAAGAACATAAACCTGAATGTTTCGGAGTCATTTGGGTTACCAAAAAGTGAATGTTTCCAATGCGGTCCATCTGAATCATTATAGGATCTCACGACTTCAACCTGCCATGCAATAAACCCACATGAATTATTTCAGACATAACCAACGAAGCTGTTCTCTGGACTAAACTTGGATTTAGGATTTCAGATCCAAATACATAACATAGTTATAGAACTCGGCTATTCTTTTGGTCCACAGTACAGAATATCAAATCAATAGATATCACAGGGAGAAAATTCCATGATACAATTACCTGAATTGATACCTGGGCAGAAAACTTGACAAGTCCTTCAGTGAGCTTTTCAGAAGCAGTTCTTCCTATAACACCCTTTGTCACAAGCTTAGTAGAATCCCCACCTTTGTACCATGCTGATAGTGCTTCATCAAAAAAAGTGCATCTACAACCATGAAAACAGTATATGAAAACCTAGAGGACATATGTGCAACTACTAAATATTCAGTAAATTTGGAAACATTACATAACTAGGTCACTGAAGAAATCTAGGGATCAAACAAAACCAATAGGTGATTATGAAGCAGAATGCCCAAAACCTTATGAGCTCTAGTGCACGGTTCTATTTTTCCACCAAGGAACTATACTCAACAATAAACATCATTAGATCTCCAAAAAAAATCTCACGGCCCCCTCACGTTGTATAACCTGAGCCAATGTGTAAAACCCAAACTGGGTGACACAAAGCTGCGCTGGTTCCCAGATGTGCATATGGTTAACCCAGCCGCAATACAAGGAAATCTAGGCATCCAACCAAAGGATATTGGCAATGGTGGAGAAGACCTAGCTTTATTCGGGCTTGTGTGAAGTCTAATATTTTACCCTTCAGACAATATCCAATGGGCGCACAAAAAAGGCAATGTGGTCACTAGGCCATTCAGAAATAAGACAAGCTAAACTTACCAAGAGGTATGATCATAGCACACCTTCAGTAAAGTCAGAGCTACTTCCTAAGGGCCCAAGGTGAAAAGAAAAAATAAATATTATATAAAAAAGAAGGTAAAGCAAAACTAAAAACAAAGATGCACAATTTGGTAGCAGTTTTTGCATGCAGTTTTGTATAAAGCTGAAAAGCATAAAGTAAATGGTTACAATTCATTGGATCTAAATCATACCGACTGTCTTCTGACAGCACCATCAAACCATTCAGCTAATTCAAGTGTAGCTCTATCTTCTGCAGACAATGAGAATCGATGCACTGCTTCTTCCCTAATGTCATACTTTGCCCTTTGCATGCAACTGCATAACAAAAGAACAATAATTTTTACCTAGAGAAAAGGAGGTTCAGCAATGCATTACAATTTACTAGACTATTATTTGACTATTTATTATTTTTTAGAGCAATGTCAAATGAAATGCAAGACACTGCATAAGACCTTATAAGCTATTGGGCCCTCCCATTGACAGTGTTGGGCTGGGTGCTCAAATTTTATAATGGCATTGCTCAAATGTCCAGCCCAATGGTTACTCAGATGCCAATTTAAGTTCTCCACATGTATGGCTCAAATTTACCAAAGTAATCGGAAATGTAAGACCTTATAAGGTGTTTGACCGACACATTGCCAAATAATTTTGGGTTAGATTCTCAAATGGTATCATCTATCATGTTGCATATACCACCTCTATTTTCTATCATTTTGGTACAGCAGTGATCATCATAGTTTCTAACAGTCATTTTTCCCATGAAAAACAACTGATTCCATTAACCAATATGAAGTGAATAAGTAGCCTGTAAAAAACTCACAGGTTCAGTAGCTTAGATGGTGCAGCTCGTAATACCGTCAATGCTTCCCTCCATTTCCACTGACGTTCAGATAATGGAAGAAGACACTGCAAAATTGACAACCGCCATTCCCACTCTTCAATAAAGTGTAGCAATTGACACTCTCCACTCTACTGCTTGTCTTCCACCCCTATTTATACCATCACTAAGAGCATGATCAAGGTCCGCTATTGTTGTAGGAAGACAGTGATGTAATATCTCAAGGAGTTTCCCTGTGAAAGATATAACCAATTCATTTCCCCTTCATATGTAGTTAGATTGATCTGTCCTGACTTCTGAAGCACTTGTGCAGTGTACTTCAGAATAATTCTCTGGTGAGGCACATTGATTCACATTGAGAGACTGATCATCCATATGCAAGAGTGAAATTATGACATTCACAATCATGATCTGCAACAGTGAACAAAACCATTGAAATACTGGAAATGAATACAGCTGTACAGGACAGTTAATTAATGTTTACAGTTCACCATGTAAATTTGTTAATTGAAACTGATGATGTTAAATACATTGGATTCAAAGAAAAAACTGAAATTCATATATACTTGGATGGCCTGCCAAATACGACTGGAAATTGCTGATTCAGTCAGTACATGATTAAATAATTTTTCATGCATTGATTTATGATTTTAATATTATGAACAACAACATGCCACATATTAGGTCAAGAAAACAAATGACAAGTGCTTGAAAATTGAAGTTGTCATAAAGATAAGAACCAGACCAGTTTTAACAACCACATAAAGGAGATAAAATTGAAAATGTTAAACTGGGAGAAACAACATCCACGAACATATTACCTTGCGGGGGATAGTATTTATACCCTCCAAATGGTTCTGCAAGTCTTCTAGATGGCAAAACGCAACTTGATGACTTTCAGCTGTCATACTCTTTTCCATCACTCCAAGTGCAAGAACGGCTGAATCTAGAGCATACCGCATGTGCATAAGTTCAATATCCTGCATCCTAGTGGATCAAATCCCAACATAGAATAACAAAAATGAATACCAAAAATATAACTTGTGTGCACAGATTATTATCAAATCAACTCATTTTTCTGCCCTAGATTTTTGTTTCTTTAAAATTTTAAGTTTCTTGTATATCCCCAACCCCCGTGGGCGTGGCTTCCTAAACAAATGTCCTACTAACTTGCAAAATAAAACTGACTAACTTGATATATCTGTGTCCAAGTATATGAATAATTAAATCTAGCAGCATGTTATTGAGCAACCCCAAGAATTCTTCATATTTGTAACCAGAAAAATTTCATTCTTTTGTTACAAGAGAAAACAACCACACAATCAGCAGCAAGCACTGATAACTTGCTCGTCAGGTTATCAACTTAGAAAATAGTAAGCACTGATAGCATGAGTAAAATTACTGTATCCTCAATATGATAATGTTTGTCCTTCTCTTTGTACATCCAGTCATACATAAAGACAAATAATTGTGCATAAAACTACATTTGTACCCACCAAGGTATGACACATGAATACCCACCTCTTCCAGGCTTCTAAAGTAGAAGCAATTGGCTGCATGCTTGTCAATTCAATAGCATCCTTAAATTTTATGCCTGGGACAACATCAAACAGTACCTACAGAAAAAGCACACCTGTCAAACTTCAACATTCATGTATAAGTGTAAAACAAAACTGTTCAAAAAGCACCACCCCAATACTCACATATTGAGGAAGAGAATATATGAGAAAAACAAAAGGTTCAATGATTGTTCAAATGAAGCTCTCTAAACCATCAACCAAGTATTTGCACCACAACAGGAAACTATGATCTTTCTTTTCTTATTCCAGTAGCAAGAAGTCTTTTAGATGACCAACCAAATTGTCCGACGTGAGTAATTCTGCACATACAGACAATATGTTGCTCGCCTTTGGTATCTCTGTTGAGCAATTTAAAGATATCGCTTTGTCCAACTACACAAAGCTGTTTTCATGACACATTCAGGCAGGTGTAAACCAGAAACACGAGCATAATGGTACATGTCTCTCATGCAAACCGCAACCACACTTTTATCATTTACATCTGCTCCAGGTTTTAATTCTTCAAGATATCTTTGAAGACATTCAAGAGGAGGCGGAATCCGATTGTTATCAAGACATCTATACATCTCAATCTCTTTTGAGAGTAACTCATCTTGAAGAACCAACCGAAAGCAACATATAAATCAATATACCCCTTCAAGAATATATACATATTGCTAAAAAATCACTTCTATGAAAGACGTGTGATTAGGAATGATCAAATACTGTATAAACATAACGGAACTTATTTTTCATAAGAGAATACTAGTGGTCATAACAGATATATAATATAACAGATGCTTATAGTTAACAGCTAGCTTCATCATAAAACCACCATAATCAGATTAAAAAAAGATCATGGACCTATGATGCTTGGAGAACTGGTATACCTACTTCAGGCTTAAGCAGTTCATAGATAGTTAGATACATGCATACACTAACATAAGTTTCCGGATGCTATGGAACATAACTCAAAATAAGGAAAGCATCCCGAATACCCTTCCAATTGGAAATTTAGGCTTTCCATACATCCTGGCCAATCTAGTTTTAACAAAGTGATATAAATCATGTGCGGACCAAACCTCAAGCATAATCATCTAATTATAAGAAAAATTATAAGAATGTGGGCATAAAGTAAAAATACAAAAGATTGCTGACAAAGACTTGTATCATTTGAACAAGATGCCCACAGCTTGAAGCAAGAACTGCACTATAAATCTGCAGTAATTTTTCTTGCATGTCTCGCCAGGAATCTCCATATCCCTCCTTTCTTGATGACACCATCATTAGAAAAAAAAGGCAACCATTTGAGATGGAAACAACCGTGATATAATGGGAAAGAAAAGGAATGAAAATTAACATCAAGCAAGGAATCATAATATTAAATAGAACAAGTGATATTGCTCAATGTTGTCACAAAAGAACGATCCTAAAAAGTAAAAACTTCACTAACTAAAGAACAATAACTTTCCATATTCCTAGTTCCCCATCTGAGCACCATAAACTCCCCTCCAAGATGCTTACAATTCCTGAAGCATTTCCAGAGTACATACCGAGTCATACATATATAAAGCTTTCATTAAACTGAACAACCCTCTATCTATCACCTTTTAAGACAAACGCTAGAATCAAGAAACTATGTCAAATTTTAGAACTGCTTAACCCATCCAAAAATCTTTGATATCATTTTCTCAGGGTTCATGGTCTTAAATCTTAATCTGCTTCAAATGTTAACTAGCCAATCAAAGAAATGAGCATAAGCACCAGAATACATACCGATACTCAGTCTCCACTCCATAATCAAAGTGAAGAAACCGAATCCACGAAACCACTCCATCCACATCACCATCCTTAATGCACTCTTTCATAGCATCCACGTGAGCTAGCTGAACACTTATCTGAATCATTCGAAGCACCTTCACATCCTCCTCTTTGGGCATATCATCCCTCCTCACTGTAATGGCCATACCCAAAGCATCATCTCCCTCCCAATCCCTCACTTGCCTCTGTACATTCCAACACAACGCGTCGAAAACCTCAGCATTCTCCCACACTAGGCTCCTCAAGCACATCAACTCCCCCTCCTCAATTTCCACACCCTGATTACTCTCACTCCCACTACTACCGCTCACTACTGCTAATGATTCCGGCTTCAACCTATTCACTCCCAACTCCAACACTCTATCCAAAACCCTAACGGACCTCTCCAACTCACCACCGCCGTCTCTCAGCTCCGTGCTCACCGCACCGTTCATCAACTCCGCCCGCTCCTCCAAACCATCGCTCTTCTCCTTCTCCTTCTCTATGCTCTCCAAATCGAAGCCCCTCAGGCTCTCGGAAACCCTATCCATCAAGCTCTGAACGAGCAGCAGAAACTCGGCGCGGAGCCACAGCGTTTAGGGATCGAATCCCCAGGCCGACGAGGCGTTGTCTAATTGCAAGAGCTCGACGGTGGACAAGTAAGTGAGGACCGCCGGGGAAGGGCACGACTGCGACCAGAGAACATTCTCGAAGCGGCCGGAGTGGGCAACGATGGTCTGGAGCACGGCGAGGGCGAGGGGGGGGGTTCCGGGCGCGGAGGGCGATGATGATCGCCCGGAGAGGCTCGAATTGGCCGAGGAAGAGGTGGTTTGCGGCCAGGCAGGAGAGGATGTCGGTTTCTTTGTCCACCTCCATTGCCGGTTCAGCTCATCGGAGGTGTGAGAGAGAGACTGGACTGGATTGTTCACGAGAGCGCTGTGAAATCCAAACCGCCAACTTTTTTTTTGAGAGCAATATCAACAATTTCATTAAAGGGCAATCCAAGATTACAACCACATTGAAATACTGCGCTCTGGTCTCTACCAACCTGAAATAACAAATAACACTTTGATATGGTTCAATCCTAATTTAACTTATCTTGGTTCAATCCTAATTTAACTTATCTTAGATGTATCGATACACCCGTACAGTTAATTTCAAGAAAAATAACTCTTTCAAACACTATATGTCAAACTTACCAGTATATATATACAGGTAATCTCTCAATTACATTGACAACAAAAACAAACTGACATTAATATAGTCATTAGAAACGACACCATAACCATGACTCACCCCACAACACTACCAACGATACCAACCTGTAAAAAAAACTCAAATCGTCTCTCAATAAGGAGGTCAAAACCCTCACTCAAAGAAAATGGACCATTAACCAGCCAAAAACTAAAACTAAAACCTAAACTCAAGCCCAGACCCAAAACCGCCAACTTTAATGAATGAGAAAGAAAGAAAACGATGTCGTTTCGAAGTAACTTATTTACTTAATGCACATCTTGATATTTTTATATTTATTTAATCATATTTGATCCTAAATGAAACAATATTACAATCATATATAAGAGGGTGTTGGGTCATTTTGAACAGAGACTTGTTAGATTTGATTAAGGTTTGATTTCCTCTTTAAACCTTTTTTGAGTTCAAAGCTTTAAGAAGCTTTGTGCATGTTTTTTCCAAATCTTCGTGCAGTGATATTGGCTTTGTAGATAATATATCACACAAAAAAGGCTATTAGTTTTGAGTTGTGGGTTTGGAACATATGTGTGAAATACAAAGTGGTATGATCGCATGAATATATTGGTCACTTGAGTTTCATAATAACCTCAGACTTAGTCATCATTAATCAACCTTCAAGTGTCATAGCATACAATTTGAGAGACTGATAATGAATAATGCAAGTTGCTTAGAATTATCTTGATTAAGTTTGTTTGAGTTTGGCTTGGTATTGATTGCTTGTTCTAATGATTTGTGCTTGATCAAGTATTACTTAGTGCTTGATGTCGTGACTCTTCCATGACAAAGGACACAATTTGCTAGAATGAATAATGCAATGCACAAATTGAACTATTGCTCTTGCAGTAATGGGATTCAGCTTGCTCTTTCACATTTAACACCTCCGAATCATATGGGGATTACTACAATCTACTAAGAGCATCTGCAGCGGTGCTCCTCTGCTCGTGCTGCTCCTCCCTCTGCTCGTGCTCTCGAGCGAGCAAAGATTGCTCGTGCAAGAGCATTTTTGCTCGGTCAACGAGCGGTCGCCACTGCAGGGCCCGCCTCCCTCCCCTCTGCTCGTGCTGCTCCTCCCACCGTTGCATATGCTCTAAGGACACCCACTTTCACCAATTAGGAGTTTTGTACTTCAACAAATAAGTCCACACCCAATTTCATAATCACACCTTAATCCTTGTGTGCTTACCGTACGAAATACTTTCACTTTAACATGCATATGAAATGGATGAGGAAAAATTGCATACTCGATAACCAATCCTCATAATTTAACAAACAAGACCTTATAGTATTATCGTTAACAAACAGGAACAAACCCAGAAATCCAAATTTTTCTCAGACAGCCTAATCAGAAATCGCCCAAGTAGGCTGAGCTTCTCGATGACGATCTTCGGTGGAGCATCAACTTCCCCAGGGCTGTCCTCTGTCGAGGTCGGTGAAAAAGAAGCTTGCCGAGCCTTCTTTCCCTCTCTCTCACTCTCTCTCTGGTCGAGGAGTGATATCTCGCCCATTGGCTATTACATTATGCTATAGATAGAGTATTCATAATTGTGGACTTGCAACAATGACTTTAGTTTGACATTAGGTTTGGATGAGTATGGAGTTAGAAATTTTTTATTAGGGAATAATACCTTGACTAAATTTGATGAGGCTCATGTTCTGTAGTAGAATATTTGTTGGCTATTGCAATGAAAGCTCTGGCTATAAGAAGAGGTTTTTCTGTTGTGGTGATGGAAGAGTGAGGTATGAATGTGAGCCGGATGGAGAAAGAATATCTATGAAGAATGGTATACTAATAGTTGTAGATTGGCATTAGTATTTTGGCTTTGAGAAAGGACTTGAAGCACAAATGCCATATTGACTTTTAGAACCATTGTGACACGGGATAGGACATAAGACTACGAAAAATACTTGACTTTGGTTGGCACAGAAGGTTGAGAAAGATAGTAGCTTGTTTGATTTTATTTTTTTATTTTGGTCTGTCTCGTTCCGAATAATAAAGTATCAGATAATAGATTGAGTTTGAGAAATCTGTGGCTTAGAAGTTCTTGTTTGCAACAGCTAAAGGCCTTATTTATAGGCTGGAGAAGGTGAGGCTAAGGTACACGGTTATGGAATAAAACTATTGGACATCAACGAGAACTTTGTTGTAGAATTCAAAATGTACAAGACATAGCAATGACCACAAGGCCTTGATATGGTTGCAGTTGTGTTGTTATACGTGAAGTATGAGATTAGAATAACAGGTTTCTAAGAGTTATTGTATGGTTGTAGTGTTGGTGCTGGAAATGATAAAAGGTGTACTTATAATTTGGAATGACTTGAAACATGCTATAGCTTGGTGTAGAAAAGAAGATGACTTTCTAACTTACTATAGGGTAAAAGAAGTATTTTGATTTGTGTTACTGGAAAGGCTGGGTAAAAAATGTGTTTAAGCTTACAGGTTTGAGTTAACTCATCTTTGCAGCCTATTAAGCGATTGTTGGGTTTGAATTTTGGTCTCAAGTCCAAAATCTCCACACAACCAAAACCGAGAATGAGCCTCATGTACTTCTGTTACCTTCCACACCACACCCAAGCTTATAAGCCCCAAGAGCGTGGTTGTGGCTTGTGTCCACATGTGTAGCATGAATATTCGAATAAATATTTAACTTTTATATTTTGAATGCTATTTGCATGTGTATTTCTTTATTGAGCTTGAAATATATATTGAGTTTGAATATTGTTTTGTTAGTTAATAACACAGGGCAAATAAACACAAACATATCTTTGAAGCAATTCTCCTGGCATCTTAAATCAGATTTTATCCTAAATGAAACACTACTACCATAGTATATAATAGGGCATATAACATAATTCTACCTTTCAAACAATTCTCCCGACGTCATCGAGTTGAAGAAAGGGTTCAAGAAGAAAACGCTTACTAGTGCATTCTAATAACTCCACTGCCCCTTTTTCGTACCAACCAACCTTAGAGATACATTATTCTCAATTACCATTGGAGTAGGCGTTACCTCCTTTTTGCAGTTGTGTCTTCACAAAAGAGACTATTGAGCTCTCATTACATAAAACATTAAGCGAGATCAAAGCATCATATCATAAGGACATTCCAACACAAGAATAACTCCTTGTCTTGGTACCCCGAACCTCAGCATATGCCGTCACAAAATGAGTGGAGATTCTCTATCCTTGCCTATAGTGTCGTACCCATAACTTCCATCTTCTTAGGAATCAATCAAACACGAAATTATTGGGCCGTGAATGAACAAACAACAATCCTTACAAAAACCTTTCATGTTCTCATCGTTAAAGTCCAATTTAACAACAATGTCATCGACCTTTAATTCCACCTCTTGCCAAACCCTAATCTTCAGTGAACATCGAACTTATTAAATTGCGTCATTTCTTCTCAAAGGGGACTGATTAAAGCAGGTCGGTGACCCTCTAAAACAAAGCTGACCATATTAAGGGTCTTAGGGTATCACTCAAAGACACCTAGGTCAAGGGCGTATTAGAGATCGACACTCCAATTTTAGTATAAACTACTTTTGCATTTCTACATATTCAATTACTTTTGTATGAGTTTAGTAGATGTATAAAATGAATTGTTCTTCTTTTGAACATTTTTTTTTATGAACAAACTTCTTCTTTTGAACATGAACATCGATCTTCTATGTACAAGAAAAAAACACAAATTTTCACATTCATTTTTTATACTTTGTTCGGACCTTCCCAAAAAAACTTCAAATCATGGTTCCGCCATTGTCAATAACAAGACTATATTTGCACACAAGTGTGCCTAACAACGGATATTGTGGATTTCAAAAGATGGATAATGGAATGGTAGATTTTGCATTGTTGTTGTGCTGGTTAAATGTTTAGTGCTAAAGTTGTTAAAGATGCTCTTATAACAATACTAAACTATATATATTGCAATGGACCAAAAAAACTATACATATGATGATAATAAAAAGTTATGACAAAGGGATATTGCCCTAAAAGGCCTAATTGACGCCATCGTCAGCCTCGTCGATCTCTGACATTTTCTGTACAAGGTAATGGAGCAAGTCAAATATCTTTTAGTTCTAATTTTGAATCCAAACCCTATTCTGAAGCTTCTCGGTCTCTTCTCCATCTCTTCTATCCCTTCCTCTATCACGAAGGCAACTCAAAATGTTCGACGACCAACTTGGTGTTCTTCGACAAAACAAGTCGGAAAGATCCAAATTTCGGCTGCTTCCGCCTTCTTGGCAGCGTTCCGGTGACCGTCCGGCAGGTCTCAGCAATGCCGGAGCAACGTGCTATTCCAATGGCATTCTGCAGTACTTGTTCATGAACGAGCGTTTCCAACGAGACCACTTCTCCGTCGAGCCATCAGTGTCAGAGAAAGAGCCAGTGTTGAAGGAGCTGTGTCGGCTCTTTGCAATGTTGCATCTCAACAACCTAGCAGTAATTGATTCATCGCACGTGGCAGCAAGCTTGCAGATAGCGTTAGATTTGGAGAGCAGAGTCCAACAGGACAACCATGAGTTTCTTCTGTTGTTCCTCTCTTGGTTGGACCGATGTCTTAGCCACTCACATGTGGCAAAGACACTTGTTCTAGATCTGTTCCGTGGCTGTTTATCCCATGTGATCATGTAACCATTAGAATTTGATTTCAAAGTTGGCTAATAAGTGATTAACTTTCTTCTGCTCGGTTGGACAGATGTCTTAGCCACTCATAGTGGCAAAGACACTTGTTCTGAATCTGTTCGAAAGATGTATATCCAATGTGATCAGGTAACCACTAGAATTTGATTCAAAGTTGACTAATAAGTGATCAACTTCAAAAGTTGATTATTGGATTGTGGTCGAATGATTTTGCAATATTAACTATATATCAACATATATTAACTATATATTATGCAAACTCAACATCTTGTAAACTATAAACTTGAACATAAATGTTTTTTTATATATTGACAACCGAATTTTATCAATGAAAAAATAAAAAACTTAAGAAAAATGTAATTCGATATGATTTGGTTTAAATCGGTCGACTTATAATCTCAAACTTCAACCAAACTGTTTAACCTCAAACTTTAGCAGTTCAGTGTAGTGTGACCACAATCTTTTGAATCAAATGCACTTAGGAAAAATGTTATGTAATTCCACACAAACTATAGTCCAAAGATTTATTTTAACTGATATTTGGTGTAAATGTTATATATATAGTATTTCTATTATTTATATATAGGTTCTTTTTTGTTTTGACTAACATTTATATATAGTTTACTCATACAAAAGAGTATTTATATATAGTTTCGCTGATTTGAAACATGGACGTTTATAAATCTTATTTCACTCCATCTCCGACAAATTAAGGCCTTGGGATAACACAAATTTTCACATTCAACTTTTACACTTTGTAAGGACCACCCCTAAAAAAACTTTAAATCCTGGTTCCGCCACTGTCAATAACAAGACTATATTTGCACACAAGTGTCTCTAACAATAGATATTGTGGATTTCAATAGGATGAATAATGGAGTGGTAGATTTTGCATTGTTGTTATGCTGGTTAAATGTTTAGTGTTAAGGTTGTTTAAGATGCTCTTACAACAATATTAAACTATATATATTGCAATGGAACAAAAAAACTATACATATGATGATAATAACAAGTTATGACAATGGGATATTGCCCCAAAAGGCCTTACTTACGCCATCGTCAGCCTCGCCGATCTCTGACATTTTCTGTACAAGGTAATGGAGCAAGTCAAATATCTTTTAGTTCTCATATTGAATCCAAACCCTATTCGGAAGCTTCCCGGTCTCTTCTCCATCTCTTCTATCCCTTCCTCTATCACGAAAGCATCTCAAAATGTTCGATGACCAACTTGGTGTTCTTCGACGGAACAAGTGGGAAAGATCCAAATTCCGGCTGCTTCCGCTTTCTTGGCTGCGTTCCGGTGACCGTCCGGCCGGTCTCAGCAATGCCGGAGCAACGTGCTATTCCAATAGCATTCAGCAGTACTTGTTCATGAACGAGCGTTTCCAGCGAGACCACTTCTCCGTCGAGCCATCAGTGTCAGAGAAAGAGCCAGTGTTGAAGGAGCTGTGTCAGCTCTTTGCGTTGTTGCATCTCAACAACCTAGCAGTAATTGATTCATCGCACGCGGCAGCAAGCTTGCAGATAGCGTTAGATTTGGAGAGCATAGTCCAACAAGACAACCATGAGTTTCTTCTGATGTTCCTCTCTTGGTTGGACCGATGTCTTAGCCACTCACATGTTCCTCTTTTGCTTTCTTAGCTGCGTTCCGATGACCGTCTGGCTGGTCTCAGCAATGCCAAAGGAACGTGTTATTCCAATAACATTCTGCAGTGCTTGTTCATGAATGAGCTTTTCCAGCGAGACTTCTTCTCCGTTAAGCTATCAGTGTTAGAGAAAGAGCCAGTGTTAAAGGAGCTGTGTCAGCTCTTTGCGATGTTGCATCTCAGCAACCTAGCAGTAATCGATTCATCACACGTGGCGACAAGCTTGTTGATAGCGTTAGATTTGGAGAGCAGAGTCTAACATGACAACCATGAGTTTCTTCTGTTGTTCCTCTCTTGGTTGGACCGATGTCTTAGCCACTCACAAGTGGCAAAGACACTTGTTCTAGGTCTGTTCTGTGGATGTTTATCCCATCTGGTAACGGTTAGAATTTGATTTCAAAGTTGGCTAAAAAGTGATTAACTTTTTTCTGCTTGGTTGGACCGATGTCTTAGCCACTCACAGTGGCAAAGACACTTGTTCTGAATCTGTTCCAAAGATGTTTATCCTATGTGATCAGGTAACCACTAGAATTTGGTTTCAAAGTTGACTAATAAGTGATTAACTTCAAAAGTTGTTTATTGGATTGTGGTTGAATGATTTTGTAATATTAACTATATATCAAATATATCAACTATATATCATGCAAACTCAACATCTTGTAAACTATAAACTTGAAAATAAATGATTTTTTATATATTGACAAGCAGATTTCATCAATGAAAAAATAAAAAAATATAATTCAGTGTGGTTCGGTTTAAATCGGTCGACTTATAATCTCAAACTTCAATCAAACTACTTAACCTCATGCTTTAGCACTTCAGTGCGATGTATCCACAATCTTTTGAATCAGATGCACTTAGGAAAAATGTTAGTAATTCCACACAAACTATAGTTCAAAGATTTATTTTAACTAATATTTGGGGTAAATGTTATATATAGTATTTCTAATATTTATATATAGATTCTTTTTTGTTTCGACTAACATTAATATATAGTTTACTTATACAAGAGTATTTATATATAGTTTCGCTGATTTGAGACATGAATGTTTATAAATCTTACTGCACTCCATCTCCGACAAATTAAGGCCTTGAGATAACACAAATTTTCACATTCAATTTTTATACTTTGTTCGGACCACCCAAAAAAAACTTCAATTCCAGGTTCCACCACTGTCAATAAAAAGACTATATTTGCACACAAGTGTCCCAAATAATGGATATTGTGGATTTCAAAAGGATGGATAATGGAGTGGTAAATTTTGCATTGTTGTTATGCTGGTTAAATGTTTAGTGTTAACGTTGTTTAATATGCTCTTACAACAATACTAAACTATATATATATATATATATATATATATATATTGCAATGGAACAAAAAACTATACATAAGATGATAATAAAAAGTTATGACAATGGGATACTGCCCTAAAAGGCCTAATTGTCGCCATCGTCAGCCTCGCCGATCTCTAACGTTTTCTGTACAAGATAATGGAGCAAGTCAAATATCTTTTAGTTCTCATATTGAATCCAAACCCTATTCTGAAGCTTCCCATCTTTTCTTATCTCTTCTATCCCTTCCTCTATCACGAAAGCAGCTCAAAATGTTCGACGACCAACTTGGTGTTCTTCGACCGAACAAGTCGGAAAGATCCAAATTTCGGCTGCTTCCGCCTTCTTGGCTGCGTTCCGGTGACCGTCCGGCCGGTCTCAGCAATGCCGGAGTAACGTGCTATTCCAATAGCATTCTACAGTGCTTGTTCATGAACTAGCGTTTCCAGCGAGACCTCTTCTCCGTCGAGCCATCAATGTCATAGAAAGAGCCAGTATTGAAGGTGCTTTGTCGGATCTTTGCGATGTTGCATCTCAGCAACCTAACAGTAATCGATTCATCGCACGTGGCGACAAGCTTGCAGATAGCGTTAGATTTGGAGAGTAGAGTCCAACAGGACAACCATGAGTTTCTTCTGTTGTTCCTCTCTTAGTTGGACCGATGCCTTAGCCACTCACATGTGGCAAAGACACTTGTTCTAGATCTGTTCCATGGATGTTTATCCCATATGATCAGGTAACCATTAGAATTTGATTTCAAAGTTGGCTAATAAGTGATTAACTTTCTTCTGCTTGGTTGGACAGATGTCTTAGCCAATCACAGTGGCAAAGACACTTGTTCCAAATATGTTCCGTAGATGTTTATCCTATGTGACCAAATAACCACTATAATTTGATTTCAAAGTTGACTAATAAGTGATTAACCTCAAAAGTTGTTTATTGGATTGTGGTTGAATGATTTTGCAATATTAACTATATATCAAATATATCAACTATATATCATGCAAACTCAACAACTTGTAAACTAAAAACTTGAACATAAATGATTTTTTTTATATATTGACAACCAAATTTCATCAATGAAAAAATAAAAAACTTAACAAGAATGTAATTCGGTGTGGTTCGGTTTAAATATGTCGACTTATAATCTCAAACCTCAATCAAACTGCTTAACCTCAAACTTTAGCAGTTCAGTGCGGTGTGACCAAAGATTTATTTTAACTAATATTTGGTGTAAATGTTATATATATAGTATTTCTATTATTTATATATAGGTTTTTTTTGTTTTGACTAACATTTATATATAGTTTACTCATACAAAAGAGTATTTATATATAGTTTCTCTGATTTGAAACATGGATGTTTATAAATCTTATTTCACTCCATCTCCGACAAATTAAGGCCTTGGGATAACACAAATTTTCACATTTAATTTTTATACTTTGTTTGGTCTACCCCTAAAAAAACTTCAAAACCTGGTTCCGTCACTGTCAATAACAAGACTCTATATTTGCACACAAGTGTCCCTAACAATAGATATTGTGGATTTCAATAGGATGGATAATGGAGTGGTAAATTTTGCATTGTTGTTATGCTGGTTAAATGTTTAGTGTTAAGGTTGTTTAAGATGCTCTTACAACAATACTAAACTATATATATTGCAATGGAACAAAAAAACTATACATATGATGATAATAACAAGTTATGACAATGAGATATTGCCCCAAAAGGCCTTACTTACGCCATCGTCAGCCTCTCCGATCTCTGACATTTTCTGTACAAGGTAATGGAGCAAGTCAAATATCTTTTAGTTCTCATATTGAATCCAAACCCTATTCTGAAACTTCCCGGTCTCTTCTCCATCTCTTCTATCCCTTCCTCTATTACGAAAGCATCTCAAAATGTTCGACGACCAACTTGGTGTTCTTCGACGGAACAAGTCGGAAAGATCCAAATTCCGGCTGCTTCCGCCTTCTTGGCTGCGTTCCGGTGACCGTCCGGCCGGTCTCAGCAATTCCGGAGCAACGTGCTATTCCAATAGCATTATGCAGTATTTGTTCATGAACGAGCGTTTCCAGCGAGACCACTTCTCCGTCGAGCCATCAGTGTCAGAGAAAGAGCCAGTGTTGAAGGAGCTGTGTCAGCTATTTGCGATGTTGCATCTCAACAACCTAGCAGTAATTGATTCATCGCACGCGGCAGCAAGCTTGCAGATAGCGTTAGATTTGGAGAGCATAGTCCAACAAGACAACCATGAGTTTCTTCTGATGTTCCTCTCTTGGTTGGACCGATGTCTTAGCCACTCACATGTTCCTCTTTTGCTTTCTTAGCTGCGTTCCGATGACCGTCTGGCTGGTCTCAGCAATGCCGGAGGAACGTGTTATTCCAATAGCATTCTGCAGTGCTTGTTCTTGAATGAGCTTTTCCAGCGAGACCTCTTCTCCGTTGAGCTATCAGTGTCAGAGAAAGAGCCAGTGTTGAAGGAGCTGTGTCAGCTCTTTGCGATGTTGCATCTCAGCAACCTAGCAGTAATCGATTCATCGTACGTGGCGACAAGCTTGTTGATAGCGTTAGATTTGGAGAGCAGAGTCTAACATGAAAACCATGAGTTTCTTCTGTTGTTCCTCTCTTGGTTGGACCGATGTCTTAGCCACTCACAAGTGGCAAAGACACTTGTTCTAGGTCTGTTCTGTGGATGTTTATCTCATGTGATCTGGTAACCATTAGAATTTGATTTCAAAGTTGGCTAAAAAGTGATTAACTTTTTTCTGCTTGGTTGGACCGATGTCTTAGCCACTCATAGTGGCAAAGACACTTGTTCTGAATCTGTTCGAAAGATGTATATCCAATGTGATCAGGTAACCACTAGAATTTGATTCAAAGTTGACTAATAAGTGATTAACTTCAAAAGTTGTTTATTGGATTGTTGTTGAATGATTTTGTAATATTAACTACATATCAACTATATATCATGCAAACTCAACATCTTGTAAACTATAAACTTGAAAATAAATGATTTTTTATATATTGACAAGCAGATTTCGTCAATGAAAAAATAAAAAAAAATAATTCAGTGTGGTTCGGTTTAAATCGGTCCACTTATAATCTCAAACTTCAATCAAACTATTTAACCTCATGCTTTAGCAGTTCAGTGCGGTGTATCCACAATTTTTTGAATTAGATGCACTTAGGAAAAATGTTATGTAATTCCACACAAACTATAGTCCAAAGATTTATTTTAACTAATATTTGGGGTAAATGTTATATATACAGTATTTCTATTATTTATATATAGATTCTTTTTTGTTTCGACTAACATTTATATATAGTTTACTTATACAAGAGTATTTATATATAGTTTCGCTGATTTGAGACATGGATGTTTATAAATCTTACTGCACTCCATCTCTGACAAATTAAGGCCTTGGGATAACACAAATTTTCACATTCAATTTTTATAAATCTTACTGATAGAAATAATAGTATTTCTATTATTTATATATAGATTCTTTTTTGTTTCGACTAACATTTATATATAGTTTGCTCATACAAAAGAGTATTTATATATAGTTTCATTGATTTGAGACATGGATGTTTATAAATCTTATTGCACTCCATCTCCGACAAATTAAGGCCTTGGGATAACACAAATTTTCACATTCAATTTTTATACTTTGTTCAGACCACCCAAAAAAAACTTCAATTCCAAGTTCCACCACTGTCAATAAAAAGGCTCTATATTTGCACACAAGTGTCCCAAATAATGGATATTGTGGATTTCAAAAGGATGGATAATGGAGTGGTAAATTTTGCATTGTTGTTATGCTGGTTAAATGTTTAGTGTTAACGTTGTTTAATATGCTCTTACAACAATACTAAACTATATATATATATATATATAGTTTAGTATTGTTGTAAGAGCATATTAAACAACGTTAGTATATATATATATATATATATATTGCAATGGGACAAAAAACTATACATATGATGATAAAAAAAAGTTATGACAATGGGATACTGCCCTAAAAGGCCTAATTGACACCATCGTCAGCCTCACCGATCTCTAACGTTTTCTGTACAAGGTAATGGAGCAAGTCAAATATCTTTTAGTTCTCATATTGAATCCAAACCCTATTCTGAAGCTTCCCATCTCTTCTTCATCTCTTCTATCCCTTCCTCTTTCACGAAAGCAGCTCAAAATGTTCGACGACCAACTTGGTGTTCTTCGACCGAACAAGTCGAAAAGATCCAAATTTCGGCTGCTTCCGCCTTCTTGGCTGCGTTCCGGTGACTGTCCGGCCGGTCTCAGCAATGCCGGAGTAACGTGCTATTCCAATAGCATTCTACAATCTTGTTCATGAACGAGCGTTTCCAGCGAGACCTCTTCTCCGTCGAGCCATCAATGTCATAGAAAGAGCCAGTATTGAAGGTGCTTTGTCGGATCTTTGCGATGTTGCATCTCAGCAACCTAGCAGTAATCGATTCATCGCACGTGGCGACAAGCTTGCAGATAGCGTTAGATTTGGAGAGTAGAGTCCAACAGGACAACCATGAGTTTCTTCTGTTGTTCCTCTCTTAGTTGGACCGATGCCTTTGCCACTCACATGTGGCAAAGACACTTTTTCTAGATCTGTTCCATGGATGTTTATCCCATATGATCAGGTAACCATTAGAATTTGATTTCAAAGTTGGCTAATAAGTGATTAACTTTCTTCTGCTTGGTTGGACAGATGTCTTAGCCAATCACAGTGGCAAAGACACTTGTTCCGAATATGTTCCGTAGATGTTTATCCTATGTGATCAAATAACCACTAGAATTTGATTTCAAAGTTGACTAATAAATGATTAACCTCAAAATTTGTTTATTGGATTGTGGTTGAATGATTTTGCAATATTAACTATATATCAAATATATCAACTATATATCATGCAAACTCAACATCTTGTAAACTATAAACTTGAACATAAATGATTTTTTTTATATATTGACAACCGAATTTCATCAATGAAAAAATAAAAAACTTAAGAAGAATGTAATTCGGTGTGGTTCAGTTTAAATCTGTCGACTTATAATCTCAAACCTCAATCAAACTGCTTAACCTCAAACTTTAGCAGTTCAGTGCGGTGTGACCAAAGATTTATTTTAACTAATATTTGGTGTAAATGTTATATATATAGTATTTCTATTATTTATATATAGGTTTTTTTGTTTTGACTAACATTTATATATAGTTTACTCATACAAAAGAGTATTTATATATAGTTTCTCTGATTTGAAACATGGATGTTTATAAATCTTATTTCACTCAATCTCCGACAAATTAAGGCCTTGGGATAACACAAATTTTCACATTTAATTTTTATACTTTGTTTGGACTACCCCTAAAAAAACTTCAAATCCTGGTTCCGCCACTGTCAATAACAAGACTCTATATTTGCACACAAGTGTCCCTAACAATAGATATTGTGGATTTCAATAGGATGGATAATGGAGTGGTAGATTTTGCATTGTTGTTATGCTGGTTAAATGTTTAGTGTTAAGGTTGTTTAAGATGCTCTTACAACAATACTAAATTATATATATTGCAATGGAACAAAAAAACTATACATATGATGATGATAACAAGTTATGACAATGGGATATTGCCCCAAAAGGCCTTACTTACGCCATCGTCAGCCTTGCCGATCTCTGACATTTTCTGTACAAGGTAATGGAGCAAGTCAAATATCTTTTAGTTCTCATATTGAATCCAAACCCTATTCTGAAACTTCCCAGTCTCTTCTCCATCTCTTCTATCCCTTCCTCTATCACGTCAGCGTCGCCGATCTCTGACATTTTCTGTACAAGGTAATGGAGCAAGTCAAATATCTTTTAGTTCTCATATTGAATCCAAACCATATTCTGAAGCTTATCAGTCTCTTCCCCATCCCTTCCTCTATCATGACGGCAACTCAAAATGTTCGACGACCAACTTGGTGTTCTTCGTCAGAGCAAGTCGGAAAGATCCAAATTCTTGCTACTTCCGCCTCCTTGGCTGCGTTCCGGTGACCGTCCGGTTGCCGGAAATGTCAGAGCAACGTGCTATTCTAATAGCATTATGCAGTGCTTGTTCATGAACGAGCGTTTCCAGCGAGACATCTTCTCCGTCGAGCTGTCAATGTCGGAGAAAGAGCTAGTGTTGAAGGAGTTGTGCTGGCTCTTTACGATGTTGCGTTTCAGCAACCTAATAGTAATCAATTAATCGCATGTGGCGGCAAGCTTGCAGGTAGTGTTGGATTTGGAGAGTAGAGTCCAACAAAACAATCATGAGTTTCTTCTGTTGTTACTCTCTTGGTTGGACTGATGTCTTAGTCACTCACAAGTGGCAAAGACACTTGTTCCAGATTTATTCCGTGGATGTTTATCCCATGTGATCAGGTAACAATTAGAATTTGATTTCAAAGTAGGCTAATAAGGGATTAACTTTCTTTTGCTTGGTTGGATCGATGTCTTAGCCACTCACAGTGGAAAAGACACTTGTTCTGAATCTGTTCCGTAGATGTTTATCCTATGTGATCAGGTAACCACTAGAATTTGATTTCAAAGTTGGCTAATAAGTGATTAACCTCAAAAGTTGTTTATTGTATTGTGGTTTATTGATTTTACAATATTAACTATATATCAACATATATCATGCAAACTCAATATCTTGTAAACCATAAACTTGAACATAAATAAATTTTTTATATATTGACAACCGAATTTCATCAATAAAAAAATAAAAACATAAAAATGTAATTCGGTGTGGTTCGGTTTAAATCGGTCAATTTATAATCTCAAGCCTTAACCAAACTGCTTAACCTCAAACTTTTAGTGGTTCAGCGCAGTTTGACCACAATCTTTTGAATGAGACACACTTAGGAAAAATTTTATGTAATTTCACACAAACTATTGTCCAAAGATTTATTTTAACTAATATTTGGTGTAAATATTATATATATATAGTATTTCTATTATTTATATATAGGTACCTTTTTGTTTCGACTAACATTTGTATGTAGTTTACTCATACAAAAGAGTATTTATATATAGTTTCGCTCATTTGAAACATGGATGTTTATAAATCTTACTGCACTCCATCTCCGACAAATTAAGGCCTCAGGATTACTTCGCTCGGGCCTTAAAAGACTCAGAACAGGACCTGATTATATCTAAGTGAAGTGCATTCATTTCGATTCTATCCACTTCCCTTCAAAAAAAATTTTTGTTTATCACGTACGTCTTGTTTTGGTTGATTAATTTTTGTAACCGCTATCTGTTTTGTCTAATGTTTACGTGATTTCATAAGAAACTGAAGTATGAGTCAAGTATTTAGTTGCGTTCAAAGTGAACCAGTCAAATGTATAAGAAAAAACCAAGTACACCATTGAGTCTTAGGTCCTAATCAATTGAAAGTTGATTTGTTAGGCTTTGGAAGGTTAATTTGCTATATAGTTTTCATATCCACATTTTTTTAATGTAGTTTTGAGGTTGTTCTTTTAATTCTTAGATGTTGTTTTGATTTAGTCTCTTGTTTTACATTTGTATGGTCATCAGACTATTCATGCTTGATCATTTATAGTCATCATGATGTTTGATCAATAAAGCTTTTCTGTTTTCCTAAAAAAATAAAGGCGATACAAATCACTTTGAAAACAGAAAAGCGAGTGTATTTTGGATTTTTAGTCTCGTATAACATAACATTGTGAGTCTATCGAAGATAACTCTCATAGTTGGTCATGATAAATGTGTTGTCTTAATAATGCATGTCGAACTTTCATTTAAGAGTCTTTAACACGTACAATGTTTGAACCATTAGAGGACTGCCAATATAGTACCTGAACTTACAAAGTGATTAATGTAGTACCTAGACTCTTCTTTTGTCGAGGATTCGCCTGATTCTTCTTTTGCTACTTGATAAGGAAGAATATTCCTTTTGTTCTTTCTTAGTTGGACCTGAAAAATCTTTTCTATGAAATTTTCAAGCTCCTCTGTAGATTCACAAATTTCTGCTTGTTCATACAACCTCTTCAGTTCTTATGACTTTAGCATCATCATAGGTCTTTTAGCATCATCTTCCTCGAAAAAAATTTCAAGACAAGAAGTTGGCTTGGTTCCAGAAGTACTAGTTTCCTCATAGCTAGCGAATGAATCCTATAAAATTGTAAGCTTATTTTTCCTCTCATATCTTCATAGATATAAGCATTGGTATTTTCTACCTGTCTAGCTGGAGGCGTCATATTCCTTTCTCTTGGGAATGTTACTTCATGTCATTTTGTGACATGCTTTTGTTCAGTATAATTTCTTGGATTGGTGAAGATTGATGTAGTAATCTTGGAATTGTTGAGAAAATTAGTGTTTAGGGTTACATTTGAGCCCATCAGCTTATAATAGATTCGATAATCTATCGCAAGCTCCATCATGTCTTTCTTCATGAAAATTTCATATGTCTTGATTCACAATCTTAGACAATGTGCTGCATCTCTGAGATGTGTAGTGAAGTTTGGGAATACATTGAAATATGCAACTTGGTTGCACAAAGAAGCTTCTATTGTTCCTAACAGACTTTTCTTAAAGTCTGTTATTCTATCATCTTGTAAGACACATAAAACAGAATATTCTATACCATCTCTAGCCAAAAGCTTTATTCCCACTTAGACTGCTCCAATATGCATGTAGGAATATTTCTTCTGAGATGCTTTACTTACTTTTTTAGAGTGATTAACCTGATGTCGGTTTCTCCTCCTTTAGCAGGAACTGTCAGTTCAAGAATCTTAAATATGTGAGAATCCGTAAGGAATGATCATTTCCTATAGATCTCATTGAGTCTGAATCTAGGAACCGATGCTTCTCGCACACTAGATTCAATTTCATTATATTCAAATTCTTAAGCGTTGATCAACTATACATGCATGATGCTTCTTTTATTGAGTATTCTACTCAGTATTTTTACATATCTTCTGGTTGAAGATGTAGATTTGGAAGAGGACCCTGTAAGGAGTTTAGGCTCACTAAATTTAAACTCACTTTCTCCTTTTGGTAAGGGGGTATGATTATTTTACTAGCTACGTTTTGAGCTAGCTATTCTTTATTGATCCATTCTCCTTCTTGCATCTTCATTTTTTCTATGCTTGTTTGCAATCTTGCTGTTTAATTCTTGGAATTGGTTTTCGAGATCAATACTCATCTCCTGGAGATAAATGATCTTGTAATTCTGCTGATGAATTATTGTCTTGATATTATCATGAACTGTCTCTGTAGGAAGAAAAAAACTTAGAGCTTTATCATATTCCTGTTTTCCTTTTAGTTCAACTGTGATTCATCCTAACCGGGTGATCAGAGTTTCTAAAAGTTTTTACAACAATTATTGAGAAGATTTTAGCTCAATTGCTTGCTAACGAATGTTATTGCGCGAGATGTTCAGTGCGAACTAACTTCTTTTCAATATCTAATAGATATTGTTTTTCTTTAAGATAATCAAGCTTGCCAAGTTTTAAACTTATCTCTTCAAGCTGCTTGAACTTGAGATGAAATCTCTTAAGTTGTACTGCTATCTTATTTGAAGTCTTGTTCCTAGCAAGATGATCTAGGTATTCAATTAAGTTTGGTCTGGAAGGATCAAACTCTTCGACTCCGACTTCTCTCTGGAGGTAGACAAGATCGTCGTAGAGCGTGTTTAATACTCTACAGATGTACTCTATCGAGTATTGATCTTCTTGAATATGCTTTGAATGAAATCACTTTTGCCACTTATCAGTACTTTTTGTAATACAGAAGAACTGGTAATTTTTTGTTTGGATTCTCTCTTATTTGTCAAGAGAAGCCAAATTTGTGGCATAAGCCTTGATAATCTGTTTTGAGCCAAGCAGGCTTTAATACCAGCTATGGCGGATCTAACCGAGGCTCAGAACATTCAGATGACTCTGATCGTATTCAAAAACTTCATGTAGAACTTCAATCTGTTATTCAGTATGTTTGATTCGTTGCTAAATTATGAGGATAATATCCTAGTAATTTTTTGTTTTTCTAGAAAGATTATCTCTATAATTTTTCAATCTTTTTAGTTTTTTTTCCATCTTGCAATTATTTGTGAGAAATCTTAGCATAAGCTAATAAATCAAGCCAGGTAGCTATTAAGTTTTCTATTGATAATGAAAAATAACTGTTTACCTTCAAGTAAGAGGATGAATTTATATTTGCAGTATGCTAGTTTGCTAGATAAACAAATTCATAGACCTAGGCCCAACATGATCCGTCAAATTTAAAAGAAAACAATAGAACCCACAAAATAAGGTTAAAATTGTAATTTTCTAATAATAACAGAATATTCTTTGCAAATATCTTATTGATAACAAATTAAGAGTTTATGTATTACTTTGATAACTTTACAAGTTCAAGTATCACTTTGTCAGTCACCTAAGAATCTAGAGACCTTTAATGCATTTTACCTTTAATTTAAATGACATTCGATTCTATAAAAATTGTGAAGGTCAAACCTCATGCTCCCACCTCTTTAAAGACCGATAGTTTGCGTAACATGTATGGTCCCTTTCCACATCTCCTAATCATGTTTTATAGAACGATAATATTTTTGACTCGATTCATATATTGTGTTCCCAGTTCTCTCGGTAAGTTAAGTAAAACTTCAAATTTATACAGTTTGACACTCAGAAACTGGATCAAAAATTCCAAACTTTCTTAAGAGACGAAATTGATTGACTCAAGCGACCTTCTATCGCTTAAGTAAATTTTTAAATTTTTACGTTTTGGCGCTCAAATGCTGAATTTAAAATTTGAAACTTACTTAAGTGACAGAATTATTTCCTTCGCTTAAGCTGAGGATTCAAATTGTAAGAATCCCGCTCTTGCTGCTTAAGCGAAGAAGAAGAGGCCGGGATGCTGGGAGGAGAAGAAGAGATCGGAAGAAGGAGAAGAAGAAGAAGAAGAAGAAGGAGAAGAAGAAGAGGCCGAAAGAAGAACAAGAAAGAAGAAGAAAATGAAGGTGGTGGCGGAGGAGGTGGTACGATGGTTGTGGTGGTGGAGGAAGAAGAAGAAAAATTTTATAGAAAAAAAATTTTCTGTCGACAATCCGTCAGAGAAATTTTATTTTTATTAAAAAAATCTAAAGCTTAAGCGACGAAAATATTGCGTAGTCTAAGGGAATTTGTCGTCGCATAGGTACATGACTTAAGTGACGGAACTATGTATTTCTGTCGCTATTAAAAAATACGACCAAACTTAAACGATGAACTTACAGAAATGAGAGTTACTTGCGTCGTCTAAGACCGTTTTTCTACTAGTGCTAGAAATGAGAGTTACTTGCGGCTTTGTTAAATTGCTTTTCTTTTCTTGTTTCATAAAATAAAACTTGTAGGCACAAGTGAAAACGGTGCGTTTTGGAGTGCTGATAGTCTGAGAATCCAAAAGGACGGACCTTTTTGCCAAAAAAAAGGACGGACCTTGAAATTAACCCAGAAATGTAACCTCTTCACCACGATGTGTGGGTAAGTAAAACATTTAGGCGGGAAAGTCACCTCTCCTCTCCCAAAATCTCACGGCAATTTCACACTCTCTCTGACATGGCGTGGGTTCGGCGGTCCAGCCGCGTGGCACAGCCGGCGACGGAGGAGGACGTAAAGATGGTGGCTTTGGACGAGGAGGAACCGAATCAGGATGAGATTGCGAAGCTTCGTAAGCAGTGGGAGCTGGCCTCCGTCTTCAACTTTTTAACGGTGAAAGATCCTATCCTTTGGGGTTTCGGAGTCAGATTCGATTGGTTTTTTGTGTTTTTGATTTTTTGTGTGTTAGGTGTTTGAGCCAGTTATTGGGACTAAAGCGTCGGCGGAAGAGATCGAGATGGGTTTGGTAACCCCAAACCATTCACTTGCTCAGCTTCACATCGCCATTCTTAAGGTCTTATTTTTGTTGGGTTATGAATGCAGTAATTGTTTTTTATTTATTTGGTTACGATTTGTGTTGCGATTTACATTTAGTTTTCTCTAATAATATTTGGTAGTTTGTTTATGTTTGTAACACTGATATAACAAAGTAAAGAAGAGGAATTGAAGCGTCTGATAATGTTGTTTACAGAAACTTAAATTAAGCAGGAGTATAGTAGTTGAGCTTTTGCATATTCCTTGTTTCAACTAGTTACTACAGGTTTCGTTTGCTCACATTTGGTTATTTTATATGATTCTCTGTCTGGAATTGCGTGGTTGACCAAATGGTTGGTTTTGTTGAGTAGTGAAGACACTAGTTGGAGTCTAGCTTTAATTACTAGGAAGGAATTGTAGGTGGGTCTCAAAGGTCAGAAATGGGAGAGTTTGATTGTTTTCAACTGGGTCTGATATCTCCATGTCATGCGCTAGCTGGTTCAGTTGGTACAACCGACCTAATGGTGAAGAAACATGGAATATACCAATTACCAAGTACTGGTGTATGGTAGAAGCAATACTGAAACTAAAGCGTGGAAAACACTGCATATAAACCTCTATTGATGGCTTCATGTACATATAGCTTTTATGCATGAATCTGATGCTGTCCCTACGTAGTTTAAATCAGTGTTGAAATGAATTTTAACACTTCTTCTCACATAGCTAAATGATTTGATGACACTCAATATGGACAGATGAGATCTTCTGTGGCACTATTGCACCAGACATGGACTCATTCCATTCAGTTGATGCATTCCAGTTTTATTGTTTTAAGAATCTTTTCTGGACCACATACGTTCTGAGACCTTCTATCACTTCAACTTTAATGAATTTTGACTTGTGAGTTTTCTCTTTAGTGAATATACCTACTTCAACTTTAGTGAATTTGTACTTATTAAAATTTTTAACCAGTTGTTATGCATCAAATTGTTGAAACTGACTCTGGATATATCCAGATTGTTATCTCATTGGTTATATACCCTTAGTTTCCTCAATTATTGCCATATTCTGGTTCACAAATCAGATTCTGAAGCTTACAAATCAAGAAGTCGACTAATAGCTGTTGACTAGAAAATATGAACTTTGTGATGTATTTATTGGATATATGAATAATTTCCTGCTTGGTGTCACTGTCATGATCTGATTGTGTGATTATGGTATCAGATCTTTGATTACTCAAGCCTTATTTACATATGTATTGCTACTGCTGTTTATCATGTAGTTACTGCATTTATGATAGACTATTTCATTGGTCATGCCCTACTGATGCCCTAAGATTGTTTGCACTGGTTTGAGTGCCATATATATGGCTATGCCACTGCCACAGTTGTCTTTGATGGGTTCTAATGTGTACATGGTTTCCCACTGAGGGCTGTTAGCACTTGCTATGATCTTTCCTTCTATGTTCCTTCTTTGATATTTAGTTTCCATGGATGGTGAAGCTTTCTACTAAATCTTGATACGATAGGAACAGATTTCTCATGCTGTATTTTGGCAAACTGCAAAAGGCAGGTTGCTTCGGTGAAAAATTATAATGCTTTTTCCTCTTTCAGGAAGTGCTGGTTAATATTCTAAAAATATAAATATGAGTACAATTTAGTTGCCTGTATCTGTCAAAATTAAGAAAAACAAAATTGGGACTGCTATCTCTGTGTAATGAATGTTCCTCTGTGTCTATCTTCATTCTATTTACACAAGTAATCATCTTCATTTCATTAATTCTATGATCTCTGGTTTTTTCAGGGAATACCACCAGCGAGTAAAACATTGGATGGTTCTGATGCATGGGTGACTGTTCTTTGTAAGAAACTTGCTACTTGGTGGCGATGGGTGAGTCCTTTTTCTATGGAAAATGCAAGACTTGCTAAATTTGTTTGCAAAATGTGCTTAGTTTGTCCAAAACATATGCAGTTTCAATAAATGAGGTTTATTCAGCTCAATTTGCTTTTCTTTTTTCCTGATAATTAGCCACTTGGTGAAGAAAATTTGTTACAGTAGAAAATTTGTGTTACTACGTGTTTAACCTGCAGCTGTATATTTTTTCAATACTGCAGGTTGCTGAGGGGGGGATTCCACTTGTGGTAGCTAAAGGGTACGAAAACATGCTAGATTGACTATATATATAGGTTAATTCAAAATGTGTTATCAACTAAAGGCAGTTTTTTTTCTTTTTTTTCTTTTTCAGAGAGGAAATATCACGCTATAAAGAACTTCATCCAACAGAGCGGTTACTTATGTTAAAAGCACTCTGTGAACTCCGAGCCGATGTAATTACTCTTTTTTCATTCAGTTTCTGTTTCTTAATGTCAAGTGTGTACATGCTAATGTACTACGGATATCCTAGCTTTATGTTACCAATTGTCGTTGTGCCGAACATGACAATATGTGTTCGAGTATATACAGGTTTCTGTTTTTTTCCCTTTAAATTCTGGTTGTGTGAAATAATTAACTCATTCTTTTTGTATCCAGCAAGATGACGCAGTGGCTTATATTAATGACTCTCTGAAACAAGGAACTGGAATTTCTTCATTCCGCAAAGATAAGATAGGAGGAGACGGAAAGAGAACTTCCTACTGGTAATTCTTTTGATATGTTATGATGATTGCATGTGTTTAATAGTAAAATTGGTTTTTATATCACTTTTATGTCAGGTATGATGGAAATATGATAATTGGCCATAGATTATATAAGGAAGCAACCGTCATCGACTTGAAGACAAAAGTAAAGGGGAAAGGGGGTTTGAACCTACCAACTATCAGTTTCCAGTGGGAAACGCTAGCAACCAACCTCGAGGAGTTTCAGAAAGTTATGGTAAGTAACATGTTGTTTGTTCCAGAACTGAATCCATCATTAACTATTTGTCTATTTCTTGATGTCATGACAGGATGAACTCTCATCAAGCAAAGTTGCAGGAGTACGTGATGCTGCTAAGAGTATTGAAACTGATGCTATTCCTGCCCTTGAGAAACTTCAGAAGGTAATGTTATGCTATTCTTTTGTGGCTATTCATTCTAAGATGCATGCTTAATCACAGTTCAGTAGCAATTTACCATTGAACTTTATTCAGTTTTATTCTTTATTCTTTGGTGTTCATACAAAAAATGATGTGTTCTGCAGAAGAAAGAAAGGGAACTGACAAAGAAACAAAGGCAAGAGAGGCAGCAGAATCTGTTAACAAACTTTTATGGTGCTGGACTTACGCGTTCATGTCGCAACCGCAGGCCTGTCAAGTACACATTTGGTAAGGCTTCACATTTTGTTTTGTTTTCACTTCTGAGTGTGTGCTGAGTCATAGCTGAATTTTAATAATCTCCTTGGGAACCCGAAGTTGCTGTGGCAGTAGGATAAAATGAAACAGTGTATCCATCTCTGAGAAGTGTATGGTCTATAAGTTAGAGTATATAACTCTATAATGAATGCTTCATAGTCCAATACAGTCTGTTGAAATTAATGTAGAAAATAGTAATTGGATTAGATACTACCTGAACTAACATCCTTTCAATGTGGTGCCTGGGCTATTAGAGATATATTAGTACAAACTTTGAGAATTTGAATATCGAAAACGATTGATTCCTTAATTTCTTGTGGTTGCATACTGGTGTCACTATAGTGATTTCATTAATTTCTTTTATTGTATCCTTTCATTCTAAAGTATGCTTCTTTTGGAAAATATGCAGATGATTATGACCGGGTCATTCATGAGGCTATAAAAGTCACAAAGTAAGATATGTGAATGTCTACCTTTGCATTTGAAGAAATGATTTTTGTTGCTTTATGGCTTCTGTAGGAAGTATTGTTACAATCCTTTAATTCCTTTTTCACTGTTTCACCATAATCACATATACATGGTAGAGAGGCCCATTTTGTTTTGTAGGAACGTTATTGTTGCCCTATCAAAAGGAAAACTACAGACCTGCATCAAATTGCAATGTTTCCTAATAAAAACTTGTTTTCAGATTTTTTACCCTCTAGATATTGTCCTATTTCATAAATTCTATGAAGTATTTTATTCTCTTCATAAATTCTTCGTTGTCTGCCCATGACTCTACAACTTGTTATATATCCATGACTGTTCTTTTCCTCTGTTCAATTTTTCTGACTGATTAATTTTACTCTTTTGTTCAGTAAGAGGAAGACTACTGAAGAGGAAGTGCAAGAAAGGAAGAGTAGAAGAAATGACACAGGTCACCATGATGCCCCAAAAAGAGACACAAACTTGGAAGATTCAGATAAAGAAAGTGATTCCACAAACAGTGATGGTAACCATTCTGGTAAGAAAAATAAAGAGTATTCTGGTAGGAAGGATGATGTGGATTCTGGCAAGAAGGATGATGAGGATTCCGGTTACTATTCTAGTAACACCCAAAGCGATGAGAATGTTGGTGATGACGAGGATGATAACAATTGGGATGATGGCACCAATGATGAGGACAATGATGAAGAAGATGGTGACTTCAGTGACCAATGCATTTCTAAGCAAGAGAAGAAAAATGTTCAGACTGATAAAATTTCCCAAAAATGGCCAGCTTTTGGTGCACGCTGGAGTTCAAGACTAGCCGGAGGAACTAGTCGTCAAGTTGTGGAAAACCGGAACTCGGGTGCTAAGAAGAGGTCGAGGCAAAGACCTGTCTGCAACTCTGCCCTGGACTCTGTTGTGATCCAAGACTCCGAGGATGAAAAGTCAGAGGGACCTGAAAACAGTGAGGCTTCGAAGCATGAAAACCCATCTCCAGATACTGATCCGGAAGAAGTCAGTGAAAGCTAGAAGTATCCTGAAGCAAAATATGTTACGCAGGTATGTATATAGGGGAAGATTCTCATTTTTGGTACTAACGAAAACACATTATGAGCTCTTGTTTAACCCTTGGGTATCGTGCCTCAGTTTCAGACATCGATGTGTACTTAATGCAGTATGCAGCCTGGATTTTGGGAAATCTGTTTTTAATTCTTCTTTAGATGAGCTGCAATTTCTCTGTTTTTTTTCCTTTAGGTATAGCATGTCATTCATATATACTTGCACAAACTGAACTCATTTCAACACCTACAATTGTTCCATAAAACAATATCAACGCCTCAAATGAAAATACATTTAAACATCAGAATATATGAAGATTTTGAAAGTAAGCACAACTCAGTCTTCTAGTTTGATCAAAAGTAAATCTCAGGAACTTCCTGTTGAGCCTTGAAACATCGAATCTGACTCAAGCTGGAAAATGAAACTTATGGATCATATCATCAAGTCACCCCAATCAATAGGGTTCACAGTTACACAAGCAGAACCAAAATCTCACCGAAAAGCAAAATCCTAAGATTGCATTGTTCATAGCAAGTCTTTCAAGGTAAGCATTACTTTAAAGAACCTCGTCCCCAAACCGCATATCACAATGCCATACCATGTTCATACTCCCTTAAACTGTTTCAACTTCAAAATCGTGTAACAATCTCATCCTCATTTGCCAATTCACATTTCACATACTTGGGTTCTGAATGCCATTCATTTATTCAGACTCCCCTACATTGTTGATAGTTCTCCACCTACATTATCATCAACAACATCGTCCTCCATTTGTAATTCACATTTGATGCTGTTAACCTCCCAATGTCATGCTTTTAGAGGCTATCTCACTGTTGCAGAAAACTCCCAAATTCTTCCTGGCTTTGCTCTACATCCACGCAACCCTCAAATTTAGACGCATCCTCGCATGATTATGTGGTCTCATCCGAATTGATCTTTTCAACTCGGGGAAGTTAATTAAAGCGTAGCCACATGACCATATACATATGGCCTTAACAGCTTTATCATAAGCAAGTGCAGCTTCAACAACAGTATCGAAAGTAAACTAGAAACCAAGCCATGAACTAGAAAACCTTCTTTGAGTCAGGCTATGTGTGTTACTACTCGGCACCCGATCTATTCAGCTACCTAAATTGTTAGGCACTCAAATTGTTGATATGAAACTTGAATTCCATATAGAATATAATATCTACACTCCAGATCATAAGGAAATTATTGGTAAATGGTTAAATATGAAAAATGTCTAATATTAATATCACAATGCCACTGTTCTCACCATGTTATCTTTATTCTCTCTCAATCACAGAGCTAACTAGAATTAGTACCAAGCTTCCCCTTAAATACTACATCAGAGTGGCGGCTGGACCATTGGCACCAGTGCATGATATACGCCATTCAAACAGTAGCATCAGGAACTGAAGCAGCTGGGATTTCCTCCTTCCTTGCTGCATGACTTGTGACATTCAGTTAAGAACCAATGTGCCTTCGACACAACACTGTTGCGTAGTTTCTTGTGTCCAGCCTGCATTTTGAGAAACAGCATTAATTTGTTACACATCAAAGCAGACTATACAAATGCACTCAAATCGCACAAGAGAAATTGCTGCTGGTTACAGAGGCAACTTAATCAAGTTTAAAAAACTAGCTACTCATTAAGTCCCTGATCCACACAGATTGACAACGAAATGAATCATCTAAGAAAAGTTGGTTATCAGCGTTTTATATAAACAAAACGAAACTGAAGTACTGAACAATGATCGAGACCCTTTGAAACTCCATAACAAAATCATTGAGAATCAGTTATATAATTTGCAAGTGCCGGAACAAATCCAAAGCATTTGTTACAAACTAAGAAAGGTTTAACAACTATACACTCCCTCAGCTCTACACAGTACAGGTTACAGTTACACAGTTGCACTTCCAGACCATATTTATTAGACAGACAAGGACAACAAAGAAAGAGCAACATGCAAGAATGACGAACTGGGGTCTGGTTTTCTTTGCTCTTCTGCTTAGTCAAAGTCAGAAATTGAAAACCAAAGGAGTCCAGTTTAATAAACGGAGTTTATCCCAAATAGGATCCCCTAGTATGCAAATAGGTTCAATGCCCACTACAGAGCCTCTGATCCATCTCAGAGACAGTTACGACTTACGACAAGTAAAATTTCAGGGTTCTTAAACATGATCAGATAGAGCATAACATGAAAATCACTTAAAAAGAAAAAAAAATAAACAAATCTTATACTCCTTCCAGTGACTTGACAGAAAATCAAAAAATAATCATACAACTACTCAAATTGTAATTCGACTGAGTACCCAAATTACAGTCACTCTGAGTGATCTTACTTACATATCTGAATCCGCATCCTACTCTGTGGTGCATGAGTAGTTGAAAAGTCCACCTCTGCAGGACGTGCCTACACCAGTAGGAGCAGGGTCGCCAGCGTTCCTAGACATCACGTAGGCGAAGAAGAGGAAACAACCGACGGAAATGGAGGGTCATTTTTTGTAATTTCAGGAGAGTGAAAGACGATTGATGATATAACGAGGAGGCATTTGAGCATGAGCCTGAGTGTGAGGCCGGTTTCGACAATATGTTCCGGATGTTTTGGAAACGAAGATGAATGCGACCACTTTGTTTCGCTTATATATTGAATCAAAAAGAGAGGCTTCTGTGTTATCGTCACAAGGCTTTACCAAGCTTTCTGAAGCACGTTCTGTGTCACCCTAATCAATCCAGTGAGCAGTCACACAGAACAAGCAAGCAAGCAAGCTCAAATTTGACCAAAATTACACTCATAACCTCAAACTAGTCCATTACAGCTCTAATAAGGTCAGACAAGAAAACTAACCGAAAACAGGGTTTAGGGTTTTAGCCAGTGATCATAGTCCCAGCTCCTTCATCAGTCAAAACCTCAAGCAACAAAGAATGTGGTTTCCGGCCATCAATAATACTCGCAGTCCTCACTCCCTGAGCCAATGACCTGACGCAGCAGCCCACCTTCGGAACCATTCCACCTCCGATTTTGCCTTCCTCCATCATCTTCTTCACTCCTTTAATATCAATCTCCTTCACCAAGCTACTCGCATCGTCTCGGTCCTCCAGAATTCCGGCCACGTCAGTCAGCAGAATCAGCTTCTCCGCCCCAAGCGCCGCCGATATTTCTCCGGCCACCGTGTCCGCATTGATATTGTACTGCTGCCCGCACTCATCCGACGCCACGGAAGCGATCACCGGAATGTGGCCGTCGTCGACGAGCGACCGGAGAATCGTCGGGTCCACACGCGCCACCTCGCCGACGAACCCTAATTTCGCGGCGTTCGGGGCGGGCCGGGCGGTGATGAGCTCGCCGTCGGAGCCGCAGAGCCCGATCGCCTTCACGCCTTCGCGGTTGATCAGCGAGACCAGATTCTTGTTGACCTTTCCGGCGAGGACCATGGAGACGATCTCCATCGTCGGCGCGTCGGTGACGCGCAGGCCGTCGTGGAAGTTGACCTCGATGTTGAGGCGCCTGAGCCAGAGGTTGATCTCCGGCCCGCCGCCGTGGACGAGGATCGGGCGGAGGCCGACGCAGGAGAGGAGGACGAGGTCTCTGACGACGGTGGCCTGGAGGCTCGCGTCCTTCATGGCGGCGCCGCCGTATTTCACGACAATAGTTTTCCCCCGGAATTTCTGGATGAAGGGGAGAGACTCGGAGAGAATGTCGACCCGGAGCTGGCCCGGAGTGGGCCGGGTCGGGTCGGGGGAGTGTTGGGCTTTGATTGGAAGAGAGTGCGGCGGTCTGGGGCGGAAAGTGAGGCGGGTGTTGGGGAGAAGGTTGCGGCGGGTTTTTAGGGAAGGGAAGGAGAGGGATGGAGGAGAAGGGTTTAGCCGGGTTTTGGAAGCGCCCAACATTTTGAGAGAGACGATTCGGGTCGGGCGTGGATGACGATGATGATGGAGATGGCTTTGGTGGTTTATAAACCAGAGAGAAGACTTGGAGAAAGTGAGGGCAGTAAAATTTATATATACCGCGATAACACTCCTATTTACTGCGGTGAAACTTATATTCACTGGGTAGCTCAAAGTGTGATGCATTTGTTTCTTATTTTAGAGAAAATGGGCAATCTGAATATCTGATGTTGCATCTTCGTCAACTGCGCAGTGCCGCGGTGAGATTCTTGTGACTTGTGAGCTATGTTTAAAAAGGCGAACGCGTTAGGCGAGGCGTCGAGTCGGAGTCTCAAGTCTTGAAAGTATTGAGACGAAAAAGGAAAGTCTTTGAGACATTCTAATAATAAAAATAAATTAATTAAGGATATAAAGTCATTAAAAATATATTCTTACATTTAAAATTGAAATTAAGTAGCTACAATACGAACATAATTAATGTCTAAATTTAACATAAATTCATTCACTCATTGTATTTTCTTCCTTCTTAGTCACTAAGAGTATTTGCATGCCTTGAAACCTAATTTTTTTTCTTCTCTTTAAATCCTATAGTTTTTATCTTTAAACTTAAAATAAAACGACGTAGTTTAACTGTTTAAGGATTTTAACTATTTTACTAAAAAAACGTGATGCCTCAATTCTTAGTTTGATACATTTAACTGAGTGATCTTTAGTAGTTAATCTAACTTTTAAACAGTTAAGATTATAATTTACATTGAAAAACATATGCAAATAAGAGAAAGTTTAGACACATTTATCCAAAATGGGTTGGACACAAGTTTTTTCAAAAACGAAATTTGATGGAAAAGTTAAGTTTCCTAGTGCATGACAGAAAAGTAATTGTGCTACTTACCAATATAGTAGTTGTGCAACTTATGCTATGGAGCAGTCTGCTTGCCATTTATCATCTGCAATTCTAGTTAAGTTAGACAGGAATAAGGACTCTTCTTTGGTTCGTTAGTTTCATGTTGGTGCTCTTTTGAAGTCTGGAACACATGCCTTACGATACTTTTAATCGTTTGTCATGTTTACTGTATTATTTGATGTATTGCATCAACTCTTTAAACAGAATATATACCAAGTTAACCGATTGTTGCAGTGGATCTGCTGCATCCAGATTATCATATTACTGCATTAGTTAGGGAATTGCAAAAGACTTCAAGCTTTGAGTCGAACTTTCCCATGTCAATGCCGTATACATTGTGCCAATTAGCTGATTTTCATACATTGAGTATGCCCGCATAGAGATAATAAAGGCTGAGAATCCTGAGATTTAATGGCCAGGATTTGGCATATTACATCTTCATGCTGATTACCATGCAAACTAGTGTTGGCGCAGATGTTGCTGCTTTGGTAGCATTTTCTTCTTTTGATTTTGATCGAGGACATGAAGAAACTCCCTGCTGCGGGTACTTGGTTCCTTCAAGTTTTTCTGCAATGCCAATTGACTGTGTTTGAGTTGTAACTGGTTCATGACTGTTACTCTTTCGCATCTATGGAAGTATTAGTCATCATTTGTATATAATTCACTAGGCGAGCTATATACACGATAAGAACTAACAGAACATGCTGACGATTCTAGAGCGTTCCCAAACAACAAGAAATGGCACAATCTGATTATGAGTTACGGCTAAAATTGAGTGGTGAAGATTGAGCATACTTAAAAAATCGTTGTTTCTGAGATGGATAGGAGTTGTTGAGGCATTCAAATGATCACATATGGTTTGATCTTTCCTATGAGCAAGTTGAAGCATCTTGTGATTTATTTCTTTGTTTTCGAATTAATCTACTCTTGAAAATACGGAGAGAAAGAACTAAACGTGGGCGGCTATGATAAATCCGTCTAGACCAGAATTTACCTACTCACTTTTTTGTCTTTGCATATGCATGATACCCAAATGCATGCATGAAGGATAAGCTGTTTTCATTACCTTGATGTACAATTAGAGACTTTGATTACAATAAGACAGAGAGTACCTTTCATTTTCTGTTTGATAGTATATTAGTTTTTCCAAATAAGAACATGTCAAAGACCAAGACATATTCCAACCAAATCAGAATGGATGAGCAGTAAATAGTGACCAAGCAAAACCATGGAAGGTCTCTTGCTACTTTACACAAACTGTAAGCCCTATAAATAGATTGAGCTTAACCCTATTCTTCATCACCTTCAATACTTCTCATTGCCTGAACTCCATTTGCAGTACTTGCTGATTTAGCTTGCTTGCTTCGAGTACAAGTTATTACACATACAAATCAGTGGTTTTGTTATTGAGTGGGAAGTTTAACTTTCAAATTCAGTGATGAAGTCCTTTAGGTCCAATTTAAATGTTGCCTCAGTTGCACTGCTGTTGCTGCTTGCATTGATGAGCACAGCAAGCTCAGCTCATCTCTCCTCGACATTTTATAACAAAGCCTGTCCAAGAGCTCTTGCTACCATTAGAAAATCCGTAAGAAAAGCAGTGTCAGCCGAACGTCGCATGGCAGCCTCCCTAGTCCGCCTGCATTTCCATGACTGCTTTGTTCAGGTACTAGCATAATAATATTAATAATATATAATCAGATGATGAAGTTCATTTTGAACTATAACTTACGGTGCAGTACTCATGTGTTTGCAGGGTTGTGATGCATCAATCTTACTCGAAGATACTGCTACTATCACAGGCGAAAAGAATGCGTTGCCTAATAAAAACTCCGTGAGAGGATATGGAGTCATAGATGATGCCAAGGCTGCAGTGGAGAAACTATGTCCTGGTGTTGTTTCTTGCGCAGATATCGTTGCCGTAGCTGCTAGGGATGCTTCAGTTGCTGTGAGTACTTGATTTATTTCACCTTTTTATTTTATCATTTTTCCGAAAATTATTTGGTGCACCGTCACCGCCTATGACCTGTCCAATCCACACTGTCTGATCATCTCTTCAATGTCAGATGTATGCACTATTCACTTTTTGTCTTTTACTGGTGCATGAAATACTCTCTTTTCTCATCAACTTCTAGCTTTCCCATTTGAAGTTTCGGAACTGATGATAATGTGTATACATAAAGGTTGGAGGTCCAAACTGGGAAGTGAAGCTTGGAAGAAGGGATTCGACCACAGCAAGCAAAACTCTAGCTGAAAGCTCTCTTCCCAGTTTCTTAGACAGCCTCGAAAGCCTTACTAACAGATTCGCTGGCTTAGGCCTCAATGTCAGAGATTTGGTTGCGCTCTCGGGTGCACATTCAATTGGACAAGCTCAGTGCTTCACATTCCGCGGCAGAATCTACAACAAAACCAGTGACATTGATGCAAACTTTGCCAGTACACGCAAAAGTAATTGTCCAGCAGAAGCTAATGTTGGTAATGCAAATTTGGCAGCACTAGATTTGGTGACACCCAATAAGTTGGATAACAAGTACTACAAGAACTTGATCAAGAAGAAGGGCCTTCTTGCATCCGATCAAATTCTCTTTAGTGGAGGATCTACTGACAGCATTGTCTCAGAGTATAGCTCAAAACCTGCAAAGTTCAAAGCTGATTTTGCGACAGCCATGATCAAGATGGGAAACATTAACCCTCTCACCGGCTCAAATGGGCAGATAAGAAGGATTTGTAGTGCTATCAACTAATAAACTCTGAGCCTACACAAGTGTCAACAGCAACGCAACAAAATATAGCGAATGTCATGTTCTTTTGATTCATTCAGATGTAAACTTATACAGTACTTCATACAAGAAATCCATGCATAGTATGAGGAAGAGAACGAAATAAGCTCTTCTTCCTATATCATGGAGAGATACTTATATTTATAGAAGACAATAAAATTGAACATTTCAGTGTTTCACATTGAAATATCAGTTGCCTATGAAAATGGAGTATAGGCTGTATAGCAGATTTTACTATATGCAATTCCAAATTTCAATATAAAGAAATCCTAAGGTTCTAATAGCAGAGTACATACTCGAACCAGCGTCTTTGCCAAACACTGGAATTTTGTGCGCTACACAATCAAGCCCTCTATTTCCATGTCACTTCAAAGCTGCTTTGCCACCACTTCACCTGCATTTCCAGATAAGAATCTCCGCAAGCATTCATGGCGGACCAATAAAGCCTCACGTCTAACCCTATTCCTTCTGAACTCATCAACTCGACCATTATTGGAGAAAACTCCGGCCATGGCCTTATCCAAAACACCATATATGCCATGAATCCTATAGTGGTATTTTGGTTTCTCTTGGAGTTGAACACATTCTTCATAGGAATCATAGCCATACTGTACTGTGTCGAACCTAGCAACCTGGGAATGGTACTGGCAGATCATCAGGGAATTTGATGACGTTTGTAGTTCATACATAATTTTGTGACACCTAACAAACTTTATTAATATTATAGAGAAACATATGCCATACATGTGGCAGTTTCAACATTAACTCTTGGGAACATATAGTCGTCGATGAGTCTACAACTAGATAGCATGCCCACGCTTTGCTTTATGTTGTGTGCACTACTTATTTGATTTAACTTCAAAATGCAAGTGTAGTAAGAGGTAATTCATGTGATTGTAAAAGTGCTAAACATGTTTTAGATGATTTATTAAATCAAAAATGATTTATTAAATTAAAAAAATTTAATTCGTGTTGATTGCAAAAGTGTTAAACATGTTTTAGAAAAAAATGTTCAAAATATGGTCCTTAAACAATTTTTTGCTCTATGACAAGCTATTTTAAGTATCTTTGATTTTGAAATTACATTCATTAAAGACAGTGACAATCACATAATAGGACCAAGACGAAACACACATTCGATCTCAGATGTCTTTTCGACTCTTTTTTGGTAATGCTCGACAATGTAATCAAATTATTATCCTTTCTCCTACACATTACAGCATTCAATCTTGCGAAAATGGAATAATTCCCCCAGCTATAGTCGAGATTTGTTATAGGGATAAACATTCGAAAACTTTTCAATCACATAACAACATCTTCACCGTTTAACATGTAGATGCAGCTGGTTGCATCTCCTGCTGGCTGCAAGGCGCCGCGAAGAGCATGATTTCTGTTTATAGGTGGAACCTAATATTTCACCTTTACCGGGTTACAATTCAAGAAATAACCTCTAAATGTCTAATTAATTATTAAATATGCATTATTAATTATGCTTGAATTATTGTTTATAGGGTGAAAGCCCAATTAAATGTGAGAAGCCACTCTGGGCCCCTTTGTCTGGGCCCAATTCGTCATAAAGCTAAATAAAAGCAAGGGAAACTGTTCCCACATTGGAAAATGACAAGGAATGCTGTCTTTAGTGCTACTATAAATGCCAGCGCATGCTCCCCATAAAGGTACGTAACTTCTTGACTATTCTTGAGTTTTCTGCTTAGCTGACAGTGTCTGACTTAAGCATCGGAGAGGCTTCCCTCGGTAAACCCGGGGACGCCTCTTTGACGTGTTTGTTCTTTACACAGGAAAACTTGGAGTACAAGGAAGTTCGCTATTTCTAGAGCCGTGTGACCCGCTAAAGGGACCACGAGTTTTACCCAGAAACAATTGGTGCTCTCGTTGAGAGTCGAACTCAAGACCCTCTCGTTTAATATCTGGAAGTACAATGGTGGAAATAACAGGAGAACAAGATCCAACTAGGAGGCTTAACTTCTCAGGGGATAATAACCCAGGGGCCTCCGAGACCCAGTTTGGCCAAACAGATTTGGCAGCAGCATTTGAACTCTTAAAAAAGGACTTTCTAGCTCAGAAGGAGCAATCTTCTCGAGAACATGCCGAGTTAATGACGTTAAGGGAGCAGTTAGCAACTATCCAGGCCGAGCATGGTCTTCTTCAGGCAACCCTAGCTCAGAGGGTGAATGCCAATGAGACGTCAGCCAGACTTGCTGATATAATAACCCCAGTAGGGAATCCTCTGGGTTATGGAAACCCGCGAACTTTTGACAGTGCATACATCCCACCCGCTACCCTCCCACCCGCTATTCTCCCACCCATTGCCCACCCTACCCTAAATCCCCAAATTATCCATCTCTCCAATCCTCTGTTTAATCACAATCTTTCAGGACCCCCTCCACCTCCAGAGCCGGTATTAAATCAACCACTTCCCCCAGCTGATGCCCAGACCCGGCTTCTCTTACAGCTGACGCAAACTGTGACTCATCTTGAGCAGCGTCTTAACTCGGGGACAGGGTAACAGCAGTATCAACCCCTTATCACCCGTGCAAGTCGCTCTACCCGGATTCAAGCAGATAAAAAGCCCCCGGAAGCTAAGCCATTTAAGATCAAGAAGTATGTCGGAACGGGCTGCCCATATGCACACTTAGAGTTGTTCCAGTCTCAGTTGGATTCAACCCGGTTCACGGATGCCTAAGCATGCCATGCCTTCCAGGAGACACTCAGTGAGGAGGCATTGAGTTGGTTCCTTAAGTTGCCAGCTTTGTCAGTAGAGAGCTATGATCAGCTGACACAGAAGTTTCTTTCCCGGTTTATCTTGCTGTCTAGTGCCAACCGAAGCACCACTTCACTGTTCAAAGTGCAGCAAAGGGATGATGAGAGCTTGAAAATCTTTGTAATCCGTTGGTTATCAACGACTTCCAAATGTGGGCACTTGGATAAATCAGTGGCATCAGAGGCGTTCTTGCAGGCGCTCAAGCCAACCCGCTTTGTGGTTGAGCTCAGGAAGCAGCGGTTCAGGTGTTACGATGATTTGATTAATGAAGTGACTCGGCAAGCTCAAGCCGAGTATGACACATTCGGGGAACGCCAAATGAATACCGGGTTTACAAGCCAGCGAGCTGATGGATGGAGAAATGAAGGGCAGAGTAAGAATAGCCAGGGGCACTACGGCAAAAGTTCAAGCAGACCAAGAGATAAGCCAAGAGAAGCTCCATACCCAAAATCCTCAGCCCGAGAAGCAAAAACCCCATACATTCCTCGATATGAAGTGTTAACCAATTTAACTGCCTCCTATGAAGAAATTTGGAACCGGCATAAGAATGACATTCTCCCAGCTCCTAAAAGGAAGTTTCCCAAAAAGACAGGGCCGGACAACGGGCAACATTGTGCCTATCACAACGAGTCCGGCCACACTACCAATCGGTGTTTTGCCCTTCGAAACGCCATTGAATATATGATTCAGAACGGCAAGTTACAGCAGTATAAGTCACCCGCTACAGGTGCCAACTTGATTGAAGTATATGGGGAGATAATGACAATTCACGGGGGTGGCACCCAAGGAGCATCAGGTCACTGGGCCAAAAGACTTTGTCCAAGAGGCCCGGAGTTGGAGATAATGCAGCTTCGTCAAGAATGCCGCAAAGAACTGGTTCCTTGGGATACCGTGTCATTTTCTCACTCTGAAGATACGCTGAAAATGCATCATAATGATCCTTTCATAATTACTCTTCAGATTGACCATTGGCGAACTCGGCGAGTTCTGATAGACTTGGGAGTCGCTGTCGGTGTCATGTTCAGCAGCTGCTATAAAGGGTTTAAAAGAGGAAGAGATAAACTGTATAGAAACCACGAGCCATTGATCAGTTTTTCAGGCGAAACAACTCAACCATTGGGGTCAGATCAGTTAACGGTTACAGTTGGAACCGGGCATCAGTCCACAAGAATTGTGGTTCCCTTCATAATTGTGGACTGCCCATCATCCTATAATGTCATACTTGGGAGAGATGCCCTTTGGGGCCTGCAGAGTTTTATAGCGAGTCATATGCTGCTTATGAAGGTGCCTACACCTGGGGGCTGGGTTACAATTCGCGGAGACCAAGAAGCCGCTGTCAGATGCAACGCGATAACAACAGCTCATGCCCAGCATGAAATGTTTTCAGCGGGTTTTTCCCTATCCCCATTTGACAAACCTGATGACCCCAGGGATGACCCGGATTCCTTGCCCATCAGTAAGACAGCACAGAAGAAGAGCCAGAAGTATCCCGCCAAGTTTCCCTGGCCAGCCCCAATTGAAGCAACATAATGGATTCAGATTTCAGAGGAGTACCCGGAAAGGAAGATTTGCATTGGCACAGGCCTTGACCCAGAGGTCAGAACCTGGATAATCGAGCTTCTAACCCGGAAGCAGAAAGTGTTTGCATGATCATATGTAGACATGCCCGGAATCTCTCCAAAGGTTATGACACATTCCCTCAATATTATCCCGGGTATTAAACCGATACGACAGAAGCGTCGTGCATTTTGTGCAGAGAAATATAAGGTCATCCAAGCAGAATTTAAACGTCTTAAGGACATCGGGTTCATTGTAGATGCAACATACCCGGATTGGTTGGCCAATGTTGTGATGGTCAAGAAGGCAAATGGAAAGTGGAGGATGTGTGTCGACTACACAGATTTGAATAAGGCTTGCCCAAAGGATAGTTTTCCCCTTCCCAAGATTGATCAACTGGTAGATTCAACCGCGGGCCACCCGCAGCTGAGTTTTATAGATGCATACTCGGGGTTTAACCAAGTTTCGATGAACCCCGCGGATCAAGAGCATACATCTTTTACAACGGACAAGGGGATGCCTTTTGGACTCCGGAATGCAGGAGCCACATTCCAGCGCCTAGTAGTGGGCATGTTTGCAAACCAACTCGGGGATACTATGGAGGTTTATATAGATGATACGTTGGTGAAGAGCCGGGAAACAAGTAAACACCCGGATGACTTGGAGACCGTAATTGACAGTGCCTTGAGCAAGGGAATGAGATTAAACCCGGAGAAGTGTGTTTTTGGCGTTTCAGGAGGAAAGTTTCTCGGGTTTATGGTTAGCGCTCGGGGGATTGAGACAAACCCAGATAAGGTCCAAGCAGTTTTGGCTATGGAACCGCCAAAGACCAGGAATGAAGTCCAGAAGCTTACAGGTAGGCTGGTGGCCTTATCCCGGTTTATATCCAGGTTGACAGATAAGTGTGCCCCCTTCTTCAAAATTCTTAAGAGTCAACACCGGGAGCAGATTACATGGCAGGAAGAGCACAATCAAGCTTTTGAAAAGTTGAAGGAATACTTGGCATCAGTTCATTCCTTATCCAGACCTAGCCCGGAGGAAATCCTCTATCTATACCTAGCGGTGTCTCAAACAGCTGTGAGTTGTGCCTTGGTGAGAAAGCCATAGTCTGAAGAACTGCCGGTCTATTATACTGGAAAAGGATTCAATGATCCTGAAACTCGGTATCCAGATATTGAGAAGCTTGCCTTGGCCTTGGTCGTAGCGGCAAGAAAGCTAAGACCCTATTTTCAGGCACATTCAATCCATGAGCTCACCAACCAACCATTACGGCAGGTTTTGCAAAAGCCGGAGACTTCAGGAAGATTGGTCAAGTGGGCCATTGAGTTGGGGGAGCATGACTTGCACTTTAAACCGCGCACGGCAACTAAAGGGCAGACAGCCTGCAAATGTTTCTGTAAGACTTGAAGTCCCTCGAAATGAGGGCACAACCGTCCTCGGGCTCGGTATGGTTGCCGACGGTGCCGCCGCCCATGGTGGGGGGATGGAGGTCGTGGCTCCTCTTCAAAGGAAAAGGGGGAGACCACATGGTTCGATGGATAAGTGTCCTAGAAAGAAATGGACTTCTAAGGCACAACATGATCCTTTGATAATTGATGTGGAGAATCCCTATGAGATTATCTCTTATTACAACTATGTCTTAGAATCAATGTTAGAATCCATGGAGGATGCCTCAGGATCAATGTCGACATCAGAAAATATAGAAATCTCCATGTGTTATGATAACACTTATGAATTGATAGACCAGTCATGTATGCAAGTCAACAACATATTTGCATACTCTGTAGCTCATGAAATCATAGAGCTTGACGACATCGAACCACGCTCTGTTACTGAATGCCAACATAGAGCTGATTGGTCAAAATGGAAAGATGCTATCCAAGCAGAACTAAATTCTCTAGTAAAGCGACAAGTATTTGGCCCAATAGTGCTAACTCCACCAACTGTAAAGTCGGTAGGACATAAATGGGTCTTTGTTAGAAAGAGTATTGAGAAGAACGAGGTACTTAGATACAAAGCTCGTCTTGTGGCGCAAGGTTTCTCACAACGCCTTGGTACAGACTACGAGGAGGCATATTCTCCTGTAATGGACATTATTACTTTCTGCTACCTCATAAGTTTGGTAGTGTCCGAAAAGCTAGATATGCAGCTTATGGATATTGTTACAGCTTATCTTTATGGGGATCTTGACTCAGAGATATACATGAAAGTCCCAGATGAGAATTCGTTGCCTAAATCAGGAAACTCTAAACCACGGAGTGCGTATGCTATAAGATTGCAACACTCACTTTACGGATTAAAGCAATCTAGGCGAATATGGTATCTCGTTTAAGTGACTACTTGATTAAGAAGGGATACAAGAACGATGTACTATGCTCATGCGTGTTCATAAAGAAAACAAGTTCTGGATTAGCTATTATTGTCGTCTATGTAGACGACATGAATATCATTGGTACTCTTGAAGAGATAAGAGAAACCATAGCGTATCTTAAATCCGAGTTTGAAATGAAGGACCTTGAGAAGACTCGATTCTGCCTAGAACTTGAGCTAGAGCATCGAGCCTGTGATATTCTAATCCACTAGTCTGCATTTGTCCAAAAGATGCTTAAGCGATTTAACATGGACAAATTGTATCTGACTAGCACTCTCATGATTGGTCGAAGTCTGAATATCAATAAAGATCCATTTCGTCCAAAAGATGACGATGAAGAGCTATTGAGCGCCGAAGTCTCATATCTTAGTGCAATAGGTGCGTTATTGTACTTAGCTCAGTGTACTCGACCAGACATTGTCTTCTCAATGAATTTGTTAGCTAGATTTAGCTCAGCGCCAACCCAACGTCATTGGGCCGGTGTAAAGAATGTATTTTGATATCGTAAACACATCATTGACCTAAGATTGTTCTTTCCCTACACAAATGAAAAGAAGACCGAAGTTGGTCTTACGGTACATGAGGAACACAGACTCGGCCGGAGTTAGGACCGGACCGCCGTCGTGGATGCCGCCGCCACCGACGTCGCACATGAGACTGACGCCGTGCATGCCACTACTGTTCTTGGTTATGCCGAGACTTCTAACAATATGTTAGTAGGTTTCGCCGACGCATGATACTTATCAGATCCACACAAGGGACATTCTCAAACCGGTTATGTATTCACCATTGGAAATACGACAATCTTAGAGATCTACTAAACAGACTCTTGTGGAAACATCCTCAAATCATGCAGAGATAATTGCTCTACATGAAACTGTTCGTGAATGTGTATGGTTGAGATCAATCATTAGACATATTAGAAGAACTAGTGGATTACGATCTACAACTTATAAGCTTACATGCATGTATGAAGACAATGCAATCTGCATTGAGCAGATAAAACATGGCTTTATTAAAGGTGACAATACGAAACATATTTCACCAAAATTTTTCTACAATCAACAGCAACAAGTGTTTCTTAACAGATTTATTTACCAAGTCTTTACCTAAATCTACATTTGATAAACATGTGAGACGGCTATCAACCCTTTCTGAGTAATGAGAAGTTCACATAATTGGTGTGTTTGCACTCTTTTTCTCTACGATCAAGGTTCAATTTTCCCACCGAATTTTTGTTATTTGACAAGGTTTTTAACAATACAACATCTGAAGCATCACCAACATAACGACAAACGACACAAGAGTGTTATAGAATATTCTATTATGTGTGTCTTAACCTTATACAATTAAGATAAAGAATCCATATTCTGTATAAAGATAGGTTTACTAGTTATTTAAGAATATGACGTAAGTAATCCTCTATAAATAGACACCTATCTATGAATAAAGTACATCTCTTTCACGATTCTCTATTCGTATTATTCTCTATTCATATATATAATCTCATGCTTCAAATTATATGCTCCAAATTTCCAATAATCCAATCCATATAACACAAGCAATTAACAGGCATATATCAAATTATTGCATGCCTCTGATGGAACACCAATTTGATCAATTTATCCACTTTACTACAAACTCCGTGCATACTGCTTGTTCCAATTATGAGTCGAAAGAGTAGGACATATCAAACAACTGAACAACCATTCATAAGTCTACTAGAAAATCCCAACATTATATGCTAAAAACGAAACTGCTACTTGCTGACAAAGGAAATCAAGGAGCTAGCCTGAGGGGGTCACGTGGGAACAAGGACGTCTTACGGATGTTGTTTAGCCCACAAAAGAGCATCACCACGCGCTCTAGGCCTACCCCAAACCCACCATGGGGAGGTGCACCATATCTGTAAAAACCATCCACAGGTTTGTTAATATTCTGAAATGAAAAGACCATGCATGTTGCGCTATACAAAACTCGACAGAACTCAATTATAATAAACAAAAAGCAAACAAGATGTATAAGAGTTCTAAGTTCAAGCCCTGAGGACACTTCAGTGCACACACTAAAGCTTGCTAGTTTTACATACCAAGCTCATATCCTAAATATGACTAGCTTATGTAGCTAGAGTGAAGAATAGACCAACACTGGTTATATATTGCTGACAGAACATCTTCGGACTGCAATTAGCTACGTTCGTCTAGTAACTACTACCCAAGTTAAACCCTCTACACAAAGGCTAGTGAAGGCCTGCACATTATATGCATATCATGTTAACCTTATAATTCCCATCAACTTCTTGTCAAGTACATTATATTTTCACTTCAACAACTAGGTATTGTTTTTGTTTCAATAAAAAACTAATCTATAAGAGTTCTGAACGTAAATGTGAATTCATTAGAACAACAGATCAAATTTAGGTACTAGACTATCAACACCGTAAATAGGAATATTGGGGCGTGAACAACCAAAACCCCAATCAGGGTAACTCTATAACCCGATTAGAAAGCAAACATTTAATTATATTTCCTTTCCTAAAGATAACACAACTAACCAAAATTAAGCAATGGATGCTATATTGACCACGAGACAATCCTACTTTTTAAGTAGAAAAGGGAACTTTTTCTACACTGTTCTACTAGCTCAAGTAGCTAAACATGCATGGGGAGATCCTAGATTTTTAAATTTGTATGAGGATCCGCCGCTATCATTTAGGGGACCGCTAATTATTTACAAAAACTAGTGATTCAGACATGGCTACATCGGGAAGGAGTTGCTAATGACTACCATTTAAAATGAAACATGTAACAACATAAGAAAAAAGACGAGTACCTGAAGGAGTCAATGTATGTTGAAATTGTCTTCACTTCAATACCACGTGCTTCAGCACGTTCAGCCAAGAAGTCCGGCACATGGATACGTTGCGCTCCGGATATAATTTCCTCACCTAATGAATGAAACAAAATATAATCAGATATGCTTTATGTTAAACCAATTCAGTAAATATTGGTTTCAATAAAAGATATAGCAAAAGCCTAGGATGTCAAACGAAGTAGAAAACATCATTGATGATTTACCTCGAATAAAAACGTCAAATGAATTGCTGTACTCCTTGTTATCATGGCAAGGCATGGTGTAAAATGGTCTCACGGCCAATGGATACCGATGCAGGATATAGAACTCAGTGTTATATCTAGTAACAAAAATAAATCAAGTTCAATAATGATAACTACAAAACTGTAAAGTAAAGCATAATAAATACAAGCAAACAAACAAAATGTGAAAAGAAGTGGAAAAGTTATATTACTTTTCCAGGACTAAATGCCCCAACTTCCTCTCTGCCTCAGTATTAAGGTCCCCCATCGGATCTACCTCAACACCAGCGTCCTACACAAATAGGTCAAACTTTAATAATATTTAAAGTAATAACAAATTCAGTAACTGAAAGCAGATGATGTATGTTTAACCATGACGACTACACCATAAGCAATTAACCATACAAATAACAATTACAATATAACCGCCAATCAAGGATTTTTAAGTCACTGTCCTCTATCTTCTCCAATTTCAAAGAACTAAAGACACCTATAGAATCATGTCACCCATAACGCAGTTCCATCCCCAAAGTTTGTTATGCAGGTCAATCAAATGGAAACAAGAAATAAATAAATTTAAAATATAAAATAAAAGGAGACAGATAGAGTAACCTTCAGCATTTGAACACCTTCAGCAAAAGTGAGACGTAGAGTCTCAGGCAGATACTGCAAATTTAGAGAAGGTAGAGAATCAGAATCCAAAAACTCGACAATGAACTCATTTGTTGGTCTTTAGGTAACAATTATTCAAAAGAATATGACTCCAAATTCAACTCAATCTAAAATGAAAAAGAAACATAACCTTAAGTGGTTCAAAGGGATACTGTCTGCGAACAGCTTCAAGCTCCTTCTCACAGTTCTTGTTCAAATAGTCGAACATTGTAACAAAAAGCTTGTTAACAACGTCCATGACCTGCACCAAAAACCATTGGCTGCTAAGCACATCACAACAGTCAATATAGTAGACTTCTGATCAAAGAAAAAACAAAGAACAGGCTACTGTATTACCTCAAAGTAACTCCACTTGATCTCCATCTCGACATCAAGACCCGTAAACTCACATAGATGTCTATGTGTGTAGGAGTCTTCAGCTCTGAACACAGGTCCAATCTCGAAAATACGACCAAAGTCACCACATATGGACATCTGCTTGTGGAGCTGGGGTGACTGGGCAAGGCAAGCAGGTTGCCCCTTGTAGTCCAGCTTAAAAACCGAAGCTCCACCTTCACTTGAGCCAGCAATCAATTTTGGTGAGTGAATCTCAAAAAACCCTTGGGACAGCAGGAACTCCCTGAAGATCTGCATTACCAACCAACCGATTACGCCACAGATATTCAACAACTTTCATCGAAATAAACACAACCCCAATGAACTATATATACATGGTGCAAAACTTACAGTTCCAACTCGACTCTGGATTCTGAAGATCCCTTGATTGGCAGGTGTACGCAAGTCGAGTACACGGTAGTTCAGTCTAGTGTCCTGGTTCACACGAACCATTTGTTCTCCCGCCTGAACCAACCACAATATCCAACAAATAGTTAAATACATACACAAACACAAACTCGATAAAGTTTCCCAAACTCAAATCAAGATAGCACCAGATTCTCGTCTAACTCATACAGTAGTTAATGTACCTGAATAGCTTTCTCAATTTCGGCATCACTCCTAGCAGCATCCTCAACATTAATAGGCAACACAGCAGCCCTGCTAATACAGTAGAGCTTCCTGACTTGAACCTCCACCTTCACCAATCAAAACCAAACATTCAAACTCAAACATAACCCGAAATTTGATCATCCAATTAATCCAGAATCTAATTCGAAACGAAAATCATAAAATCGACAGAAATCAACTACCTGCTGAGAAGCGCTTATGATTGCAGTTCCAGGAACAGACACAATGCCCTCAATGTCGATGATAGACTCGCGGCTAAGCCCTGCCACGTACTTCACCATCTGACGGCTGACGACCTCCGGCTGCACAGTCGCCACACACTGAACAGTACACCCCTTCTCTCTCACCACAATAAAGGCCATGTTCTTCCCGACGGCTCGGATCGTCTGCGCGCGGCCGCGTATCTGAACCTTCTTGTCCTTCAGAGCCTCCGTCAGAGCTCCGACCTCCGTCCAGTCCTTGACGTCGGCGATCTTCATCGATTGGAGCTGAATGAGCGGCAAGTCGCCGTAATTCTCGGCGAGAGGGTCCTCCTCCGAGTCAGCGGACTGCGCGCGGGCGGCGGCGGCCGCCGCTTCCTGCTCCTGGCGGCGGCGAAGCTTCTCCTGCTTGGCGGCTTCTTTCTTAGCCGCCTTTTTGCTCACTGAGGCGGCGTCTCCGTTCTCTCCGTTTTCGCCGTTGACGCCGTTCGATGGCTCGTGGCTGAGCTCGGAGGCTGGTTGAGGTTCTGACATTTTGGGAATCTAGGGTTTAGGATCGTAGATGAATTTGGAGGAGTTGGTTTTCTGAGAGCGGTTTTGGAGTAGGATGAAATGGTGGAAGAAAATATATAGGGCTCGCGGGGGCCTTATGGGCGGGTTCGGGCGGCCCACTTGATTGAGGACTTCTAATTTTCGGAACAAGGAATTTTGTTTTTTTGTTACAAGAATTTTCCTTAAGTAAAAAGAACAAGAGGGACCCTATGAGAGAACACATAATGAATTGGAAAAATCACAATGGTTCCGATTTACACATCTGAGTTACTTGCTCAATCCGTATTGGTGATCAAGTTACAAAATGACAAAAAATTTACTGAGATCATGACGAGGTCCATACTATATTTAGCGGAAACTTTTATCACCCCAAAATTAGTTGTGATAATACGATTTACGTAGGTTATTTCCAATAGTTTCAATTATCAAAGAAATTTCAAATGTACTTTCCCCTAAAATCTCTCTACTAACTCCCCACGTTTTCGCTTTCCAGTTTCTGAGATCAAACCGAAAACAATGGATTATAGCTGACTTCGTCCGATTATTATTGTAACAGCATAGTTTAGTTCGCGGTCAAACAACAGCACGGAAATAGTAAAAAACGTTTTTATCGCAGACCATAATCTTGACTACGTGTTAGATTCTCATAACCATTTTTCTTTTAACATTCTCTACATAGGTTAGTGCTACAAGGTCGTAAGTGGAGGAGCAACTGCCTCACAAAATTAACCAAATGAAAGACAGGTGTAAGATTGATGTATAAACTATAAAAAAATGAATGAAGCTAAGCCTCGCTGGTAAACAAATCGAGTGTAAAAAACTCGAAAAGGATCATAATTACATCATCTGCTAATCTACCAGCACCAATCTCTAATCATTCAGATGAAACGTATGTTACAGTTAATAACCAAAACCATCAAAATCTTCCTCATCGCCACTGCTAAAGGATTCCACCAGTTCGTCATCCTCGTCTTCGCCGTCTGTCAAAATTTCAAGCATTCCACCTCCTCCGTCAAAGTCCCCATCCATTATAAAATCTCCCTCATCATCGTCTAGGTCGCCCCCACTATCATCATCATCATTACTGACATCACTATCATCATCCCCGTCAAGATCAGGACCCAGTAAAGTGTCCATGTCCACATCGTCGTCGTCTTCCTCATCATCATCGTCATCTTCACTCTCGGCGTCATCAGGATCAGAATCATCATCTGTTGGCTTTCGGCGACCAATTTCATAAACCCTAGCAGATGCAAACATCTCATCTTGGTCATCCATAGTGATCAGCCCGAGAAAAGAATCGGTTGGCTCTGTAGCAAAGTCGAGGACACAACGATCAACCACAATAGTGGCAATGTCCGAGTAGTTAACTGCGTCCACTGTGCGGAAAGCAGCAAACAGAGGATGCTTTACACGACGGGTATGCACCGCAGACATCAGATCATCAAGATTTCTCCGAAGAATTGCATAAATTACATCACCACGGGCATTAAAAGTAATTGTAGTTTGGTCTAACGAAGGTACACTTCGGAGGAGTCTAAAGTTCCGGAGATCCCAGACCTCAGAGTTTATAATCACCTGTCAAAAAAAGAAAATGTATCAGTATTCAGAAACGAAACAACAAACTGGTAAAATATTAGCACATGAAACTGCAAATAAGAAGACACCAAAAAGAATCCAGAAAAACTTTTGCACCAACAAAAGCCCATTTACACATCATTCAATTATTCCCAATGTTCTATTCGACACATTTATAGAGGGTGTCCTTCCCAGAATGCATGAAAAGTGGTACTGATCAAAGTTTATAATATGGCAACATACTTATACCTAGTTATAAGGTAGTTGAAGGGTCCTACATACCTCGTTCCCAGCAGGATGGAAGCCACCACCCCCATAATCTGTAAACTGATCAAATCGATGAACAGGGCTGGAAACACGTCTGTCCCACAGGACACCATTCCAGAGCAGCATTATGTCTGAAGGGTTGAAGTGTATATGAGAATATGCATGTCCGCGGCCTGTGCTAGCAGCTGTATCTGACAGTTTTGATTCCAACTGGTTGGTTTGGATATCATATATTAGAATTTCTTTTTGGGCTGGCTCTGATGATAGGGCTGCAAAAACATCCCCAAAATGGCTAAATCTTGCAGCCTTGCAACCTTCATATGAATGCATTGGTCCAGTAGCGACTGTTGATGCATCCCACAACCTTACATCTTCTGAACTAGAAGAGAGCACCAATTCAGTTTCACCTGAAAGATACGTCTGAACAAGCGTCACAGGAGACTGGTGGCTTGGACAGCTCTCCAATACATTGCTGCTATTAGAATCAAAGAATTTGAGTTCTCCACCATGACTGCCTACTGCAATACGAGCAGTGTCACTAAGAAAAGAGATGCATGTCAAAGGGTTACCCGTATCATCTCTACAAGTACGCCATGGCCGAAATCTACTATAAACAAACTGACGATCCCTACGATTTCCATGAACTCCACCATACATACTTCTGAACTCACGAGTGCCAAGCCGGGCAGTTACATTTGCAGGGGCATCAAGGGTTCGTCTTGGTTCAGGACAAACATGTGGCTGTAACAAGGACAGTGGTGGAAGAGTGGTTATAGGGGCAGGGCATTGGCGATGCTGGTGCTTCAGATACTGAACAACCAAAGAGTCAAGAGTCAACCTTTCTGAGTTGCTTGGTTGAGGGTCGCTATGATGCCCAAGTTGGGAGGTTGGAGTTGCCAGACCTATACTAGAATTACCATACTGGTTATCATCCAAACACTCTGATGAAAAACAAGCAGGTGTGGATCGACAGTGTTGATCTCTCATGTTGAAAGTAGGGCTACAGAACCCAGCCAGATCAGTTAGTAGACCGCTTTTCCGCACAATATTGGGTGTGGGAAAAATTGGAGACCGATACCCCTGGTCCCCAGTATGGATACGTTTCCCAGATGATGGCAAACATCCAGGATCCTTTAACTCAGATAATTTTCTTTTCATCGGCAACAGGATGGGTGTCTTACATTGGTAATCTGTATCAATATTAGGTTTGGGCAGGATTCCCGATGGAGCTTCTGATGCATTTGCAGGTGCAGATAACTCTTTTGATGCACTGAGGACATTTGTGGCCAATGTTGGGTGAGAGTCATGGGACTGGAATGGATTCTTTGACTGAAGACACAAATTTGGAGAAAAAACCAAAGGCCTTTTTTTTGAGTACGAGATAGTAGTATCACATTTCAAGCTTGAATCCTCCTCCCTTGCTATCTTTGATTTGTTGGTAAGAAATCCAATAGGAGCGCGACCAGAGGGCCACTGAAGTTGCAAAGTTGAGGCTTCTTGTGTAGCTTGATGAAGAAGAGATGACGGGGCAGCCAAGGATGGCAAAGGCATCAACTGGGCCTCTTTTAAAAGTGAAGCAGCTGTTGTGGCCAAACCAGATGCCTGTAGGTGTTCATGTATTAGAAGCAAAAGCTCCCTGAAATTTCAAGTGTTGGGGAAAGAGACACAAAAAGCCATCAAATTAAATGAAGTAAATAATCAATTAAAAAAATGGAGGTTCAACTATTCTAGGGCATTATACCAGAGATTGCCAAATACCTGGAATGGTAAGTGATAGGAGTGGCAGCAGCTATCGCTGCCCGTTCTATGCGCCTCAAAGTTGGCATTGCGGCATCAGTGGCAGCCAATGTGCTAGCACGTCCAGAATTGGTCACAATCTACTCAAAGAAAAGAAGAAAAAATTTTATAATCCTATTTTATACATTTAGACTAAAACTAAAAGTAGAAGAGAGGAAGGTGGAGGAAAAGTGAACTAAAAGAAACCAATATGTCCTTCCCATATAAAGTAGAGTAATTATAATCCAAGACCCCATATCCTTTCCATAGCTGATGTTCAGAGATAAAATAACAGGTATGCAATGAGTATTTGAATTACTGACAGCACAATAGAAACGCTTACCGCCATCAACTCGATTGCTGCCTGTGAAAGTTCAGATTGCCACCTGCCTTCCTCAGCTCCTTGTGTTTGGCTCCCAGAATCTCGAATTAGTTCTGATAGTTTCTTTCCAACCTAGAACATCATATTGCAGTTAGTAATATGAAAAAGAAATGAATTGATGATAAATAAATATATGAATAATCAACAAACAAAAGACTCAATGCCAAATAACTCGTATAGCGCGAAGAATTACAATAATGGCAGGGAACTGTCTGTAACCTTGAGCAGAAACAAGAATCAACCAATGACAAGATACATAGAAGTATAGTAAAAGGGATAAGCTTGTGTGCTTTTTTTTTGCTGTATTGTTTTATAATCTAGTATTCAAACCGGAGGACTCCCAGCCACCAACTAGTTCAATTGGATGGCAATCATTTCAAATATTTAGTTTTTCAGGTTAGGCTCTCCAAGAGAAGAATTTACAACAAAAGAAGTCAATTCGACATTGGCTGGCTACAATGGCCTACGTGAAAGTTAATTTACCTGAAGCTTTGTCAATATGTGTGCAATTGTATCATCTCTCGCTAAACCAAGAAGGACTCGGCAAGCAAGTGCACGTAAACAGTCAAGTGCAGCAGGAGGAGAATATATGCGTGGTTGGAGAAGATGCAGCAGAACCTTAATACCATTGGTGGAGCGAACAGCTTCTCTTGCTTGCCGATACCCTTGCTCCAGTTGTGCCGCAAGCCCGGCACAACCGGCCCCAACTCCTAAAGATATCCTGCGATCCCCAACCAATGCTGAGGATTGTGCATTGCTACTGTTCAACTGTGTACCAGTACCCTGAGCTGCAAGAGCTGATTCCCCAGCTCTATCTGAGATGTTTCGCTCAGTACTTTTCTCTATAGCAAGAGCATTTGAGGTTGGAGCAGAAACAGACTGCTGACTTTGTGCAAGTAAATGTGGTTTGTTACTGATTGAAGGTGGAGGACAGACAAGATTGACCAACACATTTAGAGCTGGCTGAATGATCTGAAAAGAACATAAAGATAACTTAAAAACTGCAAATTAGAAAAACTGCAATCAAGTCTAGAAATATAATCATATAAAATGCCTCTACCTCGGGGTCCACATAACTACCATTAACACTCGCGGCATCCAGAATAACTGCTATACCAACACGATTGTTGCTTAATGTTGAATTCACAATCATCTTGCGACTACTCGGAACCAATGTAACAATGTGAAGAACACCCAATGCATATTGAAGTAAATCATGTAGATAGCGCTCAACAGGAGGAGCCTGTAGGAAGAAAAAAAGAACCATAAAGTTGGAACATAGGAAAATAGGAAAAAAAAACAGAATATATTGGAAGTTCGAGAGGCAAGGGTGGGACACTTCAGAGAATACATTCTTTGTTCGAAACCTTAGAGAGAAATACAGAAACTGGCATACCTGGCATAACTCCAACATAGTAATATGCCCATTATATCCCAAAAACCGATCAACTGCAGGCCAACGAGTTCTTACAAATGCAGGACCAAGCTTCCGGTCCTTCTGTAACTGCACAAATACTGCATCAATAGCTTCGTTGCTAAGGTCAAGTGGCTTGTAAGCTGCCCTTACACTGGGAAGATTTCGAGCTGCACTTCGACTGTTTTTATTTGGACGAAGAGAATCCACAAGCAAAATAAAATGAGCTCTAAAGTACTGACGCAAAGCAACACATGTGTGATAAGCAATCTGTTTCTCCGATGAGGTCAGTACTTCTGTCGGTGACCTATCATTTCGAAGTGAGCCTGAGGTAGAGAGTGTCCCAGAATTTACTCCAGATCTTACTGATGCTGCATCATTTAAGAGGCCCAGTACTTTCTTTAGGCCATCCTGAGCATCAAAAGCATCAAGAACTGCCCTGAAAACAAATGCAGCGGAAAAAAATAAGGCTGCATTTTTCCTGGCTTGATCCTGTGCGCACTCAAGAAGATGGAGAGCCAACTCAACCACCTGGTAAACCAGATCTGAGGGAAGAGCACATACACGCTCCATTATACCCTGAAACAAAAATCAAACCAAAAAAATAAAAATAAAAATAAAGAGTTAATGACAGCAAAGAAAATTATGTGATTATAAAAGTTCTGAAAAGAAAAGATCAGATCGCACGTCATTACCTGCAGCGAACCGATTGTAAACAAGCAAGAAGAAAGGCCAAAATAGGTTTGAGGAACTCTAGGGACAGCGAGTAGTTTCTGCATACCGCCCCTATCCACGAACAATGCAGCAAATTTCCGGTGAGCAGCCAAAGCACATATGAGCTTCATTACATCAGGCAAAAGCATTGCGACCTTTGACGGTTCTTTATGTCTTGAATTTCGTTGCAACAAGGCAAGACACACGTCTACTCCCTTCTCATGCAATACAGGTCCAAGAACTTCAACATATTCACCGAGAGTCTCAAGACATTGAATACAGTATTTTTCTCTCAACTGTGCAAGGGATTCAACAGTTGGAATAAAGAATTCTTCAACATCTTCATGTTTTTGAGGTTCAGCGCTCGAAGTTATTGGTTCAGCACTAGCAGAGGCATTTACCGCGTTCGCACTAATCAGCAAATATAAGTTAATATGTTACATTCAACTCATCTAATATCTGTATAGGAGTATAACACAACCTGTTCTAACACCAAATTCAGTGCATGAAGAACAAAATACTACCTTAGCGCTTCAATTGAATTGGCAGCATCAATTACGGTCGATGCTGCTCTTGAAGCAGCCAAAACTGCAGCTTCTTCATTATTTGTAGTAGTGAATTCCTGAGTAGTCCAGTGGCAAAAAACTGAAGTGAAAAGAAAGGAAAAGAAAAAGGGAAAAAAAAGTGGAGAGGGGGAGACTTTTTCATACCTCTAAAGCTGCACTTTTGACAACTTCTGCAGCAGCATCACCAGCAGCTTTGATGGCTTCTGCAGGTGCATTGGCTGCTCTAGCTTCAGCTTCTGCAGCTCTAACTGCTTTTTTTACAAGATCAATAATATCCTTACTTCCAACTGTGCAATCCTGGAAGCACTCATCATTATCCTCTCTTTCCAGTAACAAATCATCAGATGCGTTCCAGCTCGAAAACTTCCTAGAATCCGGTACTTTTTTCATATCTGAATTCTTTGATGTACCCTTGTCTCGAATGCTTCGCCCTTGACCCAACCGAATAGCAGATCCTGGTGAGGTCAACAGCTGTTCATTTTCTACACCGCTTTCGTTTGCCCTTCCCTTCCCTCTAGATCGTGCCCATCCACGGTTAGGTCTGCGCCTTGAGGAGTCATCTTTCCCATTTTCATCAAAATCACCAAATTTAACTTTCCCATCACGAGATTCACTGCCATCAACATCATTGATCTCAACCCCTTCATCCATTCCATCAGGTGGTTCTCCACCATCAACCCAACAATCTCCTCCAGACACTTCATCTAAGCACCTCTCACTTGTTATCCTTGGATCCTCAAAATGAGTTGTTTCCAAAACCTGCCGAACCCTACCCCAACCTTCATCTCTACCTCTAACCCCGGAGGTATTTTTATTCTCTGTTAAATGATTAGAATCCTTCTGACTAATACTTGACTCCCCCAAAACACGGACACGAAGATAACGCATAAGTTTGGCTGACAATCCAGACGTCAACACATCTTCCACTACTTGACCACCCCTGCAATCAGCCATTTAAGATATGTGAACGAAACTAATAACTAAAAGTAAAATGAGGATCAAGGGACTATAGAAGCATACCCAGCCAAACATAATACAAGAAGTCCAGTAGAATATGTCTTCAGCATTTCAAAATCTGAGGCCTCCCTTCCCCCCAAATCATGCTTCCCATTCTGGTATTCAACCGAGACACTCCAAGTCTCATCCATCACCCAGTCCTTTATTTTCTCCAAAACGTCTTCTTCAAAAACAGGAGGATACTGTAAAAAATTCAAGGATTTTTCAGATTGACGATAATACATTATATATAAGATATAGGAAAAACAAAAACTACTTGAAACTCGAATCTTACAATCACATTTACTGAACAGCTCAGAAACAGCCTTGCAGCAGCTGCATGGACGGACGCAGAGTATCTCGTATCTGTCAAATACTTGGTAGATATTAATTCAAAGAAATCATCATGTTCCTGGGAAAGAGACCAAAAAAACAATTAGGCCAACATTTCACACAAATAATATAACAAGTTAGCAACCTTAATACCACAAACGAAAACTAGTTACCCGAACCACGGTCCCTAGCCGTCCAACAGTATGAGAACCACGACCATTGCTAGAAGAATGACCAGTCTCCTCCATGTATCTGAATATAACCATTTGATAGGTTAATTTCAAATGTGTTGACAAAAGCCACGAAAATCTAGTAAAGTTTAATGCAATAATTAATATCTTCTTTGCTTCTGTAAACAATAGTAAGCAAAGCAAAGCCGAAGACAGCTAGCAGTGACATTACACACACAATGCCTTCAAATTCCGAAGCAGCCTCATTATCAATAGCAAACTAAACTCGAATCGAATAACAATGCTGATAACGAGTGAACTAAACCCGAATTGAACAACAATGCGCAACATTACAGACTACGCTTACAATCAAATTCGCAAGATTGACAAGAAAATCAAGCAAGAAAAATCACCGTTTCTCCTGCGTTTGAAGAAGTGAAGCCAGAGCGTGAAGAACAGTAGCGCTGGGGTTTTCAGGCGAAGCCATAACCTTATCCATGAGCTTCTGAGCCTTGGCCACCATTTCATCGTCTTCATTCCTCGGCTCCTCCTCTTCTTCCTCCTCCTCCGCCGCCTCCTCGCCTCCCTGCGATTCCGGCACCGTCGGAAGCGGCGGAGACGGTGGCGCCGCGGCTTGCCCTTGCCCTTGCCCCTGGCTCTGTAGCTCGTCGTCCATGGCGGCCTCCATAATCAGAGAATTACAGCGAAAAAAATGGAAATCAAAGATTGGTGTATGGTGTATATCTATGTGTATGTACTTGTAAAGGTTTCTAGGTTTTTCTTGGTGTGTATATAGGCGGAGAGGTTGCAGAGAAAAAAGAGAGGAGAAGCAAATCGTTTCTTGAGCGAGATACAGTAGGAATAATAGGGAGGTCGAATCGGAAAGTTCGGGAAATACCCGACCCGGGTTGTTTCGAACCCTACCCAAAACGTTGGGCCTGGGTTGACCCGCTTATGGTTTTAAAGAAACATTTTTGGTTTCGAAATTTTAACACATAATCTATTTTCAAGAAGAGCTTTTAATGAGTACTTTTAAATGAATGGTTGGATCAAGATTTTCACTTTTAGTTGATATTTCCTAATTCCTATGTGCATATCATCCAACCGTTTATTTGAAAGTCCTGACTTGATCCTCATTATAAGGTCCTCATTAGAAGCTCCTTCCATATTTTCACATATAAATAAAATAGCTTCATGTTTTACAATCTACCCATTTACTTTTCTGGTTAGCATATGTCGTTCATTCTTGTAGCGTTTAACTAGTTTTCAAATTTTGGTTTAAACTTTAAACAACTTCATCCTTATTTAAAACGGACTTATTATTTTTGATACTTGTACCGGAGCGTCTGCAAACAAATGTGAAGTTAAGCTTGGGGTTCATGTGAGGCACGTTGCTTGCAAAGCACCTGATTCATACCACGTTAAGTTTAATTACGCTGGATATGTTTGAAATAGCGTATTCACTATAGAGTTTGCTTTTCAAAACCATTATGGTAATCTGATGCTTTAAACCTTAATTTATGCTAATAAAGTCATCGAACCATCATGTGTTATTGTTGTTGAAACATCCAGACTATGAAAAGGTTTTCCTCAAGAGGTGTTGGAATCGATTTAAACATATTATCAAAGAGATTTAAAGATGTTCATAAATTGTCTAAACAAGAAATCGTGTTTGACGGTTCATATTATGATTCTAATCTTCCGCATATGATCCATTACATTCCACGTATATCAGTTGTAATTTTAATGGTTTTGTAGTTAAAAATAATAATTAAAATTCGATTAAAAGAAAAAAGTGAAAAACAAGGAGCTGTGAGCCTGAGACGATCACTGCATAAACTCCACCGACTATGGAAAGTATATCATCATCTTCTTCTTCTGCCTCTTCAGCACAACACCAAATTTGGACAGAGTAAGCTATCACAGTGTTAAACCCTTTTGTTTCTACTCTTTACATCCCAATCTTAATCATCCAGGAATTCCAGGGCCCAAGATGAGCTGAAGCAAAAGCTCATTGCACAAGATGATTTCCCATGGAGATTAGCTTCTCCTGCACCCACAAGTCACCATGAGGAGAGGGAGAATGTGTTGAAGTATGTGGGTGGGGTTGATATAAGCTATTCAAAACAAGACCCATCCATGGCATGTGGGACTCTTGTAGTTGTGGACATTCATACCCTCCAAGTTGTTTATGAAGATCACTCTCTTGTCACCCTCACTGTCCCTTATGTTCCTGGCTTCCTTGCTTTCAGAGAGGTCTGGCTACCTCTGTGATTGCATTCCTTGGAGAATTTGTGTTTTATATGTCCAATTCTATGATCTGTTTTGTTGAGATATTTGTTGTTCTATGTTGATCTAGGCCCCAGTGCTTATTGAGCTTTTGGAGAAGATGAAAGCCGGTGATAATCTATTCTATCCACAGGTGATTTTCGTTGCATTTGTTTCCTACTATATTAGTTTTGTGTGCCCTCATAACGGTCTTGTCAAAAGAGTCAGTTATGATACCAGATATCTGAAATCCCTAAGAAAGCTGTAAACTTTGATTTTGGGATCATATGTTTACATACATGTATACGGAAGGTATATTAGGATGTTCACTTTATGCCGAATTTGGCAGTTGGTAACTTACAAACTATTTTATTTGGCCTGGAATTTGCTATTGTCCAGTAGTTCAATTCAGCGGTATAAGACCACTTATCTTTAATGTTTGCAGCTGCTAATGGTAGATGGAAATGGAATACTTCATCCTCGAGGCAAGTCATTAGCACATACCCTTGTGCAATATACGCTTGTATATGAAGCAAAAGTACATTCTTTCCTTATAAGTACTTCAGGGTCTAGGATCAGTCTGAGGGTCGGGAGTTTCTGAAGAGATCTTTCTAACATGTTAGCTCATCTTGCACGACATAAATGACAGAATAAAGCCAATTAGCTTTCTAACAGAACTGAAGAATATTTTGAATCGGTAGGATTTTTCTGTAGGTTTTGGCTTGGCTTGTCATCTTGGCATTCTAGCAAATCTACCTACCATTGGGATTGGAAAAAATGTAATCACTGACATTAAATCTTCATCTGCTTTCATGATTTGACCTTTCTCTGCTTAAAAGTGGCATTGGAATATACTCAAGTCCTGATAGAGTTCCATATTTCAGCTTCATCATGTAGATGGTGTAACATTATCTGGCGTGAGGCAACTTCTTAAAGGCAAAGAAGACTCTGCTGAAGATTTTGTTACTATGATAGGGTGCTCAGGGCGTATATGGGGAGTGGTAAGATTATTAAAATATCATAACTATTCTCTACAGATGTGCTTGTCTTCCAAGTACCATTTGATTCAACTATTTTGAATCCACATTCTATTTTTATGTCCAGGCAATGAGATCTACAGACGGCTGTGTGAAGCCTATATTTATTTCAATTGGTCACCGCATTTCGCTTGATACTGCCATCAAAATTGTAAAAATGACGTGCAAGTATCGCGTGCCAGAGCCTATCCGGCAGGTGAAAACTGAATATACTTTGGAATATTTTGGCTCTTACTGTTTTTATATTCATAATGGTTATATTCGTCGGACCTATTAATGAAACCCCCAAGTTACAAAAATAGGTAGGTATGGTTTTTGCGCCTTTTATGCATCATTAGTTGCATTTTGTCTGTAATCAGTAATGCAGGTGTATGGCTAGTTTGTTAGATGTGCAATGAACAATCACATATATATTGAATTTACATGCATTATAGTTATAGTGTAAAGGGTTTAGGCATACAATAACATAACAAGTGTCATTAATATGCTATTGTAGCCATGTCGCGTGTTCATTGGTTGAAGAAACCTGCATGTAGCCTAGGTTCTCTGATTATGAATTGAATGGCTGCAATACTTAGAACAGGTTATTTTTTGTGATAGTATACATTTGGAACTTAGTTAATCTATTACAAGACATTTTGTTTCAGAAGTTGTGCAGAAATTTTTATGGTCTTAATTTTAAGTTGTCTGGTTGCTCAAGATTGTTTTCTAAAAAGGCAGTTGTTGACCACAAAAAGGATGATATGATGTCTTCTTGTTCGATTGTTTACTGCTAGGATTTGTTTGTCATCTGGTGCTCATATCATCTCTCAAGTTGGAGATTATGATTAACATCATCCTCTTTCTGATAACGAGGCAGGCTGATATCAGATCTAGAGAATATCTCCGGAAGCATCAAGTAATGATCTCCAAATGATTCCGTCCCTAGAATCTGGTAGGTTCACCTTACAAATCATGGACCATGTGTATCCAACTTTACAAATCGTAATATAAATTGTAAATAGCTGGCTGCTGGCATTGCATTATTATATTGGGAAAACTGCAATTGCTAACCAAGCAAAATTGTGTGATTTTAGGGGCCTGCTACATGTCTGCTGCACCAGCGCATGCAATGTTAGAGTATATGTTCAGACCTGGAGCTCATTTTAATGGTTCGCTTCATTCACCATAAACTCGGTCAGAACCCTGATAATAACAGGACTGAAAGTCCTTATTGAGGAAAATGCACATATAATTATCTTGAATACTGAATCTCCAACAGATGGAACTTTGAAGCATATAGTGGTTTGGTAAATGGTAACTAACAGGAACACCCAACAGATGTATCCACAGATGTTCCCAAGACCATCGGATTTTAGTAAAAGTCCTTAACTGAGACTTGCAATCTGCAAATTGGATATTCAGAAAGTCAAAGGTGAATGTATCTTAAGAATGGTTACCAGCTTGAATATACTGTTGATGTTGTACAGTCATTCATTTATTCTGCTCCCACCATTGATAAAACCATGGGATTTTAGCAACTGAAATATATGGTTCCAGTGACCTGTGCAAGTGAATAATGCGTGTTCATTACAAGCACAAATGTTGAGCCTTCCTACTCGCTCCAAAATAAGCTAGAATGATGCGAAGTCCTACAAAGAATAAACAGATCTAGTGAATATATTACTTGAAATCACTAATGTACAAAACGCCCCAGAAAATCACAGAACTGCATACAGCAAGGCAACCAAAATCAAACAAAGAGGCTTTCCCAGAGCCCCGGCTCTGCCGTTCACACTAGAACTATACTCGGACGGTTCAATCATGATCCTAAATTTGCAGTCTCCAGTTGATGGATCGGAGGTGGTGACAGTTGAAAGATTCGGAAACTTGCAGGCAGTGTCCAGCTGATCATTGATCTGATAGTAACTGTTAAATGCATATGAAATGTTTCCTCTGATGTCTAAGTTTCCACATGAAGTCCCATATCCAAGTCTTGTGCAATCAGCATTTGCACAAGCGTAGCTCACACTTAGAGGAACTTCAGGATCATCAAGATTAGCTGATGGTGACAGAACGCACCATTTCTTAGCCAGATATTTTACACCACTTGCTCCTACTAAAGCATTTGCAGTGCCCAAACTGAGCTGATACTTAGGCGTTCCATCAAAGTAGAACAACCCCCAATGGCGTTCAAAGTTACCTGGCTGAATGCTCTTGGCATCTTCATCAACAAGGCTGAATAAGTATACATCCATAGGGCCAGGTCTCATGGGAGTGCCTACATTGTTCTTGATCCGGGTCATGAAGCCCTGGTTGAAACGCTGGGCAAACTGCAAATTTGCATTCTGGTCCCCATCAGTAGGCCAACCAATCTCTCCAACTATTATAGACAAGTTACCGAATCCATTCTTTGTTAGTGCCCATACTAGTGTATCATGGTTTGCATCAAACACATTCTGATAGATTTTCCCATTGTCATCAATGGGACTTGAATATCCATCAAAGAAGGCATAGTCTGCAGGGAAATTGGGATTATTGTAGAGACTTATGAAGGGATAGATATTGACAGTGAATGCAGCACCATTGTCGCTCAAGAACTGGACAATGTTCAGCATGAGGTCCTTTGTATCTGCCCGGAAGTCACCATCAGAAGGTTTAGTTGAAGTGCCACTGTCATAGACATCAGCGTTGATGGGAATAGTGACCTTAACCTGATTGCTCAAACCGGCTTTTATAAGAGCTGACTGGATGTTCTTCAGAGCAGGAAATAGTGTTGTAAGAAAGCTTCCATTGAATGTTGACAAGAGCGGTTCATTGCCCACTGCAGCATACCTTGCACAGAATGAATATAGACATAGATTTCAAACTTATTGAACAGGCTAGCCTGATGTGATGGACAAGTTCATCTCTCACTAAAAGAACGTTAAAAAACCATTATGAAGCACAAGGCATAAAGACGAACATTTGCATGTGTTTATAACAATAATAGAAAGCACCAAACAGGTAAGAGAGATCCTCCAACTAGCTAGCCATGGATAGGGAAATGGAAGATCTTTACAACAAAATGAGATGCAAAAAAAATATAGCACTCTAAGGTCCCAATACCAGTTTGTTGGCTAACGAGCAGATTCAAAAGAACTGAAACAAATAACCAGAAACCCTGAATTAAATTCCAACTCTTACACCAAGGGCAAGTCCCACAAGGATCAACAATTAGATAATGACTGGAATAAGGTTATAATCGATTGGTTCAACTTTCAACCATTCAGAGTAGCTCTGAAGCATACCAAGCGCAATCCAGAAGCCACAGTATCTAAGTTATGTACTTGGCTTCAGTAATTGACCAAACGAAAACAACTATCTCACAAATACATATTCCCATACTGATTTCATTTTCATGAAGGCAAAAACCAAAGAAATCCATCCAGCCAGTGCATACACAAACTAAGTTTTCATATGGATCAATTCCAGCCAGTGCATACACAAACTAAGTTTTCATATGGATCAATTATATAGTTTCTTTGTGATTCAGACCAAAAATCAACTTAAAACCATAAAAAAAGAACAAACCTAAAGGTTTAGTCAAAGCCAGAGATATTACCTAATATCTACGCCATTAGAGACATGTGATGAGATATTCTTTGAGACCCAATTCTCAGCTGCAGCCACACTATTAGCCAAACCATAAAGCATCTCATTGGGTATTCCCACCATGACCTGAAGCCCAGACTTGCTCAGAGCATGCAAGATGTTATAATCTGCATCAAAAAGCTTAACCTTCTGAATCCCATTATCCTTGATCATCTTCACAACCGAAGCCGGAGGGATTGCATGTGTATCTTGAGTTCCCCAGTTGACTCCAATCCCAAACACAAAGCCCACCAAGACATTGAAGCAAAGTAAAGCCACAACCAAGCCTCTAGAGAACCCCATAAAACCCTTAAGTGCTGATTTAGAAAGCAAAAGGCTGGATTTTGAGAGATGGGTTGGAACTTTGAAGCTAAAGTTGGATTCTTTCAGGAACAAAATCTGGGAATATATATATTACAAGAACAAGTAAAGCATAAAGGGTCAGACCCAGAAGAGGATTGATATGCTAAACAATGGAGTTAATGTTCATAGATGAGCATAAACTTAACTACTTAAGTTTCATACCCAAAGTTCAAAAAGAGAGAAAAAAACAGGATTTATAGAAGATCAAGTTGGTTTTGGCACAAAGAACCAAACTTTATTCTACAAAATGGTCAAAGAAATTAGTAAGCTGATGATTTTCTAATGGATACAAGTTACTAAATACGACAGAAGTTGCTTGGTTTGGAACTTTGGACTGTGGAACTGTAAAGAAGGAAGAGGATGAAGACGAAGTGGGAATGTTCTACTTTTTTCAACGAGTGATGAACTCAGCTCAGTGATTGGTGAAGGTTTATCTGAACAATTAAACAGATGAGCAAGGATACTTTAGACTTTCTGTCACTCGATGAACAGCGTAAGCAAAGATTCGGTTGAGGGTAGTTATTACCCTTCAGTCAGATACCTGAGATTATTTCTGTGTCTCTGCACTCATGTAAAAAGGACTTAAAATCTAATTTATACCCGAAATTTCGGTGATATTTTCGTTTTTTTAATGTATGAAAATTTATTTGAGTTCCAATCATTTATGGTTTGATATTTTAAGAATTTCATGATAAATTTGGAAATTATCAAATTTTTACTGAAAATCTCGATACTCAGTCATGAAATGGGCTGAACTAGATCTAAATTTAATTTTTTTTAATAAAATAAAAAGAAACAGAACGAGAAACAGTCGATATTTTCATAATCATGAAAATTTTAGTCCTAATACGTAGATAAATCTAGTTCAGTAGGTAGTGGACTCGGTTTTGTATTTTTGCTATCATCACGCACACTTATTGAGATTACTGTCGATGGATTTTTTATCTTTTCATCTTCTTCCTTTTTTTGTTAATTGTTGTTAATCACTAAATTTATCAAGAAAATGCATCGAGTCATTGAAGTGTGATATCAAACTTAAATCACTTGTACGTAAAATAATAATAATATCGTATTAACATAGCTTTGCTCGATCAAACAAAAATAAGGTGTAAAAGTACATGATCATTTACTCTAACTAGATAAGTTGCATGGTTTTTCGTACGCAGCCGAAACAGTTTGAGTTCGACACAAATGTCATTGTAAGTATGAGTACTAGACAAAATTCAACAAAAATGGTGATGTTATCTTTACAATGACAACATTATATTATCTTTAAAGGTGATTAAGGAAAACCCAAGCTTGAGGTTTTCTGGTTACATCTTTTCGTTTGTGTGGTCAAATTCTTTTAGCACTCAAAATTGGTTTATGAAATCCATAATGAAGTGATTAGATTTGCCTTTAGAACCAGAGAAAAAGGGTGTCTTATAGAATTTGTGGAATTTGTGACACGCCACGTTTGAAGTGACCCACATTTCATCTTTGTTGCATCTTTGGTCGGTTCGTAACACAACCGCCAAACAATTTGATCGTTTCGTACCAATGGATGCGGCCGACTTCCTTTTTCATTACTCACAGAATATGCAAAACTACGACACAAAATCTTTAATTTTTTTTCTTTTTTTTAAACTAATCTAAATGGAACGATAGAAATACATGTACGTCATATATCTTTAAGTACTGAAGTAAGGGGTGTATTTTGTGTTTTGATTTAAAAAAAAACTAAATATTTTTTAAGATTTGTGAAGTTTGTGGATATTCAATTAAAATTTATTACAACTTTTAAAGACTATAAAATATTAAGGTATTAGATTTGGATTTTAAAGTTAAGATTTCAAATCCCTAAAAATCTTAGGGTATTCGATGAAAACTTTTTTTAAATCCAAACAAGTGTTATGATATTCAAAAACCCTATGGATTATATAAGATTTAATTATGGTGGATTATGAAACCATCAGTATAAATAGCAAGACTCCAAAACAATCCGACCTTCACACCCACGAATTCGAGCGGATTCTTTTTGCGAAGTAGTTGTTGATGAAGAATAATACAATGGAAGTGACAAACTCAAACCAACAGATCACAAATATACAAACATATAAAGGATAAAGGAAAGTGAACACCGAATAAAACGTGGTTCGGCAATGTGCCTACGTCCACGGGGCAGCAACAACAAGAACTTCTACTATCAAATAATGGGTACACAAGAGATACACAACTTCAAGAACACCACTTGAAGGAAACACTCTCACACTTGTTTTGCTACATTATACTACATTCTCAACTTGGAGTGGACACTCTTCACTCTCTACTATGATGAAAATGCTTGAGATGATCAATGATGTCCTGGAATGAGCAAATGACCTCTCTTTTTATAGGCTTAAGGAGGAACCCTCATTAGTGCTCTCACATAATGATGGTTCATGTAATTCCTGTAACTCATGACACCATAACTCAAAAATAACCATCCATATTCTTGTGTAACTCAAGTCTTTATACCTTGTAACTGAAGAGCCACTAACTTTTAAGATCACTAACTCATAACTCATGAACCTTTAATATTCCTATAAATTAGTGGTGTAACATATATGTCTGGATATTATAACAAGCTCCACGTTCTGGTTCGTGAAAACCTTCTTTCTAGGGTTTTTCCTCTCTCTATCTCATTAAAAATTCATCGATCAGATCATGATTTTGCAATTATTTTTTGTTTTTGGGAAGCAGCTTCTTTGTTCTTGAACCTATTGTTATATTTTGAACCAAACCATAAGATCCAATATGATATAAAACGCCACCTATGATTGGCATGTTAACCTAATCAAAAAATGACCGTAGAACTCCCACCTAGATATCTCAATTGTTTATGTTCTTGATATATAGATAAGCATGTGGCTTTGTTTCACTAGCTAGTTGATTCATGCTTTGATCTGTTCATATATATATATATATATATATATATATACATTTGAACCATCTTCTCTCTGTCTTTTGAACCATCTTCTCTCTATGAGAAACTTTCTTTGTAGTTAAAAACCATCTTTTCTCTGTTGAATTCAATTTTCAGAACGTATAACAATAATTGATCTCCTGAAATGAAAATAAAAAAGTTATGTCAGGTGCTTGTAAATAAGAAAAGAAATATAGATCAATTAAATGATAGTAACGATGTCTATATACAAAATAGAAGTATGGCTGCATTCATAACCACATATGATTCTTTATAGCATTGTCAATGACACCCACACAAGAAGGGAGGGACAAAGAAGCAAAAGAAGAGGGGAAAGATACGGAAAATTATGACAAAAGGACCAATGAAGAAAGCAATGAGTTGCTGCAAGTCTTGGTTGATGCTGCCAAACGTGGTTGGCGTGATTCTCAAAGTGGTTTGATAGACAAAAAAACCGTTGAGAGCAAAATACTTCCATCTTTCAATAAAAAACTAGGGTGTGAAAAAACTTTTAAGCATTACACTCATAGGATGAAATGGTTTAAGCAACAGTTTACTCTGTATAGTGAGCTTATGCGTCACAGCTCTGGCTTTAGGTGGGATCCCATTATGAAGAAAATAACTGCTACTGATAAAGTATGGGGAGATTACTTTAAGGTGAGAAAATTTTTCTTTATGTCCATTTACATTGTTTGATGTATTATGTAAACTTTATTGATTATCTTTTACTTTTTCTAGGCAAACCCAAGGCAGAGAAAACTCTGTAACCAGACTTTCACAGACTACAAAGATCTGAAAATTGCAGTGGAAAATGGAATTGCCACAGGAAAGAATTCAATCAGTCAGAGGGATGGTACTGATGAAACCTCATACTTGAGTGAAGAAAGTGAAAGTGATGCTTTGAATGACCTGGTCTATAACATAGATGTTAATGCCTTCACACTAGCAGGGAGTGAAACGTCCTCCCAATATCATCCACCACTAGCACCATCATCATTAGCTTCTAAGGGAAAAAGTGTATCAATTTTTTATGAATCCTTGAAGAATGGTGGAAGTAGTGCAACTAGGAGGCGTAACAAAAATGAGTTTGAAAAAAATAACAACTCAAATGATGATATTTACGAGGCTGATGTTATGAAGAGGCTATCTGTTGACATTAGTTCCATTGCCACTGACTTCAACAAAATGTATAGCCTAATGGAGAAAAGAGAATCAAAGGATGCAGAATGCTGGAAAGCTATTGAGGAAACTCTAGGCCTGAACGACGATACTCGTTTCCTGGCTTTTGAGTGGCTTAATACAAAAGCGTTGAAGGAAATTTTTCATGTGGCAGTAAGAAGGGATGCTATAACAATGCTAAATATTGGAAACTATATAAGCCACAAGTAATGTTTTGTTTTATGAAATTCTAGGTATTCACATAATGGCAGATTTCATGCATGAAGATGATATGGATGTAATGAATGAAGATGAATGGGATGATGCACAATTTTATGAAGCTAGAAAGAGTGTGTTGATGGCAATACAAGGACTTATACATGTGGTGAATGAGTTCATAGCTACCCAAAGTCGTAGACGTATTGAACGTCCACTAACTCGAAAACCAGTTACTTCAGATGGATACATATATATAAACAAAATCTTGGATGATGACCCTAGAGTGTTCAGAAATGTGTATCGAATGTATCCTAATGTGTTTTGAAAACTTTGCAGCATTATCAGAGAGAAAAAACTTCTAAAAGATACAAAGCATATTTGCATTGAAGAGATGCTTGCAGTGTTTCTACTCACTATTGGGAAAATAATCAATATTCACAGGCTATCATGACATTTCGTCGTTCACATTTCACTTGTAGCACAAGTTTCAATAAAGTTTATTAAGCTTTGACCAAGTTAGCTCCAGACATGTGTCTGAGCAAGCTAAAATACGAGATAGTGAAAGATTTTATCCTTACTTTAAGGTATGTAGTGCAACTTCTATTTCTTTTAATAAGTATTCAATTGTGTGGGCTAATGTTTTATTGGTGGATGTTGGATTTGCAAATAGACGTGGTTTCTTAGCACCTTTGCGAGGTGTCCGCTATCATCTCAAAGAGTTTAGTGGTGAATGTCGCCATCCTAACAATGCACGCGAGTTATTTAATCTTCGTCATGCTTCTTTGAGAAATGTAGTTGAGAGAATATTTAGAGTAGTTAAATCTCATTCACAATATTCAAAACAGCATCTCCATTCCCTTTTAAGACACAGGCAGAGCTAGTGTTGGCTTGTCCAGGACTTCACAACTTTCTACTTAAGGAATGTCATTCTGATTCATTTCCTGTGGAACCAGATGATGAAGATCCAATACTATTGGATGAAGAAGATCTTGAAGATGAATTTCAAATGGAAGACCAACAAAGAGAGGAAGCTAATGAATGGAGAATACAGATAGCTAATCAAATGTGGGCAGATAAAAGAGCTTGATACAATCCTAAACAGAACCCTGAACCAGTTCTTGCAGGCACTCACAACGAAGCAGAACAATCATGAATGTTCGAAGATGAAATATTTGGTGCAATTTTTAGTATAACTCTTGACAAAGTTTTCTGAATAAAATGATTGAATTTGGTCACCATAACATTACAGCGTTGACATTATTATTAATTAAAGTATTTGTTTCATCATATTCATATCTCGTGTGTTGTGTGTTTTGACTCTTCACTAGTTACACTAATTACCTCAGACAAAAATGGCAAAACAATAGAATTGCCAAATCCAAAAGAAAGAAAAAGTTGCTGGCATGGAATAAGGCATGAACTTTCTCATGAAAACGAATCAAACTCATAAATCAAACTTAATCTCTTAGTTTTGTTTATCATCTGTTGATTAAATCCATTATAATGTTTCAATTTATCATCTTATTCAGTGTATGAGTTTATGGTTGTCTTTTCATTATATGCCAGCAAGTTCTGATTTAGAATATGGAAACTTTTGAAAAGAAGAAGAAGAAGAAGAAGAAGAAGAAGAAGAACAGTAACAAATTAACAGAAATAATTTAGCTCATGATTTCCTTCCGAAATGAAGAACTCAAACCATTGAAATCATATTAACACCCCCATGTAGTGACACAGCTAAAATGAAGCCCTTTTAGAACGAAATCGTAACAACTCTTCTTTACTAATGTTTTCGAGAAAATTTGTAGTTTTTTCATCTCAGTTATAAGGTAAGATATATCAAAATTTGCTTGTAGTAAATTGAAATGGGAGATAAAAGTACCGAGATGAGAATTGATGAGGCTGTTTTGGTGACTGAGTTTGACAGCGCAGACATGGCAAGTAGCGGTGCCTTCAACCACACCGTTATCTTCTCCTTGTTGATTCCAAGTGCCTTTTTCATCCATTGACACAAGTTTTCCGTTTTGATCGATGTCCATATTCAACGAGCTCTGCAATTGCAAAACCCGGTTTAAAACTCGATGAACAAGAAAGAAATGGATGAAAGAAAATAGAGGCAAGAGATACCTGGGCAGGTTATGTACCTGTGAGTGGGTCAATAGCCCTATTGTGGTGGGCAATCACGAAGCCTTGGTCAGGAGCTTCGACGGATTTGATGACGAACATGCCCGAAACTCCAGCTGCTCGTAGATGATTGAAGTTTGATTGCCTTCGTTGATTGATTAGAGATTGATCGAAGAAGAAGAAGAAGAAGGAGAACGAGGATTCAAGTTTGATACCTGCAATTCTGTTGCTTTATTTCATTTTATGTTTCTATTTTCTGTGCAATTCTTTTGTGCTATTTTTTTTCTTTTATGGGCCTGATCTGATTACTATAAAGAATCTATAAAAATATTAGAAAAATATTTATTGCAATCTCAAAAAGTTTATATGAATATTATTGAAGACTTTATAGAAGTTTTTAAAAGTATTAAAAATCTAACAAATAGTCTTTAAAAATCAATCAAATATACAAACTCATTCAAAATTCATCACTTAAAAGATTGTTTCAAAAATTCAACTCCAAAGTAACAAAGGCTCGCCATCCACCCAGCTCTTCCACAAAATCTCTCAAAATCTTCTTACCTTCTCAAATCTGATTTTTCACCCCACCTTCTTGCCTCTCTCTCTATCGATCTCTTCTTACCTGTTTCTCACTCGCTATTCCTTGCTATCTCTCTCGCTTTGTGTCTTCCACTCTTCCTAACCTATCTCTCTCGCTTCGCGTCTTCCCAACCCAGGTCTGTGCCAGATTCGCTCCGTGCTACTGCTGCCTTCGGCCGCCCTCAGGCTTCAGACGAGAACCACGAGGACCCGTCCCGAGCATAGGACTAGTTCGTCTTCTTTGATGGCAAATTTCAGTTTTGCAGCCACCAATCTAGGATTCTTCTGTAGATACTCACAATGGAGACCACGTTATAAAACACATTGGTCGATTCTTTACAAAACTCTGCTGACAAGTACTGCAAAGTATAACTCTCTATTCTAAGGCTCCAACTCTCATGATCAACCTTTATTGATCTTCGTAGATCATTGATTGATGTAATGGATACTAAAAACAGTGTAGCGTGAGGTGTCTGGAACTATGATATAGATTTGTGTAATTTGTTTGATTAATATCAAGGTTGTCACTTTCTGTAGCTATAAGGTTTTATTTGTTGTTTAATCTCTCTAATTGATAGTTTCTGATGCATTTTATATTTTCATTCATGGGTTTGCCTTCTATTCTATTTTAACAATTACTTCAAAAATGTATTTTCTCAAAGTAAATTAGTTTTAGGTGTTTTGCAATATAACTGAGCTGGAACCTGAAGGTATTATCATGTATACATCTTGCTATTCACCACAAATCCACAATCATACTTCTACATTCACTGATAACGTGTTAAGATTTCTTCTTTTGTTGATGTACGCATATGCTCCTTCATTCCCTTATCAACTTCCTTTAGTTGAGTCCATGTTTCAACACTCCGAGTTATTTTTTGAAAATATGTCTACTGAGCAAAGATGGAAATTGTACTCTTTACTTGCTCTTTTTGATTTAATTCACATGCCCAGTTAAAGACGGTCCTGCAGCCTCTAGATTTTAGCTCACCACTTGATCTATCCTAAATAGCTTCTTTCACGCTTAAGTCAAATATATCCCACCCAACTTTTTATTTCTGAATATCTGTACTATTAGTGATAGAACCGAATATCTGTACTATTAGTGATAGAACCGAATGTCTCTACTATCTGTTTGGTTGGTTAGGCATGCATAAATCTCTGATAAAGTGCCAGGAATAAAAGGTGAATTTTAAATAAAGAAATGGTAAATAACCATTGTTTCTCCTTATGGGTAACCCTATCTTCGGAAGTTATTTTTCAGTAAATTTTTATACCACCGGATATGTCTCATCAATTTAAAACTATTTTCAGTTGAAGGTCCGACCAAAATAAGTAATTTAGACGGTCAAATACTTGTTTCTGTGCGTTTAGGGGTTTGACTTACGGGATTGACCGTCCAGATCGAGTCCTTAATGTTGTCAGATTAAGTTGAATTTTTTTTTTCATACATGTATTTTATCATGATGGTCATATCAGACGGTCGGATTTTCGTTTGTCAAGTTTGATCATCAGAATTACAACATGCCTACTAATGTTATATAACTTGTTTACAAAGTTTTAAGTAAATGTTCCGTTTCAAAAAAACTCTAAGTAAAACCTTTAAAATCAAAAAAGTCGTGAAATAAGATTTGACCAGAATGTTGAAATACGTCTACGGTTGAAAAATCACGTAATTCCGGTAAAGTCTCGGTGCCGTTAGTTGCGGTCAACGCAATTTACCATTCTTTCTCCCTATGGGTAGCCCTATATTTGGGAGTTAATTTTCAGTAAATTTTTATACCACTGATTACGTCTCATCGATTTGAAACAATTTTCAGTTGAATGTCCGGCCAAAATACGTAATTTAGACAGTCAAATGACTGTTTTCGTGCGTTTAGGAGTTTGACTTACGAGATTGACCATCCGGATCGAGCCCTTGACATTGTCGGATTAAGTTGAATTTGTCTTCAGCTCGATCATTTGTCTTCATCCGACATTTCATTATAATCTAACGGACGTGGCTTGTTTGTCCCAATTTGTCCCGCATTTTTCTTCCCACACATGAGCTGGCTTGATCATGTTAATGTCTAAAATGCTTTTGTTTTCTGTTTTGTAAGTTTTGGATGTTAGATGAGTTCTAAAATGAGATTTATTTTTGTTTAGTTCGGGATATCGACATATAGTGAATTAAGAAAAATGTTTAGGCTACTCATTCATCTTGATGTTGATGATAATTTTATCTCTTTTGTTGGATTAGTTCAATGATAAACTGGGGATGATTATTTGTTTAACAATTTAGCTGTGTCTAATTCAATGACAAAAATTCATGTGTCCTGTGTGTAAATCGAACAAAAAAGAAAAGAGGACCAAAACACTAGTTAACCTGAGGTGAGCACCCTTCTGAGTGCAATAGATGTCACGAGTTTTATTTATTCATAAATTCATACGACGGTGAGTGTGCATTGAGTACAAAGAGACATTTCGACACATTTATAAAACAAATCCTTTTAACGAAAACTATTAAAGTATCGATGATTTCAAAGAAAATGTACAATAAATTCAGGATTCTGGTAACGAATCTTCTTGATCTCCCTTTGCAATTTTCGGTTGTTAATCACAAGCTTAAATATCGTACCAAACAAATGAATCCGGTCAACTTTTCATGCAACGTTCTGATACGCTAGGCTGGACTTAGCTGTCCTAAAACGTCCACAATACGCCACCGGCTACCGTCAGATCACGAAATCAACCGGTCCAGATTATTTGTTGGTAGCGAACGCGCCAAATGAGGAGCTTAGGATTAGTTGTTTGCCGGATAAGGAGGAGAGATTCAGGGACCCGGTATTGGACTTGTTAAGAATCTCTATTTACATAAGTCGTCCTTTTGATTCTCTCAGACGGAGATTCCCAAATCCTCTGAAACCGGAAATCCCTTCCTCTCTTTTCTATAAAGAACCAGATTCAGTACGACATCGTTTTGATATAATCAAGTAAGTGTCTTTGGTTTTTTTGATGTTCAGTTTGTGTGTGTGTTTTAGTTTTGTGGGTTCTGTAGTTTCAGGGCGATGGCTGTGACGGTGAGGCAGATGGCTTTGATAGTGGGTCTTTTTGGTGTGCTATCTTTCGTTTTCGGGATTATTGCGGAGAACAAGAAGGTAATTTTTGGTCAATTATGAATGAGGTTATGTGCTTCGGGGTCAATTGGTGAATTTTGTATCAAAACATTTGATGATTTATTTGATCTATGATATTGTTCCATTGACGATTGTTATTTGTTCATGGTGGTTCTTTATTATCAAAGATTGGATTTTGAGTGTACCGTATTTGTGAGGTTGGAGTTTGTGTAATTCAATGGATCTTCTTCCTTTAGATAGTGTCAGTATTGTGTGAATCGTCAATGCCTTGAATCATAAGAATCATGGTGCCTGGATAGATCAATCCTTATTTGTTTTGACGTATTGGCAGCCTGCATCTGGAATTCCATTGCCAGGGAAAGATGTTGTTGTTTGCAAGTATCCTTCTGATCCTTCGGTGGCCTTGGGATATCTGTCATTTGCATTTCTCCTTGTATCTACTGTGGTTGGGTTCTTGTCACTGTTCTACCCATATCAAGGGAAGTCCCTTCCACAATCTGCTTTGTTCCGGAGCAAGAGTTTTGTGGTGTTCTTCAACATTTCTTTGTGAGTGCTTTTACGTGCTGCATTTTTATCTCTGATTTGTTTGACATATATGTTGTCCCTGAGATATGCTGCTTCTCAGTTTTCACTGCCTACATATCCTCCTGCTAGAATTCTATGTAGCGCATCTCATGGTGCATGATATACCCTTTCATTGATGTTCATTAATGGGGTGTGACTTTTGAAAGAGGATAACATATCTTGCTTAGCAGTAGATTAGTCATCTTAAAAAAATGGGGTGCTCTGCAAGTACTTCATCAGTGACTAGGACTTGGTGAAAGTATTTGCAAGGAACCTTAGCATGGACCTAATTCATGCAAGGCATGAAAGCCGTGGATCATAAGAATCGATAGAAAAGATGTCATAGTTTCACTCCCGTAAAGGAGTTCCGACTGATTTTACAAGATATATTGCTCTATGACATCCATCTGGAACATGATATATATCATTCAAGTTGACAATCATTTCAGATAATGTGTTATGGATAGGTAGTTCTGCTCATGGTTTTTAATCCTGATTATAATTGTGTGTCTTTGTGGGTGATGGAATTACACAGGCTTACAGCAGGACTAGCTGCAGCTCTGTTGCTATGGACTACAATAACTGAGCAACTTCATAGATCACGAAATGTTCATCACAATCTTGAAACAACGTGCCCCACTGCTAAGACCGGTCTCCTTGGTGGCGGTGCTTTTGTATCCCTTGATGCATCCCTTTTCTGGTTGGTCGCTCTCATGTTGGCGGACAATGCCCGAGAGGACTACTTTGAGGAGTTGGATACAGATGTCAAGGGTGGTGGTTTTGCAGAGGTGCAGGGAGATTATGGACATGCTATCAAAGGCAGTGCTTGAAGTGTATTGCCTTGTCAAGGATGACTCTTTGTTTTCTTTTAGGTTCTATTTTATGCTCATAAGCTTGTAAATCAAGCAACTTCATGCAGTATAGTGAATGTAGATAATATTGATTGATATGCTGTTTCTTTCTCCTTGTGCTATGAACTCTGTCGTAGGGAGCAAATAAGCTTTTAAACTTCATTGCTAGCATATATTACTGCTCTATAGTCTTAGTAGTTGATTTGAACTGATCCTAAGATATTTCAAAGATGAAGTTGAAGGCAAGCCTTTTGAACTGATCCTCATCACAATGTCGTCACACCACAACGCCCCATTCCCCAAAACAACCCTAACACGTGCCAATGTCCACAACAATCTCCGTCCGCCAGCAAAGCCAAACCCTCCATCGCCTCTACGTCTTTTGTTTTTAAAAATGGACCGACCCGACTGCGTAGGTCCAACCCGCATAGCTTAACGGGTTTTGTTCTTTTTAACCCACAGGTGATAATTACCAAAGCAACCCCGTCAAAACTGCAACCCTAGCCCTTAAAAGCTCAGCAGCTCTTCTTCTTCTTTAGGGTTTAGGGAAGAACACAGCGAGATCCAAAAAATGCCGCTCGGGGAACGACAAGGGGACAAGAGCGAGTCTCGCTTCTGCGGTGTGGATACGGAGTTCAGCGATGACGTGCCCAGTCTCCTCTCCTTCAATCTCACCCATGGCTCCTTCGACTTCGTCCTCGCCACTCTGGTCCGTCATCTTCTCCCTATTTCGAATTTCTAATGCTGATGGTGAATAACTAGCCAGTCACGTATTCTGTTATGTGAATGGTCAAATAAGCTCACCTATACTATGGTGTTAGAGGCGGTCCGGTGCCGCTGCTTTACCATCAGCTCTCACTCTACAGCCACTAACCACATTGTCAAATTATGATTTACTTTTAATTTTAGGTTTTTCGTTATTGAATGTTATTGGTTAGAAATTGTGGATAATGTTAAGTTTTAATCTTGTACGGTGAGTAACAAGCCAGTCGCATAGCGGCTGTAAAGCTGTACTTGTTATGTGATTGGTCAATAAGCTCACCTAGAACGTTGTTGCGTTGGAGGCGGTCCGGTGCAGCTGCCTTACCATGCGGCTTCACTCTACAGCCACTAACTACATTTATGTGATGATTTATCATTATTGAGTTTAAGTAGTAATGTTTGAATGTTTAATCAATTAGCTGTGGTTTTACCTAGCTCTGCTCCTTCTAAATTATGTCTAGGATCTAAGACTTTACATCAAGTTTGTAACTTTTTTTTGTTGTAATTCAAGCCTGTATGTCGTCTCCTCCAGTATTTTCATGGCCATCAAACAATTTCTAATGACTATGGTGGCTAATTAGCCAGTCAAAGCTGCTCTCTTTGTGTGAATGGTCAGTATGCTCACCTATAAGAATGCTGAGTTAGAGGCAGTCTGATGCAGCTGCTCTACTATACTGCTTCACTCCACAGCTACTAACTACATTGGTATCATTTTCTACTAATGAAGATTGATTGGAATTATTAGGTTGTATCGTAAACCTGTAATATATTTTGGTATGTCTTGCATAGTTGTTTTCAAATTTATCGTTTCACTGTGTTGGTGACTCCACATCTAATAAAAATATATGCACATATAACTTCTTATTTTTTATTTTTTTATATATTTATGGTCTACTTTTTTTGTGGACCATTATGCATTTTCTTTGCTCCTGGTAGCTAATTAGCCAGTCACATATAGCCATATGGCTGATGTTTTGTGTGAATGGTCAGTAAGCTCACCAAAAGTAATGCCTTGTTCATGGCCTTTACTAGTGAAGCATAACTCTGGCTTTGCCTTTAGGTCATTAACTACATTTTTTTAATTTGTACTTCTTTTTATCCTTCGTCGTATTTGAGGAATTTTCATTGGGGTCAATAGGATTATTCATCCAATATCTAATATATAAAAAGATGTTAAGTCAAATGAAACCAAAAACTTTTGCTTCCTCTTGGTGGCTAATTAGCTAATTACACATGGTCAGTAATGGCTGTTTTTTGTGTAGATGGTCAGTAAGCTCACCCAAAATAACGCTATGTTCGTGAACTATAATAGTGAAACATATATCTTGTTTCACCTTTGGGCCATTGACTACATTGTCAATACTTATACTCCTAGTTGTGTGGTAACCTGTTCAATTTTTTAGCGCTGCAATAGACAAATTACTACTAGCATCTCCAATTGGCTCCTCAAATGTCAGTAATGGCTGTTTTTTTGTGTAGATGGTCAGTAACCTCACCCAAAATAACGCTGTGTTTGTGACCTATAATAGTGAAACATATATCTTGTTTCACCTTTGGGCCGTTAACTACATTGTCAATACTTCTACTCCTAGTTGTGTGGTAACCTGTTCAATTTTTTAGCGCTGCAATAGACAAATTACTACTAACATCTCCAATTGGCTCCTCAAATGTGCTCTTAGGTTCATAATTTTGATAATTATTCAAATAATCTCCCTCGTGTCTAAATGGATTTTAATATTCTGACCCATTTGCAGTTTGTGTTTGCGTTTCTAAGGGCTTTACCTGTTTATGTTCATTCATTCTACTATCTCCTTTTGTCATTTGAGTCAAAATTTTGCAAGGGGTACTGACATGTTTGATTTCATTATGTAGATGGATCCTGCTTATCGGCCAAGCTTAATGCAAAAGAACGGTGGTGCATCTATTGTTCTGCCATTTGCTGGGTCAGACTTGGTATTGAGTCCTGCCGAATGGAGCAGTCATGTTGTGGGTAAGAATCACATTTCCTTGTGTTGATTTATTACAAACTCGAGAGCAGGAAACACAGGGAAGCCCAGAAGAGATTCTGTTATTCCATCTTCAGGCTGTGCACTGTGCATCAAAAGAGTTTCTATTGTTCCGTGTTTTCTCCTTTGAACATCTAATGTCTCCAATTTCTTTTCTTGATTTCCCCCCTTTCACTTCCACAGTACCTTTCCTTTCATACTAATACCTTGTCTGCTCATATTGGATTCTTGAAAACTTTTCAGGAAAAATTAGCTCCTGGATTGACTTGGATTCTGAAGACAAGATCCTCCGAAGCGACTCAGAAATTGCGCTGAAGCAGGAGGTAGCGTGGGCATCTCATTTGTCTCTTCAGGTATTTATAATCTAAACTGTTTATCATCAAAATGTTTGCATTGGTTGAACAGGACACATAATATATGTGTACTTTACTACACCAAATTAGTCTTGAAATTGATTACTGAATCTATTTTATGTGCTGGTATTATAATTATCATGTATTGCTTGTGCAGGCATGTCTTCTTCCGCCTCCAAAGGGAAAGTCATGCGCTAATTATGCTAGGTGTGTAAATCAGATTTTACAGGGCCTACAAAGTATGCAGGTGAGTATCGCATAACTTGTCTAGTTTTTCCTTGTGCTTTCTGCTTCTCAAATTTCTTAATTACTTTTCCTGTCATTTAGTTGTGGCTGCGGATTCCGTTGGTCAAGACTGATAATGACACAGCTTCAGTTGACTCTGATGATTTGGTGAGTTGGAGTTCATTTTGTCTTCTGAATTCCTGTCAAGACTGATAATAACACAGCTTCTGTTAACCTTTGGATTTTGCATTTCTCATTTAGGAGGATTCTTGGGAGACTTGGAATTCATTTCGTCTACTATGTGAACATCACAGTCAATTATCAGTTGTCCTTGATGTTTTGTGAGTTCAACATTGACCATCCTCATATATTTTGATTAAATTGTGATCATTTAAGATATCCAGATTTTGATAAAAAAAAATTTATTCATTAGGAGTTCACTTCCCTCTGCAAATTCACTAGGGCGTTGGTTTGGGGAGTCTGTCCGAGCGGCCATATTTAGTACTAATGTAATTATATGCTTTAGACTGCTGGGTTTCTTATGATCAGCAAATTTTACTTGCTGCTTGGTGGTTCAGTCCCAATTTTGTAACAATGTTGTTGATTTTCCAGTGCTTTCTAACAAATACACGGGGTTATCCATGTCTTTCAAAGCGCCACCAAAAGCTAGTTTCTGGGTTCTTTAACCATTCTATACAGGTATCTGTGAAGGAAGTTGTGACAGTATTCTTTGTTTCATTGAAGTTTCTTCTCTTCTTTCCCTGCAGTTGAAATATAAATCACATTCCAACCCTATATACTGTACGCCTTGAAGAAAATATCTATATATGTTTTTTGGTTATCAATAACTTTTTAGTCATGAAAAATTATAATATGGGATTGGTGATATGGTAGAATCACTTGAATGAAATTGAATGGAGCCTACTGGTTTTGATAATGGTATTAAGGCAGAATGATTTGTTTGAGCGAATATATCAAAGAGCTATAACCTGCTTTTCTTTCCTTCCATTGGTTCTTTCGCCATTGTCTATATTTGATATTTTACCTAACTAAAGTGAAACATTTTTTTGTTGACTTTCTCAATTCCTTTTTATCTAATTGTTTACTAAACTGTCTCATGGGAATTTTTTCAGATAGTTTTATCAGGACAATCTGTACACAGTCTTACCAAGAAGAATTCAGACTTAGCTGCAAATAATAATGAAAACAATGTTGATGGTAAGACTTATGCAGTTTAGAAGAAATGCATCATCCTGAATACTTTTACTTTTTCCCTCAAAAATAAAATCTGGTGTTGAGCCAGAAAAGCTAAAGCTACTATATTGTTACCATTTGCATTTTCAGAAAATAAAAAAGAAAAAACTTTCAAAATTGAAGAAAAAAATGATTCATAATGACATGAGCTTTTATCAACTCAAGCATGGATGGTCAGTTCCTCTTTTTTATATTAACCTTTCTGAAGAAGAATTCTTGACATTCAGGTGTGCAGAAACATCCTTTGAGACCTTATTTGGATTATGTTGGCTTTCTTTACCAAAGGATGGATCCTCTCCCTGAGCAAGAGCGGTTTGAGGTATCTCTCTCTCTCTCTTGGCCTGTGTGTTTGTTTATGTTTCTGAGTGTACGTGCATTTGTCTGTACATTTGTGCATGCGTCTTTGAGATGGTACTTTTTTCCCAGCCATTATCTTTGTTTGACTCTTCAATTTTTATGCCAGCTTGGTTACAGGGATTTTTTGCAGTCACCTTTACAGGTTTTCTTCTTTCCCTTCTGGTCTGTTGTATTATTTCTCCTTTAGTAATTTCATTTTTGCATTGTATCTAGTGATTAAATTCGTTACTATAATGCAGCCACTCATGGATAATCTAGAGGCTCAGACTTATGAGACATTTGAAAAGGATACAACAAAATACATTCAGGTACTGGTTAATTGAATGCTGTAATAATCATTTTATTTATTTATATCTTTGTGAAGAGCTTTATATAATATACTATTGTCTCTGTTAGTACCGAAGGGCAATTGCTAAAGCTTTACAGGATAGGGTTCCAGACGAAAAGTCTTCTACAGTAACCCTTGTAAGCTGCTCACCTGTTAATAATATGGTTTAATGGCCCTTTATTGAGTTTGTGGCGTTGCTTGATTTTTTCATTTGTGGCAAGGTATTAATGGTTGTAGGAGCAGGACGTGGGCCTTTAGTCAGGGCATCACTTCAGGTGGCTCCCTCCCTCAGTCTTACATACTTGTCTTTGAACTTTTTCTTTATAAGCGAAATGGGTTCTATGTGGAGACAATAACATTTCTATCCTTTCTGATCATGTATAGGCAGCTGAAGAAACTGGGCGCAGGCTTAAAGTCTACGCTGTGGAAAAAAATCCAAATGCAGTTGTTACACTTCATGTGAGTTTAAAATCTTCCTGTTGCAACTTGAAATTTGACACCTTGCAATTTTACACCTTCCTGTTGCAACTTAAAACACTTCAGTGTGTGTTTGAAGTCTTCCTCTGTGCTGGTGCAACATTTCATATACTGATGTCTGTGTTTGTTGGAACAGAGCTTGGTTAAACTAGAGGGATGGGGAAACATTGTTTCCATAATTTCTTGCGACATGCGGCATTGGGATGCTCCTGAGAAAGCTGACATTTTGGTAAGCCAGTAATCAAATGGTTAATCAGCTTTTATGTTTTATTTTAATTTTGACTTATTTGCTTGTGATGCTAATATTTCCTTCAATTTGCATCAGGTTAGTGAATTGTTGGGTTCTTTCGGTGATAATGAGCTGTCTCCTGAGTGTCTTGATGGAGCACAGAAATTTTTGAAAGAAGACGGAATCTCAATACCTTCGTCGTATGAACACGTTTGCTTTCTTTCTCTTTTTTCCCACCTTGGAGTTGCTTAATAGTTGCATTATTCAGATTTTTCACAACTCTGGTTACCTGTAAATTTGATATTCCTCTTATCAGGTGTACGAGTTTCATCCATCCGGTGACTGCTTCAAAGCTGTACAATGATGTATGCTCACATCTTTGTGCCCAACATTTCTTAATTTGTTTGTTTCAGACGCTTTTGGACTTCATCATCGTAAATATTTTTTTAAATTCTTGCAGGTCAAGGCGCATAAAGATGTCGCACACTTTGAAACTGCTTATGTTGTTAAATTACACAATATTGCTAGACTGGCTCCTCCTCAACCTGTGAGTTTTTCCACACCACTAATCTTTGATAGTACTGCTCAGTTTTGATTCACTTGTTTGTGTTACTTTTGAACTTGTCTAGGGTTCTTACTATCTGATATTGTTTCCACTGTCCAATAAACAGGTGTTCACGTTCACCCATCCAAACCGATCAATTGACAAAAGCAATAGCCGATACACAAAGTTAAAGTTTGAAATACCCAGTGATACTGGGTCTGCTATGGTTCATGGTATGTGGTGCTTGTTAGTGTACTCAAATTCTCAGATTGTGTGCCAGGACAACTCGTGTGATGTTATTATTATTTTTAATGAATCCTGTTATAATCTATTAACACTGAAAGGCCTATCTTTTGCTATAAATTCATCTTCGTCTCTGTATGATGTCATGAGTTGGCCTAAAACAAAAGCTCCAGCAAAAGAATTATAATGACAATAGGAGGCTAAAATATATGATGGAAAGAGAGTGAATAAACATACAACAATTCAAATATGATGTTTTGCTCTACTCTGCACCCCTGATGTTTAAGATTGCAAGTATATTTGTTCTTTCAAGTAGACCAGTGAACTATCTGAATTTGTATTTGCTCGTATAGAGTTACTGATGCCCATGTCATTGATATAATTTGATATATCAAGATATCTTACTGACTTTCCCCATGGCTTAGGATTTGCTGGCTATTTTGATTCCACACTGTACAAAGAAGTTCATCTTGGCATTGAACCGGCAACATCAACACCAAACATGTTCAGCTGGTTTCCCATATTTTTCCCATTAAGGACACCCGCTTGTTTGAGTCCTGGCTCCTCTCTTGAAGTACACTTTTGGCGTTGTTGTAGCCCTTCCAAGGTGATTTTACTGTTTCTGAGTTTGTAGTTTTTGTATAGCAACGAGTTATTAATCCTATGTAATGTGATTCAGGTCTGGTACGAATGGGTAGTGGCATCACCCAGCAGCTCACCGATTCACAACATCAATGGACGTTCTTACTGGGTTGGACTTTAGCGGTCTGATCATAGTTGAGTGCTTTATCTGCGTAGAGGTGGTACATATATATACCCACCAGAATTCTAGGTGTCGAGTGAGTTCAGGTCTTGTATTCATAGAATATATCCAATTGATTGTACCATAGTATGAATACTGTATGCTATCGGCAGTTGCATGTATCCATAGGCATTCTTTGAACAAGTTGGCATAAGTTTTGACTCTTAGCAAATAGCAAGTTCATCCTGGATGCATTTTTTGAATCTTCGTAGAGGCATATGGTACTGAAGAGGATATGTAAATGCAAACACGGTGGATTCAATGCATGTTTGCAATGTGTTTGCCCAAATAGAAACGCGATTCAAATTGACAAATATGAGGGACGCATAGGATGAAAATTCAAACTGTAGTGAGCAAAACTTGGCCCAAGATAGACTCAGCTTCTAAGATAAAGCAGCATGGTCAACCATACTAGCTACTTCACGTTAGAGAATTTCCTTATTTTCGCTGTTCTTCACCTTGGTCCGAACTCCTTCAAATTCAGTCGTTCTCCATCGCAGGCCGTGTTCGTCTTCAAAGCTTAGGGCGCCGTTCAGGGAAAATTCAGACCAGTGTGAGCCCTTTTTCTGTCCCAATCTCACCCATGGGTGTTTGATTCATTTGAGGTCAGCATGGAAGGTCATAATAGTTAAATTCTTGTTATCAAGATGGCAGCTCTTCTTTCAGTTAAACTTTAGTGGAAAGATGATTTAGAGAAGTTGGAGAATGCATGGAAACTCCCAGTTATATAAAATCGATTTGTTTGATTTGTTCCGCCAAAGAATTCCCCCAAATGCATGGCTTTGAGATCGTAATTGGAAGAAGATGGAACCATGAAACAGTTTAGTAGGCAGCAAGATTCCTTGCTCTTCCAATGCGGCAACAAGGTTCGCCATGGGATGCGTATCCTGCCGATAGGAGCAAAATGAACTCATTTCTCACCATGTTGGAACAAAAGTAATTGTATAAACAGCTCCTCTCAACACACTGATCATTGAATAGCTACAAACTAAAAACTTGTTTCAACAATCACCAGTGATGTCATTTCATGGCACAAAATAAGGATCATTGTCACATGGTAAACAAAGAGCTGTTTGTACCTTTGAGGAATGTAAGCCATAGCATAACACAACGAGCTTCTTTGAAACCCGTATTATGTGATATTCCACAAGCTTCTCCCCATGGCTGTTCTCTGTGGCAACTCTCCGCTTCTGAATCCCTGCACTTACAACAACTCATGAATACAATGAATGCAATAAAGATTCATTTTTTTAAATCTAGATTTGCACCTATTTGATCTAAAACTGTAAGAAACCAAGAGGAATGATGAATTACGCTCAAAACTAACAAAACTATAAATTCTAGGATGTAGTTGAAACTGGGTGCAGTCACTATTGTGAAAGATGGGTTGCTTTAATCGACCAGGTATCAGATTGCAGCAAAAAACAAAGGTTGTTGCTGACTTGAGATTTTGCCCCTTTCTAACGCCAAACTGCTGACGAAGTACTCCAAGTCGGTCAAGACAGTACGATCTTGGTGTTTGTGGGTTATGAAAGAACATGGTTGTAGAGTTTCAAGTACCAAACAGAAGCCACGGTGAATCTAGAACTCCGAGTTTCAAACCAGCATAGTTGGACACACTGCCCGTTTAGGGTAATATAACATTTTTTTGTGAGAAATGACTTTCATTAATCAAGGGCAGACTCAAATTACAAAACTTGTAAATGCTATGCTGAAAAGGTACAAATAATTAGAGCATGTGTCTTTAATTCAATCAAACTAGAAAGAATGAAAGGAAACCAATAACTCGTTAAACTAAAAATCAATGACCCAGCAACCGAGTACATAAATGCATCAATACTAACAACTCTATCACACACACACACACACCACCCAAGCACGCTAGCATTGTTGTCGCCATCGCCGCCAACAGCTATGAGTAAGTGAGGAGTGTTAAACTAGAGCATTGAAACCTGAATACATGATGCCAAGCCAATCCCAATGCACAAATCATATAGAAACCCACAACTCAGAGAAAGAGCTCCCTCAAAACAATACCACACAAATCACCACTGACACCCAAGCCAGGAGGAGGCTTAGGCTGACGAGAGAGGACCGAAAACCAAACCATAAAACCAGAACAAGTACCAAAGAAAATGGGGGAGGGTGAAAATCTTGGACAGTCATAAAAGTCATTGATATTATATTGCTATACCCCAGTTATCATCCACGTGCTAGAGAACGCGCCTACGAAAAAGAAAACCTAGCAGTAGGTCTGCCTCCTTCTTCCCCCATTCTTTGGCCAGATCTAGATCATTATGGTCTAGATTTCTAGCTTAAGAATTGAGAGAGGCTTAGATTTCCCTTGCTTTCCTGTTTTTCCTTCCTAGGAATATGTTTTTCCTATCGAATCCATCATTTTCAGGATCTATCCTCCAGCCGTTTTGGTCGGTTTTCCCCAGAGTTTCACTCTGATCTAAGGCGATTTGTCTCTTTCTTTGCTGCGTGGCTATGTCGCTTGGTTATGTGTTGTTTTCTCTCTTCTTCACCTCAGTTTGTTCCTCTTGTTCCAAGACCTCTTCTTTCCATATTTGATTTTCTTCCTCTCAAACTTGAAGTTATCATCGTGCGTCGTTCATGGTGGCAACCTTTATACCTTTAAACCTGTCAATCCATGTAAATGTACTCCTAGGAGCTTAAATTGAGTAGGGTATATCTCGATTCAATACCGAGGATGCTATAAGGGACTGCTTCTTTGATCCATGTACGGATCTAACCTCCCTCTCTCTTCAACTAGATTCTCTAGTTGATATTTTGGTAGGAGACGAAGTTCTTCCCTATGAAGATGCTTTGAGAACTGAATTTTATGTTTTCAGGTTTGGATTACAGCTGTTTTGGTGCTTGTTTGGAACTTCCTTAGATTTGATTCATGCAGATGCAACAAGTTTCTATTGCCTTCTTTGTCGATTTTGTTCTAATCTCGCTTCTTGTGCTGTGATCGGTGTCGTCGTAGTAGTAGGGATCAGGCCTTATAGGTCTTGTAATTGTATTCTTGGGATTGCTTAGTTTGGGTTGCCTTGCCCTCAGTAGTTTTTCTTTATTTAGATTTGCAGAGGTCATGTTCTGTCACCTTGTTCTTGTTTCTTTCGTTAATGAAATCTCAAGTTGTCAAAAAAAAGAATCTTGGACCGTCATGACGTAGCACGTGTCTTCTAAGCCCACATATTTTTTGTTTCTCAGTTTTCCTTTTTATCCCCTGCTTTTGTTTTTGAAGATATGTTTTACAGTCGTCTTCGTCCCACTCAAAACAACATTCACACGCAGAGATAAAAAAAGCTTGCCTTCTTCACAGCCCTGGCCTCTGTTATCGTCAGGTACAAATATCTCCCACTGCAATTCTTCCTAGTGATATCACTGAGAAGCAATCAAACAAGAAGGTCAAAATCGAGTAAACCAAACTGTATCCGAAAACCCAGAAAAAAAAGGAAAAAGACGAAGAAGCTACTTAAGGGATACTGTTGATCCTTATATTATCTATCTTTACAGTTGGTGGTTGTTTTGCAACTTCTACTGTTTCAAAAAATGGTAGTTTTGCTGAGTTGCAATATGAGAAATGGTAGTTTTCTGTGGCAATCACAGTTACTTTTTATCCCACATGATTTATTTGTCACCTAGCCCATGTCTTTTCAATTTTTCATTTTACCCTTGTAGTTTCAAATTTTTACTTTTTAAATTATGGATGGACCTCTCACTATTTTTTATTTATTTATTTATTTTCCCTTAACTCCGTAGGCCATTAAATTTAAACGTCGCGCTTTTGTATTTGTCCTCTCTATCATCATCTAGGGTTTCGCCGCCAAAACTCGAATTCCGATATGTACAACGGCATAGGGTTACAGACTCCTCGAGGGTCCGGAACCAATGGCTACATCCAGACGAACAAGTTCTTCATCAAATCCAAGACCGGCAAGGCCGACGGTAACTCCCGAGGTTTTGAAGGCATGGCCGGCGTCTCCAAGAAGCCCAACCGTGACATCCTCGAGCATGATCGGAAGCGCCAGATCGAGCTCAAGCTTGTCGTGCTGGAAGACAAGCTCACCGATCAGGGATTCACCGACGATGAGATCGCCGAGAAGGTCGCTGTGGCGAGGCGGACTCTCGAAGCTGCCGCCGCAGCGGAGGGGATGGGTGGGCCCACTGCCATCGTTCTCGGAGGAGATAAGAAGTAAGAGGGATTCACTCTCAATAATCTAATCTCGTTTTGTTTTTCTGGTTATTATTGTAGTGCTTAGCTGGAGGATTAACTAATCTGTTTTTGGTGTTTTCGTATCGTTTTAATGATCTTAGAAGTAATTTAGAGTATGTTTTTGGTTTTCGATAGCTTAAGTAGCATGTGTAATCTAAAAATTAGCAGTCTCTGTTATTGTTGTAGCATTTTCATTTTTATTTTTCAACTCTTGTGGTATATTGCTTGAGATATGCTTGGTTATGGTATATTGATTGACACTGTATTACTTCAAACAGGGTTTCGGATACACAGACTCACCAGATTGCAGCTAGGAAAGAGAGGCAGATGGAAAACTTAAGAGATGCTCTTAAGCTGAAGCCTGAAGTTACAGGAGCAAATGTTGATGAGATTGAGGAGGGAATGATAATTAGTCCGAGGAATGATGAGAGTAGGTTTTATGAGAGGAAAGAGCATTCATTTTTGGATAGGGATTCTAGGTGGAAGATGTCTGTGGAGGATAAGCAGAAGGTTGAGAAGGATGAGAAGAAGACTGTGAAGGAATCTAGGCGGAAGAAAAGGAAAGGAAGTAGGAAGAGAAGGCATAGCCATAGGGATGATTCTTCTGATACAGATAGCAGTGGTAGCCCTGTAAAGCCTGATAAGAAGAAAAAGCGTCGGAGTAGAAGTAGCAGCAGTGAAGAAGACGATTCTGAAGATGATTCATTGAAGAAGGTTGAGAAATACAAGCAGAAGAGGTATGATTCAGAAGAAGATGATTCAGATGCTGATGTTGATAAGAAGCGGAAGGCTGTAAAGAAGCATGGTATGAGCCGAGATGATAGAGCTGATGATTCTGATACCAGTGACGATGTGGGGGCAAGATCCCGAAAGGAAATTAAGAAATCCAAGCAGCCTCGTAGGAGGCATGATTCGGATGAAGATGATTCTGAAGATGATGTTGACAAGAAGAGGAATGTTGTAAAGAAGCATAGTAAAAGCAGAAATGATGATACTGATAATTCCAGTGCCAGTGAAGATGCCAAAGATAGATCCATAAAGGAAGTCAAGAAATCCAAACAACATGGTAGGGGGCATGATTCTGATGAAGATGGTTCTGAAGATGATGTTGACAAGAAGAGGAAGGTTGAAAAGAAGCATAATAAAAGTAGAAATGATGATACTGATGATTCTGCTGCCAGTAAAGATGCCAAGGATAGATCCACAAAGGAATTCAAGAAATCCCAACAACCTTGCAGGAGGCATGATTCAGATGATGATTCTGGTTATCCTGAAGAATTGCCAAAGAGCAGAACTGAAAGGGGAAAACATGTGAAACCAAACAAAGGGCATGACTCTGGGGATGAGGCTGATCATGACACCAGAATGGAAAGGACAAGTAGCCAAGTTGAGCAGCAAAGGAATCATCAGGGCAGCCGCAGGGTAGACCGAGATGATTTTGATGTGGTGAAAGCTGACAATGTTAGAGGTGGGAAAAGCAGAAAATCGTATGATGTTGATAGTGATTCTGACTATGAAAGATCCAAACAAGGTAGAGGCACAATAGTAGAAAAGAGTAGAAGAAGTCACAGAAATGATACTAATGCTGATGATACTAATATTCTGAGGAAGCCTGGAAAAGTTGAAGATGTTGATAGTGTTTCTGACTATGAAAGATCCAGAAAAAGTAGAGGTGCAATAATAGACAAAAGAAGAAGTGACAGGAATGATGTTGATACTAATATTGGGAGGAAACCTGGAAGGGTTGAAGAGGGTGATGGAGGACGTAGAAGAAGTGACAGGAATGATAATGATACTAATAGTGGGATGAAACCGGGAAGGGTCGAAGAGGGTGATGGAGGACGTAGAAGAAGTGACAGGAATGATAATGATACTAATAGCTGGAGGAAACCGGGAAGGGTTGAAGAGGGTGATGGAGGACGTGGAAGGCACTACAATGGTGAATTTCATAGAGGAAGGAAGAATGAAAGAGATGAAATGGATTATGATTATAGAAAGCCCAGGGAAGGTCTGGAACAGGGGATTGAAAGTAGAAAGCGGGGTGATAGAGAGGAAAAGGGGGCAGATGAGGATAATATTGAGATGGATAGACATACGGATTACAAGAGAGCAAAATATGAGTCTAGATCAAGTGAGAGGAGAAGGCATGAAACTGTCAGACATAATGAAGTTGAGCAGAAGTCTAGAAGGCATGGAGAAGATGAAGGGGAGCGTAGAAACAGAAGACATGAAAACCTGGAGGAACAGGGAAATAAGGAGACTAAGAGAGATAGAGAGGATTCCAGATCAAGTGAGAGAAGAAGGTATGGGAATGACAAGCACAATGACAGTCGGACTAGGCATCATGACTGATTTATGGTATGTTGTGCTATCCTCTGTCGATCTTAACTTTGACTGTTTTTTATGAGATCAGAAACTACTACAATGTTGTGACTCTCATTCAAGCATCCAAAACAACTTTTTTTCAATAGAAAATGTGTGCAGTCATGTCATTATCGGTTGAATTTATAGTGTGTTACGAATGTCAGCCCCGCGTCTTCTTTTCCTTGTATCAATGTTTGATTCTTTGCTGCTTATTTGTTTCTGTACTACATTTTTCATTATCACAATATAACATGCATTTGCTTATATTTGTTTCAGGTTACATGGACCGAAAAGCTTTCATAACTGATCAAATAGTCTATTGAGAGCTTTACTTTGTTCCCCTGGTGACATGGATGGAGTTGTGGATGAGTGTATCGTTGGCATATTGAATTCTACTGTTTTTCTTTGGTATGTAATACAGTGTAATATCCCATTTTGTGTTGGGCCGGTCTTATAACATTTTTGTGGCCATCTGATCGACCTGGCATAATATGATCTGTTTTGTTATTTTGTATGGAGTACTTGAAATCTGAATGTTGGCCTCATTAGCAGGATGGGTTTACCAATCATTCTAGTGCTGTTTCTTGTGCTGCATTCAAGGGTGGTTTGGTTTGTTATGAAATCCCAGAGGAGATATTTCTTCACTTTTTTTCAGTCTGGAATTTCTTGAAGTGATTGAAAGTGCATTCATCTATCCCTGCAAGTAAGTTGAGAGCGATCTTGTATCTTAAATCCAATGGTATTTGATTCAGGCATTACAACATTGTTGGGTTCATAAACGTAGTTGCAAATATAAACCAAGGCTCTTCCGCTGGTAAAGTAACATTAACCAAGCTTCTTCAGTGAAAAATAATGGTGGTGGCGTATATTTACAAAAATGATCTTAAACTGATACTGATGGGGATTGGGAGTTCCGGTGATGTCCATCCTTTTGGTTATCGCCTTATCGGTATGTCTATTTGTTTATTTTAGGGAGGGTTCAGTACGGTTTAAGTGGTGTCGTAGGGGTTTAATGGGTTTGAGAATTATGCAACAATAGTAGTTAACAGAAACCTATGCAAGTTTGTGTTGTATACAAGAACGCAGTACTGACCGTAGTCTAAGACAAGAGAGGAAGATAGGCATGTCGTGTTTAGTATTACTATGTATTTTTTATTCGGTTGTTTATGCACTGATGATCATTTTGTTACTTTTGGCTCTAATTGCAGTTCCCCTGATCTTTCCAAAACCTTTTATTTTGAGGAAGCTTCATACATAGGTACTGTGATTTAATTCGCCCATCATTTGTTTCGTACTTAAGAAAACCAGTAAAGGGATGAAATTTGAAGAAAGTTTGATAAGATGCTTGTTTTCTGTGTAAATATTGAAACATAAATAGAATAGCAGTAGTAGTATCCCAAATTGTTTTGTGGGCTCATCTTAGGTCATAAGTATTTTATCACATAGACTATTTGACTGGAGGCATAAGGAGCTTGGGAGACTAATATTAGTTTGCTTACCTGTTATTTCTAGAGGTATAAAGGCTGGGATCCTCAGAAAATGATCGTGAAGAGAAAATTGATCCTACTAGGCAACATCATTGAGGTGTTTGTGTAACAGATGATACACTCCATAGAGTTTATTCTTGATGTAGTTATAGACATGCATCCATTAATTATGGGCTGATCTGATCAGGGAGCAAATCTCATTGCCACTAGCTGAAAGAAAGCTGCTCAAGTTGATGTTCTCTTACATGAGCTCTAAATCGAGTAATTCATTCCTTAAAAATGGATTATTTGCATCATTTTTTTTGTTTTTAATGGGTTTATTTAATTTCTCTTTAATTCGATTTTCAAATTGCTCATCAGTTTTACTTCGTCAGAAACTTATTTCCTTTCATTATTATCTTCTCTTCTATGGTCTCAGTCCTTTAAAAGAGTCTAATTTCTTTTCTCATCTGCGATTAGTTTTATCGGTGTCATCATTTGTTGTCATTCAGAATTGGCTTATAATGACATTTTCTGACATATATAATTGTCGGAGTTATTAATTTGTTTAATCATCTCTGACTGCAGATAACTGTCTAGAGAAAGAAGCCTACTGTGAGTTAATTATCTCCTCAGGTTCTTTGTTTTCATTAATGTGTGGTTTTCTTCCTCGGTTAACGTTCTTTGAATATCAGACTGTTTTTTGGGTTAAACAGAGAACATCTCAACTGTATAGGTATATCTCTACAAGTTTCTTTACTATCTACTAACATGTGAACTGCATGTTTTTTTTGAGTTATGTGCTCTATCTGTGGTTCTATAAAATGAATGATTATCATAAACATTTACTTCTGTAGTGAAAATAATTCTTTAGCTCTAGCTTTAAAATAATTCTTTATTTTGTTTTGTTGGAGTTTGTTTTTGGGTATGCCTAATCCTTTCTTTTCTGCTCTTCTGCTCTTTATTTTATTTTGTTGGGCTCTGAAAATTATCAAAACAGTTGTGGTTGTAAAACTAAATAGTCAAATGTGTTGGAAGGACAATATATTTTATTCAAACTATTTCATCCTCATTTGCTTCTTCGGGTCTCTATTTTTTTCCCGATTCCTTAACATTTGCTGTTTGATTAGCTTATGGTATGTTGTGCATATAAATTTGATTGTAAGCATCTGCTGACTTATCTGTATCTGTTCTACAAAATTGGAAATTTAAAAGGTGTGAATTTTCCAACTAAGGTCTTGCTGTTAGTGTCGGTGTCTCATGTCCAAAAGTCTGTAATTTGTTTTATAGTTTTAGGATAAGCTACAGGTTTGCTTCAGATTCTTCATCATAGCATCACAAGCTATTTATCTGTAAGTTGAACGACTGCCTCCAATTTGAAAACATATTAGTTTTAGTCAGAAAACGATCATATATAACATGAAACTGAATGGTTTGTAGATGAAAAATTAAATTTTATTAATTACACAACTCCGACCCGCTGGTGCGGGCATTTCATCTAGTTATATATACATTCTTCTTAATACAATGTCTAGTTTCTTAAGATATCTTATAATCTTCCATTGAACTTACATTGGTTAGAATCCATAAATATATACAACACAGTATACTAAAGCGTGCACTTTGAATTCAATTAACATTTATAATCTATTCCAAAATTATGTCAGTTATATTTAACTACAATGAACCTAAGGATGGCTTGGTGAATTAGAAAATCATCATCATTCCAAGATCACAATGCAGAAAATAAACCCACATGAATTACTCCAAAACACAGTAGCACATATATGCATAAACTTAAGTAATCATCTGCAATATAACTATATAAACAGTTCTACCTAAATTTAGATCCAATGGTCAGTTATCCCTCCTTTATTTTTTTTTTCTGGGCATTTTTTTTCTAGGGGTGGGAGTTTGATACTGAAATCCTGGTACCGATTCCGACCGTCCCGTACCGAACCCGATCGGGTCAGGACACAAAATGAAAAAAGTGTTGTTTCGAACCGTACCGAATTTAGTAATCGGTTCAGGATCGGTATGAGCCAAATAGATACCGAATGTTCCGAACCGTCCTGAATTCTTTCAAATTTATAATTTTATTAGTTTTAAAGAAAAAAATATGTATTTATAATAAAGAATTAATCATCTTAAAGTGATTAAATCATCTAATTATGGTAGTTTGTTGATTTATGTTAAGAAAAAATGTTAAATATTACATAAATATAGTACAAAAGTGATTGTTTAATTTATAAATATAAAATCATAACTTAAAACCTTATGTCCCGATTGGTTTTGAACTTTTTGGTATCGGGACGATTCGGTACCAAGCTTTAAAATTACACATCTCGTACCGATACCGAAAAAAAAATCATGATCGATATCAGGATAGATCAAATCTCGTACCGTCTCATACTGATCTCATCCCTATTTTTACCTTCTGTGTTCTTTCTTAAATTTCTCTTTACTCTACTCAACTCTGTTATCTGTATGTTCACCTAAACAACTAAAAAGGCCACCATCGAAGAAAAAACAACTGAGAAGGCACTGCCGACAGATATTCCCGAAGTCAATAGAGGCTCATAGATGTCAGCAAGTTATGGGGATAAGCTTATGAATCATGATAAAGAGGACGAATTGGAGATCTAGATCTTGACCAAAATCGTAAATGGGAACCACGACGGCTCCTGGAACTCGTACGCCCGACGCGCTTCCTGACAACGCAAACCCTAATGACCGGCCTCTCCTTCATTTCCTACAGCCACTACAACTACGACAACATATGCCACGGCCTCTCCGCCGTCATGCCCTTCATCGCGTGGCACAAAAAGCAATGTGAGAGGAGACGAGATGAATAGGAAAAGAGTTTGGGTATATATTCGTATATGGTTTCCAAACTTTGTACAGTATATGAGTGGAGGATAAAGAATTTGGTCCCTATTTCGACCAAAGTGAAAATTTAAGTGTTGGTCTCTATTTTCAGCCGTTGGATTTCAAAGCATAAAGTGAAAATAAGTGAAGAAACAATTTGCAACGTTGGATTGTTTTGTAGTGTCACTATCTAGTCAAAATGTTAGGTAGGTTAGGCAATTTGATAGGTTAGGAGAACTATCTCGTCAAAAACTTAGGCACGTCAGGCAGTTTTATAAGTTAGGAGAGGATCCTCTCCCATTTTTTAGCTTTATTCACGTCAGGCAGTTTTATAAGTTAGGAGAGGATCCTCTTCCATTTTTTAGCTTTATTTTGTTGACAAAATAAGAGCATTTGGTTGCATGTAGTTCTCTGCCAAACTAAATGCGGGCTGTATATTTTTGATCTCATTAACCAGATTACAAGAGCGACATTATCCATTAGTTTTGCTGAGCTTCTGGAACTAATGATCTAAATTATCAAAATACAATCGTTAATCAACAAAACAAAAAGAAATCAAATAAACAAAGCTAACAATTCAATTACAAAAGAGTAAATTAGTTGTATTGTATCTAAAAAATAAGAAACATATTAAAAAAATACAAAAAAATAAGAAATTATTAGGGCCTAAAGGGCGGGCTTTTAGGGTCGGACCGGATTCGGCTCTAAAGGGCTCATTAGGGTAGGGTCGTAGGATAGGATCGGGTTTTCATTTGCTCAACTCTTACCTTACCCGGCCTACTCAAGAAAGGCTAGGGCCGGCCCGCCCTAATGGAGGGCCGGGTAGGGCTTCAGCCATAAAGGGTAGGGCGAGTTTTAAGACAGGCTAAGGTCGAAAAGCCAAATGATGAAGCCTAAACATATCCTATCAGTTTTCTTGTCTACATATTTTAATTTTATTTATAAATTTATCTATCAGTTTTCTTGTCTACACATTTTAATTTTATTTATAAATTTAACAAGATCTATTTTTTAACATGAGTATGTTAATATCACTACCGTATATAATAATTAGAACCTTGAGTTCAGTGAGGGTACGTAGTACATTGGAAATATAGAAAGCACCTCCAGAACTAGTAGAGAGATCTCACAATCTCCCATGGCCATAGGCAGCAGCAAAATAGCTCATCATCACCAGCGCCCTAGTTCTATGTCCCCAAAACTCTCCATCTACATCCTCTCTGCTTGCGTCGCCCTCTTCGTCATCTTCCACATCCACTCCCTTCAAACTCCACCTGATTCCACATCGTCGCTGCCTTCATGGTCATCTCTCAATCTCAATCTTATGCGGCGCCAGTGGCAGAGAACCATCAACACCACCAACACGGCGGAAAACGACACCGACTCGCTCAACGCTCTAAGAGAGAAACTCCGGCAGTCAGTCACGTTTCTCCCGCTCAAGGATTTACGTTACGCCCATGCGGCACTGGTCGGGCACACGTGGTTCATGAGCTCCATGTACGACTCGAGTGACCAAGAAGGCGAGGTCCAGTACCAGCAATTCCCTTCACATTCATCCCGCAACAGACTCCTCTGCCTCAAAGGCCGAGACAACCACGACGGCTCCTGGAACTCGTACGCCCTCGCTTGGCCCGACGCGCTTCCCCACAACGCAACCCTAATGACCGGCCTCTCCTTCATTTCCTACAACCACTACAACTACGACAACATATGGCACGGCCTCTCCGCCATCATGCCCTTCATCGCGTGGTACAAAAAGCACTCATGCGCCAATTCACCCGAGCGCTGGATTTTGTACCACTGGGGGGAGATTAGGTCCGGGATGGCACTGTGGCTCACTAGTCTCATGGAGGCTACTTTCGGGGCGCCGCCCTTCGTGGAAGTGTTTGATGGGGTTGAGGAAGGGAGGGCGGTTTGTTTCGAGAAGGCGGTTGTGATGAGGCACAACGAAGGTGGGATGTCTAGGGAGCAGAGAATGGAGGTCTATGATCTAATGAGGTGTAAGGCAAGGGCTTACTGTAAGGTCATGATCAGCAGCTCAGATCGTCGGAGCAGGGAGATTGGGATGACGTTGTTCATGAGGACGGGGCCGAGATCGTTCCAGAACGAGAGTGCGGTAGTTGCGATCTTTGAGAAAGAGTGTGCCAAGGTCCATGGTTGCCGCTTGATGGTCGCTCACTCCAATAACCTCACTTTCTGTGACCAGGTGCGCGTGCCATATTATTCTAAGTCTTTCTTTTTTCACAGATCGATGCTTATGTACATTTATGCTGTTTTTTTTCTTTTAGTAAATGACTTGATTCAAGTCTTGATTAATATGTGTTAGTTTTAGAAGCGGCTATGATACCACTGTTACAAATTGTTACAAGTTTATACCACTATTAGAATTTATGGTTACCACAATCAGACTGTGCGTAAGCTTTTAGTATGTGGTAGCTAGAACAATGTGTTTAGGACAATGATGGCAGGAGCTAGAATTTGGGAGAAGATGTTTTTGACAAAAGGGGTTAGGACAATTGTTTTAGTTTAGGAGGATAAGAGGAGATGATAGTATAGAGGACAACCATGAAACTTTTAATTGCTTGCTTCATTAATTCATTCATGAGTTTGTAGACCATTGGTCATATTACATATTTATAGTGCATGATATCACACCTTGATACTAGCCACTGACCTAGTGGTATTTTCTAGACCATCATAGACTTGATTACACTTTCATGATCATAGATTATACTAGCAGCTCCTTCTCTTTATTAGTCCCCGTATTTACTTGGTTAATCTAGAATTCTCTAGATCAATGTGCATTAATTACAACATATAAGATGCACTTACGTTTGATATTTAACATTCAGTAACATTTTATTATGTCAATTTTGTAATCAGACAACATGAATTTTGTAATCAGACAACATGGATCAGAATATAAAAAAGTTAATTTATTGTCCTCTTATTTTGTACTCTAGTATAAATTGGTCTCAAAATAAGGATCTATTTTTGAGTCACTTAATTTGTGTTGTACAATCGTTGTATATTATCGCCTATTAGTTGCTCTTGAATGCAACAGGATGTCAGCATTTCTCTTTAAAAAATGAGACGCTCTTATATATTGTCGAAGATGTGTGATAGAGATCAAAGTAGAAAAGTACATTTGTGAACTCACATTAATTGTTGAATATGTTAATGTGCTTCCAGGTGAAGCTAATGAGCAGGACAGATATCTTGATATCCCCGCACGGCGCGCAGTTAACCAACATGTTCTTAATGGACAGAAACAGTAGTGTGATGGAGTTCTTCCCAAAGGGTTGGCTAAAACTAGCCGGTGTAGGGCAATTCGTGTATCACTGGATCGCAAGCTGGTCGGGTATGAGACACCAAGGTGCATGGCGAGACCCGAATGGCGAGACTTGCCGGTACAGTGAAGATGATCGCCGTTGCATGTCCCTCTACAAGAACGGAAAAATCGGATACAATGAGACCTATTTTTCTGAGTGGAGTAGAAATACACTTAATGAAGTAAAGAGAAGGAAGATGGAAGAAGCAGCAAAGGGTGTGAACTATACTGGCTGTGTTTGTTGTTGACTACTTTATAGTCTTTGGAACCCATTTGGTATGTAAATTAGACATGCATTCTTATTGTTTATTCATATATTGTTTGAGCATAAAGTACTTATTTAAAGAATCCTCCCCAAATTGAAATTTTTTTATGGATTGTCTTACATAAAAAGGTACTTACTAGGGTTGGATTTTAAAAAGGTTCTTAATTATATATATCATGTTATTTTCACTTCAGTCGGTGTTGAGTTGACATCATTCAAAAATTAAATCTAGATCATTAAAGACTTTAAAATCACAAACAAACGGTGTCAAATTTTGTGTGGATTTTGGTGTCCCTTAAACCGGACTCATATATACATACTCGACCTATATTGATGATCGATAAAAGCATGTCAAAAAGATTGAAATCATAATCACCAGAAGAAGACTCCCAGTTATTGAGAACTAAGATTGATGAGGAGGTTTTATTGGTTGATATTCGATCTGTGTCGGCTTCCAAGCAGACTCATATTCCTATGCAAGTTTGTGTCCAAGCCATCACTACTACAAAAACATGCTTAAGCGATAAAAGTGGTCACGATCAGATTATTTTCGTCGTTTAAGCTTGCATTTAAATGACGGAATAATGAATTTTCCGTCGCTTAGGCTATTCCGTTTAAGCGACATAAATTATTTGTTTAAACGACTAATATTTACTTAAGCGACGGAAATTGATGACTTAAGCGACGAAACTTTCTGTCGCTTAAGTAAAAATTCAAATTTATTCGTCTTGACGCTCAAAAACTGGGTCAAAAAATTCAAACTTTTTTATGCGACGGAAATGATTGCCTTAAACGACGAAAACTTCCGTCGCTTTAGTCAATTTTAAAATTTATATGGTTTGGCGCTCGAACAATGAATTTCAAAATTTAAAACTGACTTAAGAGATGAAATTAGTTTCGTCGCTTAAGAAAATTTCAAATTATATTCTCCCGCTCTTACTGCATAAGAGAAGAAGAAAATGTAGAAGAACATTTTGAAGAAGAGGAAGATGAAGCAGAAGAAAGATGATGAAGAAGAAACCATGAAGAAGAAGAAGAGGAAGAAGAAAAAGGTGGTGGTAGTGGCGGTACCGTAGTGGCGGTGGAAGAGGTGGTACGGTGGTTGTGGTGGCGGAGGAAGAACAAGAAGAAGAAACATTTTGTAGAACAAAAAAAAAATCCGGTCTGAAATCCGGCGGAGAAATTTTTTTTGAAAAAAATCTAAGCCTCAAGCGACAGAAACATTGCGTCGCCTAAGACATGTTTCCGTCACATATGTACATGGCGTAAGTGACAGATTGATGTCCGTCGCTAAGAAAAAATACGACCAAGCTTAGACGACGGCGCTTAGGCGACGAAAAATCAGGCTTAAGTGACGAGACATTTCCGTCGTCTAATGCCGTTTTTCTACTAGTGCTTGGTACAATCTCATATCTACCTTAAGGTTGCAAAAACCTGATCTTCTAACAACTCTAGTTGTATTCGATATAGTACCCCCAGCAATATCTTTGATCATAACGTCGGATCATCCGGCCATCAAAACAAGAGCGAGAAATTTCAGTCTTAATTTCCTCCCATGTTATCACCATGACAGATGCATAAAAAAGCTAGCAAAAGGGCACATCCTGAAGGGTATGCTGAAACCAGGTTGTGTTGTACCACCAGTTGTAGGCACGTACAATGACTTGGTTTTATGTTCCGCAACCAAGAATTATCAACGTCATTACTACCTCTGTAATCCATACACCAGACAATGGGTTACTCTCCCTCCCACCGCTTGCGTCTACCGCGGCGTGCTTGTAGGGATTTGTCTGTGATCCATATTTAACGTGCTCGAATGATGATGATCATGACGGTGAAGAAGATCAAAGGATGACTAGTGGCAGTTCTATAATCCGTAATGCTGACTATAAGTGGAAGGTTGTACGAGTTGTTCCGAATTTATCACATCCGTACTTCCATTTTGAGATCTTATCTTCTGAGACCCGTCAATGGAGAGAGATATTTGTAGGGCACAAATATCCACATAATGATAATCAGCAGCACCTCGTCCCCATTTTCACTTGCTTCTGACGATTGGGCAACTATGTCTTCTGTAGCTTACAAGGGAATGTTGTGCGGGTGGTGCAGAAATGGCCGAACACTTGAGTTGGATGTGTCCAGTTCCAACACAGCTAAGTACCGCCTGAGGATTGGAAAGTGTAGATGAGGATTTTGATCGTGTAAATGGAATAGGGTCGCTAGGAGTGAGCGGAGGACGTCCGCGGTTGTGCATTCATGAAAATTTCTCTGGAGATCACGGTGACGTTAGGCAGGCATTTAAGGTTTGGGAGTTGAAACAGGTTGTCAACGGCAGATGATTAGCCGACCGTATTACTATAGCTTCCAAAGATAATGAGGCCTTTACCAAAAAAAAGATGTTAGAGGCCTGCTGTCCAAATATTAGTGCTAGCTGTCCACCCAGGCAATGAAGATGTCCTGTATTTTAGAAAAGGCTTTGAAATAGTGACATGCAACCTAAATGGAGGAAAGTTAAAGAAAACTTCAGTCTCTAGTGAAGGGAATAGAGAGGAGATTCTACTACTCATTTTCTCTCCCATTGTTGTCTATCCCGGTTCCCATACTCTAGAATAAGGTAGAACTTGAATCAATGTGCTTGCTAGATAGTTCTTTGTTTACCAAAAAATTGTATATCTACATATTTCAAGAATTGAAACTCTGATTAAACTATTGTTGTTTTAAAACTTGAAGGTGGCCGTGAAGTATGAGAATTACTTATCATTAGCTGTAAGATGAAAATTCCAACCTAAACAAATTTGAATAATTAATGGGTAAATGATACAGAAATAGTGTGGTAAAAAGGAGATGAAATACCAGGAAGTCCGAATTATGTTGGCCTTCACATTGGATTAAACCTTCTGAATCACCCTAAGCTTGGCACTCCTAGACCGGGTGTTCATATTCTCTTCCTGTTCAGATGGCGTAATTGGTCTCTTAGTGAGAATTGTTCCTCTGAACCCCTGTATCATTTGTTTGATCCAAGCCTCATCTTCATCAATGTCTATTATGATCTTTCTCAAATCTTTCTTCCGTGTTTCTTCTTCAATCATGTAAGGGTCCCTATCTCCACCATTGATGTTGATGATGTCAAGAAATGTTTGTTTCACAATCCTGTCCTCCAAACTGTGGAAAGAAATGACTGCTAGTCTACCACCAGGTGAAAGGCAGTCAAAGCACGAATAAAGAGAATCCTCCAGAGTCTTCAACTCATCATTAACTGCTATCCTCAGAGCTTGGAACACCCTTGTTGCTGTCTTAATCCAACCCTGCCTCCCTTCTGTTAAAATAAGTTTAGTTTTAGTTGCTTGAACAATTTAAAAACTCTACAAAGAGAATAATATAATATAGTATTCTCTAAATGTGATATCTATCCAGTGATGTACGGAATATATGACAAGAGTCAAGTGTTACAGTATTAAAGGGGCACATTTTGAGATCAACAAGCTGCAGTACTATAGTTGCATAGAATGTGAGAGTGACAACAGGAGTAAAACTGCATACTGGGCATGAGAAGGATACCAACCTCGACTTAGAGGGGTTGCAGATTTTATAAGATCTACTAGTTCACCAGTGGAATGCAGTCCACCTTGTAATCGTGCTTTAACTATTTTGTTCTGAAGAGAGTACCAGTTGCTTTCTTCCCCATACTCTCGCAGGATGCGCCCCACCTCAGTTTCTGGCCAAGAGTTTAAAATGTCTTCTGCTTTCAGACTTGCCTGTCATAGCCCTATTCAATCAATTAAATGAGACAAACATTCAAAATCCTAATGCAGCCAATGAAATATAGGCATCATTACCATAATCAGGACTCAGGACAACCAAGCTGCTTGGTCATAAGGCTCAGTTGCAGCCCTATTCATACTCATTCAATCATCCATACACATTATTAACAACACATTCGACACAAGAAAAGGCAAGTGTTCCAACTCTTTACCTGAGGATCCATGCGCATATCGAGAGGCCCATCAGCAAGCACACTGAACCCTCTCTGAGGATCATTCACCTGCATTGACGACATCCCTAAATCCATCAAAATGCCATCAATCCCAGCCTCAAGCAGCGTCTCATCCACGTCAGCCAGCAAAGACTTGACGCATCTGAAATTCTCCAAAAATGTACAAGCTTTCAAACTCGAATCCGAAGCGTCCAACACACCATTAATCGTAGCCCGAGCCTTTTCGAGCGCCACAGGATCAACATCAAGCCCAACATACACCTCCATTTCGGGATGCGCTTCAATTATCTGTTTGATAACCAACCACCGGAATCAATAATCAACACAAAAATGTGCAAGAACAATTAAAATAGGCAGTTACTAACGGCGGAGGAGTGGCCGGCGGCGCCGAGGGTGCAGTCGACGAAGCGGCGGAGGGGTCTGGAGGCGGGAAAGACGTCGAGGACTTCGCCGAGGAGGACGGGGATGTGGAAAGTGGTGTCGCCGTAACGCTTGATGGTCTCCAATTCGAACTCTCGATTGGAGCGAGTTCTTCGCTTTTCTTTGACGGCGATTCTCTGCTTGTGCTTCTTCTTACTAGTGGTGGTTGTGGTGGCGGCGCGTGCGGCGGCTGTGAGGGTTCGGATGCGGAATGATAAGGAAGAGAAAGAGAAGATTCTTGAGGCCGGAGTAGATAGTGAAGAGGCTATCGCCATTTTCTTTCTTTCCCTAAATCTATGGCCGCATTATATTCTAAAACCCTAAACCTATCAAGTTTGCTACCAGTAAATTTGTGTTGCAGAGACGACAGGATTTGGGTGCCATTTTTTGAGTTGAGGAAATACTTTGCTGATAATAGTTAAATAAATATAATATCTGTTAGGTTTTGCTTTAAAATCCAATTTTGGGCCTGTTTTCTCTTTTCGGTGGAGGGCCTGGTTTAGCAATTTTTGTCATGCGTTTTCTTACAACGCAGTACATGTTGTAAATACTAAATAGAAACTAATGCCATGTGTACATCGAAGTTATCGAACGATACATTTTAGATTTTGGGTCTAGCTCTTTCCGTAATTCAATGGCTGCCTGTTATATCCAGGCATCACCCCATGCGCCACCGTCTGTAGTCCCATCGCAGTCGACAACACCACAGGAGACTCAATCACCTCAGCCGAAACCCTTCACCGCAGCCACACTTTTACCCGAGACCAAAGTCACAGACATGTTGTCTGCCCACTGATCCGAAACGTCACCAGCCATCAAATCTAAGGTCATTGATCTTGGTTGGCATGACCTCTCCTACAATAATATTACATCAAGTCACATCAGTTTTTACGCGATCACATTGCAGTGATTGCATGTTTTAACACAAAAGATCAGATCGTTCGCGAAGGACGAGATTTGGAAATGGGGGAATAAAGCCATAGGAAGATTGATCTATCAGCAGAAGCATGAGTTTGGCTGATGATCATAATGTATCAATCCATTTATTAGGTGAACTGATATCGAAACTGTAATTAGTGGAAAAGGTGTTCCAGGTTGACAATGTGGTACAATAGCTAGTGTGGTCTCTGTTCAAATTGATCGACTACAGGAAAAAAACCATATATATCAACCTATAACTTTTCATAGTAGATAGTATGTGTCTTCCGCCTCATCGACGAGGGGAAAAATATTAGGATGCCAAAATAGCCATTTTTACACAAATATATGTTGAAATGCACAATTTAGTGTAGAAAATTCTCACTTGAACAATCAAGAGTTATTATTTTCTTTTCAATCTCGTTTCACTTGTTAGTTTTCTTCCATTATGCATTACACAACAAACTTTCTTCTTAATTGTACCCCTAATTCCCACAATTTAAACTCAAAGTATGCTGAAAAAAAATTATGTGGAAGGGGAAACCCATTATTAGAGGATCATAGTAACACGAGATATGTAAAATCCTAAAACATGCTTCTGATTACTTTAAAGTTGAGGATCTCTAAATTGAGAACTAGTTAAAGACTTTTAAATTAATTACTTATTATACCAACTTTTCAATCAAATTTTGACATCTTAACCATTCTAGTGGTAGGTTTATATATGTAGATCAATCATACAAAATTTCAGCCGAATTGGTGATAAGAACTAGAACTAGATCAAATCAATGGACGAACCAAATTTGTCAAACATGGATCGTTCAAGTTCATAATTGGTAAATCACACTTATAAATGTTTTAACGATTTTCAAAATAGTTGAAAATTTGTAGAAATGATCTACTCATAAATATTTATAAAATAAACGGTTAAATTAAAAAGTGGGATAAACCGAAACTAATCCTTAACTTAGAAGTTATCACTAGAAAAACTCCTACATTTGAAATACACAAGTAGAAAAATGTTGTGGCTCTGGTGGATACTCTCCAAACCAAATTAATTAATTAGTCCCCGTAGTAGAAAATGAACATCTATTGATTCGGAAAAACCACCAATGCAAATGTCTGAGATAACCTTGTGTTTCGATGCTGAGTTAACCCTCAACACCTCAGCACTGGCCCCATTTATGGTTCATCTTGTTCAAAAAAAAATAGTGTTTCTCATTTTCTTTGTAGACTTGCTACAAAATATTCAAATAGACAACAATAGAGATATCTGGGTTCCGAGACCCGTTTTAGTTAGACATTCATAAGTGTGATTTACTAATTATGAACTTAAGAGGTTCATGTTTGACTGATTTGTTTCATCTATTGATTTGATCTAGTTCTTAACGATCACCAATTTGACTGTAATTTTATATGATTGATCTACTTATATAAATCTACAATGATTAAGATGTCAAAATTTGATCAAAAAATTAGTTTACTAACTAATTAATTCAAAACTTTTAACATGTATTCAACTTAAAGGGCATGTTAGAAGAGAGGAGAATTAAAGGAGAGAAAATGTATTGTTGACTATTAAACTCCATCCTCTCATTGCTTTGTTTATTTGTTTCTTGTTCCATCTCCACTGCTTTAACCATCAAAACCAAGCTTGGTCCACTACCTCTCTCCCTCTTTCTCCACCCCCGGCTTTGGCACTAGTCAAATATAAATCTGGGTTATACCTCTGAACCAGAGCTTGGCTCTTATCCATGGATAACCAGCAACAAGAAAATACATCATCTTCATCACCATCTTCTCCAGGTAGATCAGCAGGAGGAAAACCAAAGAGAGAAGATGCAGCAGACTCGGGAATCAGAGCAGGGCCGCCATGTCCGACTTTCGTAGGCAAGCATAGAATGGCTGCTGCTATTTCCCTTCTCCATACTCAAATCAACATTATTCAGGTCCAATCATTTCTATCACTACCCATATTACTGTTTTCTCCCATTCTATAAATCTTAGAGAATCCAGGAATTTACCATGATAAGGTTGTGTTGCAGGAAGAGCTTGACCAACTCGAAACAGTAGGCGAATCCTCCATTGTCTGCAAAGAGTAAGCAAATTCTTGCTTCTAATCCAAGATATCATGGTGCGTCGTTCTTTATTTAAAATGGTCTCTAATTTTGTCAATCTTCTGGTATAAGCAGACTGGTTGCGAGCATCGAATCGGTTTCTGATCCTCTGCTTCCATGGTAAGCACCCTAGTTGATTTTCTTTACTATTGCTTTCTCTTTGACTGGGATGAACTGATGGATGAGGATGAATGGTATAAAATGGCAGGAGTAGAGGAGCACCTGAAGTGGGATGGGATAGGTGGTTCAGAGGAGCACACAACACCAGAAGTAACAACCGCTGGATCTAAGAATGGAGAAACTAATTTTCTTTACCTAATAGGATGTCTTATTTTTGCTACATGTTGCATTACCTTGATCATAATGTTTTGAAGGACTCCTGTTTTGAATAACTTATCAAGAAGAATGTATTGGGATACAGTGTAGCAAACATGTAAAAGATTCAGGGAATGTTTTGCCTAAAATGATGCTATTACATCTTTTTGGTTGCTGCAAATGGTTACAACCAGCGCACAATTGCTTTCATGGACTTTCTGGGAGGAACTCTAACACATGAAAATCGATTTATTAATACTAAAGCTGACTAACCGCATGAGTTTTAAGTTATTGAAATAGTATCACTCGAAAACACTTGTCACAACATGTACATTTGGACAAAAGATGAAAAAAGGCACACTAAGATCCTTATGAACAGAAAAGTGACCAGGACCGGATAGAACACTCAGACCAGATAAATACATCAGCCAAAAATGGCAACGTCTTGAAATTCCTCTTACTTGGGAGGGGGAGGGCGCTCTACTTTACACATAGGACCAGCCTTAGACGCAGGAAGCTCACCAATCTAGGTTCAATAACTGCTTCTGCCAAAGAAAGGAAAGAAAAGTCACCAAGGAAAGAATTTTTAGAACAAAATAAACAAGACTAAAAATAAAAGAGAAGTTTCAAAAACCGTAGCGAAACAAGATTAACAGTAGGATTGCAACTACCCTAAAAATGCAGGTCTTCCAACATGCCATCTGAAGATTAAAATTTCAAGTCACCTCCCCTCGATAAATATTTACAAAATCCCGGATTTTGACATTTAACTAGCAAAAACATGCTTCTTAAACAACTTGGGATGAGACATTTGTTGTCAAAAGTGTCCCTCGAAAACCCTCTTCAGTGTGTTGAACATCCATTTTCTGGTCCGAAAGCTCATCTGTGGAAACATCATCAAATGTATCTTAGAAACTACTATTGAAACAAACCGCTGCATTACAATTACCAATCAGAAATATTTGGTGAATAACAAAGTTTTGCATCACATCAAACAATCTAGACAGAGCAATACCAATGGAATCGGGATAAAGGACAATCAGAAGCACCACATTCCACTAATTTCTAATGTAACAACAAACAATTTTAAGTTACCAGCAATATCTCGGTTCTCATGGACTTCTGAATCAGTCACCCAAAGCTTATCCCCAGCAAATATGTTCAAATCTGCCAGTGTAGCACATTCACTATCAATTGTTTGGGTGCCTTTGTGAAGTATCTGGTTTTCCTTAACAACCTGCGTAAATCAAAAACAAGTAATTAGATGCAAACTGTAACATTACACAATTATAGTGGCATAAGACAAGATAATGCTTTTCTAGTTGGTATTTTGATGTGGAACATTACAAACATACCCCAAAAGATTCCCATATCATCATTTTTAACTGGTATATAGACGTAGAACCAGAGACTTTCAAACTTATTTGATCTCCGGTGTTTGTCTTTCGAGAGCGCTTGGAAACTCGGCGATCCGGATCAAAACTAGTCTCAGATGCTTGTAAAATATATTTTGGAGCTTCATTGCCATGTACCAAGTATACATATATGTCTTCATTGCAGTATTCCAGTTTCCGCATCAGCTCCCTGCTTTCTTTCTCTCCAATGCAATCCTCACAAATCTAACAAAAATTGAGAATAGCTAATCAGAAGACCAAAATTTCTCATTCTTTTTAAATATAGAAAAGAAGCTAACTCAAAACAAGCGATACAACTAGTATGATAATATAAAAAATACTTCCTCTACTATGCTGCTATGCATATGACAATACAATAAAAAAACAAAAAGGTTCCAGTACCTCAGGGCAAGTCCTAATAACAAGGGATCTAGAATCAACTTCCCTATTCAAGAGACTTGAATTGCCCAGGTCCTCCTCACAGATTCGCATATCATCACAGGACCCTGCCAAGTTATTTCCTTCAGTATTGCTCAACTTGATTTCAGCAGATACACCTTTCTCCTCAATACAACCCCATTCCTCACAGAAAGATCTCCAGTCACTCTCAGTGATGAATATTAACCCATCCACCTAGATCCAAAGACAACACAATAAGCAAGAATTCCAACATTATAGCATGGGAATAATTACAAGCATGAGAATTTGATCATTAAAGTCACAGAAAGCTAAGAGAACACGATAACTTCTTAAACGTTAAATTCAGATGATCTCATCCCCTCACTACTCCCTTCCCAAAAAATGTCCCATCAATCTATCTAACATTATGGCCAACATCGTTTGCATTCTCAAGATCGATAAGATATTGGATGAAAACTTCAAATATTACCATGAAATCCCCCTCCCCTCCCAAAACACACACCCACACACATGAAAACATGTAGTCATATACTTACAGGGGTAGACTTTTGCGAAATCAAACCTCGTTTACAGACCAGATCAACAGGCCTTTCTAGAAGTTGTGCATGCTGAAAGAAAGAAAGAAAAAGAGGTTATTTAATAACTGAAATAACTACAGACAAAGAAAAAGGCAGATAGAATAACAAGGACAATAGATTTCTAATATCCTAATAGTTTTCTCAGAGCAAGTGAAAAATCCCCTCTTATCAGAAATAGCAGGCTGAAGAATAGCAAGAATTTAGGATGTGCAGGGTTTTGTCTAGGTGCAGAGGCTCTCCATTTAGCACAGAGGCCTTCCCACCAGTGTTATAATGAGGGCTATTACCCTTCCAATTTAAAATAAAATAATAAGAACAATAAAATTAAAAAAAGAAGAATGTAAATTCTACATAATCGATGAGGTTCATTAAAATTTCATTGGCTTAAATTACGTAAAGACAGCATAATAAGCAGATGAATACAGTAGAAGTCAAACACTTGCCAATCGCCAATTACTCACTTTAGTAGTACCAGACTATTGTTGAACAAAATGTTGGCACGTAAAGTTGCAGGTTACCTTTTCACACTTGATAAAATCCATGATGCCATCTAGTGTTTCTGGTTTCTCTATTGAAGAAATATTCCTTGCTGTTGCGTTAATGTAGGTTCTCCATTTTGAAAGCCAAGAATAGGGTATCAAATAATACTTGCAATGCAGAGAAAGAGGAACACTTTTCCCGGAAGCTAATTTATCATGAGTCTGGCGCTGTTTTTCCCTAACCAACCTGCCAGTGCAGCATACATAATGGTAAGAGCAATTACACATTAAGCATTAAGTATGAGTAAATGCTCAAGTTACCTTAAAGAATCCTCCATGCATGCAACTTCAGATAATTCATCACTGCACTCAGAACACTGAAGAGAGTCTGAAGGAAAAGTTGAACAACCCAGGTCCTCAGTAGGTTTTACTGTTAAAGCATCTTCATAAAGGAAGAGCCATAGAACCTCAGGAATAAGCACTCTCTTAGCACCACTGGCTTGCTCTGGCAAAAGCTGCCCATGAGGACACCTGATTGAAACTGTTGGTCCTGCATCTGCTTCAGATGGAGCATCGAGAATTTTTCTTTTAAGCCACTGCTGCAACCTACAAAACAAGAAGACAACAATCACTAACAAAATGAAGTCTTAAGCAGATGTCATGAAAAGCACAAATAAGCAATATCATGCTCAATTGACTATACTACAGGAAAAGCTGGTAGCATTAATATAAGCCTGTACTCTCTAGCATATGTTGAAGTATAAAGAACAAAATCCAACAGCATTTCCAGCCATACCATGATCTAGATACATAGTATGTTCCATCTAAACACCGCCCTGCAATGGCATCCTCAGCAACTTGCTTCATTAATATCCTCCTATCCCTATAGCTGTCGGCAGAGACCACATCTCGAGCCCCATCAATAAGGCAAGTCGTGCAGGAGTCATCATTGGTCAGGATTGGCCCCCCATTGTGCTGAAATTGTCATGATCCAGTCAGACAAGAAAAACCATTACTAATTATCAGATGTGTAACAGGGATACACACCAGGTCATTAAAGCATCAATGGATACAATTTATGAGTCAAATAACATAACAAGATAGCACATTATTAAGCGAGTTCACTCAAGCAACTACCTTAGAGATCAACTTGGTCCAAGCTTCAGCTGACAAGCGCTTCATGCAGCCAACCTTTGATACTGGAACTTTTCCATGCACACATTGGATGGAGGTGTTGTCAAGAATACTGCATGCAATTGTAGTGCGAATCAAAAGCAGAAAAATTAAAAAAATGTACAAATTTGCAAACCAGAAAACATGTGATTATTTAAATATACACATAAAAAACAAAGGGACAGATAAAGTGCACAGTGCTGTTTCAGCTGGTACCTAGTGACAGTAGGTCAATAAAAAGAACATTTTGAAATAAAGGTTCGGCTTGAACAGAAAAAACTACCAAAACAAAGGAAATTCACAGATCTAAAGAATCGGAACTTGGATGTACAACAGAATAATACATTTTAGAAAGAGAGAATTCAAAATAGTAAAGCAAACACATGTAACATATCCTTACGGTGGAGTAATATTGTCAGCCCATTGACGAAGCCAATCTGTTGAAACCCAAAAAAAAGGTTCCTCGAGTGATCGAATAGGTGCTTCAGACAAAACCGAGCGCACTTCCTGTCTTCGTTCATTGATACGATTCATCTCTTCTTCCTTCTTTAATGTGAATTGCTGGCAAGAATCAAGATAGGAAGCATTACTGCTTTTGATCTCTTCACAAAGATTATAAGGAAGAGAACCACAAAAACTATCATCCTCTATCATCCTATTGTTGGCATAACGTTCAGCATGGGTTTTCCCATCATCCATGCAGGAATGCCTGAGACTATACATCAGCATATACGCATCACATGATGAAAATGTCTCCACATCACACCTAGTAATAGATTCAGAAGGTTTTTGATGATCAATTTCCATACTATCACCATTAGAAACACCATTCATCTTTTCTGAGCAAGATGGATTAACTGAATCGAGATTCACAGGCCTGCTATTGGAACTAGAAGTCCCTTCTCCAAACGGGTGAGTCCCCAAGTCTGACACATGCTCATCGTCAAATTCCCACCATTGCCCTGTCTTCTCATCCTTGATATGTGCTACATAGTGGCCACTGTTAACTGCAGTTCCTTTGTGAATTAGCACAGCTGACAAGTCATATATTGAGTCAGTCTGAGAAGGCTCCGATAGCCTTTGCCTCATATCAAGTACTCCAGGAAACATAAATGCAGATGTAATCTTCTTCCTTGTTGTCGTCTACTGACACAAATCAAACAGAAAATACAATATTAAAAAAGTAAAAGTGAGAAACTCGAAAGTTGCCTACGAGTCAATGCATATAGACCTGTAAACAACAAAACTGCAACGTGATGGATACTGCACATAATAACCTACCTTTGGAAGGAAAACATATCGTTTAAGCTGAAAATTGAGAACAGGAGGCAATGTATGCAACTTGATGCTTCGAGTAGCATCAACTCTTGTTTTACACGACTCACAGTAATATTGATTGTCTCCCTTAAGCTCTTCAACACTGAGGTAATCATCTAAACTTTCATCCAAACTTTTCAAACCTTTAACATTCAACTCCAATTCATAGAAGTCTTCCATGTTTGAAGAAGCTTCAGAGTTTTTCCCACATTTTGAGCACCTACACACATTATCTGAATTAAAATACCAATATGACAATAACTAGAAAGAAGAATATAACAAAGGAGCAGCAATCTCAGGTTAACAAAAGCATAACTAGAGAGTGGAACAGCCACCAGCACTTTTACCACTTTAACCATTAAAACCAGGAATTATATTCACACCAATGCCACATTAATAACAAACTATAATGACCTGTTCAGTCATACCTCGTAACATGTGACACACTTCCACGAAAAAGATCTTGAACAATAGCTTTTGCCCTCAAAGTTTTTGAGTGGCTGAGACAACGCTCCAACAATGACAGCAATAAGGTCAAAAACTCATGACTATCCTGTTGAACGCCATTATCCAACTCCAGAGTTTTGACAAATGGAGATGAGTCAATAAACGCTTTTTTGCTCAAATACAACTGTGCAAAAAGCCGTGAAAGTTGATTCAAGACTGGTTGTTGTTCCAGGACTTCAGATTCAACCGTAAAGATACCTTCACGGAAGGGCTTGTTCATATACAGACACTGCAGGATGCTGTTAGCATAACACGTAGCCCCGAGATTTGTGAGACCTGCAGGACAGCCATCAGAAGAACGAAGATCCTCAGAAGGGTCCGGGCCAAGGTTTTGCAGTATCTCTGATGTCTTCTGCCACAGGCCAGATTTCCTACTGCCTTTGAGAGGCGGAACAAGCCCACAAAAGCAATTTGGGTTGTCCTTAGTATTCACACGACACCCCTGACAAACTGGCTTCGAAAGTTTATACAGCCTACCTATATCCACCTTGGTGATTTCACCCGTCGCATGAATTTTCCTACATCAAAAACCACAATGTGAATCCAAACACATCAAAAGACGCACATCAGGCAACATACACAAATCTTTTCAACACAACAGAAAATGCTCGTACCTCAATATCTCTGAGGTATTGTCACCGTTATCCCCCTTATTTCGTTTATTCTTACTCCGAGTACTTGGTTGGCTCATTGTAACAACCTATCAATCCAGAAATGGACATGAACATGTACTCAAACCTTGAATCCTTCACACACACTAATCAATTATGCACATAAAAGATACAGAAACTCACAAAGCTCGAACGAAATGCACAATTCCTAGTGCTCTAGCTCGTTTCAATTGAAGTTCAAACTCGCATTTCAGATGCAAACAGTTCCATTATGCATTCTCAAAGCTAGTAACCAACACATTAAATGAAAGCAAAAAAAATAAATGATTCATGCGAACTTTATGAAGCTAAAAAAATCAAAAACGCAGAGAAAACCCTAGAAGGTACAGAACGATCAAAATTAGGCTAATCGCACAAGAGTACAAAAATTCTAGTCGGAATATAATTCATGTATGTAAAAGCAGAAATTAAAAAAAATGATTAAGGAAAAAGACAGAATAGTCGGAGAGCTATGCCTGGTCTGATGGAGAAGACGAAGAAGAAGAAAGCTGTGTTGGAGCTGAAGCTGGAGAAGATGAATAGCCTGGTTTTGGTGTGAAAATCGGAATAAAATGAAAAAGAAATTATATTATTTTAGGTAAGCGTGTGAGAAATCAGAAATAGTGCTTCGATTTTGGGGTTTTTATGAAATTTATTCATGTTAATTTCGGAAGTATGCGACATATGTATATAATATTAATATTTTTATGATTAAATATTTAATTTTTTTATAAATAATTAAAATTATATCGTATATATATTAAGTATATGAGATTTTTTTTAATTTAATGATCATAAAAGAAAAGGAGTTTTTTTTCTTTGCCAAGTTAAAATCTGAGAGTTGGGAGGACACGAGTTTCGGAGTGAAGGGTCAAGATCCAAGTCAGAACCTCAGGCGACTTTTACAGTAGTTCAATGGTAGTGTTGACTGACATTCTTCAATTACGTTTTTACCTTAAAAGAAAGAACTGAATATCGGCCGCGATCATTTAATCCAGTGGTGTAAGTCTAAACGATGTTCGAGTTTTGAATTTTCGGACGTAACTGTATCTGTGGAGCGTAAAAGAATAATTTACCCGTAAATAAGGTAAAAATCTGAGGTACGTATGGGATAACTGAAACAACATTTTTACAGCAGTAAATTCTAGTTCCTAGATTCAGGAAGTTCTAGCATACCATATACCAGCGACTCATATCATACCAGCTCGAACAATTGAACTGTGGAATTCAGAAAATGAAAATTCAACGATGTACAAAGTTACAACCAATTTAATCCATGATCATAAAGCTCCAAAGGTCTCTTGGTTAAGATCTCAACATTTTCTTGTACACATCAACTCATCAAGCATATAAGGCAAGCTCCATAAATCCATCCAGCAGAAAACAAACCCCCATACCTACAAGCAAAAGGGGAAAGAAGGCCTAATCCAAAAGGAGAACATATTTCCTAGTGTTTTTCTACACTAACTGTATCTGTATCACCCAACACAAGCCTCTCGGTTACTTGCTCAATCTCAAGACTTGCTGCGACCAGGCTGTTACCTGCTGCAACCGGGCTGGTGCCTCCTCCGACCGGGCTGGTACCCGCTCCGACCGGGCTGGTACCCGCTCCGACCGGGCTGGTACCTGTGACTACACTGTCATTCAAAGAACTGGCCTGGTTTGCTGCATAACTCCTGTCCCCTGCTATCACAGATCCCGCATCAGGAGAGCTAGAACCAGTACCAGCCCCTTCCAAATGTTTTGGCCTATTTAGAGCATGACAGTGTGGGCAATAATAAGTGATGTATGCAAAATCTTCCTTTTTAGCAAGCCCTGTAGAGAGAAAGTATCAGTATCTTCAACCACAAAATGGAACAACAAAATGAGTGGATCAGCCTGCAGAGTACTACTCCAATCAAGACTTCACTACACTTCTTTCACATAAACACCGAAAAAAGCAACTGCTCAAATTGGGATCAGGAAGTACATGACTCACCATTGTGCATATGACAGTTGCCACAGATGAGGGCATAAGATTGTGTAGGATCCTCACCCACAAGTAATGCCGCAATACGAGCAATCCAATTTCCATCTTGTGTAGCATATGATTGAGGATTCTGATGAGCAACTACCAGCTGACCATGCTCAGCAGCCTGGGGACCGTCAGATCCAACAGACTGAGTCTCTTGCCCAGGATAAAGCAACTGTGCACTCCCTGTACTATTAGATCTGGTGAGTCCTGTTTTCCGGTTCCGAAGTTCACCAGAATGGGTGATTTCAACATCATTGCTTCTCCCAGAAGGGGCATTAGCTTTTAATTCATCATCTACATGGAATCGTAGGCCTGAATCAGCACCCAACTTAGATGCCAGGACAGTTGCAGCAGCTGCCTTTGCTGCTGGGTCAGCATCATATTTCTGCATGAAAAAAAAATTGTGTAAGCACAAACAAAGAAATTAAAGGTGAAGAAACAAGGTACATCTTCAAATAGACAACTAATCGAAGAAACCAGCATATGAGCACACAACCATGTTCAAGATAAACCCCTTGAAGCGCAAACTCATTTAGCAAACAACAATAGAAACAATGCCATTTGAACATGGGAATAAGCTTGGAAAACATGATTTCATTTTCCATTAGATCATAAAAGTTTTCCACCACACCCATTAAAACAGAAAGTCGGACAAAATAAGATGAAGGGCAAATGATGCACCAAGCCCTACACCATTCAGCTGACAATAATTCAACAAACTTACAAACATCAAAGCAGTATAAAGTTACAAACATCACCTGAATAAGCTGTTGAGTAGAGTAGTAGTTGGTCTTCTCCTTCAGTTCATCAATTTTAGCTTGTTTTTCTGCCCTGAGCCTTTCCAGGGTCTTATTATCCTTGCGATCACCTAAAAATAAGATACAATCAAGCTCACACTAATTGAATAGCAAACAAACCACAGACGTCTGAATCAATAGATTAAAGTGCCTTAACAAATGTCAACAAATAAGGAACTGGATAGTTTTTGAAACATCAGTTATCAAAACTTTCACATGAATATAAAACCGAACATATTCTTCATGCAAACAAAACTAACTGGAAAGTTTAAGGCACTCACGCATCCTGGTGTAGTTCATAAATGTTGAATATGTAAGACTGGAAAAAGCAGGCATGAGAAACATTGGCAAAATTCGAAATGCCCTCGTCCTCCAGTCCAAGTCAGAGGTCCTCGTTGTGGCAATAGCATAACCAATTGCAATAATCTGAAAAATCAAACAATTCTCAGCCAGAAAATAACGAAAACTGAAGATAAACATTTCAATTTTTATTTTGTAAATTTCACAATGACAATGGCGCGTTTGTCAGAATTCGTAATGAAGCCAAAATCAAGGAGGTTATTAACCAAAGCAAGCAGAGAGCAACAACATTTCGAATACCTCGAAAAAGATTGAGAATGCGACGACGTTTCTGGTGAAGCTTCTCCGATTGAGAGCTCTCCGATTGATTCTGTTCACCACAGTGACCTCCTCCTTGGAGAGATACTGCAGGCGCTTCTCAAAATCATCACCGTGGCGAAACATCCCGGTGATTATTCTGGAGAAGAATCCCCTCCCCTTCTCCTTCTTCTGCACCGCCGGAGGCGTCTCGGCGACGACGTCGTTCTTCTCGCTCTCATCCGCCATTGCTTTTCTCCCACCGCAAAATCAAACACACAGAGAATTAAGCAAATAAAATTCAGAAGCGGAATCAGATCTAGAAGATTACGCAAGTCGTTGGAGATAGAGAGAGACCTGACTGGATCGAGAAGGTTCGGATGGATTCAGATCTTTAGAGGTAGAGAGAGTAATGACGAGAATCGATGAGGAAGTACGTGAGGGCGACGCAAAGGAGGAGCTTCGCTTATCGATGAAGGAAGAGAGAGAGAGTATTTGCGGTGGAGTGAGTGTCTAGAAAGAAGAGAGGGTCGTGGTCTTCTTCTTCTCCAAAAAATGTTGGGGAAGAAAAGCGCTTTCCCGATTTATTTCCTTTCCTTATTTTGCTTCCTTTTTAGAAATATCGTTGTTGGTTACACGCGCGGGGCGCCAACGCGAAAACGAAATACACGGCGGGAATGGGACCCCACGCCCTGCTAAAACCCTCTTTGGAATGCACGACGGTTGGGACCGACCTCTCGTCTCCCTTGCCGTCAAATGTAATGACTGTTTAGTTTAGTCATAAATAATCACCATTAACCCCTTAATCACGCAGTACAACCATCGTTTAGTTTACCCTTACCCACTTTTTTTTATTAAATGACTAGCTCGACTAACCTGCTCCAAACAGGTCGAAACATAATGAGGTCAGTTCACACTCCGGCCAGCAGCAAGGGCTGTCCATACTATGACCTGAGGTAGCGAAAACGGTGGCAACAAAGTTTGCTTCTCGAAAAATATGGCTGATGGAGATGGCAAAACAGGTGGGGTTTCCTCCCCCTTCTAGTGAAAGTTTAGCATAGCCATGTTGCTAATATGCTATCCCCTTCACCTTTTGTTGTATTCGTTTCCTCTATTGTAGAGGCATCAAGCCATTGTTAATGCTTTGTACCAATAAAAGAATGCTTTGCCCAGGCAGTTTCAACCAACTCTCCTCCACCTCTTTTACGTTGAAGTCTTGCCATCTTGGGAGCATATCTAACTGCATTTGACCAAATCTGAGCTATCACCCTGTTGGTTTGTCTGGAAAAACAAGGTATTAGATCTCCATTAGTGGTGCACAACTGATTCATGATGCACAGAAAATGAAATATAGGTTTTGTTCTTACATTAAAACCAAGTTCAACCATGTTAACTGAGAGCAAAATTATGGTCCGGAACCTTAACTTCAGAGGATGTGTTCATGGCTATTCAATGACCAATCTCAAACACTGTAATCACATCATTAACAAGTTACATTTTATTTTTGCTTCATACATGAATGTGTTCCAAGGATACATGTAGGACAGGAGGAAAAATGATTAAATACACCAACCTGAAGAATATAATGCTGCAAAGTCCAAAGTCCAAAGTCCAGGAGATCAAAGTCCAAGCATTCTGATCAAAGTCCTGTTGATAAGCTGCATCCTGCAGGAGATGGTCCTAATAGGACGTCCCAAGCATTCATTAAAGGAACAATTAGGTCTTGTCCCAGTTCTAGGAGCACGTCTGAGAAGCAACAATAATGAAAAATATGAGCGGACCTGTGAAGTGCATGATCCTGTTAGAATTTTTGAACAGGAGCCGTATATCTCAACAATATTTTAATTCAAATGTCAAACCTAAGATGACCCAGAAATTCATTTATATTTCAATATATGTCATTAGTGTTAACACTCAACAAGATCAGCATCTTTAAAGTTCCAATTTAAGTAGCACAGACCAAAGCTTCTTTCTTTTTTCCCAGCACTCCTTGAATTACCGGGATTACAGTTAGGTTCACCTAAAGCACAACTACTTGTCAATAGAAGTAAATAGGAATTCATAAAAAGATCAATAGTTCAAAATTTCTAAAGGATGAATAGAACATTTGTGCAAACACATACCTCCAGAGAAACCATACGAAGAAATAACCCAATTCGCCACAAACAGAAAACTTCCTTTATCAGATGGTGTTCTGTTGAATTTAGCTCACGAACTCTTACTTGCCTACCATAATGGAACCTCGTCTTTCGAAACAATGTTACAATATGCATGCATGGCCTAAGTTCTTAAATAGGGTAATTCATTTTTCCTCACTAGCCACTTCTGGTAAATGCCTGATGCTTTATCAGGCTCCCTCATTTTGCAGTACTTCTTGAAAAGTATCTTAAATGGAACATGATCAATAGGGAAACCAGATGCCTGTAACTTACCAAGAATATTTTCTGCATCCTTGATATTACCTCTCATGCAATTCGCTCTGATCAGTTCAGTGTAAGTAAATATATCTGGATCAAGTCCTGTGTTCAGCATTTTACGATATAACTCTATGGCAAATTCAAAATGCCCTGAGTTACAAGCACCCCCTATCAAAATATTATAGGTGACCACATCAGGAAAAATACCAGACAAAAGCATTTCCTTTTCGAGAGAAAGAGCATCTATGAATCTTCCTCCTTTCACTTGTGCATGGATCATCGCATTGTAAGTGTATACATTTGGTTGAACACCAAAAGCAAACATCTGATCCTTAACAAAAACTGCATTACTAAGATCTCCATATCTTGCATAACAATCAATAATGCAATTCCATACCAAAGGCTCAGGAACCATCGACTTCTCTAACATACTAAGAAGAAACTCATGAGCTTTCACAACATCTCCCTTGATACATAAGCCTTGTATAATTATATTGTACGTAACCTTATCTGGAATAATTCCCATTCTTGGCATAATATCATGGATGTAAAAGGCCTCCTCAAACTTTCTTTCTTTGCAGAGACCACTGATAAGTGTGTTACAAGTAAAAACATCAGGAAGTAAACCTTTTTTGGTCATTTCAGATATATATCCATATGCAATGTCCATTTGCTGATTCAAAGAAAATCCACGGATGAGAACATTGTAAGCGATGACATCTACTTGGGTATTCCTCTGCATGTCAACCCAAAGACTAAGTGCCTGAACCATATTTCCATTTTTAAGATGACCATCCATAAGTGTAGTTGAAATGATTAAACCTGAGTTTGTTATCTCATCATCATCATCTAATATCTCTTCAAGAAGCTTGTTAGCATCCTCCACAAGACCTTTCTTGCACAATGCATGTACAAGAATATTATAAGTAATACTATTTGGTCTAATACCACTGTTAACCATTGCGGAGAAAAGATAAAGAGCTTTATCCACTTTATCAAGAAGGCAATAACCCTTAATAAAAGTGTTGTATGTGACACAGTTGGGAGAGGGACCCATTTCTAGCATCTCCCTGACAAGCCAATTTGCCTTCTCTAAGTCACCAGCTTTACACAGTGCATTCAATAGACAATTATGTGCCCATACATCCGGAATTATTCCTTTATTCATCAATTTTCTCCGGAGTAAAAAGGCTGACCCCAATTTACCATCAACGCATAAACCCCTTAAGAAGTCCATCTGTTCTAAGTAATTAATTTTCGAAGTGCAACCCCAATAACCTATCTTTGCCACTGATATGCTTTCCCTGCATTATACGTATCATTTGGACATGTTAAACAATGACATATATATCTAAGAAGTTAACTGCTCTCAAAACCAACAATCTCTTTGAAAAAAAAAGAAGTTAACTGCTCTAAGAAGCTGTTTTCATCTACCGCAAATAATAAAAAAGGAACATTGGAACTAAGCACTCTCATCTGACATGAAACAAGAGCATCTATAGTACTGACGTAATGAGGTTTAATTTGTATGAGAAGACAAGTCTCAGACACAATGACTGTAACTAGTCCCTAATTCTAAGTGAGCAGCATCTTAGATATTCCATCAACCTTTATTAAATCTATAACAAGTGATCAAAAGTGATTAAGTATGATCTCTTTGTAATTGATCGAAGTGAAAATAAAAACGCATCCAGCTTACTTGAACCATCATTGAATTACTTGAAATACCAAAGCTCTATATAAGTGCATACAGGATTGCTCTAAGCTCAGTCCTTACGTATTAACCCTACGATCCTATCCATAAAACATTCAGGCGATGAAAACTTCAATCATACCTCATTGTTTTAAGACGCTCCAGATTATCCTTCAGCATTGTGTCCAACACATTGAACTCCGCCTGTGGATCTTGATCATTGCCAGCATTCCTCTTCTTCGAAAACCAATCCCCAGCACTCAAGTACTTATATCTCTCCATCAATTCTTCGAAACTGGATGGAACTACTTCCTCACTCCTACAATTCCTTCATATAAACACATTACAAATCACCACACCAAAAAAAACTCACCTACTCAGATTCTACCTCATTGTAAGTAAGAGACTAGAAAAATAGTGAGCTACCTGAAATTTTCATCACTATGAGCTTGGCAGCCCAAAATGTTAGCGAAGATGACAGCGATATTGTCCTTGATAGAGTCCAGGGTTCGATTCAGGCTTCGGAAAAGCGTGACGTAAGACGGCGACGCTTCTCCACACACGATTGCACACTGATACGCCCAAACAAAGCAATCGCTGATATCAATGTTGCAGAAAACGAAGTTTAATCGGAGAGAGATTGGAGATTCGACTTACCGCCATTGTAGGCGAGCAGTGAAGAGCCTTGAAGATTCGTGAGGAAGAAGAAGATGCGGAATGCAGGATTGGTTTTGTTAGTGAGCTTCTTCTTCTTCTTCCTTCATCGACTTATTGACAGCGTGGGACTGGGTTTCTCTTCGGATTATATTCTACTCCATACGACGGCGTTTAGGAACCACCGGCGCGATGCGTTAAAATGAGAGAGAGCCCTAGCTAGTTAGCCGGCGTTGGTGTGTTTAACTTTTAGATCCGTCTCCGTTCCCCTTTAGTTTCCTTTTCACTTTCACTTTTACCCCGGTAAATTTTTGAAGTAAAATAATATTACAGTCCTCTAAAAGATTAATTAGCTAGCCTAAAAATATCGTTGAGGTCAGAGTTAAATATCACCGACGTTTCGATTTTTTTTAGAAACAATGATTTCATTAAAGTGAATAGATATTACAATATGAGAGATATCTTCTCTACTTGTTTGAAACAACATCGATTATAGTAGATAAGAACCGATATCAATAGGGTTTAACTGTAACTTAACCTAGTTTAAAAGTTTCGATATATCTTTACAGTCAACCTCAAGAATAACCAACTCTTTCAAACACTACATGTCAAACTAATCAGTATATATGCACAAGTAACCTCCTCATTACATTAACTACAAGACCTAACCGGCATTAAAATAATATCTGGACACGACACCATAACCATGACTTCCCCAACGACACGACAACACCACCCTACCAAAAACCCCAACCTTCACCTAAAAGAGGAGGGATGACCAACACCACCCTACAACACCAACCAAACCCCAAACACTCTCACCCAAAAAAGGAGGGGACAACAAACAACACCAATAAAAAAACAAAACTAACAAAACCAAGAAAACTAAAACCTAAAATAACCAAACAGTAAAACCCACCAACGAGGCCGAACCAAGATTATCAATCAGGCCAAACCTGCAGCATCACATCGTCCCATCTAAACTCTAACAAATACAAGGAAAGCCCAATTCGCCACCACCATCTTCAACCACCTTCACCTCTACCACCAGCCACTATAATTGTCGCCGCCACCTCGTATCTCTGAACGCCTAACAAGAATCAGGCCGGATTTACGCCGCCACCACCGTCCTACTATACCACATCTTAGACCATTAGAACCATGCCGTGGTTGCCGAAGATCGGAGTCCAACGATAAGGGTTGTAATAAAACGTACAGTGATCTTTGTAACTTGAATCAACTTACAAATAAGAGTAACACCAACTAAATCTTGAAACTTTGTAGCAATGAATCAAAGCTTGAAAATCTTTGTTGCAATGTTGCATGTGTTCATATGTGAACCTACTCCAAGATTCAGAAATAGAAATTAAAGAAGAAACCCTACTCTAAACCTCAGTTCTTTTTTTGCTTTGAAATGGATATAAGGTAGTATGCAGTTTCATTCCTTCAAAGATTCATCTCCTGGACCCTTTTGTTTGCCTTCCTCTTCCTCTAAAGTTTGTGCCTCTGGCAGTCGAGGCTTTGCCGTGGTTTTGGTATTTACCGACATTACCAAACTTAAGAGGGACAACCTGCTTGATGTATGCCATTCCAGGGAAGTGCCTTTTCTCTTTTGGAAGTGATTTTAGCTGTGGGAGCCAGTACACCACATACTCGCCTTCAGGATCATAATTTTGTGCCTGAAGAGGTAATAAGAGCATTTCTTAAGTACTTACAGCGTTCAGGAGTGAATAAAAGAAGCATTTAGTAGTGTACTTACTTGTTTCGGAATGCTGAAGTAACGATCTTCCCTGGGGTCATTTCCAACTCCTAAGCAGGATAAAATACAGGAGAATGATGATTAGTATTATAATTCAGCTCTAGTTTACAAGAAGGGGTGTGAGAGGTAATGCAGGCAGGTTTATGGGAAACACTTGTGAATATTGGTTTATGAACCAATGAACTTAGAATCACCTGCTCCATAGGTCCAATTACCATAATTGGAACAAGGGTCATAATCCAAAAGGCATGTCTCAAACCATTCAGCTCCCATGCGCCAGTCAATACCCATATCTCGAACCAGAAAGGAACATACAATCTGTACAATAATAGATGAAATATTAGTCATCATCAAGACAAATCCAACATTAGCTGGACATCATAATTGAGACTGAAATAAGATGTGATGTACTATGCAGAAATCTACCATATATACCAACAACATTACTTTGAATTACCTGTCTTCCCCGATTTGACATGAACCCAGTTGTTGACAGCTCTTTCATGTTCGCATCTATGAGTGGATACCTAGAGGTTCAACAAGCTCTATGTATCATTGTCGATGGAAGGGATATTACAACACAGCCTAGTAGTCAAAGATTGCACATCATGGGAAAAACAACGTACCCTGTCTGGCCATCTCTCCAGGACTCGAACAAAGTCTTTTCTTGGCACCATCTATGCTCCAATTTTCTTGGACCACCTTTACAGATGACAAATAAAAAGGGACGAACGAGATGAGAACCAATAAAGAAAAAGTAATGAGAAATGTGTACTACAATAATATGTTGAAGCATTGTGGTGATCACTTGTGCTATACAGCAAAGAGCTGTTCGCTTAGACATTACAGAACTATACTTTCTTTCCCCACTTCTTAATCCTATTACATGAATGAATGTCAAAACAATGAACTAAAGTCTATATCATTACCTGAATGAAAAAGAGAATTCCCATATTTTACAGATAGAAACCTGAAGTAATCCCTCCATATCAATTCAAACAATACCCTGTGACATTTAACAAAGATTAAACAAAGAAAAAATGATCTGAAGCCCAAAAACAGCAGAACGAGTGGTTTCAAGTGAGTTAATGAATTCTTTATCGCCACTGGCCTACAAGAGTAATATACAGTTCAATAGAGTTATATTAAGATATTTCTACTTTCCGTCAATAATAATGAATCATCAATTATTACATTTGACATCGCTAGAGTGAGAAAGGCGCAGGTAATTTCTGATCCAAACAAGTTCATTCTATTATTCCTGACAGAAACGGTTAGAGAGAGAGAGATTACCAGTATGTGGAATCATTTGCTTGCCTTTCTTTTTCATACCTCATTACCTTAAGGAATCATTAGGAAAAACTAGTCTCAGTTTTCTTAATAGTGTGTAATCATATAGTGAGAAGATGAAATTAAATAATGGATTTCTACCTCTTCGTGGATGAGACGAGGAGAAATGCTTCCTGAAGCAAGCCAGGGAGAAAATTTTGTTGAATAATCAGGTCCTAACATCCCATTTCTGGTCTGTTTATATATACTTAGCAGATCCTGCAATGCATGACCATGAGACTATGTAAAAGACCAAGTAACTCTATTACAGAAACTAAGGTTTCTACAGCATGGACAGAAAGATTATCTTGCCTTCTTCCAGAAATACTCATCTAATCTGCCCAATGCTGCACTTTCACCCCCAACAAACTCCATTCCTAAACTTACCTGCATCAACATCAACGAAAAGGAAAAGATGGTAATTTTTATTTCTCATTTCAATATGAAAATAACAAAGTTCTTCATAAGCAAGATGCACGCGTGTCCTTTGTATGATAAACGTACAATAACACCTACATTTTGATGTTGAAGTCCGAACTGATCTAACGAAGGAACACATCCCCAGTCCCCAATATTGGGTGTTGGACCCAGAAATGCTGGGATTCTAATGCAGCCACGAACTGTGCATTTCGCTTCAATAGACTGCAAGTGGTAGCACCATCAATATCACAGCTAACAAACAAAACCTCTAGCACTAATTTGAATCAAAGTAACCTGAACTAGACAGATGTCCATGCCTTGCGAAACTGAGTATAGACATCCGGTAAACTACTGGTATCAAACGGGAGGTCATCTATGTGGTACATAGTGGTTCCCCATATAAGTTGCAGCTTGGGATTTTTCACGGGACTCTGTAACACCACTTGCCGCAGACCTTTGCTGACCAATCTTTCGACACGCAGCTCCTCACTGCAAGTTTCTTTTTGGGCATATACCTAAGTAGATTAGATTACATACCAACACTCCACCGCTTTAATAAGTCGAAAAACCACAGCAAAAACCATTCTACAACAAATCAAATAGTAGAGTTATCACTCAACTGTGTGAGCTCCATATGTTTCTGCAAGAGCAGGCAGAACCTCCTCAGGCTTCCCATGCTGTATGAGCAAGTTAAGACCCCGCTCGGTTAGATTCTTCCTCAAGTCAGCCAAGGATTCAACAAGAAATTGCGCTCTCAATGCTGCCAACACACCAAATTACACAACATCTTCAATCCCATAATTCATCACATTAAAAAAGCATGACACTAATGCTGAAATCGGTAAAAATTTCAATTAGATCAAATTTGCTACCTCCAGTTTTAGGAAAACCAAAGCGATAGGTGGAGCCAAAGAGCCTGGGATCGACGCAATAGACAGGCAAAACCTGGTGGGAGGAGAGCCAAGCCTTATAGACAGCCTCATTGTCAAGAACCCTGAGATCGTTGCGAAACCAAACAATGGCAACACCATTGCCGGTTCTCTTGATAGAAGATGATGAGTACCTCCGGAAGGTTTGGTTTGAAACAAGGTCCATTTCGACCGGGTCGAGACCCGGAACCTTGTGGACCAAGGCGGCAGGTTCGGGTCTGGAGCTGGAGCTCATGGCTTGGAAATGAGGGAGTTTTCTGGGTTTGGGGTATGGGAGGAGAATGAGCTTTTTGAGAGAGTATGGAGAGAGCGAGGAGTGAAGAACAGCCATGGCATGAGATTTGGTTGCAGAGTTTTGACAAGTCGGGAAGGTGAACACGTGGCAGAGTGTGGAGCGTGAAACGTGGATAGTTTGTTAGCCGTGGAGGGAAATTACAGTTATTTTTGGTATTAGGGGCGGTAACTCTATTTGTTACAGCCAAAAAATTGGAGTAATGAACTATGATGAAACTTGTTCAGTGATACTAGTGTTCAATATACCAGAGAAAACACAAAACCTTACAGTATACTGGGATATGATATTAGCTACTGTTTAAAGCATTTAGTCATTGCATTACAGGGCAGCTGATCCAGGCTGAAAGGAGAACCAGAAAATGATCGTTTGCTGAGGGTAAGAATGAAAAGTTACGACGACCTCTGATCTTCTATCTTGCCAAGGTCAAACATCCGATTATATCTATCAGTCCCAACGATTAGGAAGAAATGCTCCTCCGGTCACCCTATCACATATTTTTAGCTGGAAATCAATTTCGAAAACGTTGTCAAGCTCCACAGTTCAATCGCCGTTCTAAATGTGCAACTGCTTTCATTGCGACAATCAAATGATAAAATGTCTAAGCAAGACAATGCAAGAACTTGACATTCTACACTCTACAACACAATGGAAAGCTTTAGATTCACCAGAGGTGCATATATGACAAGGTGTAAAAGCTTTAACTCACTCTGTCTCAGTTCAAACAGATGCATATATGGCAAACTTTATGAATAAAAGAGAAGACTGAATCAATTTAAACTATAAATGAAGTAAATCAAACCAAAGTTTTACTGCCCTAAGATCTACATCCTAAGCACATGCTTATACTTAGTTGCATCAACAATCAACACTGACAAGTTAAGGAAACTGGTTATCCAAAGTTGATGAGAGAAAACAAGACAGTGTGCTAACAATCATAGTCTTTAACACTCATATATGTAGCATTGGATAAACATAATAGAACAAAATGATACCTATATGGCTGTCTACACAGGAGTCAAAAGCTAGCGATGATAGTTCTGTCCTTTTAGAATGGTCCATGACCTGAAATAAACCAACAAACATGCCAGCATTTTGTTAAACACAGACCCCATGATATGGGAGTCGACATTTGCAACAACAGAACAAAGTACAGTTACCTATAGAGTTGTTCTACGAGAACAAGTATAGCAATTTGATGATTCAACACCATGGAAGACAACTTGATCGATATGTTAGCTCGTTCTCGCAATTGTTTTCCATGTCCATAGGGTCCACCAACACAGAATGATAGTCTTGAAGCTCCCTAAAGAATAGCAAGGGAAAAAAGAAGGCCTATATAAAACAAAGTTCCTAAGACTGTGTATTGCTAAGCTTGCCAGGTCAACATACATTGAGAATGGGAAACATTCAAGTACACGCAAGAATATAAAACATTCTTGAAAGTCACTAATGAATGACATGTAATTCATACCGTATTCCCTGCATCCCCGATCAGCTCAGCCATCTGCATGGAATCTATGTCTTTCCCACGCTCATCCAACAGCACTACCTATGACCACAAGATTGACCATGTAGAACAAGTATATTACTTCAGCTTATATGCCATAGGAGTTTTCAGAAATAACACAGAAAGGGAATGGCCCCAGCTTTTTAGCACAAAGCATCTGAAAAAGAAATCCACAGTAAAAGAAATTCAACTTTTAAACAAAACTTAAGTTGGAACTTTTGTTTCCTGGAATTGTATGAGTTGTTGCAATGAGATGAACATATAAATATATGTGCTGAAAGAGTAGTAGAGCATGGTTGGTTTGGGCTGAGTAGAAGACCTAGTCAAGGACTCAAGGGTAATAGTAGGACAATAGAGTAATACAGGAACACAAATTTATTTGACAATCATATGCTGCGACTGTACCCAATCATCGGACCTGATAAGATCCATGACAGCACTGTCTTCATGATCAACCTGAGCCCTCCAATCACTAAAAACACAAAAGATTACTAGTTTAAACACTACAGCCTTGTAAGCTCAAAAGAATCACAAATGAATATCCCCTCCATGTGTCCATTACTTAATCACTTTCTTAGTATCAATTTCGCTGAAAAGAGGCATATAATCTTCATGTTAACTGTGATTATAGTAGCTCAAATGAGATGGGGAGCACCTTGCAGTCTTAGGATTGTTCTTTATATGAACATCCTCCACACTAGAGTACAACTTAAGCCTTTGAATGTAGTCATCCAAAACCAGTTGTACACCTTGCGACCTCTTTTTCCCTACCGATATTATCCGTATAGGAAGTGCTCTCTGCCAAACAAAACTCACATTTAGTGAAACAAAAACCAGTAACCAACAGATACTAGTTCAGCACAAAAGCTCACCACTGCTTGACCTGTGTACTTGCAACCTTTACCTGGAGTCACGACATGTAACAAAATCTTCAAATGCCAAATTCATAAGCATGTAAGGATCTTTTTCGCAAAACGTTTCGGATAAGAGTAACCTGAATGAAGTGCAGAGAAATTGGTAGCAGAAGCACTAAGCACCACAACCATTTATAACAAAACTTACAGCTCCAAAAGCAACCCTGAAAAATAGGAAGGGAACAATGTAAGACAGCTAATGTGGTCTCACTGAAAATGTGAGCATTACTCAATCTTCATTTCATACATACACAGCACGAAATCCTCAAATTGAAGGCACTGGTGTTTGTAATATTGGCACAAATCTAATGAATTACTCTATGCTTAAACCCGGAAATACCTCTCTTCCGTAGCCTAGCTTAGCTTTAGTTGGCTCTACGCTCCGCAATTCGCCGCCGAGAACTGAGGGAATAACATTCACCATCCTAAAGCTTTTTGGGCTCAAGGACATAATAACTAATGGGCCATTGGCAAATAGGCCCAAATCTCAATAATCTTTTTGAGTTCGACTCGGTTCTAGCTAGAAGCCTCCGGCTCTTGTTGTTGATCAATTTTTTGGATTTGGGAAAATGTCTGCTTACGATAATGTGGTGACTGGGAAGCTGAAAGGCAAAGCCTTGGACGTCAAAGGTGGCATCAAAAAGAAGAAGAAACACCCCAAACGCTTGGACTATGATCAGTTTCTTCAGGTCTCACTCAACAGGTTGGTTTTCATGTCCATTCTCTTATCAAATTTTTAGTCTAGGGTTTTAGAAACAAGCGTCGATTTGGGATTAGCGCAATTATTACGCAGAATTTGGTTATATGGTTTAGGATTTTATTGCTAATTGAGATTCCATTGTTGGGTTTGGAGGGTGATAGGGTGGAGATGCAATAGTTCAATATGAAAATGCAAAGGGGCTTCAAGCGCAAAGGCTGGCCAAGGGGTTCAGGAATTCAATCAGTATCTGGCTAATCTGACTGAGCATTATGACATCCCCAAAGTCGGCCCTGGTTAACCACTCCGGGTCTGGCTGGAAATAGTAGCCTGATCCTTAGAATTGGAAGCAAGAGTTGCTTTGTGATGAAACATTTGAAAGTAGGGATTTGAAAAGGGTCATTTATTTGCATTACTTGGTACTCAAATTCTGTGTTGGCTACTTAAATAGTTCTTTCTTCTTGTTTTTGAAAATCCAATCAAGAAAACAAGCTACAAAACTATACCAACTAGATTGTTCAAGACCATTAGTAACATCCCTACATATTTTACACAGTGAAATTATTACAATGAACTGCGTCTGCTTTAACATGCTGGGTATCATAAAAAAAAACATGCTGGGTATCATATTGTAGAGCTCACTGATTCCTAGTGGACATGTTATCTTCATGTTTTACAGCTGAAAGCAATGCAATTGTGAAATATAATTTTAGATCTACACTGAATAAGATTGGCACCACCAGCATTGAAGCAGATTTACATGAGAATGATTCTTGATCACCTCAATTAAATTTACCTTGTCGTCTGAAAACAAACAGTGAACCTCTAGAGCCTTTCCCCAGCCTGATATTCTCATCTATGTATGTGATCTGGAGTTTCACCTCACTTTCACCGCCATACCGAAAGTCCAAAGGTCCAACCTTCAATTCTGGTGGCTCAAAAATAACTTGAACCCATTCATCATTCAGAACCTTCAACTTTCCTGCTCATGTTGATATGAGGGCACTCAATCAATGCAGACACCAAAAAGGAAAAGGGAGGGACCAACATAGAATGTAGGAAACATGACACGCTTCTGTTTCAGGATATTAATGTCATCCGGTGTATAGAAACTAGCAGCATACCTGTTAAAGAGACTTCTCCATCCAAGAACCCAAAAGCAGAGAAGGACACCTTGTTTTTAACAATGTCAGGAGCTTCAATAACTTGAATCATCTCCTTTGTTTTAAAAACAAGGCGGCCCAGTGTACTCCTATAGCCACCCCCAGGTGATGTTGGCACTGAACAGTACAGCACATCCCATTCTGCCAAAAGTACCATAAGGTTAACTCAACATGAGATGAAAACGACTAACAGAAAACTGCACACCCTCATTTTAGTAACGAGCAGGAGCATATCAGTAACAGAGAATCAAAACAACTACCAATAGATTGAAAGAAGTTGAAGTCCAGACTAACTACTAAGAGTTTGCATCATATATTGCATGCCTTTGAGAACACAAGATGTTCTAGTCTTCTCCCACTAACTTGTATCGACTTACAATCTACAAAGATATCAGGATTTCAAAGTGCAATGAATCTCTATAAAACCATCATATATACAGCACATCCCAGTCTGCAAATGTACCATGGTTAACTCATCCTGAGATCCAAAAGAGTAACAGTGATAGAAAGCTGCACATCCTCGTTTTATTGACAAGCAGGGACATATCAGTAACTAAGAACCAAAACAACTACCAATTGATTGAGAGAAGTTGAATTCGAGCCTTACTGCTAAGAATGTGCAAATATTTGAATCTCTTTGCGAACACATGTTGCATCAACTTAGAATCTACAAGGATATATCATGAATTCTAGGTGGAATGCATCCCTATAAAACCATCGTATATACAATAAACATGAAGTTACTTAATCTCACAACAACGAAGAACTCTAGGCCTTAAATTTTACCTCCGAAAATAAGAGGGCATTTCACTGGTTCACTAACACAGTAACTCTGCAATGCCTCGGCCACTTGAGTTACCTCCTTATGTTGTTCCTTCTCCAGCAAAACTCCTCTATCCGAATTTATCACCTGATCATAAATTCATAATGACACATATTTCATGAGTCAATTATTAATATCTTGGAAAAAATCCACCAACACAATCCTCCTAATCTTCAACAGTGGAAACATAACCATACATTACACAAAAGGATTGAAGGAGTCCATACCTTGGAAATAATGGCAGCAGCGAGCTCATCAGGACCGGTCCGTAATTCCGGGCTTGAAACCGAGACAGTGGCCGAGATTCTCAACGTTTTGCGGTGACGAGAATGAGAGTGAGGATAAACAGCTAAACCCAACTTGGTGGGTTTTGCGCAGAGACTACGGAGCCTGGGTTGTGAGGTATCGGAGCCTCCTCTGAGTGTGGAGGACGATAAGGCTAGTGAAGAAGCAAGAGCAGCAGCCATGGAGTGTTTGATGATGATGATGCTTCCAAACCAGATTGGGTTTTTGCAGTACATGATAATTGGTCGGGTTATGACACGTGGGCTCGCGAATCAAAGGTAGGGCCTGCTTGGTTTATGCAATTGGTGGAGATTAGGCCACGTCTGAATTTGTTAGCCTTATCTGATAATTACAATTACTAAACAGACCTTTTTTTGGCGGTAAAACCCCAAAACTAATCTTCCTTTGTCTTTTTATCCAAACTAGGCTTTTAACCAACACTACGTACGTGCTAATTTATTTTTTATCATTTGTCAATTTATTTTTTTATTTTCAATTTATTAGTTTATCTCATTATTCTCATCCCTTTCATTTTTTTCTTCCTAAAAAATAATTGAGAATTAAAAACAAAAAAAACTGTCAAGGAGTAGACCATTCTACCCATAATTTCATAATTCTTTTAAGTATGAAATTTTAATTAATCCAAAGATATTTATGGTAGTTTAAAATTTTAACCATTTGACTTTGTCAAACTTCTCATCTAGCTTTATTAAAAGTAGATTAACACAATATCCTAGGACTAAATTTTTATTGGGTCATACTCTTATATTGTATTGGGTTAAGTGTATATTACGTAAATGTTCTCTTACTTAGGTTTATAGGACTCAGATCAGGTTGCAACGGGTAAGAGTTGAACAGGGGCTGTCAGGACCCACCTCGAGTTAAACCTCTTTAACCCAAAGTAACTCCTGCTGGGACCACCTCCCAAAGAAGATTCTGCCGAAATTTCAACATAGTCTCATTTGAAAAGTGGACAACCCTTAACCTACAACAACCCAAAGAGAACACTTCTATATAACCAACAACTACCCACTGCTCCTGGAGCCATTCTACTCCCATAACCAACATCCTTCACAAGATACACATCTAAATAGTTCATCAAAAATCACATCAAGTGCTAACACAACAATTTTTACATCAGTCCCAAATTTAAATCCTACAATGGGTTCTAGATCCCTAGGGGTTCACCGAATGATTAAATACAACCCGATGTGTATCAGAGCTACTAATTAAAGCAGAAGCAGAGAAAAATACAAAGTAGGTTAACTCAGAACCTACTGATGAATTGAGAAGTGGCGCTAACTATGTCTAGCCTCCACGAAAACTAGTCGGATCGAGCATTGCAATTTGGACATTTAAAACGAAGAGCCCATGGGAGAAACATTGAAAAATATTAGCATGAGTGGACAAAAATCAAATATATAAAGACTAATTTCTTTAATGCTCTCCCTTGGATTTTCCAAAAAAATTCTTGTGCACGCAACCATTAGAAAACGATTAAATAAAACATAAAACAATTTCCTTGGCTCAAATCCATAATTAAAGATGTGGGGTACTATCACCATGACCACGAGAAAAAACTGACCAGCTCTAATCCACGAGAGGGTCTATTGACCAGCTCAATAGGAGAGGGTCCCATGACCTGCTCTATTCGGGAGGGTCCTTATGACCAGCTATCACCGAAGAGAGTCATGACCGGCTCTATCCGGGAGGGTCCTTCTGACCAGCTACCACTGAAAAGGGTATGACCAGCTACAATCCAGAGAGGGTCCATGCTAGCTAGCAATACATATAAACATATATACTTGAAAATCTTTGAAAACCTCGTGGTGATTAAATCAAAATCTAAGTCAAAACACTCATGACTTTTCTCCAAATACATTGGATTTAAAACTTTTCCAGGCATCCGAAAAAGGTTCCCTGACATTACTTTAAATCAATAAAATCAAAGAGCCAAGTTTCTCATTTTAAAATATCATCCCCCTCCATAACCCAAAATGGTGATAATAATTAAAAACAATATTCCAAGAAAAATCATTTAAAACTCATGGGAAAGGTAGGAACCTCTTTCTCAGCTCACTTATCTTTGAAATATATTAAACTTCCCAAAGTTTCTCAAAAATCACCATAAAATTCATCATGGAAGAAATTTCATAAATAAAATATAAACTTAATAAAAACCTTGTTGCATGCAATGTATTTAAAATAAAAGTCCACTTACAAAGATGTCGTTAAGTCTGTCGGCTATCTGAAAGCTGCTCAGCTCGAGCTCCCCCACGTCATGTTCAAAATATACACTTAAAGTCTCAATCTCACAATTAAAGTTAAGGACAACAACATTAAATATCCACCCTTAACGTTCACCCTTAACCACCTCTAGAAAAATGTGGGGAGTCGGCCTCAAATACTCCGCTAGCGTAAAAACCCTTATCAACACCCTCACGCCTAGCCGATAATTTCCAAATGACCGGTTACCATTTAATTATTCAATTATTAATTTCAATTCTTCGAAAAAACTAAACGTACCGAATAAATCTCTAAAAAATAAAAACTGTCGTTCAATAGCCTTCTCTTAATTTTTACAATTTAATGGGCAAGAAAAACTGCCTAAAAGATGGCGGCTCCACCGCCGACAGGAAAATCCGGCCAAGCTTCGGCCACACTAATCGATACCAAATTTTCACAGTTTGTTCCTCTCATCATTCCGAACAAGTTCTTAGTTCAACTCGAAGGTCAATTCGGCCTCTAACTAGGTCAATTGAAAAAAAAAATTAAAAACTCGAAATTTTCAAACTTCAAACTTCAAATATTCGATTCTTCTTCCACACTCCAAATCAAACCACCAAACTTTAGGGGAGATTAGTACTCCTAAAACTCATCCTATCCATATAAAGAACTCCTCAATTGGTGGTTTGAGGAGGGAGAATTTCGATTTAGAACCTCTACTGTACACTCGGCATTCAACAAAGAAATTCTCTCAAACCAAGACGAGATAGATCGAAAGGCTTACCTAAGATGTAAGTAGACATAGAGGCCATCCTTTTGGGACCGGTGCGGCTGCCTGAGGTGGCGGAGAGAAGGTCCGGCAGTGGTTTCGGTCGGGAAGAAAGAGAAAGTCGGGGAGAGAGAAAGAAAAGGCTGGGTGAAAAATCTGATTTTCACACCGGTAACTCCTGTATATTGTTATTTTACCGCACAGTAACTTTACATTTTTGTTTATAACTTTCCCTTACGAACACCAATTTGAGCGTGCTACGTGTCCACGAACTCGTAATGACGCTCTCTACTACTTTCATGAAGAAAGTTTTCCCAAATTCTTGATTTAATGAAAAGTCAACTTTGTGACCTCTTACGGTAAAACAGTTACTACAAATGGTTAGAGATTAAAGTAAACTACGAAGTAACAGACCGTAAATTAATTATAAGACCAGGATGTAACAGGCTGATCATGCCTATTCTTGGTAGGATTCAAGCCCAACCGAAATTTTGAAACAAATAATTTTACTTATGCTCCCTAGCATAAGAGTCATGTCGACAGGCCTGGTTGAGTAATATAACTTCTATCTCATCAACCTGGGTTTGATTCTTGATCCCTTCAATCTTTCTATTTCCCTTTTTTCTTATTCATTTTACTTCTTTCAATACATGTTGGGCTTAAAATTGAACAAATGGTCTCATAGCATTCGGTGTTAAAATGTTTAGGTCTATTTTGGTATATTAATTTTGAAAGAATTCTTATCTTAACCTCTTTTTTTATCATGTAAACAGTTTAAAAAAATCCTTTTAAAGATTGCTTAAAATGAAAGTTTTGGACGAGTTCTTGTATTTTATTATTGCATATTATTAAATAAATAAATTGTATATCTATTATTATTTATTTTATTTTAGATTAATTGCTAGTAATTTTTCTTATCGCTTCAATCAACTAAAAACAAAAAATCCTAGCCCACCCCGATGTTAAATTCTGAATCCGTCACTGGAGTTGAAGAGACCCATATAAGGCAATCTGCTTCAAGGGGAAGAGTTATCAAATCGATGAATATGAATGTTTGAGTTACACTGCAACCTACCAATAAAGGAATTATGATTGTTGGGGCTCAAATTTGGTTAGGGTTCCACTTAACCAAGTGTCTTCCAACCCACAGTCATTTCCTTGCATTACTCTTCCTCTTCATGCCATGATCTTATTGTTTACTTCTTGTTTATGAAAGTGAATTATATTTGGACTTGCGTTTATGGAGTGTGATAAAGAGCAACCGTATTAGGATAGGAATAATATGATATCATTGATACAGATTTGGATTTCGTATTAGGGTTCACATTTGCACACATTAGGGTATCATTTACATTTTAACATCATAAATCAATCAAATTCATATTCCAAATGTATATTTTCCTATAGTCACCCGGGCCTAGTCCAAAGGTATTCTTGAAAGGAAAGCATATTGCCAACATCCCATATTAGGAGATTGACAATGTTGCCAAAATCACAATCTTCTATGGATTTTGGATCATAGATTAGACGCTTCAATGCAGTAAGTACTGTCCCAAATCCCATTTTAGGCAATTAACCGAATTGATTTCACTACTATTACTTGTGAAAGTTGCCATAAATCGCTCGCTCAAGTGTATATCATCAACTCGAACCATCCAAAATGTTAAATTATCCAGAGCCAGAGATTCACGCGTAGTCATTATAATCATCAAAGCATTCATATACAAAACAATGCCTCACCTCACTTTGCATCCCCTCATATTTCTATTCACACCCGCCGAACCCGCATTCACCTGCATTTGAAGTTTTGATCACGCCCAGAACAAACCCAGGTTTTGATTTTCTCCCATCCTCTCAAATATTACTTCTTTTTTTGGTTTTGTAGGTACCCAATTCATATTTCAATAGGTAAGAACTAACTCTGTTTTTGGCTGGTGACATTTGGGTATGTGAATGTGGTCATTGTGATGCAAAATGCTAGAAACCCACTTTTAGGTTGAAAAATTTCATGTTTTTGAGACGAATTGAGAAAAGGGTAGTGATAAATTTGTGATTGTTTTTTATTTATTTTCAGGTTCTTTTAGTTTAATTGCGGAACACTAAAGCAGAGGATTCGAGCAATAAGATGTTGCCTTCAACCCAATTGAAAAAAGGTGGTGCTTGGAGGCCACAATTGATGAAAGACATAATGGTCATGTCCAAGTCAAGGTCCCGTTCACAATTGAAAAGACAAAAGTGGATGATTGTATTGGCTTGTGTCGTCTCCGTTTTTCTGATCACTGCTTATTTCTATCCCTCGCAAGGCTCTTCCACATGCTATCTCTTCTCTTCTCCTAATTGTAGTGGGATGTTTGGGAAGAGTCCACCTACTCCTACAAGGGAACTAACTGATGATGAGACTGCATCTGAAGTTGTAGTTAAGGAAATTCTCAAGACGCCTCCTCTTCAGTCTAAGAACCCGAAAATTGCTTTCATGTTTTTGACTCCAGGCACTTTACCTTTCGAAGAGTTATGGGAAAATTTCTTTCAGGTAAGAGGCTTCTGGCTCTTGTGTTTTATATTGTAGACACTAGACAGGACTCCACAGTTCAATTGTATCTATGCATAGCTCTTGAAACTCCATTTATCATGCTTAAAGGGGAATGTGCATATGAAACTATGAAAGCTTCAATACGGCCTAGGTAAAGTTAAGGCCTAACTAAGAATTACTTGTAACGTGTGTAACTTGTCTATACGTTACAGACTCTTTTAGTATCCAAAGACAATTGATGGAAGTATATTCTCAACTTTCTAGTGAGAATTGGATGTATGATCTAGCGTTTGGGTGAAGAAAAGTTCAGCTTTTTACATGGGAAAATTATAAATGCAGGTTTCATATTTCTTGATTTTTTAACGTCTAACAAGATAGAAATGGTTTCCAGGGCCATGAGGACAAATTCAGTGTTTATGTACATGCATCGAAGCAGAAACCAATACATGTGAGCCGATATTTTGTTGATAGAGACATACATAGTGAACAGGTAGGCGTCTCTCACTGCATTGTTACAGTTCTGCTTAAGTTTGTCCCGTGCCGCTTGATGGATGTCTTTAATCATTTATAGATGCCTTTGATAATTAACTATCAGGTTGTTTGGGGGAAGTTTTCAATGGTTGAGGCAGAAAAGAGACTCTTGGCTAATGCACTTTTAGACCCTGATAACCAACACTTTGTTCTGCTGTCTGACAGGTAGTTTCATCAAACTGTAAACATTTCGAAGTTTTCTATGATGATGCTGTGATGAAATTTTGCAAGTTCCTTTCCTTGATTGTGTTTTATGTTTTCCCTTCAGCTGTATACCACTGCATAGCTTTGATTATGTATATAACTATCTTATGTACACGAATGTCAGCTTTATAGATTGGTATGTAAACTATACTAAGCTCTTATTCTGGTGTAGTTGATCATTTGTATTTACTTTTATCTGATTTGTTATATTTCTCTCCCTCTAGTTTTGTGGATCCTGGTCCACATGGAACTGGACGGTATTCTGAGCATATGATGCCCGAAGTTGAAAAGCATGAATTTCGAAAGGGTTCACAGGTATGTTGTCTTACCTCAACATATGTATAAGTTCGAGAGCAAATTTGATTGTCTATCAAGTTCTGAAACTGCTGCATATATGGATCGAGCTCCGATGAAACATTCCTTTATGGCTTATAAACTTCATATAATCTTATTCCTTTTTTATGCTTAACGGATGGGGAGATATAGGTGCCACAAAAGAAGCATCAAACTACTTGCTTTACTAGCATGTTTTCCATTGAATTACGTTGTAAATTATATATCAAGCGTGTATATGTATCGCCATAGAAATGTTGGAGTGGATTTAGGAATCTTTGTCAGCACAATGGATTTGACCCTTGCAGACTTTCATATTGGCTACAATTTTGATCTGGCACTATGTACTTTGTCAGCAGCTTCATATCAAACCAGAAAATAATCTGTTAACTAGCTTGGCAGTGAAGTAGACTACGCAATTGCTGTAAAATCAGTGCATATTGCATACTTCTATTTCGTAGGATGTTTTAGCCTATTCCTTCCAAGTCGCATGAGCTTCTAATTCATCACAAGTAGGTTCTGGTTGGACAGTTCAGATTATCATCACAAGAAATGTTCTAACGTGCTTTTCTAATGCAGTGGTTCACTATGAAGAGGCAACATGCAATTGTCATGATGGCAGACAGTCTATACTATACCAAGTTCAAGCTTCACTGCAGGGTAATATGCTCTCTATCTACTCTAAATTCTTGCTTTTGTGCATGTCCTATATGTGCTTGAAAACATGTGCCTGTATGTGTTTATTCACTTATAGAGTCGCAAGAAATAGATTACTTAAAGTTAACATCTTGGTGATAATGTTTTTGACTTTCTCAGCCGAACATGGATGGACGCAACTGCTATTCGGACGAGCATTACCTGCCAACCTTCTTTCGGGTAAGCACCAGTTACTCTTCTCTTGGTTCCAGTTAAATATGCATCTTACTCTCTACAGTTGATCCACCCTACCATTTCATGCTAGCCATTAACTAACCCCTTGATCAGATGAAAGATCCTGCTGGTCTTGCAAATTGGTCGGTAACATTTGTTGATTGGTCCGAAGGAAAATGGCATCCAAGAGCATTTAGGACTCAGGATGTTAGTTATGATCTTCTTAGGAACATCACGGTATAGCTTTGAGAGCCCTTTTCCTCAACTTCAGTTTCTTCATGCGACATGCTATTCATTCATTAACACATTTTCACCATCATTTCAGTCCATTGCAGAGAGCACACATGTGACGAGTGACGAATCGGTACAACTAACCTTTCTGAAAAGCTGGTTCAAATAAGTTGATATTCTTGCCGATGAAAACTTACCTATAGCCGGTTTATACACCTGTCACACGCTAGCATCGTGCGACAAAATGTGTATACACCCATTTATGGCAATGCCTAATGTAGCACAACTTTGGGGTGATCCCAACTAGAAAAATTCATTGGTATTGTTTTTTTACTGCTGCAGAGAACACTCTTGAGCAGTCCTTGCATGTGGAATGGGATGAAGCGGCCCTGTTTCTTATTTGCCAGAAAGTTCTATCCTGAAACTCTGGGGAATCTGATGCACCTTTTCTCCAATTACACTAAAGTTTGAAGTTATTTCTTCTCTGTCGACCAATTATAAGACGCCATGTCTCTTGACATTTTGGATCTTTGCTATGAATATTTTGCCATGTCAGTGAAGTTGTCAGGGTATGGCTGGGATTGGTGGTACATGGGATGCTGCTGCTGCTGCTTGTAAACTAATTAACCTTTTCTTGTTAGAATGACTCGAATTGCTTTCTGTTTTGGGTTCTTATATCCCTGTAAAAAGGAAAAACCTGTGGCAATAAAGACCAGGTACCCCTGTACACAGTGCCATATGTTCCATGAGCAATCGACTTCTAAAGAATCTGAAATCAACTTCTTTATGTGTATTCCTACACTTGGTCTTGCTCTACTTCTTGACCCATTAATTAACTGGGTGATTTGAGCAGCAAAATTGAGCACTTCCTTTAAATCCAGCTCTAATTCTCGGTCAACCTCCATTTGTCGTATTTCTAATTTTTTCCTGTAGAAAAGCTGTCAAATTAGGATTACTAATATTAGTAGGAAACCTTGTAATTATGGGTATCCTTTTCCTTGTATGTTTATAATAGCTCTCTAACTCTTGTATCACTATAAATACATTTTGAGGGATGAATGAAACAATACAACATATTGAAACACAAATCAAATTATTCTTTTATCTTGGTATCAGAGCAGGTTCAATCCTGCATCTGAAAATCACAAATCCGCTGCATTGTTACTGAATCAAATACCATACCAAATCCAGCACCAGGGGGATATCCACCATCCCCGTACGGTGGATATCCCCCTCCGGCAGCTTCATACCCTCCTGCACCATACCCTCCATCTTCAGTATATCCACCACCACCAAAACCCCAAATCATCATATTTCTCAAATACCGAATCCCAAAACACAAACACATCACACCACAATTAGTGGGAAGACACAAACACATCACACCACAGTTAGTGGGAAGACGCACCACAAAAGGCAAACACATCACACCACAGTTAGTGGGAAGACATACCACAAAAGGCAAACACATCACACCACAGAAAGGGCAGACAAGAGTTGGCGAGAAACAAAGGAGAGAACAGAAAAAGAAAAACGCAGACGTGCACCCAGCAGGGCACCCAGCAGTCACGCAGCACCAGCAGACGTGCACCAGCAGACGTGCACCCAGACGTGCACCAGCGTGCACCCCCAGCAGAGCACCAGCGCGCACCCAGACGTGCACCTCGCGAGCACCAGCGTGCACCCAGAAGTGCACCTCGCGAGCACCAGCAGGCACCCAGCTGTGCACCCAGACGTGCACCAGCGGCAGCAGGGCTGTGCACCGGTTCTTCTTCTCCTTTAATTTCATCTTCCATGTATTCTCAGATGTTCTTACTAAAGGAGTATAAAAAAATTATTTGACAGCTCAATTGACAAGTTGGGCATGATTGACATCCACGCGCCCAACTTGAGGGGGAGTGTAGAAAAGCTGTCAAATTAGGATTACTAATATTAGTAGGAAACCTTGTAATTATGGGTATCCTTTTCCTTGTATGTTTAGAATAGCTCTCTAACTCTTGTATCACTATAAATACCCTTTGAGGGATGAATGAAACAATACAACATATTGAAACACAAATCAAATTATTCTTTTATCATCTGTTAAAGGCAAGTCCCCAATATAATGACCAAGATATAACAGGTGGTTAAGTTCTTGATCCATACGCTCCAACTCCCACAAAGAAAATTGTACCCTTGGAGCCAAACATACCAAATAGACATCCAAAATACGACTTTTTGCTGGGATAAACTGGATCATGTCCAAAGCATCCGCATCAGTTACTATTGGTAGATACCCATGCCCTGTTTCAGAACCTAGTATTTTAAACCAATATGCTGCTGGAACCCAAGATCATATGCCCAATAGTTAAACCCAGTAAACGACAGCTTATCTGAGGCATACTTTTTCCCACAATTTATCTGACTTTTGGATGTTGCTGGAATGCTGGTGATAGGACAAACACTAATACGATAATAAGAAATGCACAATTGCAAATCTTCGGAAGCAAGCCAATTTGACATTTTTTTTGCAAAAAAATACAAAGGAATGAGAGAGGAGATAGAAGAAGATAATAAATTTGTTGTGCACAAATTGGTGTGAGAGGAGAATGAAATTGATGTAGTATTTATCGAAAAATTGTAGAGTGTTATTTGCAAATTTTAGAGATTTTTAGCAGTTTTTTAGGGTTTATTTTTCCAAAAATGAAAATTTGCCCGTTTTTTATGAAAAGTAGCAATTTCCTTCAAATTTGAGTCATTCCATCGAATTTTCGATTCAAAATGAACGGTTCAAATCAACTTGACCATTAGGGTCTAAATCTGTAAACGGTAAGTACAGGTGACGTGCTTGTATTTGGTGTGTGTATTACACGCGTCAAAAATAAAAAAATACAAGCACGCTTGGCATCACCCACGTGTGTGGGCTCCACCACGACGACTCGTGCTCAAGGTCGAGCAGAGACTACTCGAGCAGCTGCTCGCCATCACAGTTAACCAACTGTCGCCGGTGCAGGAGTTCACCGCTACACCTCCTGATTTGAGCTGCTCGTGCTATTTTCTGGCCGGGCCCGCCTCCACACCTCTCTACTCATGCTATTCCCGGCACCGACGCAGATGGTCTAAGGTCAGAAAACAAAAACAAACCAAGCAACAATAAGCCTTCTCCACAATCGATTAAGATAAAGCTCAACATGAAGACAACCTCAAACAGCTGTTCACTCGATGTGACATGAAATTATTATGGTGCACATGTGACATGAGATTAATATGGTTTTGTTATGATACTCTCGTAGATTTATCAGTACTAAAGTAGATGTGTTACTAACTTGCTAGCATAACTGAAATGATTTCTTATCTCATTTTTAATAAAATAAAATTTAGTAATTTTATAAAATGTGTCACTTTTTTAATTAAATGTACAATTATTACAATACTGTGAGTCAAACTTAATAAGGTAATAGGCAAAGAATGGCAAATTTGTTGATAATGAATAAATGAATCTTTACTTTGATTAACCACCATTTGACATATGTAAAATCAAGAGTTTATAAATTATGAAATCCATTCATACCGGACTTTTTCTCTTTTTTTTCTTGGCCAAACTAGAAGAAAAGAAAATTTCCAAGTAGTTCTCAAAATTTAAACCCTAAACTCGAATTTTGATTTGGGCAAAACCTCAAAATTCAAAACCAAAAAACCTTTCCATTTCCCTCCACACCCATTGGCGAGCGGCAAACCCAACACTGTTGCAACCAATCCCAGCCGCTCGTCCAATTTCACCCCTCGGCGGGAAAGTGAATATTATTTCACTCTTAATATTAAAAATTAAAATGATAATAATAAAATTATATAAAAAGAAAAAGAACCGCGTCCCCCACAGCACTGAGAAAGAGAGACCCACACAAGCTGAGGACCCCTCTCTGTCTCCTCAACTGCTAGGGTTTTTGACCTCTGACAATGGCGCCGAAGAAACGCAAGGCTGACGAGGAAGCCGAGCCGGCCAAGAGCCCAGCCGAGTCAACTCGGATGGTGACTCGGGCCTCCGAAGCCGCGGCTCGGCGGCAGACTCGGAGCTCCACCAAGGGAGGTGATGCTAAGAGTGTGAAACCGGTGGCTAAGAAACCGGCGGCGGCGAGGAATAAGAGCAAGAAGAAAGCGGAGGTTAAATCGTAGCAAGGCAAGGAGGAGACCAAGTCTGAAGAAGAAGAAGACGATAAGGTTGAAGCCGAGGAGGTGAACACCAAGACTATTGTAATTGAACGCTGGTGAGGAATTTATATCCCTTCAATTTTGCTAGGTAGAAATTTATGATTCTGATTTTTTTAATGTTTTATTTCAATTTTGCTTGGTAGAAATTACTTCAGATTTTGTTAAATACAGAAGCAAACCACTCTACTCTAGAATTGGGAGAATACTGAATGTATTCATTATTTGCAAACATAGGCATTATATAGCCTTACAAAGATAGCTGAAAAACAAAATAGCCCACGTTGTACACTACTCTAGTGTCAGTAGTTCGTGGTACACGATTACAAGGAATTAGTCAAATTCTAGCTACAGGTCCCTACAAACTAGAGATTATTATCAGAAGGAATAACAAACATAAACAAATTCTAAATACCAACAGATTTAGGGGAAGCTCAGTTTGATTTCACACTCATATTCGTTAGGAAATTGGTTTAGTAACGGTTACCGTTAGAATATTGGTTTGTTTGCTTCGGTTGGAAATGTCGCAGTGAATTGATTTTGATTATGTGAATAATTTGATACTAATTGGATGACACAAAAGGTTTCACTTGCTTTATATGAAAACTATTTGTATGAGACTATAAGGGCCAATGTTTTAAAAGGCAAAGGCGTAGCCAAGTCATTCTCGGGATAGCCTCTGCAAGGCGTAAGCCTTTCGTTTTTCTATTGCATGCTTATTCATTTACACTAAACTACTAGTGATTTTGAAGACAGATTGTATTGTATGTTAGCACATTATTGCGAGCTAGTTAATTTTCGTTGAGTAATTGTTAGCTTGTTGTATTCTATACATGATTCAAATATAGGAGAAAATCACTTGTTCCTTAGTTCTCTCTTTCCAACCAGTAATTAGAATTTGAATCTTAATCAATCACCACTATAACAACCCAGACTAAGCAAAATGATAAAACCATATCTTGATTTAAATCGATTTAGCTCCAGAAGAAAAGATTCCCAAATCTCTTACTTTCTCCCTCGCCATGTTTGAAAACATCTCTCTCCCTCTTCTCTCCTCTTTTCTCTCTTCTCTTTCTCTTTTTCTTTGTAAGCTATAAATTTTTTGTTTTCCAGATTTTTTTTCAAAGCGTATGCTTTTGGCGCCTTATGAACGTTTTCTACGCCTTCTACACCTTAGGTGCCTTTATGCCTACCCAGCAAAGCAGACTCAATTTTTCATATGCGTAGCCTTTTGAGCTTTAAGGTGTGCTTGAGGCACGTTTTTTAAAACAGAGAGTAGGGCATTTCTAAAAAATTTAGAAATTTAAGAAGATTTAGACTAAATTTTATCTACAACAGACCACCTATTTAAAAGCTAAATTTAGCTTTAGCTAAATACTTTAGCTATTTTTAGCTAGAGAAGAGAGAGAAATTAGCTCTAGCTAAACCATCTCCTGTTTTAAAATTTAACTTAACTAAACAATGACAATCCTTGTTGGAGTAGAACTTCTAAATTAGATAGCTAAATATTATTTTTACTTATTTTTAGCTATGCAAATAGCTAATACTATTGAAGATGCTCTTAGGGTCTGTTTTGATAGTGTTATGGCTTTCGTCCAAAGGGCTGCTAGAACTGCATATCACCGAGAAGTTGATAGGTTTACCATTACCCTGCACTAGTGAGGGCCTTGTATGTTTCACCTTTGCTAGCTACTTACAGCAATGTTGTTTCTTCTAACTGGTTTTCTTTTTGTTTCTCTAGCACACAATGCACTGCATTTAAGACAAGGGCTGATCAGGTGAGAGCCAGTTTGGAGAGTCTGCGTGGCGTCACTGTGACAATTAACCCTGTTAAGGTATGGTTGTTGGGTATTAATTCTGGCCACAAGTTGTATATTAGAGTTTGGGCAATCTTTTCCTTATCTAATTAGAATCATGTGATGAATTCAGTATGTTGACTATGTAGATTTGCTTTGTACTCTTGCTTTTAGTTTCAAACTTCAAAAGGTATTATAACCATTTACAGCTAATGCATTTAAAACAGTAGAGCTTTAAGCTGATTGTTTTGATCCTATAACACGTGCCAATGTGCCATCATTTGCTTCGCTCTGTGTACAGCTTAAGTAATACAATATAATTCATCACTAGCAAGATAGTAAATGACTTTCTGGGACCAATTGTTTGTTCATTTTCTTTGATCTATTACACAATAATGAAGTACTGACATATTAGTGAACTTGCTTTCCTTTTTCCTTTGTCCTGTGGAATAGCCAAGAAGGGGTTGCTTTGAAATACAGGAAGAAGGTGGTGAGACATTCATCAGTCTTTTGGTAACTCTTACAGACTTACACCATTCTATTAATAGACTTGTATTTAGAAATGCTCACAACTTCTTGCTTACCTTTTTTTCTATCAAAAGATTTAGTGCATTTCTGAGGATCCTCATTATATTTTGGTAATGTGCTTCTCCATTGTAAAGGAGATCTCTTAGGGAAGAGAAATCATTAAAGTGTTGATAATAATTGAACTTTTCAGGATGCTAATGAAAAGAAAAGACAGATATTCTTCAACTATAGAAATAGTTTAAGCCATACTGATAACTAATGTCATAGATATATAAAATATAAACTGATATATGAATTGAAGTTTTTTTCCTGTTATTTCTCATCATACCTGCTTTACGGTGAAGCTGTCTCTGTGTTTGTGTCGCGGCAGACTTATTCATGTAGTCTGCACACTTATTTATCTGTGTGCAGTGTCAGAACTTGAATTGTATCTCAAATGGGGTCAACTTTTATAATAGTTGTAATGATAACTGAACAATGTAGCAGAATGAAGACTATCCCATATAATGCTTGTTTTATTACTTCTTCTTCTTCTTCTTCTTCTTCTTCTTCTTCTTCTTGTGTAACTTGAGTATTGGACACTTACTTTCTTACCAATCCTGATTCTGGATGCCATTTTAGAAATGGAAAAACATGATAGTCTGCCTTTTGTATTATCATTGCTGATGAGTTGCTTGTTTAGATAACCAGACATTCTTTTATTGGCTTATGGAGACTTGTTCATGTTCCGAGTTGAATTAACAGGTTTTCTTTTGCAGGACATGAAGCGGCCATTTAAACCAATGAAGGATCTGAACATGCAGGAAGTAATTGACAATATAATTCTGAAGATCCAGTGAATGAGGTGATACATGGCAGGGAAGTAGAGTTTTGTGTTAGATGGGGAAATTTCTTTTGTTGTAAGCAAGTTTCACTTTGCTTCATTGGAAGTAGAAACCTCTTAGCCTAACATTGATGTACGCAACTGCTATTCAAACAAGCATTACCTGCCAACCTTGTTTTGCTTTAGCTCCCCAATTTTTCTCCTCAGGTTTACTTTTTGACTGCACTTCACTCCTGTAAATTTCTTACTTCTTGCTGTTACGTTTATCTAAGAGTAAGATCTAGTAGACTTCTTACTGTGGTCAATAACACATATGTTGATTGACTTGGCAGAGGACTCTCAATAGCTACTAGAACACTTGCACTGCGGTGCATAGAAGAACTCGGTTAAAAGGAACTATATCTTGGGGAAGTTCTCATATGCAGGACGTGGAACTACAATCTTACACATTCACATGTCAAATTTTGTTTTTGACTAGTGTTAGACCGCTGAAAAGCATTGGCTAGTTTTGAATGGAGAGGAGAATTGCACTCCTAAACTCTAGATCTCTAATGCCTGCCCACGCATATATAACTCCCCTAGACCCTTCTGCACAAACTAGGCTTTGGAAGAGAGAGCAAAACTTCATCTTTCCAAGCACCACCAAAAAAGAGGGAGAGCCATCACAAATAATAAAGATGGGTAAGAGAGCCTCTTTCAATATCTTCCTCTTTTTCTTTTGAGATAATTAGAGAAAAACTTAAAAAAATCTATCATCTCTTTAGATAAATCCATTCACTATTTTTTTTAAAATTTACACCTAATGCAATAATTTAGCATTTCTTATAAATTTTATTTCATAAATTTAAATTTGTCTAAATTTTTTCGCTGACATTTTTGCCCTTCTGATGTTCATTTTGTTTGTTTGAGTAGATTTATATATTCTGTAAAAATATCTGCTGACTTTTTGTCAGATTAATGTTACTACATTAATTAAAAATTTAATTTTAGAAATTAATATAATTACTTGTTAGGGTATAGGGGTTAGGGTTTATGATTTATGGAGGAATTGAGTTTTGTGTATATGGGGGCTTGAAGGATTTTTGTTTTATGTTTTAGGGTTTATGGTTGACTCAAAAGCTGCTGATAACGTGATGAAGTATGAAAATAATGCGAATAGAGAATCATGAAAGAGATGTACTTTATTTATAGATAGATGTCTATTTATAGAGCGGACTTAAACAAACAAGATTAATTCATTAAAGATCGGACGGCTGTCATAGTTTCATCATGTACCGTCCCGCACGACGCTGCTACGCTTGAGCAATCCTGTGATTATAGTAGTTATGAAGAAAAAAAGGAACTCCTATATGTTAGGATCATAGATTATTGAATGGAAAATGTAGAAACGCAAAAGAAAACAATGAGAGGCTTGGACTCTATATCGTTAATTTCATTATAATGCAATGTACACAATCTTTATATGGGCAGTATGGATTATAAGCAAATGATTGAACTACTTTCATATGATTAACACTCCCTTTCAATTATATGCTTCGCAACACCATTATGATGACAACATTATGCAATATAACAAAAACTTATAAGATTACGCACGTCTTTATTCAAAAACCCGGAAACCTTGTAGCAATACGAGGCATTTTGGTAACAACCCAAATATCCCTCAACTCATCAGAAGTGTTGGAGACCATTAATAGTTTAATACCATTAGCAAGAGGCATCAACAAGAAGAGGACTTTTTCATATTAACTTTCAATTCACATAATATTAATGTTGCAAACATCTTCACATCCCCTATTATACTAACACTAACTTTCATAAAAAGTCATTCCATGCAGCAAGGAGCAAGGATGAAGAGCAGTAACATCTCAAACCAACCATACTAACGGCAGACACATCCCATTCTTCAATTCTACATAACAATTACACATCTCATACCATATTATAATTAGAATACATCATGGATTATATTTTGAAAGGGAAAATGTAGAAACGTAAAAGAAAACGATGAGACAGGCTTAGACTACATCCTGATCTTCATTGATGGAGCTGAAAGTACAACACATACTTTATACAAGCAATAGGCTAGGGATTATAAGCAAATGTATGACGGAATTACCCTCATCATATGGTTAACAATATGGACGTATTACTTGCATGTTTTGCTTGTTTGTAACATGAATTATAAAGTTCTTAGGTTATTATTTACAAATAAACAAGCCGAAACACATGAAAGTTGATGTATGATGAGACGCATGCAATGACTTCGGAATTGTTTATACTAGAAGAAAACATAAACTAATTTTAGTTTTTCTCTTCTTTTGTTTGTAAACTATTTCAGTTTAAACTGATGCAATTTTAAAACAAAGATTGTGTCCAAAACGGAAATAAAATTCCTCTTGAAAATTCTTGTTTGTTAGTTGACAGAAGGTTTTTAGTCAAAATAACTAAGAGCTTCTAGTTAGAATTTAAATAGGGACTAATTTATCTATCTAATTATAGTAATCTCCATGCAGTGTTGTCCTTTAAATAGCTCCCCCAAAATCCCCAATACCATAACAAGCTACGACATCAACACCAAAAAGTATAAGCAATAACTTTGATTTGAGTACTGCAACTTTAATTTCAACTATGGAGGGCAGTAAAACTAAAGACTCGATGTTCTTCGTCCTCCTCTCCATGTTGTCCATCATCAGCTCTTGTTCAGCGTTCAATATCACAAAGCTACTCGACAAAGAAGCCGATTTCAGCACCTTTAACAAGTATCTCTCCGCAACCAAACTCGCCGAGGATATCAACAAGCGAAGCACGATCACCGTCCTCGCCCTAAACAACGACGCAATGGGAGGTATCTCTAGCGACAACAGCTTCCCCCTCAAGTCGGTGATGAGCGTCCACATCATCCTTGACTACTTCGACAAGGAGAAGTTGACCAAGCTCGCCAAGAACAATAGAAGCACTAAGCTGACGACTCTGTTCCAGAGTTCCGGCGAGGCTAAGGACCAACAGGGCTTCGTTCTGGTCGAAGTCGTCGACGGTGAGATTTCTTTCGGGTCAGCATCCAAGGGTGCAGAAATGAACTCCAAGCTGGTTAGGTCGGTGACGGCTCAGCCGTACAACATTTCCGTGCTTGAGGTTAGCTCCATCATTAGGGTTCCCAACATTAATGCTTCTCCGGCGCCGAAGAAAGGCAAGTCATCAAGTTCCGAAGACGAGGCCGAGAGTCCTTCCGCTGAAAGTCCCGCCGATGGTGAGGATGAGGCTCCCAGTCCGTCCAAAGTAACAGACTCGACGCCGCCAAAGCCGGCTTATGCGGATGATGTGATAACGGTGGATTCGCCTTCGTCCACTCCCACAGCTTGGGCGTATAGTGATGCACGCGCCACCGCTGCTGAGATGGGATTTCGGGTTGTTGCTATGGGGTTGGCTTCACTATTATTTACTTTCTTCTAACGATCATGAGATAAAACTGAACACATCGATAGTAATATGAATAGAATGTAAACAATCTCCAAGGTAGAAGTTGTTTTATTTGAATTATGAAAGGATGAAAAGGTCACTCAATTAATTAAGGAAGAAAAGGCTTTATATGTACGTGTTTCGTATACGTATATGTACACGTATATATGTGTGGAAGTATAATCACACATGCAAGAGGCATTCCCCAATTGTTACCAACGCTGTGTAAATGATGTGATTCGCTTAATTAATTAATGAACCTGATATTCATACACCCATACAACTCAATGATGTAGAGTGAAAATCTGGTTTTCTTTCATTTAATTTAATTGACAAAAAGTTGGGATGATGATAGCATTTTCTCCATTATAAGTTCACTATAGTGAAGCTTACGTACGTATATATATTACACGACTATAGATCTAAAGTGTGATCGAAGGTGGTAGGTTATGGTAGAATGTTTCTAGGAGGTTCATGAATTATAGATTTTCATATGATATTATTCATAAGATCGAATTTGTGCTTCTAGTTGTTCCGACGGAAGCCTATTTGCTCTTTCTCATGAGAATTTAGCATCTAATTTCAAGAAATACACCTAGATTTGTTTGACGTTTGCAAACTAGATTATCTGTTTCTTAATTTGGGCAATATCCCTAAGCTAGCTAGATTATCTCTAGGGACATTAGCTCTTAATAGACGTTATGCCTAACTCTTGCTTTATGACATATAAATAAGCATAATAAGCGTTATGACTTGATCCATCAACGCATATTAGTCTCTGGACCCAAAAAACCTATGAAGATACCGTCGTTGATACTGTAAAAAAAGTATATGTAGACCGAAAATAGAAAACAAAATCAGAAATCAAATCGGAATTATGGATCGGAAAGGGGAGGGGATACCAGCAGAAACATGCAATTAGGATGAGGATGGAGCTAGGGTCTTTATCAATAGGACCGTTGAGGCTATAAAGAGAAACACAGAATCGCAAAGTTAACCCTTAAACTCGAGGCATTGTATGGCTAAAGGCATACAAACTAGAGACCATGCCAGCTGATCCATCTACACTTGTATACAGAACAGTGGAATCAACTTTCAAACTCATCGATCATGCCCACTACACTGAAATTGAAAGTCTGTAATTCGTTCAAAACTTGATCTTCCCCGTCCTTTTTTCTAAATTCAAATTTTGCAACAATGCGCTTATATCTTCGTAATTCGTCGATGCATTTCGATCCGCAGCACTTCTTTTTGTTCCTTGATTTCTTAAAGGAGGGATGGAGATCAATGCATAGGCTCGAATGGTTTATGCTCGAGTTCTTTTCTCTTTATCTTTTTTGGAATTTTGGTCGATCAAATACTCCAGTTCTCTTTGAGTTCTAGAGATTTCTCTATCACATGTTAATTTCTTGGCATCTTAAACCTTAACAAAACAAAGAACCAGAAAACAAGAACTACATACGTAGATCTATTCGATTCTTTGTCCAAGTTATATAATTACCTCATTGAGAAGAAATTTGGAGGGTGACTACTCAAGATGAATCGTAACAAAGTTTTCCTTTTTTTTGGGTACAACCAAATTTTCCTTTTTTCTTCTTCGATCCTCAACAATCATTATATATAGAATTATAGCTAATAGTTACAAGGGGTGGGCATATACCCCATATGTGTAAGCATGTGATTGTCGGGGCTACTTGGGTTTAGTTTCTCCTACGCTAAAATATAAAAATATGAATGCAAATTTGCTAACCACCTTTATTTGCCCACCCATGCCATTTAATCTTATGTCATATGTCTTTTTTCATAACCATCTCTAACCATGGTTAACAATATACAACCTTAATAAATAATTTTTTTAACACAATTTTATGTCTTAAATAAATTAGATGTATTTTTTTATTTTGATCAATACAACCTAACCCCTAAAACTCTAAACCCTAAACTCAATATCTTTTAAAAACTTTATTTATTTAAAAACTCAATTGTAAAAATATCTAAATTCTAAACTCTACACTTCAAAAACCCTAAGCCTCAAACCTCAAACCTCAACAACAAAATTGAGTTACAGTTAATATTTATAGAAAATAAATTTATTATTATAATTTTGTACCATTGACCATAGTTAGAGATGGTTACAAAAAAAGACATTACATGAGATTGGGTGGGTGGGTGGGTAAATAAGGGTGATCAACAAATTTGTTCCACAAAAATATGTTAAGGCACAACACTAATCATAATGACAAGACAAGGCTCAAGAACACTCTTGACCTAATTTGAGGACCATCTAGCCCATGTGTGATTACATGTAATTTCATATTTCTTTGTATAAAGGGGTTGTGGAAATTGTGTTACTTGGTCACGATGTGGTCCTTTTGATGACAATTAGGGTTCGATCAATTATTATGATTGATTTTGATTGTGACAGTGTTTGATTGATTAGATTTCAGTGGTGTTGAGAAGTTGTGGGAAAGAACAATGATCATGAAAATGATGAGATGATTATGTTATAATTATTGGCTGTCTGATCTCGATCATAAACAGAACTTGGCAGTCTACTGTTCATTAAGTGATTCAACTATTACAACCTCGTTTCATCCAAATTTAGTCTTTTTAGTTGGCGCATGGTCATGCATGATACACTTTTCATGATCGATCTTGGTATCCATTTTAAGATATTTGTGTTCTTTGTAAGCAGTAAGTACATGCTATAGGGCGAGTAAGTTGGAACAGTGCCTGGTTCTGATCCGGTTCCTCTCCTGATATGGTCAGGAAATGCCTTAGGGTTTCCTTTAATTTGGTTTGTTGCATACAAAGTAGTTTTTTGTAGTTCTAATTGATTTTAGGTCTTTATGCTTCCTTCGGATAGCTCATTTTTTCGTAATCGTAGGAGTAATTTTTCAGTGTTATCGTAGCACCACGTGACAATGTCTAGTGGTGCTATATTTCAATCAAAATAAGACATGTGATTTTATTATAATTAAACTTAAATATATGAATTTTAGCTATATTGTTAAAGACTATTTTTGGGTTTCTTATTGTTTTTTAAATACTAAACCCTAAGCCTTAAACCCTATACCCTAAATCATATACCATATACTCAATACCCTAAATCATATACCCTATACCTGATACCTTAAACTTAAACCCTGGACCCTAGTATAAACTCACTAAATATCTTTGAATGTCATTTCACAAAATATAAAAATCAATAGTTTTTATTTTAATTGTAATAAATCTATATATGTTGTTTTGATTAAAATGTAGCACTACTAGACATTGTCACATGGTGCTACAGTAGTATTGAAAATTTTCTCTAATCGTAGCCTCTTGGGGATGGAAATTCTTCTGTAACATATGCTATGTTTTAATGGATCATTAACCTCCAATTTCTCTAAAAAAAATTGTATAAGTTTAATTAGAGACGTACTTATTAATTAATCCATTACGGTAAGATAGGTATAATCACTGCTTAAATAACCAAGGTAATACCTTCTGGAGTTCTAGTGTGACGCAAATAACTTGATCGAGCAAAGCATAAACGTCACACAACTATAAATATCCACAACATATATATAGCATATGGATCAATGGGAACAATGCAACGTGAGTGAAGTTACAGCTCTGTTAAGGTTTCCAGATTGCGCTAGTAGAATAGACGCATCGAGAAAAATAGACTGCGGGGAAAAATTGAAAAGAGAGAAAACCCTGAAGGAGAGAGAGAGAGAGAGTCATATATGGAGTCGATCGACCATGAAATATCTAAAACGTAGTAGAAATGTGTACCCAGAACGATCTCCATCTCCCAACTCCCCTCACGTGGACATCTCCTGATCTGATCTCGCTTTGTGGCTAACATCATTGACTACAAATGGTTCCGTATCTTTTTCTCGATAAACTGAGGGTTCCAAAATTCCCACTCCATTAATTTCGAAAGGCACAGAGCAATGATTCTCCTCCTCAAAAACCCTAAGCCCCACGCAGCCGGGAATCGTCTCCTACGAGCAGCCCTAGTGTTGTTACCATGCACCGTCTTCCCCACACGCACCTACACACTCGCCGTCGTTTTCATGAGACTTGTCTAACTTCCACTCAAACTTCCCCAGAGTATTTTCCTCTTGTTTTTATTTGTCCCCGAACGCTCTTTCATCACCCTATAAATACCTCCCTCTCCTCATTTTCGCCACCATCAATAAAACACACACAGATACCTCTGCCTCTTTTATCTTCTCGAAAAGTTCAGCTATTCGTTTAGGTCAAGTTTCTCTCAATATGTCTGGAGTCTGGGTGTTCAAGCAGAACGGTGTGATGCGCCTGGTGGATGATTCGTCTTCGTCCCGGAAGAAGGCGCTGGTACACTTGCCCACCGGACAGGTGGTGAACTCCTATTCGGCGCTGGAGAGGATCCTCACCGGGTTAGGGTGGGAGAGGTACTACGGCGGCGACCCCGACCTGTACCAATTCCACAAGCACTCTTCCATCGACCTCATTTCTCTCCCCAGAGACTTCAACAAGTTCAACACCATTTACATGTACGACATCGTCGTAAAAAATCCCAATCTCTTCCACGTCAGAGACGTCTGATCCATCATCACTACTAGTGAGTGAGTCTAGCTTGTTTCTTTGGTCTGACGGTCTCTCATTGATCTATGGATTCTGGCCTCTTTCTGGGATTAAATTAGTCTCAGCAATTTGGTATATGGTTTTTCTGGGTTTAATTTTCATGGGTATACATACGTAGGGTTAAAGGGTTTCACTCGATTTCCTCTTTGCATTTGGTTCGTGGTTTTCTTCAATAAAACAAGCGTGATCTAGATGGTGTGTTATTTTCGATCTGGTCAACAATATGTATTACTTTCTGTAAAATATAGCTTTTCAATCAATGATAAATGAATGTGGATATTGATTTGAAGAACCAAAGAGCTCAATCTTCTGTGGTTTTCTGCTCATATATAACTGCAGTGTGCCATGACAGCGAGAGTGCAGATATGTTTTTGTGTGTTGGTGACCAGGTGTTGCTACTGTGGAAGAGGCAGCGGCAGTTTTGGTAATTAGATTGACTAATTGACTTCTCCTTCTCCAGAACATGACTATCTATAGATCGATACAAGACATTCTATGATTTGATTGTTACTGTTATGATTCCATCTTTGAAAGAGAACGAAACACAGGCCACATAATCTCATCAGCCATTTGAAAACAAAGTCATATAAAAATTGCAAATTGATTATGATGTACTGTTAAATAATCTATTTTGAGAATTTGATTCTCTTCTAAGCATCCACAGGTACTATTCCAAATATAGTGGTTTAATTTTTTAATTTTGTTTTGTTCATAATTTGTAGCTAATTGGTTTGGATAATAAAGGCAAAATAAACTAGCATGTATGCAAATTGGCAGAAACTTTGTTAAGAGATGTCGTATTTACATGTATAATTAATAAATTTACAACTTAGATGACCTATAAAAAACAAAAATTATTATCTCTAAAATATATACTTATAATGAATAATCGAGAAATATAAACACTATAATATGAACAACTATATATACGTGTAGAAATTAGAAAAAAAATACAAAAATCATAATATTTTTGCTTTTGTCTCATAAACTAGCTAAAAGAAACTATACGTTTTATCATATTAGAAGGGAAAAAATGAGATGAATAACTTATGCTCTCTTAATAATAATTGACCACATAGTACTAATTATAGAGATTGATTGCTCATTCCAATGAAAATAGATTTGACCTGTCAATTTCAATTAATCTTATTAAGATTGCCTTTTTACCCCTAATCTATTATATATGCTCCTCTCTCCTCTATCACCCATTTCAAATCTCTTTTCTCTCTCCGATCTATCTCTTTTTTTCTCTTCCTCTCTCTCTCTCTCTCCTCTAGATCAGAGTCCGAGCCAGCTCCAGATCAGAGCTCGACGCCGATGACCATGTCGTTTCACCGGTTGGTGTTCTCCATGGAGATCTGGACGATGGACGATGACCACACCGGTATCAGCTCAACCATGAAGATCTCCGCCTCTGCCTTTGGATTCTGACGTCGTGGCTCGAGTTTGTTCATCTGCTCGAGTTTACTATCCCTGTAAAAGTTTACTAAGGGTAGTAAACTTTATTTTTCACTGTTTTTAATGTGCATAATGGGTCTTTGAGATACTGTTTTATAAGTTTACTACCTTTGGTAAAGTTTACTACGTCTAATACAAGTTAATTAGGGGTAGTAAAATTATGATTTACTACCAATGTTTCGTTTGTTCATCTGCTCGAGTTTACTACCCTAGTAAAAATTTACTAAGGGTAGTAAACTTTAGTTTTTTGCATCTAAGTTGATTTTTCAATGTTTTTAATGTGTATAGTGTTTCTAAGTGGGTTTTGGAGATAATGTTTTGCAAGTTTACTACCTCTGGCACAAGTTTATTAGGGGAGTAAACTTATGATTTACTATAAATGCCTCTAGTTTGTTCATCTGCTTGAGTTTACTACCTCAGTAAAAGTTTACTAAGGGTAGTAAACTTTAGATTTTGCATCTAAGTTGATTTTTCTCTTCTGATCTTCTCTCTCTCTAAGTGTCACTCACAAAGCATTCGTCTTCACCATCTCCTACGACCTCATTCTCGCCTCCACCATCTCCGACGACCTCATCCTCCCCTCCACCTAATCTCCGCCTCGTCCTCGCTAGTCGCTGCAGCACTGAGTCCGAAGAGCAACTTCAAATCTAGATCTGGTCATGTCGTCTACACGCCGGCGCTAGGAAACGTGGATACTGAGGTTAGTAGAATTGATTTTAAAGTATATTAGGGTTAGTAAACTTGGTTTTGATGTATACAATGTGTTATTAGACTTGGTTTGGAGTATATTGGGGTTAGTAGCTTTAGTTTTGTAGTATACTAGGGTTATTAGACTTAAATTTAGAGTATTCTAGGGTTAGTAGACTTGAATTTTGATGTAGATGTTGCCCTAGTAAACTTTTTGTAAAAGTTTATTGCCCCTAGTAGAAAAAAAAATCCGATGAAATTCTGGCTACCAGTAATTTTCCGACGTCCGGTGACCGAAGTTTGGCGGTTGGTTACCGGAGACCGGAGTCTGGCGGTTGGTTATCGGAGACCGGAGTCTAGCGACCAGAGATGCTCTGAATTTTTTTTTCTCCAAGTGTGTAAGGAACAAGAGTAAAATTGTCTCAAAAATATTATTTTATTATGAATTTAATAAAGATTTGTGTATTTAGGCATTAGTAAGTACACCTTGTATTAGAATGAGTATTTAATTTTTTAATTCATTGATTTGAGGTTTGACTTTTATTATTTTGTGGAAAATATCATTCAATCTTTCTTTATTTAAAAGTGAAAATATAAGAAATGGATGGTTTGAGAATCATAACGAGGAGGGTCAATTGACTCCTCTAAAGTTCATGTAGCTAGAGCCACGTCCGCATGCACTTCGAATCTTCAATCCTCTTAGAAAGCTCAACATGCATTGGGGTTAAGTTTTGAAGTCAAGTTTTCGATCATCACCAGCTTATTTCGAAGAGTTTACGTGGAATTTTTGGAGATTAATTGGTTCGTGCTAATTGAAAATCGTAAAGCGTGTAAGTTTTTATATCAATCTAGTATACCATCACTACTAGCTTACGACAAGTCTGTGTTGTGCCATGCATGGAAATGTCTCTGGCGCAAAATTTTGAATTTATGTAAAACCACATATTTTAGAATTATATATGCACTTTCATACTCTTTATTTCTATCTATAATATCAACATCGAGCTTTTCAATCGTGTATCTTGAATCTTCATTTTCCTCGATGGTCAACCCTAAACCCCTTTGCACCTTGAAATATCAAAAAGCCCGTTGGTCAGCCGTACCGGAAACCATTGGTTGTTCTTGTCTTTGGCACAACATGGGTGCACATTGTAACATACGTTGTTTCTTGTGAGATTATAGACAAGAGAAAGCATGTATCAAATCCATGAGGTCTTTTAGAGATGGTACTCATGGTAGCATTTTTTGGATTGTTGTATGGCACTTAGGGACAACCCCATTTCTGAAAAATCCTACAAACATGTGATAAGAGTACGGGATTTCATCAGCTAAATCAACATGACTGTCCCGAAATATGAGTAGAATTTGTGGGCTAGTTGAAGTGTGAGTGACAGGACAATGTTGCAAAAGACTCGAGAACAGCACAGTAGCGCATAGAAGTGATTAGCTGCATTTCTATGTATGTACTTGCAAAAGAACAGGACAATGTTGCTATTGCCAACCTTTGGAAACCTAAAGCTTAGTACTTTAAAGTCATGTGTGTTGGGGGGTGATTCAGTAGTGATTTATAGGCTGGAAATATATTGAATAGTGAAATACGCAATATTTTCAGCAATCTTATTGATCAGAAACCACTATAGATGGATAGAATACCTCATGGAACAAGTGTAAATACCAAATACCTTGTTTATTGATATTGAACACAATGTTGGATGGTTCATGCAATACATAAACACATGATGGCATCTGGACACTTTATTCAGTACATGGACTGATGCACAAATAGACATGTTGAATCTGATGTGAAGCACTCTATTTTACATTGCCATTTATTGACTACCCAAGCCAGATCCTAGTTGCTCCACAATTAGAGGCTTGGGATGCTGGATTTAAAATGTACCACCCTCCCATTTCTTGAATCCTAATAATACAAGCAGGCACTACAGATAATATCAGCATCCACCGATGATGATTCTACCCTGCCGTTCGAGATCATAAAGCATGAGAAGTGCTGCAGAGTCTAGTGAACTCTTCTTGTCTGACCTAGGATCTCCTGTGCATTCGATGTTGCCCAAATTGGGTATGTACAACGTTATTGTTGATATGAAACTGTTCAGAGGAGAAAAGATGATGAAGTGATGGTTAGTGACATAATCTCCAATTTCAATTTGAGAATCAGGGAGGAAAGATACTTGTGAGGCCAAAATAAAAGACTAAGAAAAGACAACAATTATTTAAGTAGATAGACCGATGCATATGGTTACCTGAAATCCTTTTCTGTTGGTTTGAAGGTAGGCATTTGCCACTGTTGTTGTTTGCACAGCTCGAAAAGAGAAACTCGAGGTCCTCCTTTCTTCATGTTGATTGGTTTTATAACTGCGTACAACAATCCCACAGCATGATTAGAAAACATAAGCTTGAATGTGACTGATAAGTTGGGGTGCAAGGTGCAAACCTGGGATGTCATTTTTCGGACTACTTATTTTTCTGACAGTAGCTGGTGAAGAAAGTTCAATTGTATCCACAGGCAGATGCATCTCAGTTTTCTTTTGCTTTGTTAGAGATGTATCACCAGCTTGGTCAGCACCTAGTTTCCTCTTCTTGGCAGACCCAGAGTGTGTAATACCCCTTTTCTGTACCATTAGTGTCACAGCATCAGCAATCTTTTGTATTGAAATTAATAGGAACAATATTTTAAACTCTATCAAAAGAGATCCATATTCTTGATCTTTTTCCTAAATATCTTGTTTTCCTTTTTCTTTGACAGTGTAGAATTCCACAAATTCTTTCTGTCAACTTGTTTCAGTGTAGGTACTGAGGATTCTGGTGGAATGTCCCAAGCTAAAACTAGTGATCTATGAAAACATAAATTCTTAATGTTAAGAGAAAATCAAAGAATCTTGAAAACAAAGGTAGCTAGCTGCATACTATTATAATTGCAGAATGTCCAAAGTACTCAAGTTTATGATAGCCAAGGTCTCATAAGAAATACCAGAGGAAGCTGACATTAGAGAACTAACATACCTCAAGCTCCTTCAATAAACGATGAGCTGCTTCTCCTTTTGCGGCTTTTTTACTCCGATCAATCCCCTTTCCAATCAACAGGACATCTTTCAGCTGTACACTAAGCTCCGCCTGAACTGTTTCATCCTTCTTTACAATTTGTTCTTTATAGAAGTATCCAAGTGAGCCACATAATTCAATCAGTTCACGCAAGGGAGGCAGCTCAAGTTTATCAGGGGTCACAATTGGAGATAACAGTGGTTTGTATACTCTCCACACTTCGTCAAGATTGAGCTCCGTATCAATTAGTATTGCCCCTGCAATACTTTCTAACATGTCTCCAAGAGCCTGTAGAGACCATTTTTATGAACACAAAAATCATAATAACAAGTTAATAACAGTGGAATCCCAGTGGTATTTAGAGAGACTTACCTTCGGGCCCTTTGGGCCTTGAAGTTTGCTATCATTGTAATGTTCAGAGAGGGACTTGGCATATTCTGTTATTTGACTCTGAAGTAACCCAGAGCAATGTTGTAGATGCTGTTGAAGGTTGTGTCTTACAGCAGCTTGAGCAAAGTTTTCATTGTTAACTGAAGCAGCACGCAAGTCAGTTAACTCTCCTGGATCAATATCTGTGTGGCACTGATAGAGATACCGTGTGATAAGCAGGTCCAACACACAATCACCAAGATATTCTAGTCTCTGTTGAAGATTCAAGAAATTAAGAAAAGTAATATAACTGTTTACTCGTGAATAAGCACACTAATCTGTCTGAGTTCATAATAAATTCTCCTCATTGTTCTAGAACCAACGTCTTCACTGTAAATAAATAAAAGTGAGGAAGAAAAAGTCAATCACTACCTCGTAAGAATAGCCAATTTTTGATTCTTGCTCAGATGCATGTGTTATGGCTTCCTGTAAGAGACCCTTGGTAGAAAATACATAACGAAGCTTGGACTCAAGGATTTCAATGTCCACCATTGGGTTGCAGGAATGAAGTGATGCAGTAGCAATTGCTTCAGAAACCAAGGATGGCTCAAACTCTACATCAATTTTGAGCCACTTCATAAAATGAACTGCAGCAGATAATCCACCAGCTACATAGTAAGCTCCTATAAGGGCTTCAATGCAATCAGAGATGGTTTTGGAACCCATCCATCTATGGCCCATGTCACAACACTTCCCAACCACAATTTCATGGTCTCTAGTTTGAAACTTGCTATCTACTGGAACTTCTAAGGTATCCACTCCGCACTCACAAGGAACAGGTCGTATAGAGAGCTGTCCAGGACCAACCCAACGGCGTGGATCAAAAGCTCCGTCACGTACATATCCCTATCAAATAAGAAACCATACACGTTATCACACAATGTCAAAACCAGTGACCAATTAAATTGATGCAAGTCTTATTAGCATATATATGGTCAACTACCTGTAAGTTTCGATCTATTCCCAATCTATGCAGGTTCGCATTACAAACTACTGACTGGCGTAGAGATGACAATTGTCCATCATGTTTTTCGGGGTATTTTAGGAAGAGGTGGCAGCCTACAGTATACTTTAGGACTGAATCACCAAGCAATTCCAAACGCTCCATAGAAAAATCTTCACTGCATCTAAGTGATGTGAGTGCTTCTAGAATCTAAACATAAGAAATTAGTTGGATAAGTCATATTACTAAAAGATAAAAGTGACAAATTACAAAACTCTAACCGAGGTACATGACACATACCAATGAGCTTGATATCTGTAAGCTGCTAGGATCACTACTAATCTCCTCTCTGAGTTGGCTAGCTAACATCAGGGATTCCAATCGATGAATCAATGATGGTATTAGATAAAATGACTTCAAAACCTCTCTTCGCACACCAGTACAGACTAGAAGCTCAGGAGGCATATGGGCGTACATACGTTCCTTTCCATTAGCAAGGCCAGATTCTGATGTCTTGCCACTACCACCTGCCCAGTTGAGAGAAAATTTCAGAAACTATACATACAAAAAGAGCCTGTATATTGCTAAACCACTCGATTTCATTGAGAAAAATTCAAAGGGAAATGCATTTTTTTCATAATTCCAATAAATTCAAGAGACATGATGATCTGGATTTTTTCTTTTGTCTCAGGAACTTTTAACTCAATCATATCGCTGATATCATAATAGAATTGAGCGTTATAATGGATGTCTTTCTAAGGTGCAATCAATGTTATAAGAATTCTTTTGTGTTTACCAACCATAGAGAAAGGGGCACACTATAAGAGGGCATGCACAAAAGATCATGAAGATGGGAGTGTCAATCTACAGACTGTGCATAACATGAGTATTAATAAAGGCAATTGCACATAGATTAACAAACCTTTGCCATTGAAGTTCACAAGAAGATTGTGTGGATTATGATTTTGCTTCAGCCGCAAAAGAGGCTGACCTGGATACTTGATCAGGATCCCATATCTGAACATAACTACCACAATCATTAAAACTCTAAAGTGATAGTGATGAAACATCTAAACATATTAACCCACTTACCTTCTGTTGAAGTAATCAGCGTAGTTATTGTACTCTGATGTGTCAAAAGGGCTCTCAGCAGATGTGTCACTCAAAACCTCAAAAACAGAATATATTTTTCCAGTGTGGATGGCCACTACCACCATATCTTTGAGACTGTTTTCATCAACAGAAGAATCAGCAAAGTGGAATATCGGGCCAGTTCTGTTTTGCAACGATCTCCTTGCATCACCATTACAACGCTGAGCACCCAATAATGTATTTTGCTTCAAGAACTCTACCACAGAAACACAAGAATTGATCCCTCCCCAATTTATTTTCCAAGATTCATTATTTGAATCTTTCAAAGTTTCAAGCGGAAGAACCAAATACATGTATGATTGCCTCCACAGCTTTCTTGTTTCTTTCTTAAGTAAAAACTCTCTTCGCTTTTCAGCTGGGTTGATTCGATGAAACAATTTCCCAAACAATCCATTAAAGAAAAATTCCTGAAAGAGCTTTGCTTTTGCCATCTATTAAGAAAGATATAATTACTGACTTAAAGTAAGTACTTCAAAATAAATAAGCTATATTCTTCCAAAAGCCTATTATTTACCTGCTCGCTGTCCAAACGAACTTGCCCACAGGAAGAAACAGAAACTATAACTTTCTTTGAAACCAAGTAAAGCTCCAACTCGATATTCCCCACATCCTTAGCAAGCTCCGTCTCAATCAGAAGAATGAATCCGGAATATAGCTCGGTGACAATATCACAGGAGAAGTCAAATTTATAAGCATAAAAAACAGCACCATCAAGTTTTTCTGCCCAAGTTCCAGACAGAGCACGAATGATAGTTGTCCCATGTAGTTCCTTCCTTTTAGTTGTGCCTTAAACAGAATATGAAATTTAATAATTGAAAGCACAGGGGAGACCAAGTGGTAGAAGAAAAATGACAGAGAACATACACATACAAGATTGGTAGCTACTACCTAAACAAAATCAACATGAAATAAAACACAGAGATTTGTTTAAAATGTGCATATAGATAATAGATGTGGTAACCAGAAATAGTTAGTCACCTGCACCACTGCTCTATGACAATTTAAAATGTCTACCAGGATCAATAAACAGAGAGAGAGAGAGAGAGCTCATGTGACCAGAAGAAATCATTAAAACTAGTATGATGTCAAAAAATACATACCAGCACCAGACGCTGGCACTTTGCTTCCCGTTTTTATATCTTTCTCCAAAGGCTCATCAGTGGATGGGAGAAGATGATTATTCAAGGCACCCAATTGATGCAGCTTTATACAAGCTTCTAAGCATACAACCTGCTTTGATAAAGCAGAGTTTTTGCATGCAGGACCAACCAAGGTTTGGAAAGGAGCATTTGGAGGCAATGTAATCGTAGATTCAATAGAATCTCCGAGATATGAAAATTGGAAAGCTGGCCTTGGAATGAAGTACCTTTATCCAGTGATCAAATAGCAGTCCAATAAGTACCGTAACAAAAATATCTGTGAATTGGAGACTAATTACTGAGATGAGGATAAAAACATACTTGTCTCTGGGGAGTGTGTCACAATATTTATGTATGAGACGGACACTGGAATCTGCTGTAACCGATGCTCCAGTGGCATCTACAATATATTCACTTATTTCATCAAGTGTACATGGTTTCAAAACGCTTTCTTCAGGGTCTCTATTTAGAGCTGTATTTGTCATCAAACCTTCGCTCTTGATAATCTCATATAGTTGATCCCTCTGTTGCTCGTTTCCTCTGTGAGAAGGGATTGTTAAGAACTTATGATTGCTTGAGGAAACACAAAATAAGGATGCCAACAGAGGCAAGCCTCAATTTATTGGAGATTCACTATATGCACCTATTGATATTTTGATGAAGTGAAACAAGAAAGCAATGACCTTACCTCTCTAGCATTATAATGAACTGAGAGTTATCTTGACGAGCCCGTCCTCTAGACTGTACATAACTACGCACTGTCTTCGGCAAGTCAAAACGTATCACACAGGAGCAGTTTGGAACATGAATTCCCTCCTCAACTACATCCGTAGAAAATAATAAATTGACCTATATAGCAAGAGTAGACAGTTCAGTATTAGGTTTGATATTTCTGAACAGCTCATACACTCATAAGTCAATGTTTTCCTACAACATAAATCATCATTTACCTCCCCAGAGCTGAATAACTTTAATGTCTCCTTTTGTATTTTCGGTGTCAGAGCATCAACTGAGGTAGTACTCCCAGTCAAATACGAAATTTTGAAATGAGACAAGGAGGTAACTTTTTTCATGAACCTTTCAATCACTTTAGCTGTGATAATTCTATCCACAAAGATGAGGCATAGTAGATCCCTAGATACTCTGCAACCAGCAATCATGGTCAAAAAAATCAACTTTGCAATCACGCGAATATGATTTTGAAGTCATTTCCTTACCCAAATGAATGGAAAAGCTGAACAAGTTCATTTAACTTGGGAGATATGTAGCCCAAATCTACTGCCTTCAAATAGTCAAACCCAACATCCAAAAAAATTTCAACACCTGAATAGAAGGGAATACTGGGACCGATATATAACTTCTTTAAAGAACATAAAGTTATTAGTATCATAAAAGGCATAATGGTTACTGAAAGAATGTCAGGCACACAATGATATTAGTCATTTAACTTAAGAAACTGAACTTGAAACCCTATCAGAAGGAGCATCATGTTTTGGTCCTCAAATGACAGGAAAAATAAAGCAACAATTATGACTGTCATATGAATTTATGCAAAAGAGAAATTTATGCCTAGGGGGTGATTAAGAGAAATTTCAAGTTTTGATCCCGGACTTGCATATGAGATCAAATAAATACCACTAGAGAGAAAGCCAAAGAATAGCATACCATTCAAAAGAGAATGCTTTATTATACCAACAACTTCCTCAAGAAAATATCTGCACCGCATAGAACTTTCTCTATAAACTTCACACTCTTCGCTAGTAGGAGCATTCTCTAGACAGATATTCACAGCCTGCAAAGGAACTCGGGTTGTAGTCACAACCAGAATGAAGGATCGTAGACATAAAAAGAAAAATTAAATCGGAAGAAACATGAAATGGAAATTTCAATGATTGGAAACTGGAATGAATTGGCAGAAACAAGTTCACTGGCAACACGGATCATTCCTTCGAATAAACGGCAACCGACTATGTATCATTAAACTAATGCTTAAGATCATACCTCATAAGCACATATGAGACCAAGGTCGTCCAGGCAATATAGGATCTTTTCATATTCATTACACAATCGTCTTCGCAGAGTCTTAACGTTGTCATCCAAATCTTTAAAATTGCTTTGTATTGATTCTTGCAGCTTTAAAAACAAAGCATCATTCTGTTCATGCAATTTAAACTTCTGTTAGCATCCACACTATAAATGGAAAAGCTTGTAGTTAGTATCATGGGAAGTACCTTCAACCAAGAGGCCTTGATCTTTTCTTTCAAATCCAAACTTGAAAACCATGTTGGGTTATAAAATCTACGAGTTTCTTTCGCTGTAGGGGCATATACTTCCATCTCTGTTTTATCCTCAACGGTATATATCTGTGTGTGCAAATTATAAGACTGTAAATCATCACATATGAATATATGATCCATCAATACCAATTCACATTTACAACTCAAGAATCAAAACAAAACAAAACAAAAAATGGGCAGTCACCTGGGAATCCAACATGCTTTCAAGTTCTGATATTTGATCTTCACAGTCCATTGTGGATGAGACACCTGATCAATAAATGTTAGCAGTAGGTTTGGTATCAATAATGGACATGTGAATAATCAAAATACAGTAAATCAGTAATACATTGGAACAACTGTGAATATAAATAATTAACAACATAATTTGATTACCTTTCCGAATTACAGGTGAAGCTGTCATTCCAAAAACTTTGGGCTTCATACTAGACCTGTGATAAAATTCCTGCACCCAAACAGAAAATATTGTTAAGTTGGTAAACCACAAATGATATAAGATATGCATATCTCTTACGAATCACAACAAACAAAATGGAATACAGCAACAAAATCAACCTTCATGATCTTCATATAAGGGTGATTTCCAGTAGCCCGGTGGCATTCATCAATGATCAACAAGCATAATGCTTCCATGGTCAAGAATGCCTTTCTTAAGGCATCCAAAAGAATCTGGGGTGTCATAACCAGTATCTACAGTATAAAATAACAGGTCCGTCAACTGCAAAAACTTGATCATTCTATTGTTTTAATGGAAGTATGTCATGTGCCTTATGAATAGTAAAAGGGAAGCTAGTTCAAACAGGTTACACATGCAAATACTTTCGAATGTGGTTCTCCCATTGCTAAAACAGAGAATGTGATCAATTGCACTACATGATTTCTGAACATTAAACAGTAGCTAACACAAGGAACTAAGCAAAGTGAACATGGTTCAGCTTCTTACTTCGCCAGCAATAAAATTGACGTGATCTTTCAAATTTCAACAGAATAAGACATCGCATGAACATCAAACCAATTAATCTAAATTACAAGTCAAGATTTTCTAAGTTCGTAAACTTACATCATGGTTTTTAAATTCCTTTTCCCAATGCTCCTTATCCCATGCATCAACCCCTTTGGCTCCATAATACTCCTCCACTTCAAAACTGGTGTGTTCTTTAATTACCCCAAATTGCTGGAAACACCAAAAGCCATTCAATTTCCACAATGCTTCACAGAACCAATGACCCACATTACCAGAAAAGAGAGCAGAAATTAGTACCTGATGAACAAGATGAACAGTTGGGGCCAAGAATATGATCAATTTGTTGTCATCAGATAACTTGATAGCGCGCCCAATTTCATCAATGAGCATCACAGCTATCATTGTCTTCCCAGTACCAGTCTCCATCACAGCTATTGTGTTCCTCCTCCTAGCAACCTCATACACCTGTGTCTGATACCTAATTAATCAAAAAACAAAAAAAACACACCCAATAAATTCCCACCATCAAAATCTTAACTTTTCAGGCACCCAAAATGCCTTAGCCAAAATACTAACAAAACTAAACTAAGAAATATAAAAAGGGGACCTTCTGGGACTGAAGCGCTTTGGACCTCCTTGATCGGCGGCAGCACCATGGCCGTCAGTGACTTCAGAGAAGCTGCGTTTCATGGGATTATGGCCTTCTTCCCCTGGCAAATGCATGTTGCACAAACTATGAAAACAAACAAAGGGAAAAGATTCCACAGAAAAAACCTGAAAGAATCTCTATGAAATCATAAAGGTTTTGGGGGGGGGTTGTGAGTTCTTTCCCAGACACCGAAGTGGGATCTGTGAGTGAAGTCGGTGGGTTATTTTGCTATAATTGGGTTTGGGTGGCACGTGAAAATGACGACCGGGTTAGGCATCGACAAAGTACTGGTTTCGGAATTTATCGAGTCACCGATTTCCTTCTCTTTTTTGTTTTTTACGGTCAGAATCAAAATGAGTAGGAGAATTAAAAGTACTTCTGCTCAGAACTATGTAACGAGGTCAATGAAGTTGCAGGAGCACGAGCACAATGGTAACTCTCAAACTTCTGAATACCTTTTGACCAAATCTAAACTCCAGTGTTACAAATCTGAACATGTGAATTGTGTAACGATGACATGATCGATTTCTCTCTGTTTTTTTTTCGGTTTACTTTAGCCTTAATAATAATTCTCTGATTTCTACTCGGTCGCAAATCAAGATGTAGCTCATTCAGTCACTATTTAAGAATAATAGAAAATATTAAACATCAACGAAAATTAAAAAATCAGCAGGGTGAGTCACCGAGCTATGATGAGTTTCAAATATTTTATTTAAAAGAAAAAAGAAATCAAAATAGATAACCAAACAAGGATATTACATCGATCGACCAAACCCAATACATTTCAAAAATAAAAATAACTTAAATTAACGAGTAAAACAAACATTAGAATAAAAGAACTGTACCTTCAGTTATATGCACTTGTGTTAACCCAAGAGCTAAATCATCTTCTATTTTTTCACTCGTTCGTATAGGTGAAACGTCGAGTTGACTCATGTAATTAGTATCTAAAAAGTAATCGATCTGATTTTTAAAACAATAATAAATAAATTTTTGAGCAGTATATGAGATTTTTTCACTAAGAATTAGGTTATAAAGACTGTCTAAATCGGATTTAGATACGTATGAATAAAAAACTTGATATTAATACATGCACAAACTTTGAAATTTAAAATTTGAAAATCAAAATTTAAAATGTTTAAACGCACATATGTAAGCTCTTTACTAAATTATGTGACACGTACCCGTAACTGTCATCTTATTAGTCAACCCATGACCGCATAACGGTCTGTCCTACATAGAAATTACTCCGGCTATAGTATTTTAAATATTAAATGGTTTAGATTTTAAAAATCTAGAATGAAAATGCTTACTAATGAAAATGAATGAGCTCTCAGTGAATATAGAAACTATCTATTGCGCATCAAGTTGTTGCCATACATTTCCAGATTACATAATTATGTACCAGAAACATGAAAATGATGTTAAAATCAAAGAATCCACTAAAAAGTAACAAATATTGAATGAATTTAAAATGTTAACAACGAAAGATACTAAAAAGGTGCTTAATCAGGTTATAAGCGCATCCATAACCTACTAACGAAGTCATGGATTCGAGTCACCATGATAATATGAGTGAAATCATTTGATCCTCTTAAAAGAAAAAAAAATGTTATTCTATCTGCTGTATGGCCGAGTTACCGTAGTCACCACAAGGCAGCTTCCATTTTTGAAACGATGGAAGCGATTTGCATCTCTCACCACAATTTCTCTTTGAGAAACTTTTGATATGTATTTGATTGCATTATGGCAATCTCCACAAACTCTAAGGTTCTTAATGACCCGAATAATGGCAGATGAAGGAGTGCTTATCAGTCCATAAGCTATTGCTGGTCTCTCACTATGGTAATATAGAGCGCGCTCCTTTTCCTCTTCTTCAACATCAGCAAGCACAAACACTGTATCAGGGACATACCCCTCTTCGCCGATCTGTTTCATCAAGTTCTCCAACTTGTCATATATCAAATCGGCTTCAGGATGAGATTTATCATCCACTACAAACAAATGGACATTGTTCTTCACATCTATCCAGCTGAAACCCGGTTCTTTCTTTACGTTGTTCCTTTTCATCATTTGTCGAGCATCGTTCACAGTATCCCACTGGTTGGCAGCAGCATTCATATTGGATATGCGAACAAAAGCCGACGAGTCAGATGGCTTGATAGCCAAGAGCTGTTCTGCTACTCGCTTTCCAGTTTCTGTGTCACCTTGAACCCTGCAAGCACCAAACAGGGCTCTGTACATTGAAGCAGAAGCTTCAAATGGCATAGATGCTACCACATTTTCTGCTTCCTGGACACGCTCTGCGCGGCCAAGGTGTTATAACGGATGGAAGAAAGAACACAGATTTACGTGGTTCACTAACAATATGTTAGCTACGTCCACGGCAGAAGGAGAACAGTTTTATTGATTGAGGAAGAACCCAGAATACAGAGTGCGGAATACAGAGATACAGAGAGTGCGGCGCTAACAACCCACTACTAAGTATTATCACCCTGAATACAATTAGGTTTAGGACGTTTATATACTAAACGTCCGCGAACGAAACTGACCGCGAGCGAAACTGTCCCCGCGAGCGAGATCCCCGAATAGCTGGTTCAAGGCATATATTAACACAAGGGCATCGACTAGACAAGAGTAATGCTCAACCTCAGGTTCAATGCCTTAATCTCTTTGCATTGAAGAAAAATGCTCATAAGCTTCAGAAACTAAACCAGAGTGGCTGCAAGCAGAAAGAACTGCAATGAAAGTAACTCCAATGTTTCTAGATTTCATGACTCTGAAAAGCTTTAGTGCTTCTTCAGCATCTCCGTGATGAGCTAATCCCACCAACATGGCATTCCACAGGACAATGCTTCCAGCATCCATCCTTCTGAACAAACGATATGCCTCTTCTATGTTACCACACTTGCATACATGTCAACAAGTGATGTCGCAACACAAGTGTCCGAGGAATATTCCAACTTTATTGAATCTGCATGTATCTGTTTCCCTTGTTCCAATGCTGTCAAGAGGCGGCTTTGACAAGGGTAGCTAAGGTGAATTCATGGGGCGGAACTCATCCGACGGTATACAGACTCGGAGCGCCATTCATCTCCATTTTCTAAACATCCTGAGATTAGAGCTGTCCACGCAACACCATCCGGTGAAGGAATGTCATTGAAAACTGTGTTTGCACTTCCCATATCTACAATACTGCTGTTAACATATAGGTCCTTTGAAAATCCTGTTTTTATGATACGAGCCAAAGCTACCAAGTTGCCTTGGCAACAGTTGCCGAAGTAATCTCGTCTACCCTGTTTCCACCATCATGAATCCTCCTCATAAGTTGTAGTGCTTTGTGCCTACAATCGCAGATAGAATGATAACTAATGTCACACCATCATATCCAACTTTCGATCTAATCATATTTCTAAAGCAATCTACAGCAGCCCAATTTGCACCAGCTCAGATATACTTGGACAACGTCTTGTTCCACAAAAATACATCGGAATCAGTAGAAGGATCACATAAATTCGGTGTCCATCATCCACATTAGTTACAAACCCCCTCAGCTTTACTGCATACGCTTGAACCTCGCCTCATCAGAATCAACTTTCCTTATTCCACCAAAAACACAACGCACACTAACACTGTCAGGACCTATTCCACTCCGATGAAACTCTGAGAAAAGTGCAAGCCCTTGTTCCTGAAGACCCATTTCCACATAAGCCTTCAGCTCAGCATTGTGTTCCACAACACAACATCCCATCAAACAAAGCCCGGGCCTCCTTAACTCTCCTGAGCCTACAATACACATTCACCAAGGCGGTGCGGAGGATGGAGAAGATGAAGAGGAGGGTTTCGAGTAATAGATAGGGTTCGAAAGAGAGAAGTGGAGCGAGGGAGAAGGGTTTTCGAGGTTTTGGTGAAGAGAAGTGATTTGGTATGCATTGTCTGCTTCCCTCCAAAATTCAAGACATGACGAGTCACACTGGGAACGAAGCCAAACCAGTATTATAGAGTTTGAAGTCCCAAGTTTCAGTTTGGGGAATCCATTTGGGCTGAAAATGAAATCCTAAACCCTAAACTCAATCGTAGAGCTGGTGACGGTAGACGTTTGCTTGTTGGTTGGTTAGCTAGCCAAATGAGAAACTGAGATGACGATAGTGGATCATTGAGTTTGACCGGGAATGATGGATAAACGGGGTTAAAGATCCCTCAAACGGTTGGAGTAATTGGCAAGGTGAATTCTATTATGTAATTCAATTCTATCAGTTACATCTGAGAAATCAAAAAGGAATTAACAATGAAATGAAACTTTTTAAGATACAAAAAAGATAACGTTGCAAGACGTCTGGCTAACGTAGGATCACTTCTGCCTACTGGTCCAACTTACTGATACACTTTCCACTTTTTTTCTTCCTCATTTTTTTCCTTTTTTTCAGACTTGACTAATCTTGGTTGCTTCCCCATACAGATACAAGAATGGCTATGATCACTATGCCCCTCTGTCAAAATACTATCTTCCCGGCTCAGTACATCAGAACTCGAAGCAGCCCTGGCTGTGGCTCACTGTAGTTGAGGCCCTCTTCTTCCAGTAGGTAACGCTGTACAGCCACTGGGATCCTGGCTGGTGTGCGTGAACCCCTGGTGTGGTGGCCTGTTCCAACACATATATAAACCTGAAGACCTGTCTCTGCTGCTCTGGCAGTATTCCTCAATATGCTCAGCTCATGTTTCAGCCTATGAAGAGCTTCACTTACGTGAAGTCCATGCAGGTCTATCATCCTCTCATGTGCTCTTCCATTGCCTTGCATTTCTGGGTTCCTGAAAACAGTGTAGAAAAGCAAGAGGAGCAACAATTAACTTATGTAATAAAGATCACAACTAAGCTTATAAAGGTGAACCCCAATATTATTTGACACTTGTCAACTATCAAATTCATGCTCTATATGAAAATAAGTAGCTTCATCAAGCTAGCGTTCCAGGCTGTCAGAACAGGAAGCGGCTGGAATGCTTAATAGAAATCACACTCGCTGTGTTCCAACTATGAGTGACATATAAGCTCATCTATGCGGTTTAAGATGAAATGGAATTCTTGAAGACAGAGAAGACGAAAAGAAAACCTAATCAATTTGTCACATGTAAGAACAAAAGAGTTTCAATCCTTCACAGTTGACTTGAATGAACATAATTCAAAACAGGTGACGGAAAAATGCAAAGTTGCCAGGAACAGCATTTATTAGCCATCTCCTTTAGAGATTATGAGCAAGACAAATGCAAAAATAAATTTAATACTCAGGATACCCTCAAAATGGCACAAGACCAGCCACAAATAGTTGAGGACAACAAACCTCTGGCGATATATAGATTCTTGAGCTTTTCCATGAGCTGCCTTCATATGCATGTTGTGCACCTGCCCTTTAGCACTCAGGTCCTTTGCTAGAGCCTTGTTTCCAATAAGGTATGCTTGACGTGCCTGATTAAATACAAACAGTCAGGAAAGTTTTGATGTCACAAGCACCATATGACTCAATATGACAATATTGATGCAACTGCAGTGGCACAGTGGTATGGGAGTTTCATATAGGAAAAACACTCCAAATACCATTAGTGGCTAAAAGTCTTATGCTTCAAAACCAACATCAGGTGTCCACCCACCATGTGCCACTGCAATTTGTTCCTTGACTCTGTATTTTCCTTTTTTGTGTTGACATAAAGCTTGGCCAAACAGATTAGAAAAAAGTTAAATATGTCAAGATTTCTACATGCTGCCTGAATCCTTTTTTTAGCCAAGCTATGTATCACTGTTGAATTCAAAATAAATGGACAGGGTGACCAAGGTTTTATAAGACAATACCATTTGAAAGGACAAACCTGCTCAAAGTATGCATTACGTAGGCGTGCATGATCACGAGCTTCCTCCCGCAGATCGGAATACATATGTGCTGTCATCCCAACAATATTAAAGCAAATATTTGTTCCAGAAACTGAATGGACATAAACAGAAGTAATTTGGTTGACCAAGGAACATTACCAACAGCATCTCCAGTTTCAAGCCAAACAGGAGCTGTCCGAGCTGAACCACGAGTCTGTGACCTATCACTGTAGATGGTTCTTCCATGCCCAGTATTGTAAGTGCTATTTACAAGATGGGAACCTCTACTCGAGCCAATAGTGGCATCAGCAGAACCATTCCTCTCATACTTCCATCCACCTGAATCCTGAGTTGCCAATTTCCTGACAGCTGAAGCAAAATCAATGGAACCTCTAGATGGAAAGGATGAGCTAGACTTAAACATAAGCATGTTGTCCTTGTCAGAAGATCGATAAGGATGGCCACCTTGCTGGAAATCATCATCTCCAGTGTATTTTGGATGACCATGCTGACCATCTGTTGGAGTCAGTGCAGGAAATTCCATCGAACTAAGATCAGGAGCTGACAAGGTCTTTGGATTCATATTCTCATTAAAACCACCATCAACTTGAAGCTACAGTTCAAAACAATCAGCACTGTCATATCAATTTGCAGCATTAAAAACAAGTAGCTAAAAGAAATATTTTCTAACCACAATCAAAAAACAGCATTTCCTATCCAAAAATCTTCAGACTAGAAAAATGAAACCTACCTAGAGATAAAAAGCATGAACAAAATAGAAAGTGTACCTCCAACTGAGTCAACATCTCAATAGTCAGGTTTAAGTCGCAATTATTGGCAAAGTAAACTTCTGCAAGGCTCTGAGTCGAAAACCCGGGGAACTGTGAACCCAAAAAATCGGCCGGGTTAATTTTGCTATCATCAAGAACTGCTTGCTCACCCAATATATCATTCATGAATCCATGTCTAGAAATGCCATCATAAAGAGATCCCTCATGACCATTGCTAACAAGCTGATTACTATTCAGAATCTGCTTATCCCAAGGTGTGCTTGACATATGCATCAAACCGGGCGAGGAAATATCATCCCCATAGGGAGATGTAGCAACTCTTAACTTGTCAGAAAAGCTATTACCATTGATGTGTGGCTCATTTAATAAGTATCCACTGCCCGTAGAAGCAGAAACCCGTGTTACTTCACCATCCTCATGCAGGGATAAACCCGCCAAAGAGATGTTTCCAAAACCCGGTGACTCATCTTCCCCCATGACCTTAAAGTCAGGGGTGATATCATCAGGGAGCTGGTGGCGCCAGTATTGGTGGGCCTCGTCATCAGAATTATTCGAGGTGGATGACTCTGTTCGGTCTAATACAGCTTTTCCAAAAGCACCAGATGAAGAAAATGCTGTTCCCCCGTGTGCTGCGCTGGTGCCTCCAGATGACGGAGATCTGAGAGAAAAGGGGACAAACTCTGCCGCATTTGGATTTAAAGTAGTTGCCTTGATTTCAGCAGCGCTCAGCTTTGTGTCATTCGTGAAGGATCCTTTCTTGGACAAGCTCATTATTTACTGAATTAGATACAACTAGACAAGCTTCAAATTGCAGAATAAGAAGAACACAAAACTTTCCTTAAGCATCAACCAAACCCTGCAAACAAACTCGCAATTCACTGACTTCATCATATCAAGAGTCAGCAGAAAGAGCACACAAAATACAAGAGATAAACAGCAAAAATGAAACCACTTTTGATTTCAAGGTCCAATTCACCGGTACAATTCTCCCAAAACCAATTCATTTTCCACGATTCTACGCAAGTTGTGCAAAAGAAGATAAGACTAACTCCACAAAAACAAAAGTCTGAAATCCGACTAAACTCCTGAAGCTTTTACAAAAAAAAAAGTACATGACAATTTTCTAACGAACAAAACTCAAAACGGATAACCGAAGAATCTAACACAGTAATTAATTCTCAAGTTGAATAAAACAGGTGAAGAATCAAAGGCAAAATCAAGCTCAAGAATCAAGAGCAGCACAGAAACCAAATCCGCAGCGATAGCACCAATCAAACTCAACAGATCTCATCAAATCCGAAAGCTACAAAATCAAACAGAGCAAGTGAAAGATCCGAATCCGAGTACTACCTTTTCGCACCAAATCGAAGGGGTCCATCAGCTGGTAGAAGCCAAGCTTTAGAGAAGAGAGTGATAGAAAAGCCAAAGAGAGATTTGACGCTTCAAGCTTAAGGAGCTGTGTGTGTATGTGTTGCAGTGTTATCTTTCTGGGCTCTCTCGCTATCTATATCTATATCTATTCTAGCTATTCTTTCTTCTTCTTCCCCTGTGTTGAGTTTTTTTTTTAACCATGTAGGGGTAACACCACCACTGAAATTTGGAAATGACGATTCAATCCTTTTCGCCTCTCTCTATCTTTTTGACGTAATTGGGATTTGAGACCAGCAGCTTGTTTGGCTGAAGATTTTTACATTTTTGGTAGTTTATTTAATTTTCAATTATTTTCGGTACTTCTGGAGGAATATTCTGGGGTTTAGCATGACAATTTTTTTTTGACAAAATATCTACTTTTAAAACACAATTTCAGTTTCGAAGTGAAGAAGTTTTAGATCCAGAATTTGGACTTTTGCTAAAACGTGAGATAAGTCTGTTTGTTAAGGTAAATGTATATATGGAACACTTTCGATACGGAAGGTTTCTAGTTTGATTCTTTATCAAGTAAAAAACATTTAATAAGAAATGGGTTTGACCTTAAATCACTCTGACTTTCAGAATGATAGTTCACCTCGTCTATCATTTAAAAAAATTAAAGTGAAGAAGTTTTAGAAAAAAAAGAATATGAATAAGTTTGAAGACGCATTGTACTGTATTAGTGTATCTAACGATAAGTTGTTATTTGAAGTAGAATTTCAAATGAAAGAAACTTAAAAAAAATTGTAACTTAAAATTGTATTGTATATGTTTATAGACGGAGATGTATTACCGAACAAATACGTACCCACTATCGGAGCATTAATCATGTAGTCAGATGAACAGTGTAATAATGGAGCTTTGCCATATTCAATTGCCTAAGTATACGAAGCAATTCCGCATGTAAATATTAGAAGGACCAAGGAGTTACGTCAAAATAACTAAATGTCTGGTGGAGATATGATACATCATTATCATGGAGTACAACCTCAAATTAAATATAGGGGGGGGCTTAACTTGATATGGACTCTTTTGGTGAAGGCTGATATGGGTTAATTGATCTACCAAAATTGGTCTTTAAAATCTATTTTTGGTTTTTGGCTTGGTACATATGTGATATGTCGGGACACTTGCAACTGTCGTCCATGCCAAGCCACATTGAAGCTGAACGTTAGATGTACACTTTTTTTGGCGAACGTTAGATGTACACTTTGGCAATTGCAGTATTTAGGTGTTTTATTCAGGACAAGCTGAAGACATTGGCACGTTTGTTACCGGAAATAGGATGAGACTGGACTATCTTACACAAATAAATAGTCGAAACTCGTGTTTGATGAAAGCACGGTACTTCAATTAATGAGCTATCAAAGTCCCCGCGTCTTCTAAATCTTGGCTTACAGAGCGGCCTTAAAATTGAGGGGACTCTCGTAGCTCTTCGCTGCAGAAGAAAACTATGAGTTTCAGAAGACCTGTCATAGCTCTCTTGCTGTGAATCTCACTCATCAGCTCTCTCACCTTACCCGATTCCAGGTTCTGTCTCTCTCTCTCTCTCTCTCTTCCTCTCTCTCTCTCTCTCTCCCTCTCGTCTTCAACCCTGCTCTATCTTAATTTTTTCCTCGATCTAGTATAGGTTAAAATAGATCTATTTACTTGTCAATTGTTTATGGGTTGTGTTTATTTGATTGATTGATCAATGATTCATGGTCTGGGTAACTTGATTTGATATGAATCATGAATTTCATAGCTAGGTATTCTTCTTGATCTGGGTTGCTTGATCTGATTTCAATTGATAAACTTCATAGCTTTGGAAGTAAATTTGAATGCAAAAGCTTCAGAGTTGTTTATTTTGGTCTCTTGTGCATGGATGGAAATTGTGAGCCTCCGACAACTTCAGGAGAAGCCACATTTTGGAGATACTCGTAGTATAAATAAGCTGTATGTAGCTTTACTAATATAGTTAAGTGAAAACCCAAAAAAACCAAGTCATTCATAATCTGCAGGAGCATCATCTCTGCAAGACTAGTTGTAATCTCCCCTTGCTTAATGCAATTTCAGTCTCCAAATTTGTCTCCCTTTACTATGCAAGACTGATCAATGGGATGCTGGAATGGTTGAAAATGATAACCTTGAAAGCAGGCCATATTCCCAATTTGTAATGTTGTTATGCTGGATGTTGAGGATGATGAAAAAGAGCGCCTCTTGTGGGTACACAGTGAAAGATTAGCTCTAGCATTTGCGCTGGTTAGAACTCCATCTGGGAGCCTCATTCGTATCATTAAAAATCTACATATATGTGTAGTCTGCCATGCCACAGTGAAGTTAATATCAAAGGTCATGCAGCGTGAAATTATTGTTAGAGATATGAATCGGTTCCATCACTTTTAGGATGGGATTTACTCCTGTGGTGATTACTGGTGATTGATTTTTGTTGATATCTGGTATTTTTAAGGTAATTTCATGAAGTTTTCCTGTCCTAAACACGGAGAGATAGAACGGGATGCATTCTCTTGCAGGTAATTCCATATAACCAGCAACTTGAGCAAATTATTCCGTGAGTACATGATTTGTGTAGTTTTTGAAATGTTGAGTAAGCCATAGAAGTCATAGAAGAGCAAAAAAATGCCATATTTTATACAAATTACAGACAGGTGTATAAGTTACCTGATACAAGATCTTGTGTCTCAATATAGTTCAGTTTGTAGAATTTGACACACAAAAAACATGCTAGAGACATTTGTTTCAACTGTACATTACACTTTTGCTGTTATATTATTTATAGAACTTGAGGATATGAGACTTTCTATTCTGGATGAAGACATGAGACTTTCTATTCTGGACTAAATTAAGGATGTGAAATACATTTTGGAGAAGCCACATCGTATCTCTGTGTTCATGTCATTGCGTGGTGAACCAAAGACAAAGTATGTTGAACAAGCTTTGTTTGATGCTCATAGGAGGTCTACCTAGCTTCTGACTTTAACCTTTTGGATGAGTTGTTGCCTTTACACATGTTGGACAAACCACTATTTGCTAGATGAACCCATTTTGTATTACTATATTAGCATTGACGTCTTTATACTTTCTTGGCATGTAAAATGCTAATTGAGAATTCAGTTTCCCTTGTTGTATTAATTGGTGGGCTTGTTTATGTAAACTATTACTCTTATTTTGTAATCTATGAACTTGTGACTTACTATTTTATCTTCATTGTTATTGTTTGAAATTTGGATGAGGAAAAAAAGATTTATTCCTCATATTCCTTCCTTAGGTTCTTCCTTACTGTTATTATTAGGTTTTAAAATATGTTATTATTGAATAATACTTATTATAATAGAAAATTTTGTTGACTGTTCTGATATTTTTTCTTGGCTGGTGTTATTAACACACCACTTTCTTCTATTAACACACCCCTCCTCTTTTTTTATTAATTTAATTTATTTATATTTACAAAATTCCAGATTTACCCTTTTATTTCTTTTATTGTTGTTGTTTTTAGTTGGACCCAAACCCCTCCCTCTCACCTCCCCCATGGAGCACCGACTCCGTCTCCCAAGTCCTAACCTCCATCCCCAAATTCTTCTTCCACCTCCCCCATGAAATGCAACAATTTGTTAGAACAGTTTTTTGTTCTAACCTTCATCAGTTTTTTGTTCTAACAAAATTCCTAATCTTCTAACAAAATTTTAGAGTTGTCTTACTGTTCTAACAAATTGGCAGCTAATATACACAGATTTAACACCAAAAGCTATTTTCGGTAGTTATTACAATGCCACAGGTTTGATACACACAAAAAACAACTATTTTATTTTACATGTCAGATTGGCTCCATTGCTATCTAACATATCATATGAACCAAAAACAACATTCTTCCCGTTCCATCATCGTTGGAAAAGTTCACAACCAAGAGCATAGATTGATAATCACAATGGAGTCACCATGTCTCTCTTATGCAAGTTTTGATTTGTCCTTTGCTACTGCTTCATGTTTCTCTGTCAATTATAATGTAAAGTAAGCTGAGCAATGAAATGCAACAAAAAACTGATGATGAAATGCAACAATTTGTTAGAACAGTAAGACAACTCTAAAATATTACAAAATTTGAAAAATGCAGGAAGCACACACAAAATTATCTTATTAGAAAAATCACTAACGGATAGAGACAACAACCTAGAAGTCAGCCCAATGTATCAACCGTCTCACAAATAGCCAAGTTATTGATGTGCAACCAAAATCTGCAACCAAAAATTCTCCACATTCAGTAAAGTAAAATAAAAGGATCAAGGGAAGATCTAAAGACAAAACTTACATTAACTTCAAGTGTCTTTACGTAGTGGACAAGTTCTAGCATTATGACCACCACCAAGATGACAAAGACCACATCTCCGAGTCTTTTCTTCTATTATCTCAAAGGCTGAAGGATCACGCCTTGTGGAGCTAGACTTTTTGTTTTTTGATCCTAATGGACGACCTTTATGAGGTAGAACAGTAGGCTCCAATATTAACGGAACAGAAGCACCAACAAACTGAGTTAGGTTTCTTTTGACATCATCTTTCTGCGTAAGAGGCATCCTTTCATACTTAGACTTGAATTCAGATAAAATAACGTCTATCTCATCTCCATCATGCAAGTTTGTACCATGTTCAAATAATCTTGTATCAATCCTCCACTGTTCATGAATGTTGTTCAACTTCAATGCTTCAAAATTCATCTCCTTGATCATATGTGCACAAGGAAGACCCATTGATCTATAAAAATTACCCTTGCATTGAGATGAAAGTTTGTTGGACTTTGCTAGCTCATATTGCTTATGTAACTCATCAAGTGCAAATATAGAAATACGAGTAACAAGTTCTTGGAAGAAAGGAATCCCGACTCTGTGTGGATAGCGAATCTTTTCAGCAGAGAGTCGAGCTTTAAATTCATGAAACTGATTTTGAATGGCAAGACACATTCTGTCCTTTACCTCACCAAGACCCCCACTTGATACTTGAAGATATCTCTTTAGATTTGAATGTGCACCCTCACCTCTTGAAGTAGCACGATTACCAAAGTGTGTGACCTGACATGTCCATGCAGCTACAAATTTTTCTTTTAAAGAAAGCCAAGTACTTTTGATGTAATTAAGAACAACTACCTTATGCTTGTACTTTGCCTCAAAATTGATCCAAGCTTCATGAAAGGATGATTCATCATGGGAATTGATCAAAGTAGTCCACGTAGACATGAAAGCAACCCAATCAGCTTCTTCTGGAAAATGAGCCTTACAGTTTGTGGCTATATTTTTCTCAATATGCCACACACACAAGATGTTAGCTGTTTTTGGGAAGACAATATTTATAGCATTCATCAATGCCAATTCTCTGTCTGATATAATCACCAGAGGATAAACCTCAACTCCAAGCATTTTGCTAAACATTTTTAGAGCCCACACGTAATCCTCTTCTTCCTCTTTTTGCATGAAAACAAAACAAGAATAGAATGACGTATTGAAGCTTGTGACTCCTACAATGTCTAGTAATGGCATCTTGTACTTGTTAGTCTTGTATGTACAATCCATCACAAAAACATTTTTGTAGCTCTTAGTCAATGCAATTGAAAGTGGGTGAGCAAACATCAAATGAGTCAACACACCATTATGATCATACTCAACGTTATAGATGAAACCAGCTTGACCAAGTTCATCCAATAAGGCTTGGATAACAGTACGACCTGCTAAGTTCTCTTTCATAATTCTGTGTTTTTCATTGTAGATGCTTCTGAAAATAGCATGTAAATCTGGATTACTCTGTCTAAGTGAAGACAATATTTGGCGTGGGGTTACTCCAGCCTTACTTATCGCTTTAATTTTCATGGTTTCCTCTACTGAAAACCGACGACAATAAGGATGTCCAGACAAATCTCTTGAAGGTTCATGGTTATGTGCTAAGTTTTTAATATCCACCTTCCAAAAACCATCAGGTTTTTTTCTTCCCACAATTTCAAAAGGGCAATCTATTAGGCGAGATGATGTCTTCCTTTTTCTCTTCTCCAGTGGAACCATCCTAGTGTCTCGATACTTACCTCCTCTATCACAACCGATGTACACACACTTCTTAGGTTTTGATCTTTTTATAACAGTTACATACCCTTCCATTAATGCAATTTTATGAACAGCAGCAGCAAGGTTTTCTCGACTATCAAAACTCACTTCCAGCAAAGAAAACATTTTGTCTACTTCAACTATTTGATCTCCTATTCCAGCAAACAAATAAAGTCTAAATCAACCAATTATCCACAATAAACCAGTCAATAAAGTAGATGAAATCAAAGCGTCAACAACTCAAGTCAACCACGAATAGCCAACAACCCATATACGAAAATCAAACTAAGACAAACAAAATGCAAAAATAAGACGAATGATCATTAAAATTTCAGCTGAAATCTTACCAGGAGTGATGGGTTCAGAGGGACTTGGATCATCATTAAAGTCATCATTTTCTTCCACGAGTTCATCGCAAATCAGATGCAAGACTTCTTCTGAAGATGGGTATAAATCTGCTTGTTCTGACATATTGAACTTCAAATAATGGGTTCGGTGGCTGCGGGAAGGAAAAGATTTTTTTAGCTAAAAATCCATACTCATTCAAGTGACCCAAAATCCCCAAAATTCACAGATCATAAACCTAAAAGAACATATCGAAATCAAAATCAAAATCAGAGGATTACATGGTGATGGAGGCGCAGCCTAGTTGGCCGGGGCGGTGGTCATGTCGGACTCGTCGAAGTCGTCATCGAAGAGTTGAAGAAGTAGAGATCGGCGAGGCGAGCTTGTTCTCACCGATGACGTCGTCGGAGGCGCAGCCTAGTTGGCGAGGCCGGTGGTCACCGACGACGCTGTCGCTGTCGCTGTCGCTGTCGCTCTATTCTTGGCGAACCCAGATCTGAAGGTATATATAGGATATGGAACTCTAGCTCATTTTTCCCGGCGAGGCGAGCTTGTTTTCTCACCGATGACGTTGTCGGAGGCGCAGCCTAGTTGGCGAGACCGGTGGTCACCGATGACGCTGTTGCTGTCGCTGTCGCTGTCGCTCTATTCTTGGCGAACCCAGATCGGATCTGAAGGTAAACAAAGTCGACAGTCGACAGAAATAAAAGAGAACGTCGACAGTAATAAAAGGGTAAATCCGGAATTTTGTAAATATAAATAAATTAAATTAATAAAAAAATAGGAGGGGTGTGTTAATAAAAGAAAGTGGTGTGTTAATAACACCAGCCTTTTTCTTTAGTTGGATGCATCATCAAACTTGAGATTGGACTATTCTGATTGTTCTGTGCTTTAGAACAAAGCAATACCAAACATGGATTAAGAATTACTGTAGTACAATCTCAAGCTTACATAGTTCAAGACTTTTATAAAAAATAGTCCTAGCTTAGACAGTCATAGGTAACAAAGGTGACGTACCCTGGTACGTTTGATACCAAGGATTGGACGGGACGTACTGTTTTACATAATGAAATAAGAACTGACTCACGTTTGGGTGAAACATGGGTTTCATTTAATGAGCATATACAGTCCCAAATACCCCTCGCACACCTTACAGAGAGACATGAATATTGGTGGGACTATCGAAGCATCTACAATGGCTTTTCAACTCGCTTCTCCTCGGCTGCTCCTCACTCGAGTCTTTCCCAAATCAACAATCAATCTGGTTGAAATGTTCAATTTCATGATTGGGTTTTCCCTTTTAAACATCATCACTTTGCTTTTCTGGGTTCCTCCCTCAAATAACCGATCTGGTATTCGTCACTCAATTCTTTCTTAGTTGAACACAAAATTGATAAAGTAATTTGTGGTTCAACTCTAAGATCAATTGGTAATTGAGAGAATAGCACAAACCCTTATAAACCATAGACAATGTCTCATTTTTCCTGATGTGAGATAGATATTTCAATACTCTCCTACACGTGTGACGAATCTTTAAGCCTAACACGTGGACAACAACTTGGGTGGTCATGGAGTTCGTGTGACCTTTGAGCTTCACACGTGGACGTGGGTAACCCGCTATGATACCATGATAAAGTAGTATGAGGTTCAACTCCAAAATCAATTGGCAATGAATAAAGTATCTCAAACTCTTGTAAACCACAGACAATATCTCATTTTTTCTAAAGTGAGATATATATCTCAACAAAATTCACTTTTCTACATTTTTAGGTCATGTTGATTTGATTGATGAATTATACAAATGCTTCAATCATGGGTTTATCGAGGTGGTACCAATTAGGGGTTTCTTCTTGATTTCACTCATAAGATGTATGCTCCAATGGATTTTATGATGCCAAGTCTGTGTTGGCAGTGTTCCGCTGTTTTCAGTTGAATGGGGTTGAATCAAGGAGAAATTGGTTCATAATTCATGACTTGTTTCTGTTGATTCATGACTCGATTCAAGCATGGATCTTTTTTTATGAGTACTAGTCCTTGATTCATGGTTTGTTTCAGTGGGTATTGCGTATGGATTCATGGACTCTGCATATGATTACCATGCTGTTGTTTTCTCTTGTTGCTTCTGTTGTTTTCTCTTGTCGATTTCCAGACAGAATTACACCAACCGAGCCAAAGTTTGAATCTTAAACCCCCATTACCACCACCTACAGTGCTCCCATAGCTCTGCCCATATTCAAGTCCACCAAATCCCGCAAATTGAACTATTTGATCCAAATCCCATGCCTAGGAAAGCATCCAATTAGCGTCTAGATTCACGCAGTCGTAGTCATCGTCGAGGAGCCGCTGACGTCTTCCTATCAATCTATCACCATTGTCGTCATTAACAAATCACTGCCTACAATTGATCTCGTCGTCATGGTTTCTAATCATCACCGTTGTCGTCTATTCACAGGCGTCGTCATCAATCTGTGTCGTCGATTCATTGGTATCGTCATCGATTTGTGTCGTCATCGAGCCCTCACCACCGTCGTCGAACGAAGATGCTGCTATTTTTGACGTTCTGCTAAGCGACGCCATAGCCGATCTCTAATCTGTATAGTTGGAGCCGAGCTTTGATCTAGTTATAGAGGATGAGCTGATGAGGTATCAGTTGGGGTTTTAAGGTTAGGAAAAAAGTTAGATGTGTGTAATTTGGTTGTGAAAGAGAGGTTATTTTGGTTATTTGAACATCAAAACTGAATCGGGTCTGATACTATTGATTTTGGACCTAATTTGTTTAAAATTTTGTGTAAATGAGTTTTTTATGTTTTTAAATTTGACTAATAACTATGACGCTATTCTCCCACTAAGAAATGCAAAAGAAAGGAAATAAAGAAACTAGTCTTCTATTCTGATTTCCCTCTAGCCTCCGGTAGAACAACTAAGTCGGTAATGGGTTTTCTACCCCTACCCCCCCTTCCACACACACACACTTTGAAGCGAAGACGTCCCGTTTCTTTTTATGAAAAATCCATTACTTCTCTTATGTAATGTAATCAAAAGATTGATACCTCGTGTTCATGTTGCTGATGTTTTTTTTAAATTTTTGATGGGGCTGTTTTGTTACGTTTGAATAACTTTATTTTAATAAAAAAATATGCGTCTATTCACACATAAAAGAATCAAAATGATCGAATTCGGGTAAAGGTATTTATGTGTTTACTAACACATAAAGGAATCATGTTTGACATATGTCTCACTTCCTTCAAAAATTAATTCCTAAATAGTCGAGAATTTGATTTAAGAATGGGAGAGATCGGAATAAACCATCCAAAATCATTAACAATTTTACCTAACTAAAGCCAACTACAATGGCACACGTCTCCTAGATAGTGCAGAAAATAAATCCTATATAATTACTATATCCATCCGGAATCATGCATGTATATAGTATCCTAACAAAATCGAGTAAAGAATTAAGAGTCCCCTATACCAAGTAGGAATGATTAGCCAGAAACTCGAATCTTATTAGGAGAAGAAGTCCGCTATAAATAAATCAGTGCGCTTCATATAGAAAGCTACAAATCAGAGAGATAATCTAGCCGCAACGTAAAACTTTAACTCCGGCCCTTCTTCAAATTTCACAACTTCAATCCTTTATAAGGAAGAAAAAAACTCAGTAGTGCAATATTCTTATGGCATTAGTCTCTCTAATGGAGGAGTCTGCTGCTGTTGCCGATGAGGTCGAGTTGGTGACGTGTCACTGCTGCCGGCTGGAAGAGGAGTGCACGCCGGGATATATAGCGCGGGAAAAGGAGAAGCACCAGGGACGTTGGATCTGTGGGCTTTGCGCGACGGTGATCGAGGACGATAAGATGAAGTTGCAGAGGGAGATCACTGCCGATGAGGCCATCAGGCGACACGTCAAGCATATCGAGAACTTTCGGTCGTTGTCGTCGAGGAGTTTGGATGCTCCCGCGGCGGATGAGGAGGAGACGGAGGACTTGTTGATCTCGAAAGTGATGCAGCTCCTGCGGCGGACTTTGGACTCGCCGAGAAGGGCAGGGTCGGGTTCCGGTGGCAGGCCGTTTGATCGCCGTCTTTTGAGGTCGAAGAGCTGCTTCTCGACAGTAGGAGAGAAGGGTCGTCTACGTTGATTATATGACTGGTTGAATTACCGGGTAATTTTACATGTCTGGCTTAGGTTAATAATAAAGTAGTTAGGATAATTTTACAAGGTGGATAGTAAAACGTGACAAGTTGGATTTCTGATTTTGGGTGGGTTTAGAATATTGTGCATTATGACTGGGGGGTGATGAAGTTGTATCTTCCCTTCCTTTAACTTTGACATGATACAAGTTACAAGTCTAATGTTACAGAATCGTTTTATTTTGAATAATGGTGGAATGTCTTTATCGTCTCTTGTGTTCAATTTACAATTAATGAAATTGATCAACCAGTTGAAGGTGACTCGGAACTTGGTTCACTCTATTTTTAATATTTGTTCTAGAGTAGGCTTATTTAACACTATTTTGAGTACACGTTTGGTACCCAGTACTGTATTACACTTTCTTAATTCTTAAGACTATAATGGATTAATGCAGACTGCCTTAAATAATTTAGCTAAGTTTGATTCAGCAACATGTTATGTCGTCTGTATATAGCTCAATCCATCAAATTTTCAAAATGTACATATATGAAGAGAGAAAGAGAGAGAAAACTGACCTGAAGAGAAGGAAGGTAGCTCCAGAGAACGAGATTCTAATCGAAATCGGGAACAAAGACGTAATGAAGCTCGTCGGCGGTGCAAACATACCATTGCGGGTCCTTTTTCTTGGTTAAATCTAAGGAGACTCTGATGGAGGAAGTCGGGCTGCGGCGGGAGGAGACGTGGAGTGGTTCAGGTCTCGAGTCTGGGCATCAGATTGAGGTGAAGTAGGGACGGTAGGCGACAAATGAGGTGAGGAACGGAGATCGGAAACGGAGGTGGCAGAACGGAGATCGGAACCGGATTGAGGTGAAGTAAGGACGATCAGGGCATCGGATTGAGGTGAGGGAACAGAGATCGGGACTGGGAACGAGAAACGCCATCGAGGAAGGAGGAGGAAGATCGGTGGTAGAAAAATCAGATCTAGAGAGAAAAGTGAGAGACGAAGAAAGTGAGGATGAGAGAGATGGTGTTAGCTAGGGACGTCAAAAGTGAGTACCCACGCTAGCACAATGTAAGGAGGACAAACTCAAAAACAGGTCTAACTTAAGTCTCTTTATTTTAGTACTTGTTAACATCAAACGTGGGAATAACCAACTTGACCTCTGTATTTAACACAATCTTAACTAGTATTGCGAAACAAAGGTTCACTAAAAGTACTACCTAACAAAAGAAAACCACAAAATCTGCAACTATTGGTTGTTGTTTAGGCCGAACCTTTACTGGAGTTGGTCTCTTTGTTGTATTGATGTTCTTGGTGTTTTTTGTTGTTGTAGTGTTTAATGAAAACTTCATTTGCCAAAAAAAGAAGAAGAAACAAATCAAGGTTGTTTGTTTTACAAAAAAAATCATGGTTGTTTGGGTCTACTATGACAAAGACCAACAAAAAATGGTAATTTATAAATAAAAAAACTCATTAATATCTCATACTCATCAAGTCTGTAAGCTATAGAACAACTAAGCTTATGGATTTTATTTTTTATTATAATACCATGTGTCTTGGTCCTGAGCATCCTAATGTGAATGCGTCTGAAAAGTGAAAACTATAGCAGGATGAATATTGAAACTCAAAATCACTCAGACTACAATGGTAACATGTACTTGGATCCCAGTTTGGATGCTAATCAAGTCTACAGCCTTATGAATATAGAAAGTAGTAGGAATGAAATTAATCATATTAATAACTTGTTTTGGAATCTATATTAGTTTGCAGAACGTTTATGAAATTGAGGATCTTATTTTGTTGTTGAAAATGGCTGTATTGTTTCGTTATTGTTATATTTACTAATTATCAGTAGGTTAGATGCTTTCTTTGAAAAGTAATAAGCTAATATTAAGGAATGCAACATCATTTCGACTATGCTCTTGCCACTAATTTAGAGTCTAGGCTAGGCGCGGGAAATTTTAAAGTATTAATGAGCTTGTGGCAGGAATGGTGTGGGAGGAGAAGAGACTTTCTTTTACCTTCCATCAAATAAAGTAAAAGAAAAAAATGTCTTTCCTTTTTGAGTTGAAGGGTAATAAAGGAAATAAATAAATTTAAATTAGTTATTATTATTATATAAGTCAATAATGAGTAGCAATAATCTCATAGACTATGTGCATATAAGGCTAGCACTCCCTTAGTACAACATTATTTAGTCATATGTACCAAACAAGCGCGGGTGCCCTAGAGGCATCACTCCATGAGTTTTTTTTTTCTCTATCAACAAAAAAATATCAAGCTATCAAATTGAATAGTTAGGTTACAAAAGGTTTAGTTAGCCAATTACATTTGCCATTGGTAAATTTTCTAGTGTAACAATACAATCTACTTACGAGTATTCCCAAGTTATTCAAGATTGTCTTCTGGTATGCTGGAAAATATAAAAGTCTCGTGATAATTCGTGTTGCTACTTCTATTGGATCCTCTTACAAGAATTATAACGATAAATTTTGAAAAATGACCTCTTTAGTCATTCAAATTGATTTTTAACCATCTTTTTCAAGTTGATGAAAACTAACCACATTGAAGGGATAAAAGTCATTGACGCCCTTGATAAAGACATGCACTCATTCTAAAAAACATATCTACACCAAGAATGCCTCTAGAGCTCACATTCAAACGTCTTTCTCTTGATTTTTGCGATTTTGTTCAATAAGGCCAAATGATGAGGTCATGGCAAGAAATATTGATCAAAAGGTAATGACCAAGAATGATGTTATCAGTTTTGCTATACTTCTCTGAGATCTAAAGGTATTGACCAAGAAGTATCTAAACGAATGGGAATGAACGAGTATATAATGAGTGCATCCAACAAGCCCAAATTGTTTACTAATTAAGATCTTTCAATTTTGAATGTAGCTGTTGAGAATGAAAAAGGGAGACCGAACATATAAAAGATTTTTTATCATCACAAAATAATAAAAAATTATTACGACTAGTTGATCTTCTTCCTATCTACTTTCTCATAAATACAGATTCATTCTTTGATCACAATAAAGCTTTGATTACAGTGAAGGATTGATAATGAACCTTTTTCTTTTAGAATATGGTTATTTTTCATTATATTTGAAAATGATGGTTAAAAATCAATTTGAATGACTAAAGAAGGTCATTTTCAAAATTTCTCGTTATAGGAAAGGACGAGTATGTAATGGGTTTAAGGGCTTTTGAGGTAGAATAGCTTTGCAATCGGTGATTATGACTTCAAAATATAATAAGGGTAGTGATGACCTTTTTTTTTAGAATATGGTTGTTTTTCATTATATTTGAAAATGATGGTTAAAAATCAATTTAAATGGCTAAAAAGGTTATTTTTTAAAATTTCTCAATTAACACGTGATCATCTTTTTTTAAAAGGCGGGCTGGAATCTCCGGTAGGTGAGATCACCTATATTCATGGTAAATCTTTCTAGTGTTGAAGTCATCAATTGGATTCCCCATGCTCAAAAAAAAAATATTGTTAAATCGACCCATTCATCTTCTACAAAATGCTAATGTTAGAAAACTAGTTTTGTTTTTTTCGCTTGTAATTTTCGGAGCTTGAAAACTTCATGGTTGAAATGTTCCAATCAATGGGTGTACAACATTCAAGGATGGTCTTCAAGCTGAAAAAATGCTAATGTTAGAACATTTAGTGTCAGGGTGATTGATCCATTGTCATTCGTTAAATCTATGCATCGGTCGGAGTCTTTGGCTACTCAAATAGCTTATTCAAGGGAAGCATCTGGGGTGCATCTAGTACTTATGTATTGAGAATTTTTCGTGCACCGAGTTCTGATCAACGGTAATGAAATCAAATCAAATGAAAAAAAAACTAAATTAAAAAAAATTGCCCGTGCACCGAGAATTTTCGTTATTGGAGACATCGAGGAGACCTCCTAGAAGAATGTGAACCAAATCATTGGCATTGAGATTGACAAGCACGTGTCCGCTGTAGAGCACTGCAATCTTTAACCTCCATGTACTGCATTTCCCAGTCCGACCCGAATACCCATCCATTTCCCAGTCCAGAATACCCATAGCCCATTAACACGTAACAACCACCAGTCAAAATCACTTTTCGATCAAACCCCCTCATCTTTCAAATACCAAATCCCCCTCCCAGCTTCACCACGGGGACAAAACCGTAAGTAACCAAACTCCGGAGGCAATTTCACCTTGCGTACATCGCCGTCGTACCAGAAAAAGTTAGTTGTGTGTACCACACGGTCCACACCAACCAACTTTATCAAAAACAGAATAATAATAATAATAATAATAATACAGATCATTATTTCTGTCTTCACAAGTCTCCTTCAAAATTCTCACCGGAAAATCTTGACCTTCTCAAGATGATGCACATGACGTTCTACTGGAGCAGACAGGTGACGCTCCTGTTCGACTCGTGGACCACCACCACGTGGCTCAGCTACGCCCTCACGCTCCTCGCCTGCCTCATCGTCCCGGCGTTCTACCAGTACCTGGAAGACCTGCGCGTGCGTCTCAGGCTGGCGTCATCATCGGCCGGGACGGCGGCGGATCCGATCCAGACTCCGCTTCTGCGGGGCAACCTCGGCGCCGGAGGGAAATTCTCGGCGGTTAAGTTTGCCGGAGCCGCGATCAACGCCGTGAATTCCGCGATCGGGTACATGCTGATGCTGGCGGTGATGTCGTTCAACGGCGGCGTTTTCGTGGCGATCGTGGTGGGGTTGGCGGTTGGGTATTTGTTGTTCAGGAGCGGTGAGGATGATGTTACGGTTGCGGTTGAGAATCCATGCGCTTGTGCTTAAAAGATTATAATTAGATATTTGTACGAAGAAATGCAATTCCTCATGTTTTATGAATCTGAATTTACTGCTGTGCTTCTGGGTTTCTGTAAAATTATGGGGTTTCTGTAAAGATTGTGGAATTATATGCATGATTGGAAAACAGAGGATCACTGTGTCATTCTTCATTGGGGAAGGATAAAGGATCACACCAAAGTTGTGATGGTGATAATTCACAACTTCAGAACTCAGAAGAAGAATGTACCCTCTAGTTATTTTTGGAACTGTGAATGAAAGGTTAGGACAAAAATTACAAAATAGAATAAATAGATTCTGATCAAACAAGGTTTTGTTTCTCTTTAGGGCTAAAATGAACAGTTCCTATTGTTACCGGGATAAACACAACTTCTACGACACAATATTTTATCTGAAGGGCGTGTTTACTAAACGGTATTGGAAATGATTTAACCGGGTTTCATTCTCATTCTCTTTTCAAAGTGCGTTTACAAACTATGAGGGAGAATCAAAGTGGCGTGGGTCTCACATTCAAATCGGGGAGTCATTCTCCTTTTTTCATTTCGTGTTAAGGGCTATGTAGTCATTCTGATTCTTTAGAATGAATTTTTGTTTCCAAAACTAATCCTTGTAATTTTATGAAAATTCAGAATTACTCATATAATGACATTTTATGTAAAAAGTATTTTAGTAATTTATGTTGTAGAATAATATTGAAGGAATGAATTCTCCTTTTCTTATTGATAGAATAAAGCCCTTTTATATAAGGAAATACATGGGCCTCTTGGGCTATTACATGGGCCAACAGGTCTATTACATGGATATGTGTAAAACCCTATTACAACATGGATTACTACATAAAACCCGTATACAAGGTATGAACCAAGACACACATATATATCAAATATCCTAGAACACTCCCCCTTGTGTCGCGTGTCTTCATGCCAGAATGATCCTTACGGTGTTGCCTCATCAAAACCTTGCCAAGTAACAAAAACCTTGTGGGAAAACTAAACTTTAGTCGAAGGAAAAAGAGTACAACGCACCAACTACTCCATTGAGAACTCGCCATGTGATGCTCCCCCTGATGTGTACTTCAATCAGATTTTCCTGATGAATGGCATGTTCCAACATGTATCTCAAGAGTAGAAGTGAGCCAAGACTTAAACAAGTCTGCCATAATCAACCATAAATGTGGATCAATGGTCTTAGAGGTGCATGCAATGTTGTCTCGTTAAAAACCTTGTTAAGCAAAAACCCAGTGGGACAAAAAGCTTAGACTAAGGGAAAAAGAGTGCAACATGGTTAACACAAACAACCACACCCTTCACATTTGATCATGACATGTATATGCTAGACTTTCTTTCAAATCTGCATCTCCCCCTGATCTTAAGATCAATCATAGGGCGCTTCCAGATCCTTAGTGACCACGGAGCTGTTTTAACAATCTAGCATATGTATGCTCTTTCAACATGTCTCAAATGTGACATTACTCACTGCCAGCAACTATGTGCACGGTGCCTAGCAGATGTGTGCACAACGCTCGGCAGCTAGGTGCATAGTGTTCAGTAGCTGGTGCACAGTGCTCGGCATCTGGGTGCACAGGTGCACGTATAGTGTCTGGCAGCAGTGCACGCGTGCACAGACCATGCGCAGGCAGCGCTCAGGTAGCGCGCACAGGCAGCGTGCACAGGCAGCGTGCCATATGTCCGGCAACTCGGTCACTAAACCAACTGGTGCCTACATCATAATTCCACTTCCGATGCATCTCGATTCATGCATGGCTAGCGATGACATATGCAACAACCTTTCTCTCATGTCATAGGGATTGAATATGCCAGATACTCTTAAAGTATTCAAGTGATGTCTTTTGTCATATCATTGGCATTGCGTGGAAGCAAAACTACTTAGCTTTATAAATACTGGAGGAGAGGTCAAGTCTTTCTTTAAACAGATCACGCTCTCTTGGAGTAAAGACATTGACTAATCATGAGAGTCTATGAAGGTTCCACTCTTCTTCAGAGGACCTAAGCCGATTGATGGAAATACATCATCAATACACAATTCATCGTCTTCAATACGAGATTGTGTTTTTCCCAAGATTCTTTTCATTCCAACATCAGATATCCAGCATATACTACGATCATCCAGAATCAATACGTAATGACATTATTCATCATATCCCATCCAAAATCAAGGAGTCATGTACTATACGTCCAAAACACTTGGCCAACGCAAGCTCCACTTGATTTGGCTTATGAAGTCTATTTAAGATCTCCATTCATATCTCGGATCCCATAGAGACATCACTATAATCATATTCATAGGGTTGCATGTACAGTTATTGGGGAAACTACCAAACTGACAAGGTAGTGGAGTGCAATAACATCCATTACGACAGTACATCTCATCGTAGTCGATCCCAGTGCGTGTTTGTGAGAAACCTTGCGTCATAAGGGAGTCTGAGACTCTTGTTCTCACTACGCTAACTCACAAAGGTTTACTTGATAGGGTTTACCCTTGCTGTGTCGGCAACACCTGCCCAAAGACCTATTCCTTTGTCTGTGTCGCATCTTCCCATTTAGGTCAAAACACTTTGTCTTTTTATCAACAAAGTGTGGTTCGATAAATTCATCATCTCACATCCTCATGTACACTATTGTAGTCATTTTAAATATCTCTTTCTATGAATTGGATTTTGACGTTGAGGTGTCCCCCAACGATAGTCACAATTCAGACTAACATGAGACGGAGTGAGTATCACTAATCAAAGGACTAGTAGTGCCAAACTCGCTTTCTCTCTCAGTGCGAGTGTATATCGAACCCAATTGCTTCAACCTAACCTTCAGGGAGCCACAAGGTCTAGGACACCATGTTGCACATTATGGCGTCCTGTACCACAACACTTGCAAGCTGAAACTTTGTGACTCTAATACGATAGCTGGCATTATGGCAAACAACGTTCCAGTACTCGGAATCAGCCCCAACGTTTGGCATGGGGGTAGCGTCATGACCATCTGAATATGATCACACTATGGCATCAAGACCACCTCAATATGGTCGAGCCATGTCCTCTTGGTAGGACATCATTCCTTACAGACAAATGCAGCATTGATCTCGTCACTATAGTTCTTTGGGGATCATTTTGAGACTTAATGGTAACCAACCACGACATTCACGTCGTTCCCACTTGAACTCTGGTGTTTGTATCTCCCCCTAACGGTGGAAATACAGTCTCAAAGTGACAATCCGTAGTGTAGCGGCTAAGGAGATCGTCTGTCAAGGAGCTTAAGGTGGAGAGCAATAAGGTGACTCCTATCCAACCTTTGAACACATTCATCTCATGCGACATATCATCATTGGACACTGTGGCAGTCTAATTTGGCACATTGTGGAACTTAAGGCTTGGTGATCCGTTACAATCCCGTCGAGTTCAAGGATTAAAACTATGTGTCAATCCTAGCACACAATTACGAGCTGCCGTGCATCAATGCAATGATGGTAAGTCATAGACGAATCAATACATGTCTGCATGTCCCTCTTCAGGGATGGGTAGTGAACTCATAGATACATAAGCAGCATGTAGTAGACGATGGTGCAACACATGACTAATGTTAGCCCTTCAACCAACACCATAAAAGCGTAACGGTATCCATATGTTGGTTGCATCGGTCTACATAATCCCTCTTTGGATTTTCAATAAGAATGATATCTTTTGTGACATAGCATAAGAGGATCTTTCACCTTACTTAGCTAAAGAACAAGCCTTACACAATCATGAAGTAGTTTCGTTGTTAGCGGAGAATGGACGCCCAAGAATATCAAACAATTCTGGCTCGCATATCTCACCCGATATGACCAAATGTCATAGCTTGTCAGAGTCAATTGTCCTAAATATACTTATTGGAGACACCTTAGGACTCATGCTCTTCTCCATGATGCTTTCAATCGACACTCATGAGAATTATACACAAAAGTTTCAATCATTCTCATCACGATAATTGTTGGTGTGTATGTTCATAACACACTTCAATGTTCGATTGTCTCTCTCACCATAAGAAGGGCATTTGCGACTTGAATCATCGAGCCAAAGGCATCAAGAATTGATTCAACCATGTCATAAATGATGGTGAAGATCCAATCAAACTTAGTCACAAAAAGGATTCACAATCTGTGAAGAGTATGTAGTTTTCGTGCAGTATGACCTATACTCACTAAAATGGTCATAACTCTCTAGTCTAGATGGATATGAACGAACCGCTTAAACCATTGGAAACTAGATTCACATAACTTTCCAATGAAATAAAGTGCGCATTCCAGTTCATCCGGAGCTGATCTGGGGGCTCTGACGAAGTTAGGGGACAGTAGAAAACAGTCTGTCATCTGGCATTATGACTTGTACGCACTTCAACTGTCATAACTCTTTCATCGGGACAGGTATGAATGAGCCACTTAAACCAATAAAAACTAGGCTCACATAGCTTTCCAATGATATAAAATTCGGTTTCTAGTTCATCTGAAGCCGTTCAGAAAACTCTGAAAAATTTATGATACAGTAGGTTCAACTTACTGTGGTCGCAGATTTTAACATGATGAAGCTTTAAACTTTAATGTGGCATCGCAGGAGTTCTCCTCGACCCAAAAGTAAAACATTCATATGACATTACAAGTCTTCAACGTCCATGAAGGTTGGCATTTGGTAACAACATCATGGGGGTTCTAAAATCAAGGATGTAGATAACCTTTACGAGGTTAACCACGTCATCCGATGATGGAAAATCTGCTGTTAGGTGAAGAGTAAACCACGAACATCGGCACACCTTCATAAGGCTGTGCATGATCATGTCATGGTGTGAATACACTTATTGAACCAACGATTTCATTAAGGTCTCATTTAGTTTGGAGAAAATCAAAGAGTCTTTCATGACGTCAAATGTTAGAGGCATACATTTGATGTTCCGTACTCTCTTTGTACGTTTATTGTATGCATTCATTCCTTTGCTTAGGATTGTGTGGGTAGACCCACCGTCTGCAAGGCACTCAATTTCTCCACGTAACATACCTATCGAACAAGGTAGATACGTGAGAAAGAGATATAAAAATCGAAGGCAACCGTGTGCATTGCAGAATTCTTGACAGCATAACCTTCGCTCACTAAAACAGTCATTACTCCTTCGTTAGAACATATATGAACAAACCACGAAAACCGTTGGAAAACTAGACAGACGTAGCTTTCTAGTGATGTATGGTTTGAATTCTAGTTCATCCGGAGCTGTTCACAAAGCTCTTAGGTAGTTGATGTACAAAGAGTGGCAGATTCATTGTTTTTGTTTTTGGTTGCACGCATTTGCAACTAGCACGTATGCCAATGCACTAGACACTAAGCAACATTCTGCAGTGCATTTCACCTACACATATGTCATTGTACTAAGCACTTGGCAACATTTGGTTGTGCATGAGGAGTCACACATGCCGGTGTACTGAGCACTCGGCAACATTTTCGGTGGCTACACATCCGCTAGCACCCATGGCGCACGGTACGGGGCAGTAAGGGGCTCAGCAGCTTGTCTCAAGTGCACAGCATGAGGTGCACAAAGATTCGACAGTTGCTACACAGCGCTCGGCCCTGGTTCCTAGTGTTCGGCAGTTAGTGTCCTATGCACGTCCTCGAGTGTTCTGTGCTATGTAGCTCACTTAATGCTTGTCCTAAATGTAAGTGCACAACCATTGGTGATCAGTGTACGGTTCCTTGTGTTCAGTTCTAACATCTGGTGCTTAGTGCTTAACACCTAATGCACAATGCACGATAGTTCATGTGTAGAGCACAAAGCAACAAACACATAACTATCGACATCTGACAAATAGGTGGTGGCATTCCTCACACAACATGAAGCAACTGACACACGGGGCGTCAACTGACACACAATATTGGCAAAAACAATCAAGGGGCAGTAGCTAGCGTACATGGTTAGCAACAGGCACGTTGGGTGGCAACAGACACGTGACTATCGGCAGCTGGCAGCCAGGTGCACATGGGCTCGGCAGCGTACACGGCAGCTCAACAACCATACCGACAACTTGTGTAGCGTTCAGTAGCTCCTAGGAAGCACTCAATAGTTACATGTCTTTAGCATAAAATAGTGTTGCTCAGCTTCTAATCTCCATTTGAGACTTAGAGCGGCATTCAAGGGTCAATATGTAAGTGAACGGCAAAGTTCCTCGCTCATGCCAAAATCAAACTGTTGAGACTCGAGAGTGGTCATCTCGCTTTATGGGTTGGAGTTTCAGCGTAGGAAGCAGTGGCTAAATCTCGAGTAAAATTTTTGTCATGCTTGGCAGCTGGGTGCTCAGTGATTGGAAACTAGCAATCGACAGCTATGCAACACTGGTCCTCCGTAGCTAGGCACTAGGCGCTCTACAGTTGGGCGTTGGGTGCTCGGCAGCTGGGCAGCTTTTGCTCTGCAGCTAGACGCTAGACATCCTACACCGGTAGCTGATTCTCCTACCTTGTTCTCAACGGGACTTCAACCAGAAGAAATATGCTAACGTTGATCAAACACAACGCGGGTTCAAAGAATGAGATGATTCTCCAATTCCGAACTCTCTTTAATAGCATAGCACAAACCAACGTTGGATACCTCACAATGTGGACCTAAAAACATCTTCGATGCATGGTGCATGGCAACTAGTGCATGTCACTCGGCAGCTAGTGCTCGGCAGTTGCCCTAGGCAGCGCTCGGTAGCAATCGACAGTCAGCGCTCAACAGTGCATAACAATTAGTGCTCAGGGCTTCGGCAGCTGGTAGCCACGTGCACTTATAGTGCCTGGCAGCAGCGCACGACAATGCCTAGGCAGGTGCACAAACGGTGTCTGGCAGCAGCGAACGCGTGCACAGGGGCAAGCCCTGGCAACAACGTGCACACGCACATAGACAGGTGCACATACGGTGCTCGGCAGCAGTGCACACGTGCACAGGGGCAAGCCCTTGCAACAGTGCTCAGCAGGTGCACGCCGCAGCACAACAGTCAGTAGGTGCACGCGACAGCACAACGGTCAGTACGTGCGTGCGCCAAAGCACATCACTAGGAAGCAGCGCACGTGTGCTAGAGCTAGCAGCACTACAGTCAGTAGGTGCACGCGGCAGCACATCTGTTAGTAGGTGCGCGCGCCAAAGCTCATAACTCGGTAGCAGCGCACGTGTACGGGGGAATAGTGCTCAGTAGCTGTGCACGCGTGAGAGCATATTGCTCGGCAGCAGCGCATAGTGAGCGGCTAGTGGTGCCAGTAGCCAAATGCACATATGTTTTAGGATTTTCCATAATAACCTACAAAGACAAACGTCTCAAGTATAGAATGGGGATAGAGAAGGGAGGAACATATTTTATCCCCCCCAAAGTTATTGAACTTTGAAATTACTCAAAAGTAAACCTTACTTGCTAGTCTGCCAAATAGACTGCATTTATATAAGTTGCTCCATGCTTAAATCCATACGCTTTCGGCGATCATTCACGTAATTCCAACGTGAATTGTTGCATGTGGAGGCCATGAAACACATGAAAAATATATGGTTAGTTAAACTTGCTATAAAACAGTACCAAAATGTTAAAAAAACTTCAACCATATGGAGGATTCAAAGAGTAACTAGGAATACAACCCATTTTTCTCACGGAAAAGTGATTCTCATGAGCGTTACAGTCATTGGGAGGATCGGTTCACTCACTTTTATTCCGGTTCTAGGGGTGCCCTTTTGACTGAAGGATCTTGACATCCTTGTGCATAACTTTTCCAAATTTCAAGGAAATCTGACTTTGGAAAGTGCCCGAACCGGTGGCTTGAACAGTTCGGCCGGTCTAAGGATTCCAGTAGCCGGTTCGGTGTCTTCCTGGCCGGTTCTTGGGGTGAGTCCGGCGACGTTAGAATCGTAAGAGCAATATCTTCAACTTCTCTGTTGGTGACGAAACCCAATTCAGAATTTATTCTGTCGATATTGGCTTGTGAACCCTGAGGCAGATTTTAGGGTTTCTTGGTGCGCAGGTGCACACGGGGTGCGCGGCAGTGCCCAGGGGGTGCGCAGCGGTGCACGGGGGTGCGCAAGGGTGCCCAGGAGGTGCGCAAGGGTGCCCAGAAGGTGCGCAGCAGTGGTGCGCGCAACAAAATTTTCCTTTTTTTTTCGGTGGCCTACTTGCTCTTTTTAGGGTTTAAAGCTAAGTGTTTAATAACGTGTTGTAGAATAATATTGAGAGAATGAATTCTCATTTTCTTATTGATAGAATGAAGCCCCTTTATATAGGGAAATACATGGGTCTCTTGAGTTATTACATGAGTCAATGAGCCTATTACATGGATATGTGTAAAACTCTATTACAACATAGATTACTACATAAAGCCCGTATACAAGGCATGTACCAAGACACACATATATATTAAATATCTTAAAACAATTTAATTATTTTTGTGAACATAATAATAAAAATGAATCATGTGCATGTTTCTCATTCCACAACACAAGTAAACAAATGAATGACAATTATTAATTGTCAAACTCATTCCTATCCTTTCTCAAACTCATTCCGTCTCATTCTCATTCAAGTTTAGTAAACGTCCCGAAATGACATAACTCATCTATGGCTACATCTAACACAATGCTTCAAAATTCAAATCAAACTTGTTACGGACAAAATATAATTTTGGCCCTTGGCAAATATATGTGACTCATGTGAGTAATGGATTTTGCATGTACTGATACGGGTTTGTTCGTCTTTGTTAGAAAAAGGATGAAAGAATTTGTAAGATAGTCGAAAGGAAGCTAGTGCTGATCTTGAATTTTTAGTGCTACTAGTTCACTCTCTTCATGTTGGTTACTAAGCCTTGAACTGTTGGGGAACCATCTTTCAAGCTGGATCCGACTTCTCTAAAGTTAATAAACAGAAAAGTTAGTAAAGTTCATAAAATCTGAATTCTTTATATCCGGCTTCTCTAAAGTTAGTAAATAAAAAAGTTAGTAAAGTTCATAAAATCCGAACTCTTTATATAATCTGAATGTTCTAGACATATCATATCACTTTTGAATCAATCTAGTCTAAACTAGGGTTAACTTGGGTTAGGTGTGGTTAACAAAAAGGAAAATAAAAATAAAAGAACATTTTCATGCGTCAGCCCTTCTTCTTCTTTCTTCTTCTTCTTCTTCTTCTTCTTCTTCTTCCGTGTGTGCATATTGAACACGAAACCAAAACAAATCAGATATTGCATACAGGTTTTCAGATAAACTGAACATGGAAAAACGAAAGGCAAAAGCAACTAACAGGCCGGTCTAATCTTTCTTGTATTGCCCGTCGAACCGAGGAATTCAAGCCATAGGCTATTGAATTGAAGAGGCCTTAACAAGTAGATAAACATAACCAAATTTAGTACCAATGTAGTACACGACTTCGATATATTGCAATTATTGCCCAAAAATTACTAAATTACCATGAGTCCAGATGTCCCAACATCAAGAATCGAGAGCCAAAATATTTTATGATCCGGATCAATAAAGTCCATGATCCTATCAGGTTGAGTGGATAGTACCCCCACCTGTTCAAAGCCTGTGGAAGGAAGTACAATATTGTCATTACTGAAAAGACCAGATCCAACACAAATGATTATTAAGCATGAAAATAGAATACAAGAAAGTCGGTCTAATATTTCTTATATTGCTCCAACACAATTGCACTATTTATCAGCTTCGTATAATAGCTATTATCCGTGCATGAGAGATAATTTAAGGATTTTTTTTGTTGAAAATTAGTTAAGAATTTTTGTTTTATTTTATTTTTAATATCATATTTACATCTAGACCGTCTAGTTTGTAGATATATATGAGTAGACTATCTCTATAATTTTTCATACAAATTGAAAATTGTTAAGGCATTTATAAACGTGATTCACTAATTATAAACTTGAACGGTTCATATTTGACATATTTAGACCATCCATTGATTTGTTCTATTTCGATGCCTTAACGATCACCAATTAACTGAAAATGTGGTCTACTTATATAGAGGTATAGACTAAATGGTTGAGGTGGAAAATGCGATTGAAAAGTAGGTGTAACAAACTATTAAAGAAAAAGTCATCAACTAATCCTCAACAAGAAGATGTTCAATGAATCACATCACATATCAAAAGAAGGAAAAAAAACATGAAAATAGAAACTCACTCATTTGTCTGAACTACCTCTCTCACAATGGCAGAAGAATCGGATATCCTTCTAGGAACACATAAAAAGGTCATACCCCAAACATACAAATGAAACACGGCATCCAAATCTTCCACATCAGTTTTATGCTTAACGACAGTACGGTGAAGAGTAAAAGCAATCGTCGTAGTCCACAAGAACGACGCAACACAGAAGAAATGAGTGCTGTACGTCGCCACGCGAGTAACAAAAGAACCCTCTCGATGGATCCCTGCCTGCACACAAGAGAAAACTCGATCACTCTCCATCACCTAACATCAAGAATCAGATAAAACTAAAATCTATCACCTCACACTAGTGTCTGTGAACTGAAGCATACCCAAGAAGCTACAAAGCATGATTGTACGCCGTCAGGCCTCCGGCGACTTGCCCCGTCGCCGCCATTTTTCTTCTCTCTGATAATAATTACTAGTCTTTTTTTTAATTTTTTTATTGCGCTGCTTTTTCAGTTTTTCCCAAAGCACTTTCCCGGGTTAATTTGATTTAATTATAGCGGTAAAACCACTCTGCTCTCTTCCTGAGATAAACATTATTCACATATGTCTCGATTATGTTGTTAATGAGGATTATTTACCTGATCTGTAATCTAGTTTGAGACAGACACTGAAAATATCCGTATTAACTTAAGAGATACAGAAACATTCACATGAAATATCTGGATTATTTAACATTTGAATGAGAATCTATCTTACGTGCTATGTCCATGTCAAAACGTTTATCTCATATTGAAAGGAAATCCTTAATGTAGTTGTTAAACAACCAATTCTTCAATCTTCATTTTCAATGATTCTAGACATCTTGCACACGCCACAAGGTTAGTACATCCATGACAAACGACAAGACATTCGACTTCTTTTGTGTAGTTCAGTGAACACTAAAAGCCTAACGAAGACATGAAGTTATGGCCTACCTGGGTTAAAATTTCCAGCCCTGGGTTGGTGGTGATGGAAACTTGAAATTCCAGTCTCTATTCAGAGGCTGCCTTATTGATTGAGACACACGTTAGGTTTTTGTTTTTGGTCTATATATTCTCAGTCAAGTGCATCGTAATCAATATCAAATCATATATTCATATATGCTTCATTCTTTTCCACCAATTTTTAGTTAGGAAAATACAATACCACATCACTGTTCCAAGGTCCTGTATCAAATCAACTCCTTGAGAATTTCTTTAGGGTGTATCTGCTATGGTAGTCTGCCTTTTCTTTACGGCAATCCTTTTCTTCACTCGGTGCCACATAAACAAATGGTTGATAAGTTAAGGCTTCGTTGAATCCCTGAAGAGACTCCAACATCATAACCACATTGGTCATCTTAGGCCTGGACTTGGGGTTGTTGCTCAAGCAAGCATAAGCCAATGTAGCTGCCTTTCTTGCCCCTTTGGTGGAGTATTGTCCCTCCAATCTTGGGTCCATGAACCGGTTGAGCTTTCTTGGGTCCTTCAACAGAGGCCTTGCCCATTCCACAAGGCATTGTTGGCGGCTCCGGCGGGTTCTGTCCAGTGATCTTTTACCTGTTAACAGCTCTAATAGAACTACTCCAAAGCTATACACATCGCTCTTGGTTGTCAAGTGGCCTGAATTCAAACGCGTTAGATTTATTTTCATGAGGTTATGTTTTGTGTAAGAAGATGGCTTGAACTGAACTGAGGTTACCTGTTCTTAAGTATTCAGGGGCTGCATACCCTTGAGTTCCTAGTATACGTGTTACCACATGTGTTTCTTCTCCTTCTGGACCATCCTTTGCTAACCCAAAATCCGAAAGTTTTGCTGTGTAATCCTGAAAAGGAGAAATCATAGTACGTGTGACTGTTGGTTAGTTTTCCTTGTATTGCATGCCATTTATAAAGTCAGAAAAGGAGAATTCACAACAAAACTTACCGAGTCCACAAGAACATTTGAAGTTTTGAAATCTCTGAATATGACAGGCCTATGATCTTCATGGAGGAAGGCTAGTCCCTTAGCGGCTCCAACTGCGATTTTCATTCTGGTTGACCATGGAAGAGCAGCAGAATATCCTAAAAGCCTCTGATCCGATTAAATACTAGAAGAGTTGGCAGATGATTAACACAAATGTGAAGGAAAATGGAAATAAGAAACTCACTTCTGAAGAGTTGATCTTCCAAGCTTCCTCTGGCTATGTGTTCATATACCAGAAGCCTATGCTCCTCTTCGCAACAATATCCGATCAGCTTAACAATATTGGGATGTCTCAGCTGTCCAAGAAAGACAAGTTCTGCCTATACAATAAGAAAATCATTGCACACAATCAATCAGAAACACTACTATTTCATCCCTTACATGAACATTTGAAACACAAGAGTGTAAGAGCTAAGTAGAACATACCAGCCACTCCATATGGCCTTGAAAGCCATCCAAGTTTAACAGTTTGACGGCTACAGGCTGAGCCTTCAATGTTCCAGGCCTAAGATTGTCATCGACAAACCCCTTGTAAACTGGTCCAAAACCACCTTCACCAAGCAAATTACTCCATGAAAAGCTGTTTGTCGCAACTTTAAGCTCCGCGAGTGAAAACACATGAAGATTTAGGCCGGAAAAAGAATTGGAGAGATCATCTGCATAGCTGGGGTCGCTAATTACATCGGACATGGACAGCCTTTGCTGCAGAAAAGGGGTTTTCTTATCTTGAACTTGTATTGTGGAATCTGCATATTCACTACTCTTGGAACAACAAACTGGGAGAATGCGTTTCCATGTGATGACCTTCTCTGCTGTCATATTTAGAATGAGACACTGCACACTCCAGAAACTTAGCCAACGACTTCTGAGACGAGGATGGAAGTTATGTAGGAATTCCAAGAAGGATAAAGATGAGAGACCTCATCATTCATTTCTCCACCAACCATACATATATATATATGCATAATTCTCGTCCTGCAACACCCTCCATTAATCAAATACAATTTGTACAGAAAATGACTGGCCTAACTCTTGACTTTTCTTGGCTATACAAACTACATGAAGCACCAAACAAGTACTTTATGAATGAATTTAAAAATAAAATAAAAAAACTCCTAGTTAAGCTTAAATAGGAACAAAATAGAGAAAAAACATACCATATTGAGGCAATCCACTAAGAAAAATAAAAGGGTATATGATGATATTCTGAATCTATGGGCTCTAGTTGTTTATTGACCTAATGTCTCATTTTTTGGGGTAGGGAAGTTAGGCTATGCTGTATAATATCTTGAATAATAAAGGTGTTAAGAGGTAAAGATCAGATTTTCAGCATGCTGACAACTGGAAGGACACCCCTGCTGGCTTTGTATATAGAAAAATTCCCAAGGCTGTGTTTCATCAATGGCAACAAGGAAAGATCCTATAATGTGTAAACCTGAGTAGCTTCGTCTTTTGGCTAAACCGGAAAGCTCAAAGATGGTCATGATATATAAAACAACAAATTCCCTTGGTGATTATAAGCATGAAGACACGAACTGAAATATGAATTGAGTATTTAGGCCGGGTTTTGTTTACCTTTGATTTGTCGCCTCGAATGGATGACACAGGCAGAGCGCACACCAGTGAGATCAGCTAGTTTGATGCGCTAGTACTTGGCTGCCGATTTTCTCTAGGCATTTCGAACACCTTGCCTGTTAGAACCAATCACTAATGGGTACAGAAACAGATTTATATATATACTATTAATTCTATTAACAACAATAGATCAAATAATTTAACCACGAAATTGAAATTGAAAAACACTGACTTGATCGATTGAGGCCTGCGTAGCAGTGTCCTTAGACAGAAATTCGTCCCCACTTGTGCTGTAGTTGCAGACGTCTATCTTGAGGATACAACAATCACAAACAAGTTCTTGCACAAGAACTTGTTCTAGCGAATTACTTTGTGAATCTCCGAAGAACAGAAGAAGAAGGAGAGAAGAATGTTTTCCTTATTTTGTAACGACGACCAACGTCGTCTTTATATAGAAGTCACGCGACCGAATGAATAGTTGCAACTGCTCGAACAGTTGTAACTGTTTATTCCGAATTTAAAATTCAAAATATTAATTAATTAAAATAAAATATTCCGAATTTAATCAACAGAGCCCATCTTTGACTATTATATAATTGTGTAAATATATGTGCAATTCTATGGAAAATCCATAGAGAGCCCATTAAAGCCCATTCTCTCACACAACACTCATTTAATAATCTAAATGGGTTAGCCTTTATAAAAGGCACAACCTTTTCAACTTCTTCAATGTGGGACTAAAGTCCCACAAATTCCTACAATACCCCACATTTTGGATTCAGAGATAACTTGGTTCATAAATTGAAGCATACGCATTATATAGTACTTGTCTGACTAAAATTAACAAGGGTTTAAGTCCAAACTTGATCATAAAGCAACAAAGTTTGGTAATCCGTAGCTTTCAACCTTCCCACGATAGTAAACCTCGCAAGTGATATTCAAGTAAGATTAGTCTCTGCCTCTGCAATGTTCGGAAGAATATGAAAGGTTGGATCGTGAAAGAGGGATCAGTTGTTTTCCATCTATGTCATAGTTGGTGGAAATGGAGAAAAGTAGTACTAATTCATAGAGAGACTGGCAAACAAGCTTGCGACGTGGGCTCTTACTATGTGTAGTACATTAGTACATGGCCTCATTCATTTGCCTAATCTTTTGCTAATTATTATTAGTAGAACACAATGTAGGCTATTGACTTAAACGTATGTCTGGTTTAGTTAACTTTTTGGAAATTGGTGGTATAGTTATTTTTGGTGCACAACTAGAACACGCCATGGTCTGTAAACATATTTGTTCAATTGCAGGTTTTTGATGGCCATGGGGGTACATATGCAGCTTCTTTTTATCAGAGAGAACATTTTGAGGTTTATAGGGGAGGATTCACATTTCCCGTTTTGTGCTTTTAAGAGTGCTTTTCTAATGGCTGACCATGCTTTGGCTGACACTAGTACTCTTGATAGTTCCTCCGGTACCACTGCACTTACTGCCCTTTATCTCTAAAGGGTGAGAGCCATTGTCATCCAATGTTGTCTTTTTTCATGTGGTAACTTTCATGAGTTCATCTTTCTTGTCAACCATTCTTAATTTCCACACTCTTCTCATTGTTACCATATCGTCCAGGAATCTTTTCATTGCCTTTATATTTCCTGCAATCCATATAGAGGCTTGCAAACATGGTAAAATTTAGGGTGTGAGGCAAAGGGGTCATGTATGTAACCCCTTCATTATAGTCAGTGTTAGCAGTAAACCGAAAATTATTTCATGCACTGTCGATGCATATGACCTGCCCTGCTTTTTTAACTCCAACGAAGGTGGCAGCGATGACGGAGGTGGCAGAGGTAGCATATGGAAGGGGCAGATGTGGCAGTGGTGACGGTATGGACAAGTGACGCCGACGAGGACCATTTTCAACGGTGATGACATATTTACGACCGTGCTACTCCCCTTAGAGGGAGGTGCACCGAATACTCTCCTCCCGTAAACTAGCTAGATTTTTTTGTTATAAAATGTGATGGAGGATTCCTGTAGGTTACAAAGGTTCCCTCTGTCTATTACCTATATTTATGTTCCACAGGTCCAAAGAACACCAGCCTCACTCAACGAATCCTTGAATATCAAGGACCATGTTACAATGTCGAACACCAGCCACACTCAAGGAATCGATGAATATCAAGGACCATGTCACAATGTGGAGGAATGGATGGAAGAAAATAAAGTTGGCAATGAAAGGATTGAAGAATGGGTGCTCAAAAGTGAATATGATGGCTTTTAAATTAGAAAAACATGATGTGTACATCATATTTTGAAATCAATTGTTTACAAACAATCTAGTTCCTTGTGCTTTGGAAACCAATTAAGCTTGAATTATGATCCATATTATGTTGGTTTTAGTTCAATGATATTGACAGACCTTTTTGGACATATATTTGAATTTTCTATTTGAATTTATATATTGCATTTCCAGCTATTACATAATATGTCTTATTAGCATATAAACACAGCGACAGTGCCTCAACTTTACTAATAAAAGAGGAAAATGGGGTCCTCAATTATAGAAAGAATTAGAAGGTTATTTTTGTCATTGTATATTTTTTTGTGGACTCGGTGCTGACCACGTCAGCAAACATACAACGTTGTGACGGAAATTGACTTCCGGTCTTTCCTTAGTGAAAAAGAAGTTCGGATATCGTATTTGTAGTTTTTAAAATATGAGTATCACTTTAACCGTGACACAAGAATTAAAGTACTGGTGCTTCATTTTACTCAACTTCTTTTGTTTATTTATATATGGGTTTTGGAACCGGTTAAGCTTGGAGGCTGCTTATCCTTCCATTCAAATTATTATAATGACACAGTTTTGAAGAATGAAATTTACACCTCCCTGAATTGTAATTTATGTTCCCTTTATTTTTAGTTGATATTCTTACACAGATAAACTCTTCTAAAATATGGTATGAAGCATGAGTGTGAACTGAAAATATTGAGAGTAGATCGATTTTCCTCTTCTTTAGTCTTTGAACCTTCATATACACATTTAGTAGCGATGAGCCGATTACATCAAAACATGCATTATACATTGAACTTACAACGGCTAACTGTCAATATTAACAAATTGTATAGTAGGTCATTGCTATTGTAAAATGACCATGTTATCGATCGTTTCACACTTTTTCGAAGAAGCGTGCTCATCTTGTTTGGAATTACATTTAGCTAGAGAAATATGGTGCGGATATAAGCACGAAACACTAGGATAGTAGAATATAAGCATCGACACAAATGATGACTATGAACGTTGGTGTTGAAACCCGAAAATGGAACTTAATTTTGTGAAGAGGCCGAGGTCGAATATTAGACCTCAATCTGATCTAAGAGCAATTAGACCAATGGGGTTAGCAACTAAGGCTCAAAGTGACAACTCTTCATCTTTCACGGCTATGACACGTTGTCCATTTTGAGTGATGGGCAAAGGATCGACAAGGTCCATATCTAAAACCTAAAGGAGGCAAGCTACGCATGTCATGTCATGCCTAAATGACAACAACACCACGAAGGTCAAGCTTGTCCTTAGATAAAGTTACATAAAATTCATTTGGAAGTCAAGCCAAGCCAGACCATGCTCGTTCATGTCCAAGCATGCAGACTCCCTCTATCTAGGCATGTGGCTCCTCATACCATGCCCAAATGACAAAGAATGCCACAAAGATCAAGCTCCACCCTACATAAAGTTATATAATGCCCATTTGGGAGTTAGGCCAACCCAGATCATGCTCATTTAAGCCCAAACACACTCTCTATCCAAACATGTGGCTCCTCATGCCAAGCCTAAATGACAAAGAACTCCAGAAGGCCAAGCTCTACTTTAGATAAAGTTACATAAGACCCATTTAGAAGTCATGTCAAACCGGACCATGCTCGTTCAACAACAACGTGCCCACGCTTCAACAACCACGAGCCCACTTACTTCACACACACGTTAACACATACCAATCAAAGTCGTGCACAAACATCCTTGATAATATGTCATAACCCATCCAACTCGTAACGTGTGCCCAAGCCATCATTCCAAATGTGGCTTATCAGTGGGTTCTGGTGTGCAAAGATACAAGTTATTGCAAGGCTAATGGAGGCCAAGTGTCAAGTGTCCAAAACGTCTTGGAGTCGAGGACCAAAGTTGAATTTGAGCTTCCCGCGCAGAGGCTTATAACATATATCTCATCTCATCACTTGATGCCCTTAAACATATAGCACTAGCATCACGAGTCACCTCAAATCTGAGCCCTTGCTTCCACTTACCCTATGCCCTTAGACATAAAGCACTGGCCCCACAAGTCACCTCAAACCTGAACCCTCGTTCCATAACTTTCACCTTATGATCTTAAAGCAAATCCAATGTCATGTTCTGTTATGTATCCTTAACCAAGAATAGCTTGTTCAGAGATCGAGGTCATTAGCCCAAAGAGAGTCCTGACCTTTACTAAAATGGGAAGTCACCGCTCATTCTTTTGGACTCAGTCAGTCTTAATTCATCTACAGTCTTATTTAAAGGGGACTACAATGGACTTGAACAACAACAACAAGAGCACCAAAAATCACTACCAAGCTCTTCATGCACCTAACCCTAAGCCACCACCACACCCATCTCTCCAAACACCTTCATACACTCTAAAGACCACCACCACCATACTCTACAATCCCTCATGCACATGAAACCTTTTTATGATGAGCATGCATTCTGTTACGCTTGTAAGATCCTAGCTCTCACACCATGTATACTACTAAGTCCTTTTAGTATTGATATTGCATGCTCGAAGCCTCTCCATCACAACAAAGTCTATCTTAGGAAGACTTTGGGCATAGTCTTGCAACCCTAAAGGGGAATATCAGATCACCAAACCCAACAACGGCAAACACCTAAATCCTCATTCAATTTATATCCCAACACTAAGCATAACCGTGGACTTGCTACATTACTTGAGGAAGGTGAACAATTCTAATTAAGAAGCATTGAATTATGGTGTTTGAGCTCTCTGACCTTTGAGTTAAAAGCCTTGAATAAACTATCTTTATTTTTAAGTTTTATTACGTCCTTTTGTTTTTTCAGCCTTCTTATAAAGGAGACTTTTTTGTCAAATGTAATCAGACTTGTTTTGATCAGAAATGTAATCTCAATTGGAGAAGGAGTTCTTCCTAATTATTATCAAACTCTTATCACTGTGTGGATTCCTAAGAGTGACGAGTTTTACACTTATTTCATTGGTGGATTCCTTGGAGTGGCGAGTGTTTCCTATCAGTTTCTTTTATTAGCCATTCCCCACAACAAATCTCGGTATCAGCTCTAGTACAAGAACATCTAATGGTTGGTGGACGTGGTGGTTTTGATAGTGATTTTGAGATTGAAGAACTAAAGAGACAAGTGCAGGAACTTCAGGCTTGATTGGATCAACGTAATCTTCATGGTACTAAAGATGAAAGGTGTAGTGAGAGTGCTGAAGATGAAAATCTTTTTTCCATGAAGGTACTGTTAGCTCTTTTTTGCTACAAGAAGGCTATATTTTCAAAAGAAACAGATTGTACATTCCTTAGGGTCCCTGCTACAAAACATGTTGAAACACTTGCCGGAGGTTTAAATTTATTGGGCATTTTGGAGCACGTTGTGGGCAAAGATGGGAACCAAGTTACAGTTTAGTTCCTCTCATTACCCTGAGACTGATGGACAAACTGAAGTTGTCAACCGCAGCTTGGGCAACTTATTGCGAAATTTGGTGGGGGAAGAATCTCTGTTAGTAGGACTTGAAGTTGGCACAAGTTGAATTTGCTTACAAAAAGGTCTCCTAGCCAAACAATCGTTGCCAGCCCTGTCTTCATTGTTTACAGAAGAAATCCTATCAGACTTGGTCCCCTCACAACAGCTAGTGAGTTCAGTAGTGATGCAGCAGACTAAGCCAAAAACATAAAGTAATTGCATGAACAAGTGCACAACAACAAAACACAAGTGGGATGTTTTCAAACAAGGAAACTTAGTGTGGATTCGCCTTCGCAAATCACGGTATCAAGCACCAATACACGATCAATGATCTAGCTAGCGTATTGTGTTCCATGACATGTGAAGACGTAGATCTGTGCACAATTCATAAACCCCAACTTCTAGCTAGCTCGGCAAAATCCCATTTATAGAAAAGACAGAAGTTGGTGAAGGTACAAGTTCATTTCCACCCGCAAAAAAGAAAGGAATCCATCTACCAAAACCAAACCCCATCTGCAAATTAAGTACATCAATTCTCACTCCACAAGCTTTTCATTCCTTTGCATCCCAAAATTCCATCGATCATCACTTTCCCATTTCATCTCTTCTCTGATCTCCCTCCGCTGCTCGAAAAATGACGATCCTGCCCTCCTTCCTCAGCCCCGTAACCCTATGGGGCCTCTACGTCCGCCGCTGCTTCGCCGCCTCCGGACTCTCCCAGCAGTCCATGAACCTCGACGAAGACACCACCATCCACTTCTGGGGGCCCCACCAAACTAGTATCCCTAACAACAAGCCATGTTTGGCCCTCATCCACGGCTTCGGCCCTGCCGCCATGTGGCAGTGGCGGAAGCAGGTCCAGTTCTTCACTCCCAACTTCAACGTCTACGTCCCCGACCTCGTCTTCTTCGGCGGGTCCACCACCACGTCACCCGACCGTGCCGAAACGTTTCAGGCGGCCTCGGTGGTTAAGCTGCTGGAGAAGTTGGGGGTAGAGAGGTTCAGCGTGGCGGGGACCAGCTACGGCGGCTTCGTGGCGTACCACGTGGCCAGGATGTGGCCGGAGAGAGTTGAGAAGGTGGTTATCGCAAGCTCTGGGGTCAACATGAGAGGGAGAGATAGTGAGGCGTTGCTTAAGAGAGCGGACGTTGAGAAAATCGAGGACCTCATGCTTCCCGCCACCGCCGCGCAGCTCCAAAAGTTGATCCGTCTCGCCATGCTTAAGAAAGTTGACATGATCCCTCAATTCTTCATGAATGACGTCATTGAGGTACATTATCTTTATCTTCATAGATGATACATTATTTCGAAATTTACCAGAATTGTACTGTGTTCATTGATGATGGATGTAGAAATTGTACTCGGATAAAAGGAAGGAGAAGATGGAACTTTTGAAGGGAGTGACTCTTGGAAGAGACGACAAAGCAAACATATCCCCTCTTCATGATAAGGTGCGTGTTTGCATCCCTGTAATTCTAGGAACTAATAGGGATTTTGATTTTAATTTGCTATTTGCGGTGTATAATATAGGAGGTGTTGATAGTGTGGGGAGAAAGTGACCAGATATTTCCTCTGGAGATGGCTGTTGAACTGAAACAGTGAGCACCTTTCTCAATCTAATTTTGCAATTGAAGAATGTTTGATCACTCTACTTGTTTTTGATCTATCGCTTCTTGTGATCGCAGACTTCTTGGGACGAAAGCGAGGCTGGAGGTGATCAAGAACACATCACACATGCCCCAGATTGAAGATTTTGTGCAGTTCAACCACATTGTACAAAACTTCTTGTGCAAGAACGGAAAAGTCTGAAACTGTCACTGCTATTAGCTCATTTAGCATTTGGGGAGAGGTTTTGGGCTGGGCTGTGGATTGAATGGGCTACTGCGCCGCTATTAGATCCACCTTTTCCATGCTCTGCCGGACTATCTTATTCTTATTATAAGTTGGGCTGGTATCAAATTGAATTGAGTTTCTAATTATTTCATTGTCTTTGGTAACGATTGAGATTGATTTTAGCTACATTCTACAAATTTCATAGGTAGTTTAAAAAAAATAAAAATTTGGAATCCAAACTTGATACCACACTCCAAAAAAGTCCAAAGTAAGGTAATGCTCACCATATTTTTCAATGTTAGATATATTTGTTTCAACATATGTAATGATAGTTAATCCTGAACATAGTAGAACTCATAAAATTCAACACCCCCCACTAAATATGATCTAAGCCTTTACGCCAAGTTTTTGGACTACTAAATTGTTGTTGACCAACTAGTAACATCCCAATCCAGGTAATCGGATTAAAGGGGTGTTACCCTTATATTCTTCATTTGTGCATTATGTCTTCCAAGAAACGAAAGCAACACTAGAAGCATAATTCCGGAGGATAAAAAAGTTTATACAAGAATGTGACTGTTTAAACTATATAATCCGTCAGCTCGCTCACTCGTAACCTCATAAACACAGTTTATACAAGAAAAAAGGGATCACATCTAAGAACATGGAAATGCCAGCATGCTAAGATATGACCTCCACCAATGTTCATGATGAAGAAGAAGAATAAGCTAAATTTAGACATAAATCAATAAAAGCAAGTAAACGTGAATAATAAAAAAAAGATTTAACAATCGGTAATTCTTCGTGTCATGTCATGAGGATGCTAGAGGCATGAATAATCAAGAAGATGTTATATTGGACTTTTAGGGTTTGTCGAGCAAAATCTGTTAAATATGTATTGGAGTAACTTTTGGTCAGAACATCCGTTTTGGACGCATGATATATTTTTGGAATGAGAACGACGAGATCTTTAAGAGTCACTAAAGTGAGCCTGTCAAATTTAGGCCAAAAGATATTGTTTTATTAATCTGATTAGACATTCTTTGTATTTTAGGTTTTCTAATTTGACTTAGGTTTGTGTTGTTAGTTGCCCTAGAGTGTATTTGCTCTTTTATAAGGACATTTTTTCAGTTGTAGTCATTATTTATTTTTATCAATTAAAACATTTGAGTTTAACTCAATTTCCTCATGAATTCGAGAACCTATTGTGGATTCAGGAGTTAGGCTTGTGGATTTAGGTCTATTGTTTGTGGATTCCAACACCTATCTAGTTCTGTTACATCAATTGGTAGTCAAAGCCCGTTTTCTGGTGGTTATCAATTTAATTAAAAAAAGAATAAGAAGAAGGAAGAATAAAGTTAGCATGGAACGTTGGGTGTTTACCTCGTCGGATTACGACGACTTTCAAACAACATGTTTCATCAAAGACAAGTTATGGCCGGTAATAATTGATAGTAGCATACACGAGAATTTTGTTGCAAGCAAGGTTGTTAATGACCTTCAACTACTGACCGTGAAGCTAAGCGATCCATATTGGATTGATGGTTATGCACAAATAACAAAGGTTTGTAAAGTTTTTATCTCTATTGGAGAATATCATAACGATGAAGTTACTTGTCATGTGATTGACATGAACATCACTGATGTGCTTTTTGGAAGACCATGGCATGAAAATGTCAATGATGGTTATTGCAAAGATGATACATATTTACTCAAGAAAGAGTTGCGTAAGATCAAAATCATGCTTGCAAAAAAGAATATTGACGTTGACCATCATGAGATGTGTGAAAAGAATGATGAAGACCTTGTTGTCTCTTTTATATCAATCAGATGCAACTGTTATTCAAGGTTGCAATATTCTTGAGAGCTGATACAGACTCACATTTGGTGTTGAGTTCATGGTTGTGTTTTCTAAGTTCGCATAAATTCAGGCTTACAAACCATATATTCAATGATCTAATTTATTATTTGGTTTCTTGTCATCTTATTATTGTTCTTTATTTAAGATGAACTCAAGGTCAAGTTCTTTTGTGGTGAATGAGACTGGTGCAGAACAAGAATGAGTCATATTTCGACATAAAACAATAAAAGTAAGGAAACGATGAATAATAAAAAAGAATGATTTGAATATCGATAATTCTCGTGTTATGAGAATGCTAGAGGCATCAATAATCAAGAAGATGTTGTTTTGGACTTTTAAGATTTGCCGAGCAAAATCTGTTAAATATGTTTTGAAGTAACTTTTGGCCAGGGCATCTGTTTTGGATGCATGATACACTTCTGCAATAGAAATAACGAGATCTTCAAGAGTCACTAAATTGAGTCACGTCAGATTTAGGTCAAAAAATATAATTTTTTAATTCCTTGTATTTTAGGTTTTCTAATTTATTTTAGATTTAGTTTTCTTTTAACTTATAGACTTAAGTTTGATTGTTAGTTGTTCTATCGTTTATTTGTTCATTTATAAGAACGTTAATTTCTTTTTATCAATTAAAATATTTAAGTTTAACTCAATTTTTGGATGAATTCAAGAATTAGAGTTGAAGATTTAGATTTACCGTGAATTCCAATATGGTGGCACAGCCTGGCAATGTTTTAGGCAGATGCACCCACACACACTGGAACTAGAACAAGAACACTCATCAGTACAAATGTACAGTACACAAGCCAGTCAAAAGTGTATCTAGTCTCAGACACACACCGTATATTGTCCCAAGAAGATAATATTATTATTCCTGTTCATTTTTTCCTTCCTTAACAAAACCATATAAATATTTCACATTTTGTTTTGTTAAATAATTTCCTGTCTTCTTTCTCCATCTTTGACTGAAAGTGAGTAGGGAAGAAGAAACACAAGGCTGTCTCTTTTGCAGCTTTCGGCGCTTGTTTCTTTCTCATCTTTTATTTCCAGATTTAGCCAACGCTTGAATTCTTATTTCGATTCCTTTGTTAAATAGTTACTCTTATGTCACACACGGACTCTCCACTTCTGACTCAATCCACCCCCCACATTGGTTTCTTGTATAATCTCTCTACTCTACCCACGTTTCAACTTTCAACAGAACAAAGCAAAACTCCTGTTTGGCGATTCAATCAAGGCCATTATCTTTTTCTGTTGAGGTAAACTCTTTTTTAGCTCTGTAAGGTTCTGAACAGATCTCTGGTGTTGTTGCTAGATCAATAGGTCTTTCATCTTTGATTCTTTGTTGTTTCTTGTTTGAGTTAATGGGTTGGTTGTATACCATTCTAGGCTTGTCTTTGTTTGATGGGTTAGTCTTAATGTTCCTAGAACTAATAGTTTTTTTAGGAAAATTCTTAAAGGATTAGGAAGTGGGTTGATGGAATATCATTTTGGGTTTGTCTATTTAGTAATTTTTTATGAATACTTTTCTCATTTCTGGAAGATGGGCAGATTTTTTCTAAACTTATAGGAAATATGAAACAAATTTTAGCTGATTAACTAGAATTTTGTGGTTTGCAACATGTATCTGTAGTTTGCGAAACTTAGAAATTAGAATTAATGGAAACTCTATCTTTCTAGCTCAAAACGAATTCATGTCCAGGCACTTGGCCTTTTAGTTGTAATGTTGAAGTTCTGGGGCCGATTTTTTTTTGAAAGGGGGCCGATGTTTTAATAGTCGGGGAGGTGTTAGCTCATCTTTATTGCTCCTTGACATTTAGCTTTGTGATTAGGTGCATGTGAAACACATTGTGTATGAACATTACAGAAGGGAATTGGAGATGCATGTAAGACGCTATTGAGCTTGACTTGTGCATCTTCTATGCTGTCTATTGTGTTAGAAAATATGGGCTCACTCTGCAGCAAAAACCGGCATTACAATGAAGCAGACAATGAAGAGAATGCACAGGTGGATTTTGCATTTTTTAATATTTTATTTGTTTTGGCGAGATTCTTTCTGTTGATGATGCTTCAAATTATTGTTCTTTGCATCTTCTGTAGCATCTAATTTATTGTCATTGCCTTCCATCCAGACTGCAGAAATTGAAAGGAGAATTGAACAAGAAACGAAGGCTGAAAAACATATCCAGAAACTTCTCCTACTAGGTACATATAATCATAAAGGGTTCTGGTTCGTTGGACACAGAACCATCACGTTCTTAATAGTTTGAGCTGGTTTTGGTTGAAAACTAGAATCTTTATGACCAACAGGTGTCTACTGTCTAGTACTGTGAAATTCATATAAAGGCAATTCTTGGTTCTGTAAGAGTGTAACTAATGTGATCATTCTATTGTTTTTAAGGTGCTGGGGAGTCAGGGAAGTCCACAATCTTCAAGCAGGTAAGATATTGAACATGTTTTTCTGTTCAAGATTTTAAAATCTTTGTTACTGAATTGAATATACTAAATACACTTTTATGACAAATGGTTTATATGCAGATAAAGCTTTTGTTTCAGACCGGCTTCGATGATGCAGAGCTCAAGAGCTATATCTCAGTCATACATGCCAATGTGTATCAGACCATAAAAGTACGCAATACTTGAAAGGGTGTGTTGGTTATTTCCCTTTCTGCATAATACAAAGACCATTGGTGTGAGCTCTTTATAGCAGAAAACACTGTTTTCCTGCGAACACTCTTCTTTGGTGCACAAGAATACGAATGTTAGTCTAATGTATGTGTGATGTGGTTGAACAGATATTGTATGATGGGTCAAAGGAGCTGGCTCAGAATAACAATGAAGCCTATGAAATCTCCTGTGAAAATCAGGTTCAGTCTCATCATTTCATAGTTTAATGAATTGCCTTCTCAGTTTAATGTACAATACTTGAAAGTTTCACTTTTTTTCTTTTAACATATGAATCCTTACAGCCAATATATGAAGCTTGTTCTTTTAAGTTCCTGCTAGCTAACTGTGCTTGAACATAACTGCTTGTTCGCCAAATGAAAAGTTTGTTTCTTTCTATTAGGAAATTGGAGAGAAACTGTCAAAAATAGGTGGTAGATTGGATTATCCACGTCTGACTAAAGAGCTTGCACAGGAGATAGAGACTCTTTGGAAAGATACCGCAATTCAGGTAGCTGAATTTCTTTAAACTGATATATTCCAATTGATTGGCATCATTCCTTGTGCTAAAACAATTGTGTTTAGCTAGCTTTGGTCTTCTTTCCAATGCTCTAAGAGAAGTTCCCAATTCACGCAATTGTAGGAAACATATGCTCGGGGAAATGAACTCCAAGTTCCTGACTGTGCCAACTATTTCATGGATAATTTACAAAGATTAGCCGACTCTAATTATGTTCCAACCAAGGTATGGACTGTTAATTGATTGTTTCTTTAACTGGAGACGGTGCTGTTGCTGTTTAACTATGTGAAAAAGGTACAACTATTCTCTCAGAGTTGGCATGTTTTGATATTTCAGGAGGATGTTCTTTATGCAAGAGTTCGCACAACTGGTGTTGTAGAGATCCAGTTCAGGTAATAATTATTTTTTGATTTTTTTCAAGTTTCTAACCATGCCATCTATTCATCCTAAATCAGCTGCATTATAAAGTACTTCAAAACATGAAAGCAACTAGAGGATGCTTTTATAATATTGTTCAGTTCTTGAGAAATTTCTATGATAGTGCAATGTATACTGTTGAAAACAACTCAGCGGTTATTTTGATTGGCAGTCCGGTTGGAGAAAACAAGAAAAGTGGCGAAGTATATAGACTCTTTGATGTTGGAGGCCAGAGAAACGAGAGGAGGAAATGGATCCATCTGTTTGAAGGTGTTACAGCTGTTATTTTTTGTGCTTCTGTTAGCGAGTAAGATGCTCATTGCTTTAACTGCCTAGTATATCCTCGTATGCATGCATGATCGTAGCAATTGATCCTGGTTCTTGACTAATCATCAGTGGCCATTCTTTCAGAGCAATCTGTCCATGTCTTGCTTGTGGCTGTCATTTTGTTTTCTTGGTTAATAGTTTTGGGGTGAAACAAAGGAAGGGAGGAAAATACCTCTTAAGAAAGTCCTCAAGAACCCTTGTTAATATGAAAATACCATCATCAATAAGAACATTATTTCATAGTAACTCCAGTACTCCATTATTGCTCACTTAGGTAGTTTTATGTTCGCTATTGTATTAATTGCGGTGGGGAAATTAAAAGGGAAATACAAACTAGTTTCTGTCATGAGTATGCAATTTCTACCCCTAATTTTTTGCATGGATCATGTCAGCATAAGTATGTCAAATACCACTGTCAAGCTTAGTTTTTTTATTCATTTTGAACCTTGTGTTTCAGTTATGATCAAACACTCTTTGAAGATGAAAGCAAGAACCGAATGATGGAAACAAGGGAACTCTTTGACTGGGTCCTGAAGCAACCTTGTTTTGAGGTTCCTTTTCTTCTAAGTTGCTGTTGTGTGTGTCGCGTGTGCGACTGGCACTTCCTTTCTGTAAAAGTTGGCTCTTTTACAACGTATGCTCTCTATTAATTTTTGCTTTTGGATGTAGAAAACGTCCTTCATGCTATTTCTAAACAAGTTTGACATATTTGAGAAGAAGGTTCTAAAGGTAAGAATCGGTGGATCAGCATGCTGTGAATGGTTAGCAGCAAGCTCACATTTGTGTGGGTTGTTGATTCTTGATGATTAATTGTGTAGGTTCCACTTAACGTGTGCGAGTGGTTCAAAGATTACCAGCCTGTTTCAACAGGAAAACAAGAAATTGAGCATGCATATGAGTAAGTGTCTGCATCATTGTGGTCCTTAGCTTAAGAAATAGAAGGAACAAAACTTCCTTGGCTCTGCCAAAACTGTTTCTTGTCCAATCTGTGGTCAGAATTAGATCTATAGCTGGCTGAAAACTTCACTGAAGCTCAACCTTTTTCATGATAGAGAAATGAACACTACCAACATGTGGCCAAACCTACTCAATTATTTGTTTTCTAAGCTTAGACCAACGCTTAATAACCACTGTAAATGTTTGCTTACAGGTTTGTGAAGAAAAAATTTGAGGAGTTGTACTTTCAGAGCACCTCCCCGGATCGCGTGGACCGAGTGTTTAAGATCTATAGAACCACTGCCCTTGATCAAAAGCTGGTGAAGAAGACTTTCAAGCTTGTAGATGAGACATTACGACGGAGAAATCTGTTCGAGGCAGGCTTGTTGTGACCAGGGAGGGACACCATTTTTCTGGGCAGTAAAAGATTGTAATTTGAACAAGCAACGTCACGTTTTGATCCCTCATATTCCTTGATTTTTAGCATTTAATTTTCCATTAAATCGTGTTCCGATTATGAGTGTCAAGACAGATTTGTAAGATATACAAGTGATTGTTATTCTTTTCACAAATGACTTGGTTATCATTATTTTTCTTTTATACAATGAGCGAAATGACTACCTTCGCGAAAACATTAGAAATAGCAGAAATTCTTATACTGTACAACTTGCTAAACGTATTGGCCCGTAAATTCATGACTTGAACTATATAGGACATTGGCCGCCAGTACATACAGTGCGGTCGATTATACCAAACAAGTCGGCAACGTCGGTGTTTGCCGGAATTCTGTGTATAAAGTATAAACTAATAAGTCGGCCCGCGTCGTATGTGAGTAGGCACTCGTTGAACATTGATTTTTTCTCGCTGCCGACCTAATTAGTCGGAGTCAAACTATCAAACCTGCGAAGCGGGAGCAACAAGCTAAAGATCAATTCCTTCCATGCTTTTCTTTCTTTCTTTGTGGCCAATACTTTTCTCATGTTTCTTGAGTTTTTGTATATCGAGGCTGGAGTTCTATTGAGTACCTTATTGTTGAGGATTAGTTGAAGATTTTTTCGTTTCATCATATTTTCGACCATATATTCACATCTTGACCGTTTAGTTTATAGATATATATGAGTAAATCATCCATACAATTTTTATACAAATTGAAAATCGTTAAGACATTCATATATGTGATCCACCGATTATAAACTTGAACAGCTTCTGTTTGACATATTTGGATCATCCATTGATTTGATCTATTTCGATGTTTTAACGATCATCAATTTAGTTAAAAATTTATAGAAGTGATCTACTTATATAGACTTATAAACTGAATAATTGAGATGAAAAAATGTAATTGAAAAGTTAGTGTAATAAACCATTAAGAAGAATGTCCTCAACTAATCATCAACAAGAAGATTCTCAGTAGATCTCCTCCATCCTAAAAGGATCTTCAACTCAGTTTTCTTTCTCTGTAGCAAAGCGAAGAAAATTCTGTTAGACTAAAATCATCACAAGTTCCAATAGGCAGTTACATAATGTGTCGATTATCAAATACGTGGATGTAGCATAGACCCTCAATTTGGTATTGTACTACCTCAAAGCTAGGTTCCTCAGTCCAAATACAGGGTGTGTACTAACTGCTAACACAATTAACTCGTCATATATCTCGCTTTCAATAATAACTAGTCTTCCTACACGTGCATCCAAAGGACCGTGTTCGCACGTGCATTTAAGTTTTTTACGGTTCTAACATTAGTTAATTGTTTACTTATAAACGCATGTAAGACGTCTTCTTTTAACATGTAGTAATCTATTTTTGTAACATTAATAGATAACCAAAAAAACATTAAAAAAACTCATGTGGTTCATGTCACATATTTGTCTTACATATGCTGGTTTTCTTTTGTTCAGCTGCCTTACCTTGTACTATTCTCAGGCCCAGACCTAACCTTTTCAAACCTGAGTCGAACTTTTAAAAATAGGCCCTTAAACTATAGTATTCATTTAAATTTATTTTATCTTTTCAAAAAATTCATAAACTAAAGCTATAAACTCAAAATCTAATGACATATATAAAACATTAGAAATCTTTTTTATACTTACACTACTCATTTTTTCTAAAATAGTAGGAAAATTCTACTGTATAGATCAGTATCCTATGCATACTGATTTTCCACCACACAAATACTTCAACCCACCACCCCTCGTTTGCACATGGAACAACAGCCGCAGATCTGTTGTATGCATAGCATAGAGATTTGCACAACAGCCTTACCTAAAATAGTAACTAATGATTGTAACATAATGTTTATTTTTTACTAAACTAATGTGATTACACAATGGGAAAAAAATTTGGGGCCCTTAAAGGTTCAGGACCCTGAGTCCATCGACTCTTGAGACTCTATTCAGGTACGGGTTTGACATTCCTACAAATAAAAACAACTACACAAATTTAAAGATTGAAATAAAAAAACAGACATTCAAATCTTATTTATGCATGCATTGAGGTACCTACGACGACACATCATCTGTCATTAGTGTTAGAAGGTAGCAAAACTTCTTTAAATACGACATTCTTGGTAAACACCCCAGATTGACCAACTTGAGAGCCCTTTTTAACCAAAATTTTTGTGGTTGACTTCGATACTCCTCTAGACAATGCACAATATAATTGTTCATGACTGAAAACATGATCCGGGAGGTAAACACTTGTGGGATTGTCTGACGTTGAGATTTGTTTATAGTCAAAGAGAAACTCAGTTTCACTGAACATTGCTTTTTTGTTAGTTGAAATGGGAGCACTACACTTTCTTGGTTTTTTAAGAGAATCCTAGATAGAAAAACTTGAGTCCCAGCAAATCGTCCAGTTAGTATCTCACCATCGAACATGTTTTGGTATGAACCACGACACAACAATCTTGTGCCGTTACACAACCCCAAATTTGGGTCAATATTTCTTAGAAACATGATTGAAGCACCTATTTTCAAAGTTAACTTATGCGCGGCAGCCCACTGGCGCTTATTGAGTTCAAAAACTCTGGTTGGTACAATTTTCTTGTGTCATCTTCTACAAAGTTAAATGATTATAATGTAATTTCTTCACCTACAAACATACTGATAATTTCTTCACAAGATATTACCTAGGTTTCAAACAAAAAGATCTTAAGTCATGATATATACATTGATTTTTTTCTGCATTAATTCTTCATAAGGGTAACACAAGAAATAAATTTATACAAAAATTATAAGAGCATCTCCAGCAGCTTCTTTAAAATTTCTTCAAAATGGGGAAGCAAAAACCAAATTCTCCAAAAATATTATGCTCCAATTCCAACAATTTCTCTATTTTGAAGATTTGACATTTATTAGAACAACAAAATGTGGTACATCATAATTAATTATGACCAAAAGAGATTATATATTTTATTGTAACAACAAAATAATTAATAAAATATTATATTTTTATAAAAAATTTGTTGGAACCCGTGAAGAATTAAATTTTGGAGAATGAAAGCTTTGCTGTAAATTTAGAGAAGCAATGCTCATTTTTCTTCTTCATCCCCATTTTAGGGAATGAGATGAGAAAGCTGTTGGACCTAAAAACACTCAATATTCTCTAAATTTGACAAAATAAAAAAAAATAAAGAAGCAGTTAGGAATGCTAAATATTAAGTATGAATTATAAAGGTACAGTATGATTAGAACCACTATTATACATAATGTCACCTACGTACGTTTCAAGAAAAAAAAGATCTTAATTCATGACATAAGCCCTAGTAACAGTTTTTGAGACACATTGATAAGCCTGTAACCTGTCCCTGTGGCTTCAACCCCGCCGACTGGGTTTTCAGCACGTGTCCCTTAAAGCGCCGAAAACCAACACGACTATGATCCAAGGTCAAATCCGTCCTTTTTCCCATCAAAAATAAAAACCAAAACGCGAGAAAGACCAGAGGTTGCTCTCAAATAGTTTTCAAATTTTCACATACCAATTTTGACCCCGAGAGAAGAAAGAAGGCTCTTGACTTGTTCGCGTTTCGCACCCAAAGCATGTTCTCTCTTTCTTTCTCTCTGGAACGTCGTTCATGCACAAAGAACTCAGCTTTCTAAATGCAGAAGAACCAACAACAAGCTGGGTCTAGATTGATCTCGCCGTGAAAGTCCATTTGGCTCTGATCCCAGGTTTGCTTTCTCGTTTTCTTTTCTGGGTCTTCTTTTGTTTTCTGTAATTTTTTGAGAATATGGAAGGAAACGAATCAGAGCAGGAATGAAAAAGTGTGAAATGCCTTAAGAATATGCCTTTTAAATTTCATGCATTTGGTTCCTTTCTGTTTTTACTTTTCAATTTTCAATCTTTTTGGAGAACATAAAAGGGCAACTAGTTTTGATTCATGTGATCTCTGATTTGTGAAACAGAGAGCTCTGAGGTTTTGTTTTATGATCATATTGTTTTGGGGTTGAAGTGGGTTGGGAAAAGATGGGGTTTTTGGTGGTTGGGGAAATAGCAATGGAAAATTGGTGTTGTGGAATTTGTCAATTTGGGTTTGAATGATGAGCCCATTTGGTGTTAAAGTAGATTGGATTATGGACAAATGGATATATAACTGATTGGGAGATGTTTTTGAGCTAGAGAGAACCTCAAAAGCACCGTTATTAAGGTGTTACTTGTTTTTGTTTTTATCTGTTTTCTGGATCGTATATAGCTTTGTTAGCTATGTTTTTACTTGTTTTATCATTGTGGCTTTGTGCAGGTGTGTTGTATCTGTCATGATTGATATCACAAATCCAATTTCTGAGGAAATTTGAGGTGCCAATCTGGGTAGAATTATAGGAAATAGACATCAAAAGCATGAAGAACAATTGGTTTGGGATAGGGGATTTTGATGACGGCACTTCCTACAACTTTCCGCTGGAGCCTCTGATTTTGTATAGTTTACGGGGAAATGTATGTTCGCATGTTAGTTCATTTATGGATAATTCGTTGCACCACTGTAGAGACTTGCATGTGCCTGGAAGCTCAGCTATTGAAGGCGCATTTAATCATATTTCGAAGTTCGCTGGTGCTTTACTAGTGATGTTCTCTTCTGGGAACAGTACAAACGATACTCGGGCAATAACAGGTAACTTGGATGGTTGTGAGCCTGGATGCTCCAGTTCTTCTGCACGAGTAAAACACGTTACAAGTAGACAAAAATTTAAAGGATTTCACTTCAGTTTTGGGCCAAAAGGAGAATCTAATATTCCTGTGGATTTTGGTAAGATATCTGCTTCTGTAATGCAATTCCTACAAAGAGAATCTGAAACGCGATATTCATATTCCTTGCTCTCGTTAGCTACTGCACTTGTACCACCTTTTGGCAACTTGTAAGTCACTAAATCTTTCACAAAAGAGTGGATTGAAGTGCACAATTTCTCGTGGCTCCTTTTTTGATGTTTAGAAAATTCTCTTCTTTTGTAATTCCTACCAGATCTTCAAACATTTTAGCTGTTTCGACGTCAAACACTGATGTTATGGATCAAATGCCTTGTGAGGTTGGGCGTCAAGGATGTGCTGGTCTACCTATTCCCAATTTGGACTGGAGAATACATTCAGTGGAGCCCAGAACTGGTATCGAGTTCCCTATGATTTTGGACAATATATTAACAGCAGGGAACAATTCGAGTTTAAATTCAGAGGTTAGCACTTCAGAGTTTTCTCTTGTTGTGTGTGGTGCAATTTGTTGGTTTTACTTGTTTAGTTTCTGGTAATTCTTTTATCTTTTTTATAAACGGTGTAGTTTATTTATTGGGAATGCCTTTACTTAAGTACTTCATGTGTTTGGGCATGTTTTGCCTCCGTACACTGATCATGGATCAGTGTACGGAGGCATAAGGTTGAGAGCTACCATTCTACCTTTCTGTAATAGGCAAAGGCAGCATGTGTATATAGTTCATATTGCAAAAAGTACATTTAATGTCATTTTTTGAAACTCCCTTTGCAGGTCCTTGTGGGAACTGGATCCAGAACAATGACAATAATTCGAATAAAATCTCTGAAGCTATATGCGTTTGGCTTCTGTAAGTTATTTGTAGTTGCGCTCATTTTTTGAGTTTCTTCCAATCTGGACCGTTTTCCACATCCGTTATCTTATGTGGTCTTTGATTTTTTTTCATTTTGTATAGATATTCATCCGCATTCTGTTTGCAAGAAATTGGGTCCAAAATACGCTTCTGTTTCGGTTGATGAACTAAACAAACGCCAAGATTTTTATCAGGACCTTCTCAGGTATTGACAACCGTCATGCTCAAATTTGTCCTCTGTTTTTCATTAAATTTACATTGTTGATAGGTGTTTTCTATAACTTTTTGTTTCCCCCATCTTTCTAAGCCTGAGTTGGCATATAAGTGTAGTTTTGGCCATGTTCAATTACTTGGCGTGGCTGAGCTGTGTTTTCTGGGTTTAATGAACTTTCTGCTTTTCGACTTTTTGCAGTGAAGATATTGATATGACAGTTAGACTTGTAGTTAGCTGCAATGGGATGAAAGTCACTTCTGTGAGAGAGTAAGTTATATTTCTGTTCTCGACATAACCTCGGACATATGTGAGATTGTTCTTTTTGAACTTCCAGAGCCTGATTTACATTCATGGACAAGTTTTTTTTTATGTTTTTTCATCATGGAAGATTTACAATTCCAAATATCAATAGCTCGGTTAGCTGAGTCTGCATAGCTTCTCTGTTTTGTATCATTAATGCTATGGTACAGTTTAGATTAAAATTGTGTTATGTCGATATTTCGTAGTGGCTTTTGATGGGATTACCTTGTAATAGGTGGTTTGTTTGGAAAAACTTAGGCCTTAGATGTGTTTGCTCCAAAGTGTTATAAATTCTAATTTATTTATTTTCACGACCTTAAGCCAATAATTGATTCTGCAAGTTAATTATCTGCATATACCAAGCTGAGCTTCAGCTGATTTACTTATATTCCTTCCCGGCTGTGTTTAATATGCTTAGTGTGTACTCTTTGTCATTCTTATATGCTTTTGGTTATACTTGATGCAGTGCTTTCGAGAAATCCCTTAGAGCCCGATTAGTGAAGGTAAATCATATTCTTTGCAGGTTTTGTATTTTGTACACTGATCTTGTGTTTACTAATTCTCGTCATTTTTGTTCACTTTTGTTAGACAAACCCAGAAACTGACTTCCGTTGCATAACAACATTTGGTTCGAAGTTTACACAAGATATTCCACTGCCAGCGGTAATATTATATTATTCTTATTATTTTCTATATCTAGTGGTTTGGGAGTTAAATTATTCTTACGTCATCTTTTTTTGAATATCTCAGGGAACAACAATTGATTTCCAACGAACAGCTGATGGAAAATTGATTACTAAAAGTAAGTAGTGATTGTTCTGATTTTGTTATACCGATACCTCTGCCATGGCTGAATCATGTGATGACTCACTTTAAGCATTAAAGATACAGTTTTAAAATCCCCCAAACCCTTCTTTACAGTTTCCTTTCTCTTTTCTAGTTGCTCTTGTGCTCTACATTGCTTGCTGATTCATATATTCAGCTCAATGATGTCTAGGACAGATTTGTGTCATGTGCTGGTCCTGATTGATTTATTCATGCAAAAATTTATGGAGAATTCATTTTGCAGTTGGAGATAATCAGATTGGAGCAGTCCAAAGCAAGGAATTGTGCAGTAAGTGAATCTCTTGTTTTCCCTTCTATTTCTATAAAAGCTCAATGGGAAATGGTGGATTGGAATGCAGTCATATACTTATTCTGGGATAAATATTTGATGCGTACAATTTTCTCTCAGGGGCTTTCTTTGACATGTACCTGGGAGATGTTCCTGTTTCAGAGCAAACGAAAGAAGAGATTGGCAGAAATGTTGCTAGTATCATTAGGCGTTGCTGAACTGGTTCATTTATCTCCATTGCCTCACTTTTTAAGGGGCAAGTAGCTTATACTTTGTAGGAGATGAACTGCAACTGCTCATAGTGACAAAGATGCCATGCCCAAGAGCATTACAAGGCGTAGGCGAGCAAGCTTTATTTTGGCTTCTTGGCCTTTTCAGAGGGTGATCATTCGTTAACCTGCCTGCGATTCTTTGCCCATTATATGGGGATTTACTCTAGTTAGATAGGGAAATCCCTCATTCCAAGTGTAGCAATTTGTAGCAATTTGAACTATGAAGTAATACATATACTATATATTGCTTGCAAAAGTCAAAATATATATATTGGTTTCAAAATCTTTGCTGCTCAAAGACGATCCTGAAGAGTGAAATCAATAGATACCTCATAAAGTAGTAGTTTGAGGTTCAATTCTAAAACTAATTAGTAATGGAGTAGCCTAAATCTTTATAAATCCACAGACAAGGTCATATATATTTGATGTGAGATATATATCTCAACACGTTCACACATGTGTGACGAATCTTTAAGCTTAACACGTGAACAACAGCTTAAATGGTCTTGAAGTTTGTGTGACCTTTAGGCTTTACACGTATACGTGGGTAACCCGTTCTGATATCATAGAGTCACCACTCCACTAGTCATGCGATGCTTGTTCTTTGGATCGAAGAAAGAAGCCAAACCAAAATCAGCAATCTTAAGTACTCCGTTGTCAATCAGAAGATTGGATCCCTTGATGTCGCGATGAAGCACAACACAGTTGTGACAGTGCTCAAGTCCTGATAGTAGATGCATATAACATTTGACCTGTGGTTCGGTAAACTTAATTTCTGGGCTTGCAGCAAGTCCAGCTAGGTCATGTTCCATATATTCAAACAGGTACAAACTACATGACATCCTTGAAGTGTGCCAGACCCTCCAGATTTACAACATTAGTATGATCTAATCTCCGCAAAATTAGGATTTCTCTAGCCATAAACTTCACTCTCGGGTTCCACCCCAAATTGTCAAATCTAACTTTCTTTAAAGCAACAATTTTCCCCGTCAACGTATCTTTAGCTTTGTACACATTATTGTATGTTTGTGATTCAATCTTATCAATTTTTTTAAAGGTGTGCTTTTGGTAGAATTCACGCATGATAAAGTAGTCTGAGGTTTAACTTTAAAATTAATTGACAATGAAGAAAATAGTCTATATCTTTATAAACCCACATACAATGTCACATATTTCTGATTTAGAATATATATATCAACACTACGAGACACTTTTAGTCCAATACAAAGCTCAAACAAATTATCAGTCCAATGCAACTACGGTAGAAACTATTCATATCATTTTAGTGACTAATATTAACCAACGACTAATACGGCTGGGAAAGCTATAAGCAGCTAACCAAGCTTCTCCAAAATCTTATTCGTCGGTGATTGAAAGACAGATAAATTATTGTTGGTGAATATTCATTTAGAGAACAACTTATTCCGATGAGTTTTTTTGCCTTTCATGGCCAAAACTCCGGAATCTAAAGTTCTGTAAACAAGTTTTCGTCAGAGATATAACATGTGAATTAAGCCTATGGATTCAGAGGACTCCACTCTGGCCAGTATTAAATGGAAATCCTCCGGATGAACTGGATTAATTATCATGTTTTATTAGGGAGTGGAACATGTAGATTGACTTGGCAGATGTCCTCAATGGTTTCGATCGATAATGAAACACAATTGATATGTATCATCGGGGAGAAAATTGTACCACCCATTCATATATATGTTTGATTATTGTGAGAACTCAAAGTTTGTGATCTGTGAGCTTAATCGCGTACAGAAGACGGTCATGAAATAGTTTGGTTATGAAGATTGGAGAAGATGATTTATATAAATTCTTGTATACACGACTTGTAAATACATGCATAATCTTAATTATTCACAACAAGTTATATGTTTGACCATCTATATATCAATATTACATCATCTAATCTCAACAGTTCACCTATATTATGTAAATACACTGCTGTGTATTGAAGATACTCTAAATGATGTGGTGGAACCCATATAATGGAATAAGCCAACTTCTTCGCTAGCCAATGGGTGACTGACACGTTTTTCGTGCGCATTTTAACTACTTGGCGGATATCCGCTTCAAAACTGGCCTTATATATATATATATATATCATTTTTTTTGTACATTTCTAGTGATAAGTTATTACACCAACTTCCCGATCAAATTTCGGCATCTCCACCGTTCAGTTTGTTGGGCTACATGAGTAGATCACCTCTATAAAATTTCATGTAATTTGGTGTTCGTTAAGGTATCCAAAGTTTCGATTTATTTTTAATGATCTTGAACGGTGTAGGTTTGACATAAGTGTTAAGCCTTTTGTTTTAATCTCAACCATCCAAGCTCATTAAAAAACAAATCTAATGGTGTGGGGCTATCCCTAGAATTGAACAAAAAAGAGGATCCCTCATTAGAAGGACGTTGTATATATAAATATATATATAGGGTCCTTCCACTAAGGGATCCTTATTTTTGGTTTATTTATAGGGATAGACATTCGACAAACTTTCCGATCACATTTTTCAATCTTAACCGTTCAATTCTTAGGTCTGAATATATAGATCACATCTGTAAAATTTCATCCAAATCGGTGATCGTTAAGATGTTTAAAACTGCGAATTAAAATTATAGGCATTAGCGGTTCAAATTTGGCAAATTTGATCCGTCAAATGATTTCAGTTATTTCAAAGCCTTAACGATCACCAAATTTGATGAAAATTTGCAAAAAAAAATCTATATATATGCATCTACATATTGAACGGTGGAGATGTTGTTATGTGATCGGAAAGTTTGTCGAATGTCTATCCTTATAAATAAACCAAAAATAGGGATCCCTTAGAGCATATGCACACATGTTTAACTATCAAACCATCAATTTAATTGTCTCTATCAGTTACTATTCATTGTAAATTGCTTTTCTGAGCCAGTTTTTATGCAGTGGTGCAACTCCGTCAAATTAGCAATTACTATTCATTGATTAAATATTTTATTTGGTATTGTAATTTTATTTGGCATTGTATTTGGTATTATAATTTTATTTGGCATTGTAATTTTATTATGCAATGTAATAACTTGAAGTTGAGGAACATAAAATTTATTTCATATAAAAATAACTTGAAATTACATCAAATAACTTGGAATTGAAAAAAAATAGCAACAACACAACATTACTCTTCATCAAAGTGAACATAATAAGCATCACTAGTGCTACTAGTCTCATTCATTTTCCTCATGATATCCGCTTTCCTCTTTGTGTGCCACCTCAATTTAGTCGGGGTCATGACACTCCTATCTATTACCATAATTTTTGTTTCTTCTTCCAACTCCAACATAGAATCACGTCAGGCCAACTTTGCTTCCTTTTGTTTCTCAAGTTCTAAGCCCTCCTTAGCTAACCGAAGGGTTTCCTCATCTCTTCGCATGTTAGCCTCCATAAATGATTTTTGATTACATTGTATATTATGAAAAATAGCTAAAGACTTCTCTTCTTTCTCCGTCATACCTTTTTCCCCTTTTTCTTTGCTTCCTTGGCTGCCTTTATTCTCATAGGTCTAACGGGGCTTGAGGGACGAAATCTCTCTTGGTTTGACGGCGGAGTTGTGAATCTGTCCTCACCATTCAAGTCAATATGCTCATCCGTGTCAATATGCTCATCCGTATCATGTTGCTCGGGGGAACATGGAAAATTTCGATCAAACTGAGAAGAAGTACTACTTGAAACTGTCACAAAATGAGGATGACTCAACATTGCTTCCTAACATTTTTTCTTGTTAAATTCTTTTTTCATCTCTTTGAAATATAATGATTGAGCTTGAGTTTCCTAAAAAAACGAATATTAGGTTTATAGGAAAATTAAATGTAAATAAAAAATTTATATGAAGAAAAAAATAACAAAACATTAAAAAACAATTTATTAATAGGAAAATTTAATCTATGTTAAACAAAAAAAACATACATGGAAAATTGATTAGGCATACCTCATCTTCCAAATTCGTCCTGCTAGCCGCACAGCTTCTTACTTTGTCTAATTTTGTATGCCACTTCTTGAGCATTTTCTTCAATCGCGAAAATGTGATTCAAGCTCACATTTAGAACGAGGACCTTGATGAGGATTTTCTGGGTTGCCACACCAATTTTAGGCGTAATCTTCGTAAACTTTCTTCCACAAATTGTCCTGCATTCATATCGATCGGTGATGATACAAGTGGATTGTCGTATCTAAGAAAAACATAATTGCAACTCTTCGGATGGAAGCCAATTACTTCCCATTTGATGAAAGGAAGATGAAAGAGAGGAAAGAAAATGAGAGGAGAAGTGGTGCAAAATCTAGAGGAGAAGTGGTGCAAAATCTAGAGACAAAATTGTTTGAGGTGGAAAATAGCCGTTGGACCAGACTAGGCGCCCCGTGGCAACTCCTGAATGACCAACGGTTTTCAGCTGTACGTCAGTGATTTTTTATTTATTTTTATAATACACGCGCCGGATTTAAAAAAAAGAGATGATAGGAACCCACCTGCTTGGGTCCAGCCATTTGCTGGCCATCACTCACACAAGCAACAATTGCCTATTTTGCCGGTTTGACTGTGAGACCCACAGTGCTTTTTTCTTACTGCTACTACCGTTGCATACTACTTCTCTAGCAAATTGACATTTGCTAGAACAATTGCCATGATCTTGTTTAACCGGTGCATATGGGCTATATATATATATATATATTCCATGTCCACCTATTTTACTATTTTCCCCATTTTACTATTCTGGCTGTCTATGGTCTACCGTAAATTTCAAGTGACAGAAGAGGTAGATATTAGGCATGAAACGGTTAATTAAGTAAACATGAAGTCCACAAGCTTTGTTCAATTCCCACCCCACGTTTAAGCTCCCAAAAATGGCTTCCCTCCGATCCCTCCGACACCATCGTTCTGTCAATTAATTTATCAAGAAATAAAATTAACAGCTAGCCGTCCAAACAAAGACTCCGACCTGCATGTAACAAAAAAAAGACTCCAACCTTGTTTTCTTCCTCTACCTCTCCCTGCTTGACTGTTAAAGAAGCAAGGGTTTCTGCATTTCCATCATCGCCAAGTTTCATCTATCCGAGAACCATGTTTGTAGGCAAACCCTCGGCGATCATTGTTGTATGGCTCGCACTCTTTCAAGGACTCCATGCTCGTTTGGATTATAAGGATGCCCTCATCAAGTCCATCATCTTCCTTGAGGCACAAAGGTCAGGGAAGCTCCCTCCTAATCACAGACCAAAATGGAGGGGAGACTCCGCCCTCGATGATGGCAAACTAGCCAATGTAAATACCTTTCTCTCTCTCTCTCTCTCTCTCTCTCTCTCTCTATGTATCTGCATACGATAATTTTGGTAACATGCATGCATGTATTCATGACCCTTAATATTGGTGTCAAATTTGGTCACAGTTGGACCTTTCTGGCGGATATTATGATGCCGGCGACAATGTCAAGTACGGACTTCCGATGGCTTTCACAGTCACAACCCTGGCGTGGGCAGCCATCCAATACCACTCGGAGCTAAAGGCTACAGGAGAATTGCAGAATGTCATCGACGGCATTAAATGGGGAACGGATTACTTTCTCAAATGTAGTAGGAAAAAAACATTGTACGTTCAAGTAGGAGACCCCAATGCAGACCATCAGTGTTGGGTTCGACCAGAAGAAATGAAGACACCAAGAACTCTGTATAAGATCGATGAAAACACTCCCGGATCAGAAATTGCTGCCGAAACCTCAGCGGCAATGGCTTCTGCTTCTGTCGTGTTCAGACCCATTGATCGTGCCTATGCTCGTCGTCTCCTCAATAAAGCAAAGCTGGTAAATATATATGCTCCCATATACGTTTCAGTTGCATCAATAAATTTATTTCCACCAAGGTCTTTAATTTTAACCTACGTATTATCTTTCCCGGCCCTTTCTTGTAGCTCTTCCAACTGGCTAAACAAAAAAAAGGAACTTACGACGGAGAGTGCCCTTTCTACTGCTCCTTCTCCGGCTACAATGTAACGAATCTTTTCTGTTTAATCTACCTAGGGCTTATAAAGTCAAAATCGATCCTAATTTTCTTCACCTGATTCGGAAATTGCTATTTTAGGACGAGATATTTTGGGCAGCTACATGGTTGTACAAAGCCACCAAAAGAGCAGAGTACTTAACTTACATACACGAAGAAGCCATTACCGCTACTGTGGCTGAGTTTAGCTGGGATCTCAAGTATGCTGGAGCTCAAATCCTTGTCTCCAAGGTAATTTCTTCATTTTGCCCTATTTTCACTGAGGCGCTAATATATCGTATAATCCTCAGAACGGTATATGTAAGAAAACAAAATCGAATTGTGAAAATTGATTTCCAAAAATATTGTTGCAGATGTTCTTTGAGGGCGATAAGACCCTAGAAAACTTCAAGAACCAAGCAGACAGTTTCATTTGCTCTAACATCCCCGACAGTCCATACGCCCAAGTAAAAACCACTCCGTCCGGCATGATCCACCTCAGAGACGGCGCGAACACTCAATACGTCACCGGCACCGCCATGTTGTTCAGCGTCTACAGCGATTTCCTAGCCGAACACAACCAAAAGGTACAATGTTCCAACAAGTTGTTCGACAGCAACCACCTCATGGCCTTCGCCAAGAAACAAATGGACCTCGTGCTAGGAGACAACCCTAGCGGCAGATCCTACATGGTTGGGTTCGGCCAAAACGCCCCGACGCAGGCGCACCACCGAGGCGCGTCGATTCCCGTGGGAACTAGTACCAGCGATGTTAACTGCCCCATGAGCTTTGTGTATTGGTATAACAAGGACGTACCAAACCCTAACGAGCTGACCGGAGCCATCTTGGGAGGGCCTGATATTAACGATCAGTTCAAAGACAAGCGCTGGGAGTCTGTATATACCGAGCCATGCACCTACGTCAATTCACTGGCGGTTGGGGTCTTGGCAAAGCTGGCGACCAAGTCTATCGCGTGATGAACTAATCTTATGTATATATGCAGATTATAGCTAGCTAGCTTTAATTGCCATTTTCTTATATCTGAGGCAGTGAATGTCGTCAAGTTCGAATAAGAATTCTCCGCAATCGCTGTAAATTGATGCAAAAAAACTTCTGTATATCTATCTCAAATTTGCAACTTAATTATTTTGCTTCCATGACGTCTTGCAGTATTCTAATGATAAGTAGAGTAGCTTTTTCCTGATCATTATTGTTATATAACCAGGTGATTTTTATGGAATATAATATTTTGGTTCATATTCTAAATGTATTATAGATATAAATGATTGAGATTGTACTGTATACATACGTATATTATGTGTATTTATGAATTTTTGGTATTTTTTATGTTTTTGTGGTTTTGAAAGTTAATCAATCTTGTCTAAACCACAATTTTGTTAGGGATGTGAAATCCACACTCTCTTTCTTTTTTAGTTAACACATTCACAAAATGACAAAGTCTAAATCACTAAAACATAAAATTTAAGTTAGTAAAAAAGGAAAAAATGTGTGGATTTCAATTTAATGTGTGTTGATTTCACAATTTTTTCGCTAACTGGATATGACAACTATAATCTAATTGAGAAATATTCTTGTGGTTTAAAATGTCAACGGATATGATTGACGTTATGTATTAGTTTTAACTAAGATTGTGAGCTTTTAATAACTGGATATGACACCTATAATCTAATTGAGAAATGGAAAATGATTCTAGGCCTTAATCTAAGTTGGCATCACATGTCACATAAACACATCATTAATTCAAAAACTCATGTTATATCATTCTTAAGTAAATGTACAATCTTATCCTTCGTAATCAAATGCTCTGGATTATTTTGTTTTTTATTTTCTATAAAATTATTTTTAAAGTCATTTCTTTCATATTCATGCTTATATTTATACACCAAATATAATGTGATATATATATTTAAAAATATACTTGTTGGAAAATATGAATTCATTTGAATGTGTGTGTGTCTATATATATACATATATAGTTAATTTTTACAAAGAAAAAATTACATATATGTATATTTATATTCAACCAATTTTTTTTAATATAAATAATTCATCTAAAAGAGGATTTGATAGTGATTTTTTTTCTATTATATATTTTTATATTGAAATTCGATGAAGGATATATAGACATTAGAAGGACCATATATATATATATATATATATATATAGTCCTTCTAATGAGGGATCTTTTTTTCATTTATAGGGATAAGTTATTACACTAACTTCCCAATCAAATTGCGGTATCTCCACTGTTCAGTTTGTTGGGCGATATGAGTAGATCATCTCTATAAAATTTCATGTAATTTGGTGATTGTTAAGGCATCCAAAGTTTTGATTTAATTTTAATGATCTTGAACGGTGTATGTTTGACATAAGTGTTAAGCTTTTTGTTTTAATCTCAACCATCTAAGCCCATTAAAAACAGATATAATGATGTGAGTCTATCTCTAGAAATGAACAAAAAATGAATCCCTCTTTTATATATATATATGTAAAAGAAAAAAGAATTAAAATTTTTGAAATTGAATTCTGATTCACAAAATTTATTAATTTCATAATTTTAAATTATTATAGTGTTAGACTCCTTTAAGAAATAAATTTGATATAATTTATGTAACGTAACTAAATCAAACACGATGAAAAATGTAACTAAATCATGTAGATGAAACAATAATTTGATATAATTATTACCTAATTTAGATTTGAAAAGGATACGATTGTATTTTTACACATAGATGACATGACATGATTTTTAAAATTATTGATATGTCTATACGACATGACATATCATATAAGATTAAGGTTATAAATCTTAGACCTTATTAAGCCCTATAGAAATGCCATAGAGAAATATTCTTGTGGTTTAAAATGTCAACCGATATGAATCATCTGCGGAGGCGTGTCTCGTTACTAATTAATGGTATGAGTATCTTATAAAATTGTTACCAAAATTTACATAACCAACAAAATGTATAGGCACACGCACCTAGTGCACCCAATAATTCCCCTCTAAAACTTACACTAGCCATACATAGACGTTGCCATCTTTGCTGAAGTATCGTCTAAATGCCACATCAAGCTGAATCATCAAGATAAAATCGATTATCTTGTTGACACAACGCCACCCGTTATCCGACCACTTATCACTTTGAGTTATTGATATTCACAGACAATATCTTCTTAAATATAGAAAAAACTAGTGATTTTTCTGTATGGATGCAAAGTGCATCGGTACACTAAATGCTATTTAATCAAACCAAATTATATGATTGAACTTTGATTAAGAGTTATAAGTTTAAACTAAAGCCATCAAAAGTTGTCATCTATGCTCCTTGAGTCGGTAAGAGCATAATTGAAAAGTCTTTACACTTATATTTAAATCTTATTTACGTTAACTCTAGTTAGAAAGTTATTTTAATGAAGATTTTTAATTTGATGTCTAGTTAATAATGATCTTTCATAAGTATTAATGAGAGATCATTTTTTTAAATTTTTAACGTTAAGATATTTATAAATATAATTTATTAATTATAAAAACAAGTCATGCTTTTTAGATTTAATTCGTTTATTAATTTAATTAAATTTATTATGTTCAATGATGATGTACTTATATAAAAGTAAAGGCTGAATCGATGATATTCCAAAATATAATAAAAAATAGATATTTTAAACCATAAATCGAAAAATCGATCTTCTAGATCTCATTATAAAAATCCTCAATAAAAGTCTCCAATTAGACTTATATTCATATAATTGTACCCAAAGCTAAAATGCTCTCTCGACCTAACTCTGCTAGGGTTTCGAGCGTCGCCGCATTTGGTAGTGGCTGCTCTAAAATTTGCTTCATTTCATTGGATAAAATTACAGGTCTAATCCTGCTATCATACTTGAGTGTTGTTTTTTTAAGGTTTGGGGTTTCGGGGCTCCCTGAGATCTCAGATAGGGGAATCGAGTCGTGGGATTGGACTGACTTGGTCAATCTCGACATGTTGGGATATGAAAGTCCGGTGACTAAGGTGGGTGAAGGCCATTGGGATGATTACGGTGGTGATGAAGATGAGGGTTATGTAAACAGAGGTTAGGTTGAGGCAGATCGATGAGCCTGGGTTTCAGATAGAGGTCGTCTGGCTGACGGTGATGGTGGGAAATTCGATCCGGTATTGACTGGTTTTTTTTGTACCAGTTTTGTTCTTGGGATCGGCAAAGCTTCAATCTTGTACTTTTAGGATCGTTGTGGAAAGAAACGAAGCACCGGGAGAGTCATGGTCATCGATGCCGGTTTTGGATGTTGGTGATTCCGGCGACAGTTGCTTTGAAGATGGTGGTTCTGTTATTAGGCTCGCTAGAGGTTGGACGAGTGGATATGTTGGAAGAGTCTCCAAGACGGGAGTTCGTCTCATGGATGGGAGGTTGGGGAGTGGCCAAAACTTTTTGTGGCCAGAGTCACGATTTGGTGGTTTCAGTGATTTTGCCGACCACATGTTTGGACTTCAATTTTTGGGTCATGGTCAGGGTTTATATGGTTGAGAATATGGTTTAAAAGAGTGTCACATGTTTTATTATGATTTGATTATTAAAATTAATCTTGTTTTTACATCTAATTAATAGAACATTTGTCAAATAAATGTGTTATAAACGGTGTTTAACAGATGAATGTATTTTGGTTTATAAGTATGGTCTTTAACAGGTTAGTGTATTTTGATTTATAAGTATAGTTTAGATTAGGTTAGTAAGCTTTTATCTTTATCGATCCTTTTAGATGAGTTAATTTATTAAATAATATAATTAGTTGACTTTGACTAAAACAATTATAGTTATATTGATATATTTAAAAAATTCTTATATAGACGGTCGTGTGTATACGATATAATCTTAGTCGTTCATAACAATTTATTATTCATTATTATATTTTTTTTAATTTTAATTATTTATATATATCATATATATATATATACAGTATTAAAAATACTCTAAAATATATTTATAGTAAAGTGTGTGATCTCAGTTTCACCTTCAAAGAAGGATCGATCTTAATTTTTCCTTACAAAATACCGTAGAGTTCGTTTACCGAGCGGGGTCTTACTCATTTTGGATAAGCCTCACCACTCACGAGGCCCAAAGACTGCCCACTTCTTGATAACCACGTCACCTATTCGGACCACAACTCAAGTGATTGCTCAACGTGGGGGATTCCTTACTGGTCCACGTGGCGAAACAAAAACTGTACAGGTCGGACAGGTATCTCGGAATATAACGCCCCGCTTTAGCCATATACAAAAGAAGAAGCAAATCTGCTGTGCGTTAAAAAGTTCCACCTATTACATTTTGACATCTAGTCTCTAATTTTAAATAATTTAACTATGTTAACCACGTCGTTACTTAATAAAAATAGGTAAAAAAATCTTAATTACGGTTTAAAAATCGATGTCTGACTCAACCTCTTCATTTTTCCTCTATTTTCTCACGCTTCTTGTTTCGTCTTTCTCTGTTTCTCTCTAAAAAACCTTGAGAGTAGTGCGGCGAGTTCTAGAAGAGTTTTTTCTAGTTCAAGCTGAAGAATAATTATTCATTTTAATAATATTTTATATATTATGTTGGAGCATTAATTTACTAAAAAATTGATAAAATTTATTTTTATTAATGTTGTTGGAGATGCTTTAATAGATTTTAGAACTCAATAAATTGACTATAACTAACATTTACTCTTGTTTGCATTAATCATTTGTGAACAACGGTATACGAATATTCATATTCTTATGAAAGACTAATTTACAACCGAACAAAGGCGAGAATATCATTTCAATGTTGACTTGCATTGACTCAAAAATTGTAAACGAGAACGAAAATGCATTGTGGTTATGGTAATTATGATCTAGAAATGCAGAGTATCTTCAGTACATGATCGTGTATGTAAACGGTTGAGATTAGAGAATATAAAATTAATATATAGATGATCAAACATATAAATTGTTATAAATGACTAAAATTATGTTATTAATACGATGTTGCAAAAAATAGAGCGAAAAAGTGAGAGTTGGCAGATAATAACAGCTAGCTACTGGTGATAAGTAGTGGGGACGTAGAGATCCAGTTGGGTAAGGGACGCTTTCTTGTAACGAGGATGAGGATAAGTCATACCCCCTTACCTTGTAGGCCTTTATTTAAACACTACTTAACATCAATATAATACAACATTATCCTCTAACCACACCTCCCTAATTAACTGGCATATCTTCTTCTTTACCGTAATCATCATTTCTAATAATAGTTTTAAAGTTTTAAAGTAATTTACACTGCATAACCATATATATATATATATATATATATATATATAGGGACGATCCAAAGCGGATATCCGCAATTTTGTTATTCCACGGACGAGTTGAATCTCAGCCGTCCGTTCCATTTAATAAAAATGGACGGTTCGATCTTGAGGTGGGCAGTGAGGACAAAAGCGCGCAACAGTCTCCCTCTCTCTCTCGATCTCCTCTCCTTCTCTCTCGATCTCCTCTCTGCCCTCACGCTCGCCGCCGTCTCCACCACCCCAAGCTCTCCATCTCCGCTCGATCACTCCGCCCCGAACTCGCGCGCGCGACCCAAGAAGAACCCATCGAACGAGGCGGCCTCGGTCTGGTTCGACTCGCCCTCGACCTCTCTGCCTCACGCTCGCCGCCGTCTCCACCCCCCCAAGCTCTCCATCTCCGCTCAATCACTCCGCCCCGAACTCGCGCGCGCGACCCATCGAACGAGGCGGCCTCGGTCTGGTTCGACTCGCCCTCGATCAGTTGTCAAAGTTGGGGGCTGTTTGGGGCAGTTCGTGGCGGATTCGAGCTCGAGCACAATGATCTTTGGGCATCGATACTTTGCAATGCCGAGGTATCACTCTCGTTCCATCTGATTTGTGATCTTTGTTGCTCCAGAAATTTGAAATGAATTATGCTGTAAATGAGTCGAATTTCTGAAATGAATTATGCTGTTCTTGTTGCTGTTATTGTTGCTGTTCTTGTTGCTAATTATAATTTCATCTTTGTCGAACTTTTCTTCTTATTTTTTGTAGATTATCCAATTGAATTGTTGATAACACAGATATGGAGTGGTTGGAGACAGAAGATGATCAAATTTTTATTCCTCAAGTGAAGCATGAGATGGTTCCTAAATTAGAACAAGAGTTTGAAACAATGGATGATGTTTTTGCTTTCTACAATTCATATGCAAAAGAAGCAGGGTGTATGATGGGAGAAAACTAATGTAAAAGAAAAAGAATTAGATGAATTAAGTACAAAAGAAATTGTGTATGATGTAGAAATATTCCACATTCTGTAAATTGCAAAGTGCAAATTGTATATTACATAAAAATTGGTAATATATATAAAGTTGGTGGGAGAGAGATAGACTAGTACAATGTAGGTGTTGTTCCTTTGGATCTGCTTGAGTTTCGTTTCACGACCAGACCTTCTTGTTTTGCTTTGTTTCGGTTTTGGAGTTGGAGTTGGAGAGTTTGAGTTTCATTCATGTCGATCGCGTTGGACGTAGAGCCTTCCTCGCCTGGCTTCATGCACGGTGCTGCCATGTCGTTTGGGTTGTTATTTGAGTCGTTGCCGGGAGAGGATACGGCTCCGGTTGCGTCTTCGTCGTCGTCTTCTTCGATAGGGAAGAACAGCGACGTGTCGTCCGGGAGGTCGGAGGAGGAGAATGACGAGGCTCAGAGCTCGTATAAAGGTCCTCTGGATATGATGGAGGCTTTGGAGGAAGTCTTGCCTATCAGGTTAGAACAAAAAAATCCATTTTTTCATTCTGCAATTTTCGTTTTATTTTATTTTATAATCATTTTTTGTTTTGTTTTGGTTGGATCTTGGACGAATTGATTGGTGTTCATATGACTAAATGGTGCTTTGCATTTTGCTTTGCAGGAGAGGCATTTCAAAGTTCTATAACTACAAATCCAAGTCCTTCACGAGTCTGGCAGAAGCTGCAAATTCTTCCTCCATTAAAGAGATTGCAAAGCCTGATGATCCCTATACCAGGAAACACAGGAACATGCTCGCTTCTAATCTCTTCTGGGACAAGAATCGGAATTCCTCACTCAGAATTTCTAGGGCCGGGATATCTAAATCTTCGAGGAGGACAATCACCGCAAGTCAGAGCACGTTGGCTTTGGCTATGGCAATGTGCAGCGCGGAATCCAGTCCCAGCACTAGTGGTGATTCCAATTCAAGTTCCCTTGCTCCTTCATCCTTTAACAAACTCGGACACCACTCTGCTTGGCGATCATTGTCCTTGGCTGACTTGCAGGAATGTACTACTTCTGCAGCTGTAAATACCACTTCTCGCTTCTATCCTTCACATCCAAATTTGCAGCAATGACTCAAAACGCCAGACTATTCTTTCCAACAAGCATCGTTTGCTTTAGAGTTGTGAGAAGTAGTTTCTGATCTAATCTAGTTTGAAAATGTAGCCTAGAACTTTCGTATTGTTAGCTTGTACATGTACTTAACGGGTAAAACCCACAATAGACAATGGAGGGGCATTCAACGCATATTAAGTTGTTTGATGCCAGTTCCAGAAAATCTCAAGTTGTATTACATAACTCTTGAAATCTTGAGACGGTTTTTCACATTTTCTTTTGGTTGCTATATTTCGAAAATAATGGTTGAATTCATTTTGGTGTTGGGCAAGAATCTGAATATACAGACAAGGAAGACAGAAGTTTGATATCTGAGGGATCAATAAGAGGAATTGCCTTGTAAATATCTTCCGTAGAGAATGGAATGCTGCAACCAGAAAATAAATAGTTCAGAAATCCGAAAGAGACAGAACGAAAGCATCCGCAATGAAAGCAAGGTAAGATGAGAAATTCAGAAAGCTGGAAGGATCTAGTTCCCACTTTAAGATGGCTAAAACCAAAATGTAAATGTCTATGACAGCTTCATTCCCATGGATCAAAAAATGGTCAAGGAGAAAACTATTTTAAGGTAAATGGTTTTGTCATTTGATTTAGAACCGAACAAGCACGATTTTGTTTTGAACATGGAAGATTTAATATCCAATGCAAAGCACATTACCTTAGATCATCATCCAACAAGAATGAATTGGAATTTAGAATCTGGTTGTCCCTAACAGTAGCCCAGCAGCAACATAACGTTAAAAGATTTGAAAAAAGCCATACAGATATGAAACAAGAAACAAATTATACAAACATGCCTCATAGAACACACTCTGAGTGCCATATTTGTCATCCCAGTAGAACATACTAATTCGATAGATTTGCCTTACTGTCAATGCCTGTACATTGAACACCATCAGGACACGTTCAAGTTGTCAGTTTATAGGTCATCCACGCCGGCAATGACAGGACAACATAGAATTGAGACATACACAAGCAAAAGAATCATACGGGACAAAGGTCCTGCCTGATCTCATCCAGAGATTTTCTCCTCTTCTGATGAATTACCTAAACAATTGAACAACCAGAAAAGGTTTTTGACTTCTGATAGATCATGGATTTTAAAATGTCAAAGGAAACAGTTTTAGCTTGTATACCAGAAAACCAACAGCTTGCCTGATATAATTTAGCTCGTGCCATGAGGTTCCTGCAAACTGCACCGATCGAAGATTCAGAGCAAAGTATTTACTATTTACCACCGAAACAGAAAATTCTTGCAAAATGGAATTTTACTTGCCTCATCCCCAGTGTTGACAATCCACTTCTCCAGTTCAGCTAAACCTGACTTTACATATTCTCCATTTGAAAATGTGCAACACTCACGTCGCAGCAGAAGACTACCAAGGGAAACAAGAAGAGTCAATAAATCATTTAAAATAAAAAACAACAAAAAACTAAAATAGCAGTAAACTCTTGCCTGTTGAAAAGTGACATATTGATGAACGAAGAGACCTGTGTAATTAGCTTACGAATGAAAAATGAAGGTACCTGAGTAGAGTATAATGTTTAGGTCAGAATCAAAATAAAAGAGTTACAAAGCTGCATAGAATTGCAATTTTAAACACTCACGTCCAGGAGCAAAACTTGGTGTTTAACTCATCAAGATTACAGCTAAATATTATTTAAGCTTCAGTTCAACAACAAATAAATGATATATGATAGGATCCTAAACTTGGGTGAACATGACCAACGCACTTTACAGCATGTAATATAGAGGTTCAAGCAACAAAAACACTAAACAACTGAATGACAAATCTTATCTCACATACATGATTACGTAATCGGATCATAAGAGTATCCAAAAACTTGATTATGTTGTCCCACCGAGGTGATCTAGACTTTCCAGTATGATCTCGTGCAGCTTTGGGTGCCTTGCAGATAGTGTGAAGTGCCAAAGATAAAAAATTAAAAGATGCAAAACCACTTTAACAATATTGAATAATCTAAACTGTTGGATATATTCAGGAGAGTTATTATATCCAACGGTTAAAAAAATTCATACTCACCATAGAATTTTCCCACCTCTAAATGAGCACACTTAACAGTTAACATGGATACATTCGGGATTGATGAATCTGATAGTAGAATAAAATTAACATAGTTTGATGATGCAACTACAATTTGAAGTAGAAGAGCAATTAACACACCAGAATGCTTGATCCCAATAAGGGGGACAACTCCTTCAAACTGTCACGCATCGACCCAAAGATTTTTTCTACGCAAGCAGTCAGCTGTTGTTTGAACACTCTAGCTGGATATCTTGCTTCTAAATGTGACATACCATCTCCATGTTTGAACGGTGATGACAGTCCCTGTGAATATGCAAAATGACAATTACCAACAATGTAAAATAAAAAGAGAAACTTCAGGGAACCCACATTTAGTTGCAACATACATATGTAATCCTTAGAGCTGGACAGGAAAACCCTGCTGAACGCTGAGTTGGTGGGAAACCATTTGGTCCTAATTTCCTCTGCAAAAGACATAGAAGTGCTGAGGCATTGGACAGCCAATATGGCAAGGTAAAGTTCTCATCCCCGACCTGAAACAATGTCAAATAGTTCAAGTTCTAATAACTATTCCAGGAAATACAAACATTGCCTTGATAGATTATAGCTTTACCAATAAAAATCGCTTTCCCTTTTCTTTTTGAGGAAAAAAAGCCAAATCATAAGCATAAAGTAACTAAGTAGAAGCTACTTACCCTCAGAACATCATTTATCCCATCAATTATATGGTGAAAAATAAGAAAGCATGCGACTGAAGAAGACATTTGTATATGATACAAGCCGCCAATGGTTTACCATCTTTAAACCCAATATCCTCTTTTATACACCTTGATAGGAACTCATAATTCTCCTGTACACATCAAAGCAAGGTGCTAAACACAATTACTCTTCTGAAGAGTTGGTCGATTACAATCAGTAAGAAAGTGCTATAAGTTTTGAAGGTGTGGGTGAAAGATTGAGAGGGAGATAAATGCCTTACATATTTAGGCATTTGCCGCATGATATTCTCATCCTCCAAAACTGAGGGTTTCTCCTCAAGACTGTAATTTAAGTAATATATTAAAAGAGCATGATAGTTTTTTTATTTGGTCAAAATAGCATGAAGGTTATAAAAAATGAAAAATCATATTTACAGAAAAATACATATCTTTTATCAATAATTATATACATAATGAGACTGAAATAAAGAAGGGGAGTAAGTCATGAAATTTCTGAAAAGCACCTGTTTACATTCGGTTGGGGATCATAACATTTGTGTTAAAATTCCTGCAGCTTCTGAGTGGTATCATTACTGTTTTTCCGAGCCTTGAGAAGGTCATTCTCCAAATCAGAGTTCTTATCCAAAGCATCCAACGAACTCTGCAAACAAAATGGCACTAATGAGTGGAGACCAAATTTTTCAATGGGAAGAATTTAAGCAAGGAGGTTAAAGCATCCAAAAAAATGTATGTACAAGAAATAGGAAAATCAGTTTGCACTCGGTAGCTATAAGCAAATGTGCAAGTAAATTTGGCCCATGTAGGTCAAGAAAATTTAAAGTGAGAAATAACAGCAACCCGCATAGATACAACAGTAAACAACAAATAATAAAGTTAAATAAGCATCCTCACTTTTAAAACTGCATTTTCCTTTCTCAATTCAGAAAAATCATTAAGTTCTCTTTCCAAATCACATTTCTCTTTCTCTGATAGTTCCAATTGATTTTGTAGCAAGGCACACTTGTTGCACTCAACAACTGTTGCTAGTTTTGATGCTTATAACTCGAGGATCATAGACTCTACCACTGTATGAAGCCTTAAAATTTCTGCCGACTTAGCTTCTTCATCAGAAACCTGCATCATATAAGCGTGGGAGTTGCCATGCAAGGTCATTGTTTATACGAAAACCGACACTTTCAACATTTTTCAAAGATAATACTAATTGCCAATACAAAGTGAAGCAAATACCTGCATTATTGTTCTCAAGAGGCAATGGCTTTGTGATGTAGAACGTCTGAGAGACCAAGAAAGCAGAAAGGTTTTAAAGGAAACAGGGGTTTTTCAACAAACTTGGTTTATTTCATTCCAATCGGATTTGGGTTTTCTAGGTACCCATATTTATAGGCTTAAAATACATAAATCTTAGTCCCAATCAATAACAAGACCTTTCGGGTTTCGCAAGTCATAACAACTTCGTCTGTGTTCTATCATCTAATCAAGAAAATCAACTGGCAAACATTTCTCAGTGGCGGAATCTCTCTTGTAAGTTTTAACGCAGAATTAGATTGTACATAATAACTAGTGAAACCCGCCCTGGAAGTGGATGCAATCCATGTGTACTGTTGCAAAGTCCAATACCAATGGTTTGATGCTAGCTTCATCGAAAAAAATGGTTTGATTCCAGTGCCAGACGCCAGGTCAATTCCACATCATATAAGGGGTTTGTTCTGTTTCGAATTTTGATTACAATCTTAACATCGCTTTGAAAAGAACTTGGTTGCAATACTCTGCAAGACTGGTTAACATTCCGGTTGAAATGTGAGGACAATGAATCAAATTCCTAATGGCCTTGCGTGATGTGCAAAAGAAGAATTTACATAACATTGATGCAACACGAACCATTTCAAGACTCACCTTAAAGGCTACGTTCCCTCTACCCACAACCCTCCCCCCAAAAAAAACGAGAAAAGAATAAAGAACCTAAGATATAAAACCTAATTACAATAAACCAGTCCTAGACCTACAAATGATTGGAAGGGAACCGAATTCATCAGGCCTGATGAACCCCACTAACGCTAAATAACAAATTAGACCGTGTACAGTCACCCTGTAATATTTAGATGACTACTGCTCCATGTTGTGTGGGTGGAGAGAAGCCACTGTTGCCTACAACTTTTAACTTCAAAGCAAGCACTGTGTTATCCTTCGGATTCAACACAAGCTTATGCAGCAACTATTTGGGATGAATGGACTACTTCATTTTGGTGCTGGACAAGAAACTGAACACACGAATAACCAGACAAGGAAGATGGAAGTTCGATATCTGAGGGATCAATAAGAGGAATTGCCTTGTCAATATCTTCCGTAGAGAATGGAATGCTGCAATTAGAAAAATACAAGTTAGAAAACCAAAAATGAGAGACAAGATAAGCATCTGCAATGCATGCAAGGTAAGACGAGAAGTTCTGAAAGCTGAAAGGATCCTGCTCTCACTTATGATGTCTTAAAAATGGTCAGGGAGAAAAAAGTTTAAGGTTCAAGTTCCGCCCTTGATTTAGAACCATACAAGCATGACTTTGTTTTGAATATAGACTGAATACCCAATGGCAGATTACCTTAGATCATCATCCAATAAGAAAGAATTGGAGGTCAGATTCTGGTTATCCTTGTTCAAAAGCTCCCTCATTTGGGCAACCACCTGCCCGCAGCAAGCTAATGTTAGAAAGAATCTTTAAAAAAGACCCATGGATACAGATTTATGAAACAGTAAACATGCCTCATTGGACACACTCTGAGTGCCATATTTGTCATCCCAGTACATGGTACTAATTCGATAGATTTGCCTTACTGTCAATGCCTGTACATTGAACACCATCAGGATAAGTTCAATTTGTCAGTTTATAGGTCATCCACGCCGGCAATGACATGACAACATAGAATTGAGAAATACACAAGCAAAAGAATCATACCGGACAAAGGTCCTGCCTGATCTCATCCAGAGATTTTCTCCTCTTCTGATGAATTACCTAAACCAATTGAACAACCAGAAAGGGTTTTTGACTTCTGATAGATCATGGATTTTAAAATGTCAAAGGAAACAGTTTTAGCTTATATACCAGAAAACCAACAGCTTGCCTGATATAATTTAGCTCGTGCCATGAGGTTCCTGCAAACTACACCGATCGAAGATTCAGAGCAAAGTATTTACCACCGAAACAGAAAATTCTTGCAAAATGGAATTTTACTTGCCTCATCCCCAGTGTTGACAATCCACTTCTCCAGTTCAGCTAAACCTGATTTTACATATTCTCCATTTGAAAATGTGCAACACTCACGTCGCAGCAGAAGACTACCAAGGGAAACAAGAAGAGTAAATAAATCATTTAAAATAAAAAACAAAAAAACTAAAATAGCAGTAAACTCTTGCCTGTTGAAAAGTGACATATTGATGAACGAAAAGACCTGTGTAATTAGCTTACGAATGAAAAATGAAGGTACCTGTGTAAAGTATAATGTTTAGGTCAGAATCAAATAGAAAGTCAATTAAAGGACAAAGTCATAAAACAACATAAGAATGCAACTTTTGATAGGATTTTCAAGCATCAGCAAAACAGCTATATGATATGATTTTAGACTTGGTGCATGAGCAATCAAGAGTTGACTTCATCATAAAGTTTTCAACCCTGATATGGCTTGCGTGAACATGACCAACACACTTTAAAGCATGTAATATAGATCAAGCAACAAAAGTATTAAACAACTGAATCAGAAATCTAGCTGACATACATGATTTCCACGTAATCGGATCATAAGAGAATCCAAAAACTTGATTATGTTGTCCCACTGACTGCCAGGTAACTGTTGAGGAGCATTACCAGGAGATCTAGACTTCCCAGCATGAACTCGTGCAGCTTTGGGTGCCTTGCAAATAGTATGAAGAGAGCCAAAGATCAAAAATTAAAAGATGCAAAACCACTTCACCTCTAAATGAGCACACTTAACATGAATATACCTACAGGACTGATGCTAGTAATAGTACAATAAAAAGAACATAGTATGATAATGCACCTATAATTTGAAGTAGAAGAGCACTTAACACACCTGAATGCATGATTCCAATAAAGGGGACAACTCCTACTTCACCTCTAAATGAGCACACTTAACATGAATATACCTACAGGACTGATGCTAGTAATAGTACAATAAAAAGAACATAGTATGATAATGCACCTATAATTTGAAGTAGAAGAGCACTTAACACACCTGAATGCATGATTCCAATAAAGGGGACAACTCCTACTTCACCTCTAAATGAGCACACTTAACATGAATATACCTACAGGACTGATGCTAGTAATAGTACAATAAAAAGAACATAGTATGATAATGCACCTATAATTTGAAGTAGAAGAGCACTAACACACCTGAATGCATGATCCCAATAAAGGGGACAACTCCTTCTTCAAACTGTCACGCATTAACCCAAAGATCTTTTCTACGCAAGCAGTCAGCTGTTGTTTGAACAGTATAGCTGGATATCTTGCTTCTAAATGTGACATACCATCTCCATGTTTGAACGGTGATGACAGTCCCTGTGAATATGCAAAATGAAAATTAACAATAATTTAAAATAAAATAAAAATACAGTGAACCCACATTTAATAGCAACTTACATGTGCAATCCTTAGAGCAAAACTGGAAGAGCCTGCTGAACGCTGAGTTGGTGGGAAACCATTTGGCCATAAATTCCTCTGCAAAAGACATAGAAGTGCTGAGGCATTGGACAACCAGTATGGCAAGGTAATGTTCTCATCTCCAACCTGAAACAAATGGAAACAATTTAGGTTCTAAAAACTCCTGAAGAAAATATGAATATCACCTTGAATTTAATTTATCTTTTTGGTATTAAAAGAAAAAACAACAAATAACACCTAAAAAAATAAATAAAAAAATTGAAGCTCTCCAACATTATGTAATTCAGGTATGGTGAAACATTCAAATTATATGCACCAATTAAATACATAAAAGATACTTGCCCTCAGAACATCATTTATCCCCTCGATTATATGGTCAAAAATAACTGTCCGCTCAGACTCAAAAGCACGCCACTGAAGAAGGCATTTGTATATGATACAAGCCGCTGATGGTTTACTGTCCTTAAACCCGATATCATCTTTGATACATCTTGATAGGAACTCATAGTTCTCCTGTACACATCAAAGCAAATTGTAAACACAATTACACACTACAGAATACCCGATACAATCAGCACGAAGATCATGGAGAATTGTAAAAGCTAAACATCAGTCTCTAGAAACAATAAGAGTTATAACCTGGGACCTCTCCACTGTTAGCTTTGTACGCCGTGATTCGGACATGCCATGTGAATAGGGTGTAATCATTTTTGAAGGTGTGGGTGACTCCTGCATCAGATATATCAAACATTTATCATTTGTTACAGCAATAAGAGAGATAGAGAGAGAGATCATGTCTTACAAATTCAGGCTTTCGATCAGTGTGGGGAACATGTGCACCAGAGTTCATTTGCTACCATTAAAAACAATGATCTTAATACGAAACCATGGCTCTTATATACAAATGACAATGTTGCACACAAGTGACAAGGTGACGAGACAATAAATATCGATAGGCAAAGGAAAAGTTCATTAAGTTGCCATTCTCAAAACTTAACCATGGGGAAGCTGACAATTCTAAGTATGAACCTTCCCAGCCATTGTAGTGTGTACAAGAAGTAAAATTAAATATGATACGGTGTTTGCAACACCTGCCTGCATGCTTGAGAACTCTTGCTCCATACCAAGTTACTACCAATATTTGAATAAAAAGCAAGCTTTCTAGAGTAGTTTGCATGCCAAATGGTTTAACCATATGTTTCATATATGATTTCTGGTGATCATTCACCCATTACATCAAAATTCACTTTCTTCGTCCGGTGGTAGTTGGAGAATATGACTTTGGCGAAGAGGTCTGTAAGCCCCCCCACCCACACACAGCCTCCTCCCAAAGAACAGGTTTTATAGGTCAAAACATCTAATCATGCATATATTACCTCAGGAACAGTAGCCTTTTTGAAAACACGTTGAGTGCTCTTTGGAGAGACAGCAAGGGCTTTTTGTCGCATGATTTGATTCTCATCTTCTAAAACTGTGAGTTTCTCCTTTAGACTGTAAATTAAATAGGGTAAACAAGAATAAAGACAAGATGCAAGAACAAATAGATGAAGAATCTAAATAAATAAATAAATAAATAAATAAAAACCTATTTACAAAAAAAAATATTTAAAATAAACTTCAGAATTTTATATACAATCAGAATGCATTAAAGAATTGAAGCAAGTGATGGATTTTTGAAAACACCTGTTTACGTTCTGTTGGAGATCGTGACACTTGTGTTCAAATTCCTGCAGCTTCTTAATGGTGTCATTACTGTTTTTATGAGCCTTGACAAGCTCATTTGCCAGATCAGAATTCTTCTTATCCAAAGCATCCATTGAACTCTGCAAATAAAAATATTTAGAAATCACTTTCTACAAGATTTAAAATAATAATAACAATATATCCAAAAAGGCATCACATTCCTCACCTTTAAAACAGCATTTTCCTTTCTCAATTTGGCCATATCAAGTAGTTCTCTTTCCAAAGCAGATTTATCTTTCGCTGAGAGTTCTAACTGATTTTGTAGCACTGCATTCTTGTTGCACTCATTAATTGTTGCCAGTTTCGAAGCATCTAACTTGAGGTTCAAAGATTCCACGACTTTTTGAAGCCTTGAAATTTCCACTGACTTGGCTTCTTCATTAGAAACCTGCATTCCATAAAGATTGCAATTTGAAAGAAATTTTGAACATCCATAAGCTTGCCAGAATGCTAATTGTTCAATAAAACAAACGACACTTGTAACTTTTTTTAAGGGAACAAGAACTTCATTGCCAAATACTACATGAATATGGGAATGGACAATGTGCACAGAAGAAACAAATACCCGCATTCTTTTCTCAAGCTGCAGTCGCCATGTGAGATCTTCCAACTGCTTCTCAAGTTTATTCTTAGCTAAACGTAAGGCACCGCTTTCATTTGCCTCCTGTAAATAGTAAACAAAATATTAATGGCAATGAGAAACTTTTTATGCATATTTGAATATATGAGAAGCACTGCAATTTAACTCACTTGTTTAAGCTTTCGAAGCTCTCTCTTTGCCAACTTCCGCCTCCAAAGACATTGTATTGCCACAATAGAAGCTTGATGATGTTTGAAAGCTGACCGAACCTTGTGCATTCTCCACCGAGCCTAACAGATTTATATTATGTCAAAGTAGAAATCAAAAGCTATGATGGCATATGAAGCTAAAGCAAGCCAGATGACATTACACAAAAGACATACATCAATGTATGAACAGAATGCAACTTTATGATAATGGCATTGCTATTACTAGCAGTCTTCTCCAAAGACCAGTGCCCCAAAGATTAAAAGCACATAGAAGACATAAATGAATGTCTGAACAAAACACAGCCTTATAGGTAATGGCACTATTACTAGAAATCTTCCTCATGCTTGCACAAGGCAACATATAACTCAGGAAAGTTGTTTACCTGGATCAGAGTAGCAGCTTTATGTTTCTTCCCATGCACAAATATTTGGCGGGTTGAAAAACCACGAATATTGGACTGTAAGGTAACGGCAGATGAATATAATTCAACATAAGCACGCCTCAATAGCCACCTTCGGACATGTTTCTGTATGAAAATTGCAGCAGCTGTCTCTCGTTTTACAGCATAGAGTGCTCTAGCAAGGAATCCTTCAAACATCAAAATCAGAAAGAAAGACAAAATCAAATTAACATATAAAGATCTCAATAAAGTGAGGAAGAATAAGATTTTGCATTTCTGATGAAATCTGGCAGAAGCAACTGAAAGAACCTCTACAAAAAGCTTGAAGTGCAAAGGCAGCAGCACGAGTTGAAACAAAATTCCTGTGGGCAACAAATGTTCGCAACCGACATTGAATACGCTTTGCAGCATTGTCCAAGACCTCAGCACGTCTGGAGTCCAAAACTCCAATTTGACCAGCCCTAAGAAACACTTTGTTCTTACCCAACTTCAAAAAAGGAAGACATCCTTGTCAATTATTTACCACCGATAAATGCTGACTCAGTGCTTTGTTAACATAAAAAATACCTAACTGTGTAGTCACATGATTATGGAACAAGTACCTGAAAATTCTCAAGCTTCAAATTCTTCAGAATTTTCTCAGTTGTAGATTTTTCATCATAGCTGCATGGACATAATAAATCAAAGAAATTCACAATATTAGAATCCAGAATAAGGCAAGGGGATACAGGATAAAAAAATTATAAATAAACAAACACAAAACAAATAAATAGAATCATCCAGCTTTGTCAAAGCAGATGTCTATTTAAGTGGAACAAGCAAAACAAAAAGAATTTACGAAAGATGAATGAATCTACCTCACGTCAATAAATTCAGGAGCTAATATTCCAAAACGATCTACAAACTCTGAGTAAGTCCTACGAGTGGGATACCCTGCCAGACTTATCCGAACAGCCTCTAGAACACCCTAGTGTCAAATCAGACAATCATTAGATGAAACAGCTTTATCAATATTCCATCAATAAAAAAGATGCACCAGGTGCATGATAGTTTTCGTTTGTACTAACCCCACAACGCAATTGATGTAAGATGCTCGGATTCTCGAATTTCTGTGGTCGATTCAATGAATTTGGCTTCACACACCGCACATAATGAGGCTCTGTTATATCAAGGGTTTCCATCAATGCCTGAAGTTGTTGCTGGAAATGCCAAAATAACACAGAAGAAATATCATCAGCGCACACATATTAAGTAAAGAAATGTACATAAGTTTATATATACCTTAAATCTAGTGGCTACAGAAGAGAACTTGTATGATGATCTTGAAGATTCTTCAGGTAGTGAGCAGAAAAGATTAGCAACAAAGGGGCATTTCGAAGAAGACAGAAGATTGCAATGATCTACCACCACATAATCACGGTTCTTATCCAGAAAGTAATCTGTATGATAAGTGACCTACAGAAGCAGTGAAGTAAATTAATAAGCAAAATATAATGAGGATCAACATATGCAGCACAAACACGTTATGAAGCCGTGAAAATGATATACCTTTCCAGCATAATGAGACAAGGTAAAATCTGTCTCTGAAAATTTTGCCTTCTCCCACCTTGGGTGGTCCCGGAAACTCTGAAACAACCTGGTTGAAAATGTGTGGTGTGTTGATTTCGGGAACATGCTGCAAAGATGAGAAAATAAGGATAAGGAAATAACTACTAAACTACTCTAGACCTATAGTAAATAACTTAAATGTACCAAGCTTCATCCAACAAAGCAATGATCCCAAGAGGTTTCTGCAAATCAATGTAGGATAACATTAGTGTCCATGGATAGATCACTAAAATTTAGGTATTGACTATAAATGAGAGACAGAAGGGGAAGAAACCTTCTCAATCAAATCCAGAACATCTTGGTTGTCTATGAATTCAATGTAGCTCCAATTGATTTCCTCTTTGCTATACTCCTCCTGCTCCATTTTAAATACATGCTGGAGCAAGTGCAAGAGAAGTTGGGAAAATTAGTAACAGAAACTTACATGACAGCACAAGATAAAAGTATATTATTTAAATCAGCAACACATACCTCGTTAAAATGTTGCTGCAACTTCTCATTTGCAAAATTAATGCAAAATTGCTCAAAACTGTGGAAATGAATGATTCATTAATCAATGACACTTATTTCTTTAAACAATGATCATAAATGATGAAGGAATAACATTAAGGTGCAAAGACTACGATTTAGTGACTATCACAAACAGATAACAGTAGAGATAAAAGTTAATGTAGTGAAGGCTCATAAACTTGCTGGATTTGTCAAGCAAGTTCAGAGCCCATGATAATAAACCATACCAAACTGAATTGCCACTAAATGACTACTACTGCAAGGTAAATTTGCATAGTAATGGAATAAATTTCAATACATGAGTTAACAATCGTACCTATTGTCTTTAAAGCACTCAAAACCATAAATGTCCAAAACTCCTATCTGCATTTGGGAATTCAAGTCTTGCCCGACAGACCTGTTAATCTTCTCAACAAGCCTGTGAAAGTATCACGTTTCAATTAAAATAATACATAAAATAAAATTCACACCAGGAAAGTCAGCTAAAACTAGAACAGCTTTGAAGGGGGGAAATTAACCCATACCAATCAAACAGCCGTGCATAAACAGTCTTTGCCAATGCATCTCTACTAGAAACAGCACCATTACAGTCGAGAGCTTTAATAATAATTCCTTCACGAGTTTGGATTGTACGAGTAGATAATGTTGCTAGTAAGAGGTTTTCATCACACCTGATTTATAAGGTAACCAAGTTAGAAAAGGAGGGAGCAAATGCACCCTATTACATGGTTACGGATATTGTTAAATGCGCCAATAGAAAACTGAACTGTAACAACTAAGTTACTCTATAGCTAACAAAAGTGTTAGTTACCCTAATAATAACCATTACAGAAATTCCAAGGGTGACCTCTAAAGAACAATATAACATCCTAAAAGAAAAGACCCACAATCTGAATTCACTAAAGACTAGGAGGCGATAAGATTAGTCAGATTGCCTATCATTCTGCTAATGCAGATTCATAAAAGACAAAAGTTCAGGTCAAGCTCCATAAATCACTTACATAAAAAGATTAGCAGCCATCTGCATATGAAAGCTGGATTTTTGATCCTTTAGAACTGAAGAGTCGTGCTCCTTTCCAGGAGAAAATTCAACATTTCCCAAATGCAGAATTGCAGCCAAGGTGCAAAAAATTGCTTCCTATTGCATGGATAAAGATAAAACAAATGATTTTCAGTAAGATCCGTGAACGAACTATCAAAATGGGAAAATCAGACTATTCATTTTCAAGAGCAGTCTTCTCAGACAAAGTTTATAACCTGCTCTTCATGGCTGATGCCAACAATATCCATTGCTGTTCTTGTTTTCATATATTCTTCTGCATTGCTCACTCCTTCCAGTTCATATGTCTTACTCTGATTCAGGTAGTGAAAGCGGTTTGGATGGCCTAACTTGTACTTCTCTGCGTCCTATGAGAAAACCAATGAACAATAACCATCAGCTTGAAGATAAATTCAAGAACTTTCATCATATACATGAATGTAGATGTTTAGGTACTGTCTAGATACAATGTTAAATACATGTGAGACTACCTTTCCAGATGCGCACAATTGGTAAAAACAATGGTAATTCCTTTCAGGGTCTGTAATCTGTACAACACGGGATCTCTCCAACAGGTAAGTCCTAATTGCAGCTCCAGATATTCTCCCATTTGCATCAAACTGAATCTCAACAAACTTGCCAAAGCGACTGCTTGATAGAAGAATAAATTACAATTAAAATTGATTTTAGATTAAATACCAGTAACATTGAATAAACTTAATAGAAATCACATGATCTGATATCAAGCTACTGCTAGAAAAATTGTACTGACCACAATCGACCTTAACCTAATTTGTTCAAATGCAATAAAAGCAATGTTCTTATAATGACATAATATCATCATTAAAAAGACGGCATTCTAGCTGAAATATGGCACTGAGCTGTTTCACCCTTCTGCATAGATAAATTACTGATCTTGGAGAAGAACCAGCATATAGCGCACCTTGAATTGTCATTTCTAACAGTTCTCGCGTTCCCAAAAGCCTCCAGCAGGGGATTTGACTGAACCACGCAAAAAAATAAAATCAGTGACTCAATAACAACATGGTAAAAGAAATTATAAGAACACCATGTTAATCAATATTCTCACTACATGTGAGTATTATCCCCTTTCCTAGGCTTCAGGCCAAACTGAACACCTCCCCCCTCCCCCAAAAAAGTTTAACCTGAAAAAGAAAACTCATATGTACACCACCTTCTTTGCCAAAATTCGATGGTAAATATAAAAAACCTTTATCCACAACAGAGTTTAAAACTATGCATTCTCTTATCCAGATGGCAATTAGTTTGTAAATACAAAGTAAACCTGTTTGAATCAATGGGAAATCTTACTTCAAGAACTTGCTGCTCAACTGTTCTCTCATCGCTAGCGGCTCGGCCTCCTACATAAGTAAGATACTGCATAATCAACTTTGTTGTCTCTGTTTTCCCAGCACCACTTTCACCACTGACGAGTATTGATTGGCTTCGACCTTCAGTCATCATTGCTCTGTATAATAATGTAAAAAGAAGCTAGCATGAGTCACTACATGTAACGGGAATGTAACATGGGTCAACAGTCAACTTTACAAGAACGAAAAGGTTTGCACACCTGTAAGATGCATCAGCCACAGCAAACACATGGGGACTTAGCTCACCAAAAGGAGCTCCCTTATATTGCTCCATCATATGTACATTGTATAGATGGGGAAGCTTAGTAAATGGATTAACTGCAATCAAAATGCTCCCTGTATATGTCTAACGACAAAAGAAAACAATTCATGTTGAGTGACACTGCAATCCCGGAAAAGAGAGCGTTTTCTAAAAAAGAAACATAAAAATAACCGGTATGGTAAACTCTCTCATTTTAAGTAATGATAAATTTCGCATATACAGCCCTTTCTGCATTGATTAATAATAATATGTCTTCATCCTAATCCCACCCCAACGCAAAACAAGGAAGTCAAATAAGGGATGTAAATTATCAAGTCTTATACACACTCCATACACGTGATCGCCTATACATTCACACAGTCAAATTAAACCACATCCACTCTCAAAGGATGAACTCCGGCCCTTATTTGGAATACCTATAACATTTCTAAAATGCATGAGATCAAAAGCGTAATCTTAGCCTTATCTAGGGTTAAACAAGAACCAGTAGCTCACCAAGTGTAAACATTCAAAAGCAATTAACAATATACTTGACAAGCAACTAAACAGTCACTCCAACAATACCATTTAGTCACAATTCTCGAATAACATGGAAAATGGGACATGGATTCCACCACTCCTAGTAATCCCCGAAATCAAAATATACTACGGAATTCACTGATATTAAGAAAGAAATTTACAAAAGCCCTTTGATTAACTACCAGTAACAGTAGACTAGTGATGAAAATTGCACTCACATATATATCATTGAGAGCATATCTCCTCCTGAGATTATAAAGCACTCCCGGCTCGTTCAAGTAGGTCAATTTGGTCATATCGTCCACTCCCCCATGCTCATCCTCATCGGCGTCTCTCGGAAACAGCTTCTCCGGCTTAGCAAAAACCTACACACAAAACCACAGTCAAAACCTCACTAATCAACACCTCAATTCCACCAATCACACAGAAAAATAAAACCGACCGTCTTGCCGGAAGCGGCGACGAGCTGGACTTGATTGCCTTTGAAGCCGGCGACCTCGGCCGGCACCCAAGCCGAATCGCGGTCCTCGATCCAGACCTTGGTGCCCTTCCGGAGACTCATGGCGGACTCCAGGTGAGGGCAAAACGGGAAAAATTAAACCCTAGCGAGTTTCTCAGAGAAAACCGAAAACCAAGGCCGAAGGAGAGAGAATGGAAAGGAAACGAGGGTTTTGGTTTTTTAGGGATGAAAGGAAATTTGGGTTCCCGCCCTAACAGGTGTAGAGTAGGAGAGTCCAAAAAATGGCGAGGTTTCAAAGTGGTGTAGGGGACACGTCACCTAACCTCTTTCTCTCTCTACAGAGAGAGAGGGTGACAGTTTTTACTGGCGGTTTACTGTGTACCACACGGCACGTGCGAATAGTGACCTTTGACATAATTTATTACCACGAGGGCTGAACGTTACGAAATTTCCGGTGGGGTTAAAAAGGAAAGCGATCTGGTAATTTTTGTATTGTTTTAGGAGGGGGTTGAGTTTGAATCACGTAACGTACAGAATCTTCTTGTCTGCTTATTTCCTCTTTCTCACGTCATTATGAGTTCCGTCTAAATAGGTATGCCAAAACTCATAATTAGTTTTTTATTTATGGTAAAAACAAAAAATAATTAATTGAGAATAATTAATAGTTGGTGTGTAAATTGAGGATCAAGGATTGTTTTAGTTCATATGCTTGTAGAGGAAAATGATAGGTAACAAACAATAGCAAGTACCAATCTTTATTTCTCGGGCATTTGTTGCATTTTATGGGTATCATTTCTTATGGTAAATTACAGAATAGATGCGTCTAAAGCTTCTCGAACTCGAACAATGTAAGAGAGATTTTTGTTGGGTAAACTCTCTCCCGAACTTACAAACCAACAAAAATTAGCCGGAAAACATGTGTATGTTAGGCAGGACTGACGATGAAGATTGTTGCCTTGAGGGATGCAATGTGTGACACTCAAATCCTCTCTTTGAGTGACATGCGAAACATGAGGGTTGAGGGAGCATCATTTTTGTGGTTGCCTTGTTCACGCAGAGAGAAGCCCCAAAACGAAAAAGACTCGAGTTGCATGATGCAAGCCCAAAGGACATACGCGCCTCAAATGGGAGTAGAGACAAGTACACTGGCATGATGAAACACTGAAAATTCAAAGAGAAAAGATGGTTTAAATGCAGCCTAGCAAAACCCATTAGCATCAATGATGAAGAGAGGCAACGCCATCTCTCACTGACAGGAAATGGTCCTATCCCAAGGCTCCACTGCATTATGGCTGGTCATTCTCATGCATATAATGCACTCCTGTCTCCAGAGCCTGTACACTGTAACCCAACTAGTGATTTTTAACGTGTGATAAACTACACCGGTGTTCTTTAGTGCTTCCGAGCATTAAAACCAAAAATATAACTAGAAGCGGATACATGAACCTAAGGATGAAGCATTTATAAATCTATTACTAGTACACTAATACTTGTCCATCTTTTTACTTCCCACCTACAATAACTGATGAACCCAGATCTTTTGTACACATTACGTACTGGACCTTGAGAACTTCCACTAGCCATACTGTGAGATACCAAATAACCAATACTACAACAGCATTGCTGTTCTTCCCGATGCTTCTTCACTCGTTCTGAGAAATTACCTCTCCAAACTTTAGAAAGAGCTGTGCGTCCGACGTACTCATAGATGCATAGTTGAGCACGTGTGGGGTTTTGAGGTTTACATACTCATCCATGTAGCATGGCGCTTTGACAGATGACATTGTAGTGGATAGTGGATGTAGGGTAGTTGGTTGTTTCGGCTGAGTAGGTGATGGCACAAGGCTACCCAAAACTCGTGTTACTTCATGCATAGTTGGCCGATCTGTTGGCTGCCTCTTTGTGCATAGGAGAGCAAGCTGAAAAACCTTCTTCACTGCTCCAAGGTCCATGCATGTGGCCGTGATCTCTGGATCAACAGTTTCCATCACAGCATTGTTCGCTGTCTTGGATAAGATCTGAAAGAGAAATATGAAGCAAATGTGAGGAACTGGATGATTCAACATTTGTTTAGCATTTGTAAACAGTGGAAAGGAATGAATGAGGACTTACCCAATGATGGAGATTGCATTCATTGTCTACAGCTTTCCTTCCTGTTAGCAACTCCAGCAGGACAATTCCATAACTATAAACATCCGACTTCTCAGTAAGGCGGGAAGTGCGAGCATACTCGGGGTCTATGTAGCCAATAGTGCCCATTACGCAGGTAGATGTATGGGTCCTTGACACGCATAGGCTCTTGGCAATACCAAAATCAGTTAGATGGGCCTCAAAGTCCTTGTCCAACAGAATGTTAGACGACTTCACATCCCTGTGTATGATACGTGGACTACAATCATGATGGAGATAGGCAAGCCCTTGGGCTGCTCCAAGTGCTACCTGGACACGAGTTTCCCAGTCAAGCTTTTTCTTCTTGGTTGTTGGTCCTAGCAAAATAAATACAAGTAAATCACTTCGTAAACATAAGATCGGAGATGTATCTAAATCTATTAATCCAACCCCTTTGATGACAGTGTTTAGAGACTAATAATTTACACAATCAGGAAACTCGGAACATATTGACTTACCATGAAGGAGATCCCACAGACTGCCATTTTCCATGTAATCATAAAAGAGAAGGTTTCCAGAAGAAGACAAGGAGTATCCTTGGAGGCTGACCAGATTTCGGTGTTTGATACTGCCAACTGTTTCAAGTTCTGTCTCAAACTCCTTCAGGCATGGCGGATAATGGGAGTAGAGTCTCTTGATCGCTACTGGCTTACAATTCTTAAGAACACATTTGTATACCGTGCTTGATGCCCCATAACCAATTATATACTTTTCACTCAAGTTTTCAGTCATCCTCATGATATCCTCATACACATGAAGTGCCATATTCATGTTAAGAATCACTAGCCTTGGCGTTGAGTAATTAATTGCTGTTACACAATTATAAAATTCATTATCCAGGAACTTTCGACTAAAGCTAACCCTAACAAGGTGATGAAAAACATCAGTTAAAATCACAGCACATTTCTTTCTTTACTATTACTTGATCGCCAGGATGTGCTAATGGACATGGTAATCATCAATATTCTTGTCATTTAGCCAACTGTTTCCCTCTCAAAATGTCTCATCAATTGTGTGTTTCATTTAAGTTCAGTCAACTTATTAAAATATATTCTTGAACTAGACTCATGACCTCATTATATAAAATGATATCGTCAGAAATGACCAACATCTACACTAAGCATCCATAGGGTGCAGAAATATCATAAAAGAGTACCTGGTTTGTCAAGTGAACCATCAGGGAAAGGGGTTGGATGGTAAGGGCGGCATGCAGCAATAAGGATCATGAGAAGAATCACAAGGGCACCAAGAGAAATTCCTAGGATAGCCGCTTTAGACAAGGCAACTGCAGAGAGAAGAAATGGACAGGTTGAAAAAAGGAAAACCCTTTATGTTAAAATATATGCAGTATAACTTGTTATGTTATGTCCACAAACCATATTGATTGCATTTGATACTCGGAAAAAACAAAAATTAATGGCAATTAACTGTCTTCAATGACAATGAATTTACCTCTCTCTGTGGGCTGGGCCTTGTGACACGGAGAATTGAGCCAATAGCCACAAAGATCAGGATTTCCAACAAAACTGCACAGCAAAGGTTCAATTAGCCAAAAAAATGATAAGGCGTTGTGATAACATTATGTGGACATCAATGAAGTAAGCTGAACAGCAATACGAGATCAGCGTCCCTAACCTGTCGGGTGAAAACCTTGAGAAGTTATGGGATGTGGGAATATCTCCTGCCAAGTTATTATAAGACACATTTCTGCAAGGATTCGATTTCACATTAGTGAAACTTAACAATATATGGGCAATCTTATATTCTTATACCAGGCTGCAGTACATAAAAAATGATTGAATATTCAATAAGAATTAACTCACAGCACCGCAAGACTGAGGCAATTGATCAAAGACACCACTTCCCCTGATATATTGTTGTGCTCTAGCCTCCTGCAATAATTTCACAAGTGACGACAATATCAAAACAAAAAAAATCAAGTTTCTGTACTTAAACAACATAAACTTTGGACAACAAACATGGGCACTTACAGTGCGAACAAATTCTGCAGCTGACTGAACTCCTGAGGAATCATTCCTGTGAGCTGATTATTTGAAAGATCTCTGCAAAACATGTCTAAGATTAGATAAGAAATAACATGTGTACGGACACAAAAGACGGAAGTGAATAGTAAAAAGAACTGTATCAAGCACTTACATGTCCACAACACTCCTCAGATTACCAAACTCTGCCGAAATAAATCCTGTCATATGATTTCTACTCAAATTCCTAGCAAAGTAAAACAGGTGTCAGTACAGAAAAACAAGAAAATCTATGAAAACACCAAAATGAAGCAGTTGAACTCACAGCTTAAGAAGATGTTCCAAATCACCAAGCGAAGAAGGTATGGTACCACTAAACTTGTTGTTAGAAAGATCCCTGTTCAAAAATATGAAAACATATACTTAGAGAAAGCAACAGGAGAGGAATAAAGTAGACTGATTTACACTTACAAAGTATCCAAATTGCCAATCCGAGATAGCTCAATTGGTATGGAGCCATGAAGACTGTTGGAGGACAGATTTCTGAGAGAAAATAATAATATTTTTGTTGATAAACCTTGCTCCCACTATCAGTCAATAACATGACCATGACAAACATGAAAGATATATGGTACAAAACAAAGTATAATACTTCAACCGTAAACCAAATTTCACAAAGAGATTGGTGAAACTTACAGATAAGTCAAACTCTCCAGCCTCTGGAGAGCAGGTGGGATGGTTCCATTCAATTTATTCCCATGCACATTGCTGTTAAAAACATCAATTAGACATATTCACCTAGAACTAGGTTTATAAAACAAAGTAATGGTTGAGGCTATATGCTTACAGGGTGTTGAGATTGGTACATGAGCTAAGATTATCAGGGACGGGACCTTGAAGATTGTTGTTAGCAACATTTCTGCAAGTTTATTAATTGAGAAACTTAAAACTTCAGACATGCAACACCATTCAGAATCTAAAAATCATGGTAAGAAAACCTACAGGTTAAACAAGTTGGTAAGCTTCCCAAGTTCAGGCGGAATTTGTCCGGTAAGATGGTTGTCATTCAACACCCTGCAAACATAAAAAGCAAAGCTTAGAGGATGAAACTCAAAAAATTCTTAAAATAACAAGTGGCACACTGCATGCATATCACATGAACATATCAAAACAATGTTTTTAGATGCATGTAGTCGACAAAACATGTAATGGAAGAATTGAATATTTAAAATTAAAAAGGTAAATCTCATACAAATAATGAAGCTGTTCCATTTGTCCAAGCTCTGGGGGAATTGATCCTGTAAGCTTGTTGGCATGCAAATACCTATACAATTTTCACGATATTCAGTCAGTCTCTTGCATACAAAAATCTGGTCTGGCCAGGCAAGCCTGTTCAGAAGAAAATTGATGATGCTGTTGCATGCTTGATGTGGGTCTATGATACATATAAATGATATATACCATTCAATAACTTAAACTCTTGTACTAAATACAAATTACAGCTCTTTCTGCCGATCTGTTGCTAATTAAAAGTATGTCAGTGATGAGTGTGATCGTAGTTTTACAAACCCATGCACTCATATGTTATAATTTCTTTTAATGAAGTTTATGTCTCCTATACTGTAATACTTACAATTTCTCTGTATAAGTCAAATTCCCCAGAATAGGAGGAATCGGTCCACTTAGCATATTGCCGCTCAAATCTCTGGATTGGAGACAACACATATAAGACAGAAAAGATGAAACTTCAAAAGAATACGAACTCAGATATACAGTAAAATGACTTACAACACAGCAAGTGCCTGCATCAGGCCAATCACCGAAGGGATAGGCCCAGACAGTTGATTACCCTGCAATGATCTTGCAATGAAAAAGAAGAGAAAATTTGACAAATTAATATCTCAAGTTCTTATGATAACAACACAAGATGACGACAATGTCAAAGAAATAGGAAGTACATACAATGTGGCTACTTGTAGGAACCCAATGTTAAAAGGAATCTCTCCGGTTAGCTGGTTATAGGACAGATCCCTGCCGTTAAAAACATGCAAGACATGTCAATTATCCTAGTAAGGCATTACCAAAAATTTCAACTGACAAGTCGGATGAAATAAGTACAAGACTTGGAAGGCAGTGCAGTTCCCTATATTTTGAGGAATGCTACCAGTCAAGCTGTTGTTTCTCACATCGCTGAAACATAATATAGAAGCTTGTTATACAGGTTGGACAATGTAAATATGTTCAAGACTTGAGTGAAGAGGTTAAAAGGCAACTTACAAATACCATAACCCAGTTAACTGACACATATCTGGAGAAAGTTTCCCAACTAAATTGTTCCCTCGCAAACCACTACATTGAATATGAAATAAAATTGAATCAAAGATGGAATAATATTAACATAACGAATAAGATTTGGAATCACAAACTTATCAATTTACTCACAGATATTGTAGAACTTCATTCCAGTAAATAAGCCTTGGTATTTCCCCACTGAGATTATTTTGGGCTAGGTCTCTACAACAAGCACCCATATTAATAACAAAAAAGAAATAATGGTAAATAAATTTGGTGATTTAATTATATGTTGATCAAGTTTAGAATTCAGAATGCAGATGGGAAAAAGAACTTACAACATCTTCAGGTTCGGAATCTGGGACAATGTTGAAGGGAGTGGTCCAATCAACTGATTATTTTTCAACATTCTGGAGGTCCAATAAGAAAGTCAGACTAATATAAAATATACACCAGTTCTTTTGCCTATAAAATCAAGTACTTCCAGAACTTACATGGATTCCAGTTGCTTCAACTTGGATATCGAAAATGGGATATCTCCATGTATCTCGTTAAAGGACAGGTCCCTAATAGCAGTCATTGATTAGTGTTAGAAGCTTGCATTTCTTTATCCACAAATCATTATCAGTTTAAGAAAATCCTAATCCAGTTAGAGACATTACAGGTATCTCAGAGATGAACAGTCACCAATCTCATCTGGGATCTGGCCTGAAAGTCGGTTTCCTCTTAAATCACTGATCAAATAAGACGCAACGAAATTCAATCTTTTTACTTAAATACCCACCACTCAAATAAAAGCTAGAACCTTAATGAACCCAGAAATGAAAGAACCAGGAAATTGTTGTCCAGAAGTGTATACATGGACTGGAGGCCCTTGAGGTTTCCTATTGCAGGGGAGATTTCCCCATCAAGATTTAGACTTGATAGATTCCTGCACACAACACAAAACAGCAAACCCAGAATGAAACAAAAAGAACCAGATTGTGTAGTAAAATTATAATAATCACAATAATTAAGTCAACCCCAAATAAGAAAACGAAAAGCGGCTTACAGTGATATCACATTGAAGGTGACATTGTCACATGTGACGCCTCTCCAATCACAATAGTCTAAAGACGGCGAGTCTCTCCAGTCGTATAGAACATTGTCCACATCCCTAAACGATTTCTTTATCTCCAGCAGAGTTGCTTCTTCATATTATAATTAAACATTTCAGTCTCACAAATTAAAAGCTATAAAAACCCATTAAACAACACTAAAATCCATTTAAACCACGAACTTCTCTGCTTTAATGAAACGAAGACCTCTACTAAGCCACTCAAGTCAGTTAAGCTGAAGACTAAAACTTTACACTCCCTCAAGTTTCCTGGGTACCAAAAATAGCTCATACCCCCCCCCCCCATTTTGTTCTATAGAAATAGACGGCAGCTACTAACAGACACTCAAAGGAGTCAAAGGTAGAAGCTTTATACACCCTTGAGTGTTCAGTGTACCAAAAACAGAGCAAAAACCACCAGAGCTTCTGAAACTCACCTTCGTCTGAATCCACATTACCAAAGCTCACAGAAACAAGCAAACCCAGAAGCAGCAACAAGTCAAACAGAAATGCCATAACTGCCCTCCAATCAGAACCCCATCGCACAAGTTATACTCCTACTACTTCTTCTTCTTCTTCTTCTTCTTCAGCTAGTCTTGTCTGAAACACAGAGAAGGACCCTCTAAAAAGCCAAAGATGCTTCTATCTCACTTGGCTTCTTACACTGAAATGGTCTCAATGGAGTGAGAACCCATGTTGGGTTTTAGAAAAAGCTCCTTCCTTTGTCTTTGTTTAAAGTCTTTGTTTGTTCCATCACATCGCTCTGCCACATTGGGTTCTCTAATATAACTGTTAACAACTAGAGAGAGGCTAGGCTTTAGAGTGCTAGCTAGAGATAGAGAGAATTCAGAGGAGAAATTATTTGGTGGATAAAGTTAAAAGACCACATGCCAGAGGTCTGCAATGAAAACCTGCAAAACATTACTACTGCCTCTGCCCAGCTCTCTCTCTATGACTACTCTATGGACTTTCTATCTTGTTATATATTTTTTCAGTTTTTGGATTTCTCTTTTCGCTCTGTCTAAATGTCCATAGTGATATAACCAGTCGCTTTCCCTTCCATTTATCTTTGGCAGACCCTACAATTTTTGTGGGACAACCTTCATCAGTTTTCATATGCCTTTGTTTATTTATATCTTTTGAATTTCTGATATTGTAACGTGATCCTCCAATTATTTCGTTTCTGTTGGTTCCTTCATCCTGCATATGTTTGGCAATAACTCCAAATCCATGAAGTGATTTGATGGTATCTCTGTAACATAATTGAAGCTTGAAAGGTATAAATTTGTCTTAGAGAAAGAACATAAATCTTGCTTAGATTATTTTGGTTGGGAATGCAATGACAAAACACTTGTTTTCCCTTATCGTGTTAAATTACGATGAACTACGCGTGACCCTATGTGTAAAACGAATCCAAATATAATTGTTGGAAGCGCTAATGGGATACGGTATGAGCTTAATTGCTCAACATGTTCTTGAAGTTGGCAGTGCTTGATTTTTTTTTACTATAAGATGATGGGATTGTGATCAAAGTTTAATTTCTGGACGATGGAAGCAAAACAATGCAATGCATCTTCAAATTTTTCTTCAGCAGTTCAGGTGGTTCATATGTGTGAGTAGAAATGATTGGAAGTCCTATACTACTATAATTAAGTACCCTAGAACTTGTTTTGGTGGTTAGGAAAGAGTTAAAACAATGATAGCTTGTGCAATGAGCTCCATCTAACCCAGTACATCGAAAATGGAATTAGCAATTGACTTTAAAAAAAAATTATTAAAACAATTGACTAATCCTTCACTAAACAAATGTGTAGTAATTACTTGAATAGTATCTTTCAAATACATTTTCGCTTACATATTATTCGGTTTGGAGAGAACAAATGTGTTTTCTACTCACATTTCAACTTATCAGTTTTATTTCATTCCACGAAATCTATACTCGTTACCACATAATATTAATTAAGGCAATTGACCAATCAACAAATCACAACTCATCAATATTATTCAAGTTAGTTTCTATTTATTGATGTCCCAATAGAAACTAAATTCTTTACTCATGTGAAAATCACGGTTCACCAACATTATTCAAGTTAGTTTTTATTTATTGATGTTTCAATAAAAACTAAATTCTTTTACTTATCTGGAGATAACATTGAAATTCAAAACCGACATTGTAAAGCTTGAAACCTTGAACCATGGTAAAAAAAAAAACGGGGTAAAACATCATTGGGTAAAACTCATTGGTAAAGACCATCGGTAAAAGGAGGGAAGAGAGACATGCATGCAGAGGGGTCAGAAAGGAGTGGGGGCCCAAGGGTCCCATCAAACAGTGAATTTAACTCGAACCAAAAGTAAAAAAAGTTACTTTTTATACCTCGGGAAGGTCACTCCGTCTGACACAGCACGATGATTCCGAGTTATGGGCCCTGAAAAGCTGACGGAGATGACGACAGCCCATCGACGGACTCCGTTAACGTCGCTGTCGGAGCCCAGCTGCCTCTCCCTCTCACTCACACGTCCCTCTCACTATCTTTGAGTCTTTGTCCATTAACGCCTTGTCTCTATTTTTATTTTTACTTTTACTTTTGGTAAATTAGAAAGTTATTTCACGTATTGGGGAAATAAGTAGTCAAATAACTCAAATAAGTAACTAATTTTCAGCCTTACCGTTAATCCACCAATGTTTCTTCTGTTAGGGTAATAGCCCCTCTTATGGTAACATTATCCTTTACCAAAAAAATTATTACTTCACCATTCATGAGCTGCCACGTGGATTTTCAAGATCTAGTATTTTTCTTTGATTGTTTTTCCTCTGAGCACTTCTTTTTTTTTTCACTATCCTAGAACTGTGAACTTGTCTAGTTCAATACACAGAAAAAATGTGCGAAAACGAAAGTTCTTGCAACAAAATAGGTACGGAACAATGTAAATGTAGAAGAGTAAAACCGATAAATGTGAGTGAAATTTTCTTTAGTTGTAAATTTGACAGCTTTTGGACCGAAGTTACAAGTTTGGCCTGACTCTGGTAGTGTAGGGAAGTCTCCCTCTTAAACTTTTATGTACCAAAAAAAATATAAAAGAGTAAAACAGGACGGTCCTTTAATCTAGCTATTTGGAGACGATTCACAATTTCTCATACCAAACGGATGTAATTGAGCCTCAGCTTGAGGTCAATCACATGAGCAAAGGTAATCGCTAAATCACACAAGGTAATTGCTTGACGTTAATGACATAATTTTGTATGCGTATCTTTTTTGGCTAAGTACGAGTTAGCTGAAAAAGATGTGCATACAACGTCATGGCTTGAAAAACAAGCACACAAAAACAGGGACGAACCTAGGGGCGGGGGTTTGTTACAGCACATCCCAGTTTTTAGGAGATAAATTCTTCAGTATATATCATGTATATAATTATCATCAAGAGCGGATTCAGCTATGGGCAGGAAGACTGAGTTCTTGGTTCACATGAGATTTTATAGCTTGGTAGAGGCAGAAATGGCACAAAAAGGTCAAGAATTTGGGGAGGAAGACGAAGAACGAGTTGCAGGAAGACGAATGAGGAGTTGCAGATGATTCTTTTTCTTTTATTAGCAAACGGTATCGTTTCACAGCATCATTAAGAAAGAAAAAAGATTGGGCCAGTCCATCGCTTTACAAAGATTAAAAAGGGAAAAATAGCTTAAACAACTCACAAGGACCAATCAAATTGGCCCAATGCTATTTTGAGTGTTGTTATTTGCTTCACACTGGGATATATAAAAAATAAGCTAACAGAAGGACTAGTGGTCCAATACTCTTTTGTATTTGGATTTGGATTTCCCAAACCGTATTTTTCTTTTTTGTATCACTCATCCATTGAGTTTTGTAAATTTTGGCGTAATTCTTGCTTGTAACTTCGTCTCTGTCACTCATTCTTACCTTGCTTATTGCTCTGACGTTCCCGGGCCATAGCAATTGGTTCCATCAGGTTGCAACCTTGGCACCAATGGTTGGGGCAGTTCTTTTCTTTGTGCGCTAAATTCTAGTCTTGATTCAGCTATGATATTTGTTATTCTTAGTATTTCTGAAGCTAAAATCGTATTTGTCGATCACCAACTACTTAAAATAAATGATGTCATGGATCACTTGCAATACTTGCCAAAGAAGCTGATTCAAAACCCCCGAATCTTGTAGTTGTAACGTATAATTGCTGATTCTGACGAGTCATCTACCAGTTTTACTTCAAAAACATACCCAAGTTATGAGTATTAAAGTCTTATAGAGAGTGGAATTAGTGGGTTTGAGATTAACAAACTAAAGAGCGAATGAAATCAGTGTGAAACTATGAATTGCTCCTCTGGCACGACATCAAGGTCGAAAGAGGTTGTCTATAGTCACCGCGACATAAGACAAACGTAGCCCACATGAGCTTTCATTCCTGGTTCCGTCCCTGCACAGAAATCAAACTGCTGCTAGGTTTTTAACCCAGAAAAACGAAAGAGAAGGGAGAACTGGAGGAGTACTGTTGGGACCCAAAATCACATGCAAAGTGTTTTTAGCATGAAATCACCTTCATCTGCAATTTGATCTCCTTCACATGCCCATTAATGTGTCCAATAATGTTTTCAAGAGGGCCATGCACAATAATGTGAGATATGCTTGAGAAGCAAGAGGCCAAGATTATCTCACTCTTTCAGAAAAGATTGATACCAATGTTCAGAAAATAACCAGTGATATCAATCATATCATAGAATCATTTGAGTACTCTTTTTTGGAGGAAACAGACGATTGCACTTATAGTGAAACCAAGCCAACGTCTAGCTACAATAATTGATCCATCAGGTGTAGGCCGTATTAGCTTACGCCAACACCAGATAAGCAGCAGTGAAATGAAACCCTCTCGACCACCACCAAGCATGACACATCTCTCAGCCGTAGACAAATACACACGACTGCATCGTCACCTAAGCCACCATACATATCGGTCCCGGCAGAGTTGACACCACCAAATTACCAATTGGCTTGCAATAGTGAAGCAAAAGTAAATTTTATTGAAAAGAAAGCAAAACGCTTAGACACAAAAATGGAGTGGAGGGACAAAAGCCAAAACTAATACAACTAAAACATCATGGCAAAGAGCCAAACAGAGAAAGCAACGTAGAAATATCCTGAAAGCAGCCACTAAATTTAGGCACTTCTACATCAAGATGCAGCATAACAGTTTGTGTTCTTATAGTGTATGGACCCTGGACCCTGGACCTGAACAAGGTGAGGTTTGCTTGTCTTCTATTTTTGTGATTATATTCATACCCTAGAAATCAACATCATATGGTATATCTCCCAAGTATCTTAATCAGCAAGAAACTTCATAAAAGGTTCACTTAAATGAAAGAGTACAGTAATATAATTACTAGCTGTAGTTTCTGGTTCATAGTGTTAAACACGTCTAGCAGAATGGTATGGGGCTGTGCTATAAGTAAGAAATTAAATGAGTGTCGGCTGGTGGTGGGACGTCTGTACTGTGAGAAACAAGGACACGCAGATCAATTATATCAGTTCTTGTCTGCCTCCCCATCATAAGCTCCATGCATAAAGCATAGATATATGATGCATATGAAAACAGTCGAACACTTTTGGTGATTTGGTATGGTAAGGTATCACTATTTGTGAAATGTTCATAGACTAATTACATAAGGAAGCAATAACTTCCTTGTTCCAATATTTGTTGACGGAAAAAGAATTGAACGGAATTATATAACTCAAAGTCTTGATTAGGCGTGTAAGCATTACCGGAGGAGCTAATTCTTTCTTGCACTTTCGGATTTATGAAGCTGTAGAAGCAATGAGTTGGTTACTACAAAAATTGAGCTCAAGGCCATCATCCCGCCTGTCCAACCAAATAGTGTTAATCAAAACTTGCAGAATCTGAATATTGTTGCATTCCAATAACAACCTTTCCTAGCAAACATGAAAAGAAGAATGAGGAAATGATTCAACTCACCGGAAAGTGATGGTGTCATGGCAAAATCATATTGTGGAAGCAGTACTCCGGCAGCTATGGGGATGGCAATTACGTTGTATGCAACAGCCCAAGATAAATTTTGATACACTTTTGCCATTGTTGCCTGTGCAAGTTCCAGTGCATCTACAACCTGCCAGAAAGAGGTTCCTTTAGTATAAAGACATGGACAAACTCCCAAGATTAGTACTTTTGATGAGGATTGTAGAAATGCATACTTGTGATAATCTGTTTCCAAGAAGTATAATCGATGCAGCATTTGAAGCAGCATTTTCTTTCCCCTCAATCTGAAGAGCAATCCCAACATCCGCTAGAGCCAAAGAAGGTGCATCATTTATGCCATCACCAACCTGTGAAAAAGTACTACAGTCATAAAGAGGAATAGCGAAACTTCCGATTCATAGAATGCCTTAATAAACAATCAAAGAAGATCAATTTGATTGCATCCACGGTCACATGGTTTAAACTATTAGATATTATACCAAAAACAACAGTTAATTCCATTGCTGAAATGTAGAGTATAGAATGGATGTAGTGGAATGAGGAAGACACTACACTGGGATTTCAATGTTACAACAGCTCTGGCATAGCTAAAAACATATGAAACAAGCAAATTTTATAACAAAAATTATGGATGGTTACCATTGCAACATGATGCCCTGCAGCTTTAAGACTAGAAATAGCTCCAGATTTTCCCTGTGGAGTCAATGATGACTTAATAAATTCCTTTCCTATTCCAACTGCTTTTGCTATAATTGCAACAGCATCTTCCCTGTCCCCGGAAAACAGGACAGTTCTGATACCCTTCTGCTGGAGTCTTCCAGTTAAACAAAAAAAATGTCAGCAAATGCAGAAAAAAGCTCTTGATAACTTGATTAGAATAATGTATAGGAGAAACTAATACAGCAAAAATCCAAATAAGGCAGATTTAGGCTCCAGCAGAAGAGTACAACTAGTTTTTGTTAATATCAAAATCTACAGATGAAACAATCCTCGGTTATTTCAACTTTTCAAATTTTCAACTACCTATTGTATGTAATGAAACCAAAGCCACATACCAAAAAAAGGCAACACAAAACCACTGTAACAATCTATGTGATCAGTCTATGAACATACAAAACATTGAATGAAAACAAAATGACAGGAGCGTACTCTGGTTGCCATGGTAGAGTTCACCAGAAATACAAATAAGAATATCCTCTCTCATTCAAGAAAATTTCATGCACTCAGCACACTGAGGCTTAAAATGTGATAGAGATATTACCTAGTTACAGTAAACTCGGCATCATGCCGCAGGCTGTCGGATATTGCAATAGCACCAATGATACCTTCCCCTTCACGTCCAACATATACAATTGTTTTTGAATAATTTGAGGGTGTTATGCCTTCTGATAATTGATGTACTGCATGCTCTAGGTTCAAAATTTTAGATCGGTCTGTTCTTCTCTGGAACCGCTCATGAACCCATTCCAAAGAACCCACGGCAACCAAATGGCCATCTATTTCTGCTAATGTTCCGAAACCTGGTTCTGTTAATTGCCTTTTTGTGACTGGGATACTCAAGCCCAACGATTTGGCTTTGTTTAAGATAGCATTAGCAATTGGGTGTGATGCTGTAGTCTCTACAGCAGCAGCAATTTGAAGAATTTCGGACTCCTTATACTTGAAAGATGCAATGCTAGAAACAGCAGGTTTTCCTTCAGTGAGGGTGCCTGTCTGAAAGTTGAAGCTTAGAGTGAGATTGCAGAAAATCACTTAACATATAAGCTAGAGTGAAATGATTCATCTCTTCAGAGCCAGAACAATGTGTATGAGTGAGCTTGATTGTGTAAATGAAAATCTACCTTGTCTAAAGCAATATGATCTATACTGGCCAAACGTTCCAATGCATCTGCTCCTCTCACAAGGAGTCCTTGCCTTGCTCCTGCTCATTTTTCAGTGCAACATAAAGTAAAATTAGAACTTTCCAGAAGTACCTTGGTGTTATAACTATAAAGAATGTCAACTTGATTGAATATATGAATGAATTTATCAAACATTAAATTAACAATCTTAAGTGGAGAGATCAGAAGTATGACAGCACAAGTTTCTCACAGATATACAAAAATGAATATAAATAAAGATGGTAGATGGTATACCAAGAGAAGTGCCTACTAGGATTGCTGTGGGTGTGGCAAGACCCAGTGCACAAGGACAAGAAACTACCTGCAAAAGAACAGGAGTGCTTACTAAGGAGAGATTTCATACGAGTTGTAATTTTGTTCTACTTTTTTTAGAGGTCTTACAATTTAAGAACCATTTCTAGTATTATCCCAATGGTTCAATATGATATCAAAGAGTACTGCCACAGACCCCAGAATTCCAGATACCAACTAATTGCAACATTGTTACTTTGTTCATATTTGGTCACACTTGGAACGTCATTGATTTCTAATTAAAAGACTGCAATGCCACCAGTAACTGAATGTGGAGAACTTTTTTTGGGCTTCTAGTAATAATTTATCTCTGAATAGTGAATAGTATTTGTCTTGTATACAACAATGCAATTACATAATAATAATTTTTCCCTACCTTAAAACTGGAGAATAATGTTTAACAAGTCAACCAGATCACCTAATTAAAGTCAATCAGTCACAAATTAACAATGATTTGGTTCACCATACTAACCAGGACATCCACAGCTAGTTTCAAGCTCAACAGCAATGGATCTCCTTCTGGTCCAGCAATATCATTGAGCAAAACATCTGGAAAGATATGAGTTCCAATATAGTACCTGAAATGAATTCAAAGCATAAGCCTGCCTAGTTGAATATGACCACAAAGCATTTTCTTAAGTAAAAAGAAAGCACTTTAGGTTCATTCCAGTCTATAATGACATATAACTTTTGTTATCTGAAATAAAGCACAACGTACCAAAAAGAAAATGTTGTAGCAGAGAGAATCATTATAGTATATACAAAAGGTCCGGCTATTGAATCAGCAAGTCTTTGTATTGGTGCTTCATGTCCTTGAGCATCCTCAACCTGATAAATATGAAATGTATCCACTGTCTAATGAGTAAAAGGTGATAACCGATTAAGATATTAAACAGAAAACTCCCTTGCATTGCAACCCCCTTCCCCACAGCAAATAAACAAAAGTTAGAGATATGCCTTGCACAGATATATAAATATCCTTAATGAATTAGTATTTCTGCAGAGATGCAAGGTTGCTCAAAAAAATTGTCTGTGTCATGACTCATGAATGAAAGTAGTTCACTAACCATGCGAACAATCTTGGAAATCATTGAATTGGAGCCGGTTGAAGTTGCTTCAATCCTCAGAGGACCATCCTGAAATATATCAACAATTACTTTCTGTTTTTTTTAAGGATACATATATCCCACATGAAAGTTCTCAAACTTAAGAAAATTCCAAGAATAAGTGCTATATGTGACAACATATCACTATCCAGTATAACAATCATATACCCAATTTATTGTTCCAGCTGAGACGGTAAGTTCCTTTTCCTTAAATACAGGAAGTGATTCTCCGGTGAGCATGGACTCATCCACAACACTTCTTCCGGCCAAAACTCTTCCCTGTGGAAGCAGATTATTTTCAGCCAACATTCATGGGAAAAACAAAAAAAGTATATCAGTTATCTAAGCCACCAATAGGAGCCTTTGGTTAGAAAAAAAAGACAAACTGTATAATAATTAAGACATCTAAGGATTCACACCATTTCAGCAGAAATTTTCTAGTTTTTGCTCAAATTGTAATGGTCCAGGTCAATCTGATTGGAGCAATGATTAAAATGCTTACATCCACGGGTATAGTTTCTCCTGGCAATACCAACACAGAATCTCCCACACGAACATCATCAGTTGGGACCTCAAGGCATATTGCATCGGAGCCAATTACAATGTCGCTGGAGGAATCATTTTCTGAGGATGCAATTACAAGTCTTGATTGAGTGTTTATCAGTGACTGCCAAACATAATTCAGTCAAACATGAGTTGGTTACACATCGCATATAATATCATATCATGTTGATTAGAATTTAGATATATTTAAGTTATAGACATCATTAACGCTCTAACTAACCAAGAGTTCATTCATATCACTAGAAGCCCTGACCCTTGCCCTTTCTTCAAGAGAACGTCCCAGAAGCACAAAGCCAAGAAGCATGACCTGCATACTAAAACATAGGAGCTTTCCATGAGCTTTTTCTCATGATGATCCAAGGTTTGAAAAATTCATAAAGGTTAAACAATGCAGAGGTTGAAAGCAAAATCAGTCACCGGCTCATCAAAGAAGGCTGCATCCCATTGAAGTTCCGGGTCAAGAAGAGAGACCTACAAGAGTAAAAGGCTTACATTTAGACAAATCTAAAAATAAAGACAATTAGAACCATCTTGTCATTGGACTGAGAAGAAGAATGAATGCTAGTTTTAAGAAGAGAGACCAACCACACTAATTGTAAAAGCAGCCAGGGATCCAAATCCCACAAGAGAATTCATATTGGGTGATCCTTTTTTAAATGCCCTCAAACCATCAAAAAGCAAGTCTACAACAAATTAGATTCACAATGTCAGGCTCAGCCAGTGCATAAAACATGCAATCACACTACTAACCCTTAGTTAGCCCTCTATTCATAGAGCATCACTCCTTAGTAAATTCTAATCAAATAACTTTGAGGTAACTGAACAAAGCAAAACCAACCTCGTCCGGGTCCCAACAAAGCTGCCATAGCTAAACCACCCTTCACATACGAATTGTGGAGCACGTCCATATACGATCCTATACCAATCAATCAACACAAAAAAAATAAAAGCACATAAACAATACAAATGGAAAATTCTTCAAGTGTCTAGTTGTTTGTCTAGAAAGCAATCGTGCTCGAAATTCGACAGTTAAGAATGAAAGTATGGCATTACTGGTTTGGAATTATTACCATGAGCAATGTGAATTCCCAGAGAATGCAAAATGTGGGAAGCATGTGATCCACAGCACAAGGCCACAAGAGTCCAGGCCAAAATAACACGCTTCCTACTCTTCACTAGCATCTCCTCTTTCTTCTTGACTAACTCCTTCCACTTCCTCACACTCTCCGCCACTCCCATCCCGGACGCCCTCGTCTTCGCCGCGAATCCGCACTCCGTCAGCCTCCCGGCCAAGCTATCCGCCACCTCCTCCGCTCCTACCTCCGCCTTCAGCTTGATCGCCGCCGTCTCGGTCAACATGTTGACCGCCACCGAGTGGACTCGGTCATCGGCAGAAAGCACCGACTTGACTCGCGACACGCAGCCACCGCACATCATCCCCGAGACGTCGAGCAGGACAGAGGCTTCCGCGGCGGCGCGTGGCTCCTCCGCCGCGGCGATTGGATTTGGGGACGCGGCCTGCAGGCAGCTTGAGAGAGTGAAGTTTGGTTTGGAAAGGTAGCGGAGGGGAAAACGACGGCGTTGCGGGTGGTGGAGCTTGAAGTTGCGGTCGACATTGGAGTTGGTGGACAAGAGCTTCGGATGTGGCGAGAGTGAGGTTCTGATTAGGATAGTGTTCATCGATCGCTGTGAAATTGCAGATAAGAAGAAGAAGAAGAAGAAGAAGAAGAAGAGCGGAGAGGAAGGTAGAGGTGGTGGTTGAATTGTGGAAGATTATTTGGCGGTATGAAAGGGTAGGCTTGAATAAACTGCAGGTTGACACGTCGGAAGCTTCACTAACGGGTTTTTTGTCGGCTACGCAATAAGGGTCAACTAGTAAAGTTTATTTAAATTAAATTTGACCACCGAGCAATTCCATCCATGAATTCTGGGTGTTCAATATGCGTGAGAAGATAACTTTCTTTTTGATTCCTTTTCGCTGTTTATTAATCTAACTCTACTTGTCTTTCCAACCATTTGATTCAATAGTTAGACTGGAAGAAAATTTATAGCATCTGATTACAGAAAATATATCAATTTTTATTTTTATTAATGGAGAATAATGTATCTCACACACCAATTATCTCTTAGTTTCTAGGTGGATTCCTTGTGGAGGGTAAGGCTAAAATCAGGGTAATAAATGGATCGGGCTTCAGGTGTTAGGCTCATCATGGGCTATTATGGTTTCAATTCTGTGATTTTGGTTTTTTCAATGTAGCATTGGTTATGTTTTTAATAATTCATAACCCAATGTTGGTTTGGAGGTGTGTGTATCTTGCATACTATGTTTGCTCTAGGTGGATGGCAGGTTCATTGTTTTGTTAAATGGTCGCAACTCTCTAATGTCAGGATGAGACTTGGTGTCACTGATACTATCTTCCAGTGGCAATATGTTAGGAAAGTTGTTGTTAGACATAATAACTTATGGCTTTTTCTAACATTTTCTTTCCAGTATGTCACCGAAATTGTAAAGCAAATGGAGTAGCCAATGATACACTCCTTGATAAATGGTGTTTGTTAGGATGTATAGGATTGTTAACGTCTGATATTATTTTGGAAAGTTTATACAATATAGGGTTTAAGCTTTATGTCCCTTGTATTATGTGGTTTTGTTAATGGTTAAAGCAGGATAGCAGCCGTTAAGCCCCTTTTCAACAACAAAAAAAGAGAGAGAGTAGAGTATAAGACAGTCCGCTGTTGGTTATTTTGGTTGTGTAGTGTTGCATTCTGACACTCCTGAATGGAGCCTGGAGCTACCAGGAGGACGACCCGGTTTTCTTCATATGAGAGGTTGGCGGCAATTGGGTTGGCGCTTCTAGCTGTGCTTTCTCCTCTCTATATTGATCGAACAACAGTAGATGATTCGGAACTTGACGTGCAAGAGCCCATCAATTTTGCTGCTGTGCTGCTTGTGGTGTTGATCTTGGCCATCAACTCTGCCTTTTCTGCTATGTAACTTGGGTCCTGTTTTCACAGGGCACACATTTCATGTATCTTTCTTTAAATAAGACCAACAGTAAGCAGTTTTTTGTTGAATCCAAAATGTTGGGGTTTTTGTGTCTGGATCGGAGACTCGGCTGCTTTGTTCATTGTACAGGTAAACCAATCTCTTCACCTCTATAAATACACGACTTTTCCTTTATGTACAGACGCACACACTGGAATAGGAGGTGAAGATTTAGTTAGCAAGGACACAAAATAGAAACAGAATAGCTGGAGAAAATGAATGGCATTAATATCGCAGTTACACTCTTACATACAATGAAAGCGAGAAACACAGAACAAACTATAAAGGCCATGCCTGTTAATACAACAGAACGAGAAGAAAAGGCCCCAATTAAGTAGAAACCAATCCAGATTCTCATACAACATCATAATCCAAAGGCAAACCCCATCGAAATCAGAGCTGTGGTGAAAAATGCCCACACACGACTGCTTCTTTTATACTACCCAAAACTATATATTCAAGTTTCGATCTTTCATTCTTATTGGTTTAAAATCTTGGTCACTATAGTTTCCCGGTCTGGTGCTACAGTGCTAAGAACTTTGGACATTTTTTGGGAACTGTAGGTGGCACAATATGCTTCAGACAGTGGAGATGGGAAAACTTATTCTACAAGTGTTTTGTCTCAGGTACTATCATCACTTTCTTGACCATTGTCGGATTTCATTCTTTGTGTTCTTCGAGGGCTACCAGACTTGAAAACTACCTCTTTCTAATTTCTGAAAGGGTGAAAACCATTTCAAAAATGTGGCCACAAGAACAGCAACAAATTTATATGATTGATTTCAACTGACTTTTACTACCTGTGAAATTTCACCGTGAAGGGCCTTGGAGGAACTAGATAACTTGCTTTTACGTGCCACAAGAAATGACCCAGGAGCTTCAATCAAGTCGATGAAGACACAGACCGATACTGCCCTCAATGCATTGTACAGGTACAGTGTCGGCTTACGCTTCCTCTGTTTTGTTACCTGAAACATTATGCACCATCATCTTTGCCTTCTCCAGTTCATACTTCTAATCTTTTGTATACACTACAGCGCCACATTTCTGTAAACTAACCATCCTCCTTTCTGCAGCCTCCTCAAAACTGTGCCTTCAGACGTGTTAAACAAAGGGAAAGTTGCAGCCGATTCTTATAGGAGCTCATTAGAGAATGCTGATGTTGATATCTCAGACCCAGAACTGAAGGAATTGCAATCCATTTTATGAATTCATCACCCATGAGCTTCTCCAGACAGAACATGGGTGCATTGTAGACTTCCATCTTTTTTCATATCTCATCAATTCATACAATCAAGTACAAGGCTTGCAATCCAAACTCAACAAGTGGAGGAACGAGCGTAACATGTATATATTAAGGTCTTTCACTGAAGAGGATATAATTATAGCTTCGAACAAAGGTAAATAAATAAGTAGAATTGGAGACTAAATCATGAACATAAAAATTAGAAACAATTTTATTGTATCCTATCACAAAGACAAATGCCGTACCCTATACAAACACAGAATTCAGGTTTTGAATTTCACCCGATCTGGAAAATTAAATTGAAAGAAACAATCATACAACTCAGGTAAACTTATTGTACGGCTACATACGACGCCCACAGCTGCTACCTATATTCTCAAAGTGAACGCAACTGAAATAGATGAAAACATTTACACATAAGTTCATTGATCGAAGCCAGATCTGTTTGCTGACCAGATAGCTTGTAAATTGTCCCAAAGAAACAAGATGCATTCCTTGCTCTTGCTCATGATTGTGGTGACAGGCTACTAAAGATGCGCTTCAGACTTGGGCATGCTGCACGTAATTTCCCCATGCTTAACGGACAAATCTGTCACCAACAGCAAGGTCATAATAGAATTCCATTGAAAGTACCAAGGTTTTCCTCATTATTAGTAGCACACATAGGAATTGAAGTTTGCACCGACCTTGGGACAAAAACGAACATCAAGAGTCTCCAGCATGGTACATTTTGATATCGCAGCTTCAACTGCTGCTTCATCCATGTTGCAAGACTAAAAAAATTCCCAGAAAGAAAGTGATATCAAAGAACGGCAAAGCAACAAATGGAAGTCCTTGAAAATAATGGAAGGGCAAACCAAAAATAATATATATATATATATATATATATATAAACTAGATAAAAATAAATAAAAGATGTGTTGAATTTCCAGTATTCAGTGAGTGTTTCATATAAAATAAAAAGCTAAAAACAAAGGAAAACGAAACGGTGAACACATACAACATTAGAACCTAAAGTGACTTGCATAAGAAGCATAATACATACCTGAAGGAAGAGGCTAGTCAATTTTGGACAGTCAAGCTTCAGAACTTCCAAAGAATAACAATTGCTGATAAAACAAACAAATGTTAGTGAGATAAAGAGAGCATAAGGAAACAATTATGGCCTGACCATGCAAAGAGAGCTTTTGAAAGAGAAAACCAAAGTACCTCAGATTAAGAAAGCATAGGTTGAAACAAGCAACTTCAACATCCTTCAAATTTGCAGACAGAGAAAGGTTCAATGAAGTCAAATGTAAACAACCTGCTGCAACTGGAATGTGAACTTTCTTGATATTTGGACAACCCACGCAGTTGAGATTCTGCAGCAGCCGGTTTCCATACTCAACTGGGTCATGGACATATTCAAGTGAAAACATGCCAGATGGGGCGATACTAGGCGTTACAGGAGGCTGCCCGACACTGCTACCCCAGTTCAGGTCATGCATGTTCACACAGCCGTTCAAGCTCACATGGGTCAAGTGTGTACAGAAAGATAAAAGCTCTTCAATAGCAGACTGACAAAGGGTTCCATATGACAAATCCAACTCCTGGAGAGCTGGAAGAGCCCCTTCCTTGTAAAGAGGCTCCAGGGATGAATCAGATAGATACTTGCATGCTTGTAATTTTAATACCTGAAGATGAGGACACACAAATAAGGTAAGAGGATGTACCCAATACATTGAGACAAATGAGACTCATTCGACATATTACAGTATTAACGGACTGAATTACAATGTTTGTCCTAGTTGTTTGGGTCATGTTCAGTTATGATCTATTGGGGAAAGTCCATCCCGTTTGCTATCTTTAGAGTTCTGGTTCAAATAACGCAAAAACCCAACTAATCAATTGCAGGGCCCTCTCCTTGACTCAACTCAAAAATAAAAGTTAGCATTAGATTCACTTAGTTTAATTGAAGTGTTAACAATTGAGCCAAATTACACAGTTAGGACAACAGATTAGAAAAATTATTACTGATGAACTAATAAAAGGAAAATCTATACTCAGATCACTAGTAAAGGGGTTGTAAATATATATATATACCGTTAGCTTAGTGCAAGACTCAAAGACTGGCTTCAAGCTCATTAAGAATGTGTATGACAAATCAAGCACAATCAAATTTGGGAGCCAGCGCAACGAATAGAGTCCATCAGAACCAACAGAGGGGCACGACATTAGAATTAAAGACTCAATCAGCAGACAAGAAGCGGCTGTTGCAGACAAACAATCGTCCCTAAGCTGGCTGCATTGTACAAATAAATTAAGGCTTTAGTTTGGTTTTCACAGGGAAAAGAGTGGGATGTTAGGGTTAAGGAAGTATAATATAATAAAGAACATAACCTGCAAAAGGAAGCATCCAAAGACGTTAAGAGTGGACAATTAATTGATGCTTCAGACAATACACCACATCCCTTCAACTCAAGCTGAACCATATTTGGCGCATCGATACTGAGGGCGTTCAGTTTGGGACATATTCCCAAATTTAGAGACCTAAGGCCGACCTGAAGAAACGGTTAAGAAAAGAACTCAATTCTCTATCAGCTGCTCAATGGAAAAACTAGCATCCAGAAAGACTGCAAATGGAAATCTCATATTTCCATCAAGTTTAGAAGCTATGTAAGACCAATGTATGGCAGAACTCAAATATTGTTGAAAATTAAAAACTTCTATTAGTACTACACCACAATGATTATCAGTTACCGGAAAAAATGCTGCACTTTCAAGATGATCACAACCATCCAAAGAAACTTGTTCAAGATAGGGGCCTATCAGTTCAAGAGAAGTGATTCCCCGGCAACCAACAAGTGAAAGACTGACTAAAGATGTGCTGCAGAACCGAACCGTTGTTAAGCTCTGAAAGAAAATAAAACCATTAAGTTACCTAAGAAAATGCTTTATAGCAAAAAAACAGCTCAAAAGTCAACCAATGCAGTAATCAAGAATGATTCAACCACTCAATGGCTATCCTAGCAAAATCTATTGTCAACAGCATTTAAGTCGGCCAATAAGACGTGATAAATTCCACAAACCTCACAATTCTCGAGAACTAAAGATTTAAGCATAGGGCACCCACCACCATCACTGAAAACATTGCATATAGAATTTGTTAAAGATTCACAATCTGTGAGATCCACTTCTTGCAAACTTGGGCATTGCAAAGCCAGCGTAGTTAAGCTCTCTTGCTTCTGCAATGACAGTTTCTGCAAGTCCAAAAGGCCATTCAGGTTCAAATGACTGATAAATGAATAAGGCATTCAACACAAGGAACCTGATTGTTTCGACTAAAGACATACTTGAAGTGAATTCGAAGTGATGCTGATACGGTTGAGGACAGGGCAATTAGACACCATGATAGACGACAGCATGAGAGTTCGGAGATTAAGGTCAGCAAATCTGTATACAAATTTAGATGTTATATAAGAAAAATAACAAATGTGTGTTTGTGAGCGTGAGAGAGAGAGAGAGATGTATTTTCTTCATGAAGAAGGCAGCATGAAACAGAAGGAAAAACTTACTTGCGACAATGTACTAGTCTAATATTCTGCAACCGTGGAAGCTCCAAGCTCACAGAGGTAAGTAGGCTGCAATTGTCAAGCTCCAAAACCTGCCATAGGTCAGATTAAACTGTGTTTAAAGCATTTATTGATACAGCAATAACAATACTGATATTTCATATTTCGCACATATACAAACCTCCAGCATGGAACTATGTGCTATTGCAACCATTGAAGCAGAAGTTATGCCCTCACAACTGTGTAGCTTGAGAACTGTCAACAATGTAAGTCTTACAGACTTCAAAGAAAAGCAAGGGAGCATGTCAGATAACAAATCATCCAAGCATTGCTAAACGAAAGACGATGGCAACCTCTAAATTCTAACCTCTAGAGATACATTTGGGCAGTATGACGCATTGAGAAAATGGAGATTCACACAAGCACCAGCTATCTCACGTAGTGTTTCATCACTTACACATGAACAATTTGACATATCTAGTGACTCCAATTGAGGACAAGAAGTAGCTGCTGAACGAATTGCAGCATCTGAAAGCTTGTGGCAGGAGGCTAGATCAAGATCATGCAAAAGAGGGCTATTAAGAACAGCCTGGGCCATGTTACTGCGCTTCATTGACAGCGTCTCCAGTTGAGGACATCTGCAAAAAGTCAAATTTAGCACATAATATTAACCAAAAACAACCTGAGAAGGTTGAGTTAAAATCTTCAAACTATTTTCACCTAATAGATATGCGCATCACACGACATTTTGTTAGTTCAAGATGCCGCAGTCTATCGTGGTTTATAGTTATCTCCTGAATACCAGTACCAAGAGTAGCATCATTGACTATCAAAGTTCTCAACATCTGACAATCTGCCAAGGAATGGAAAAAAAGATCCCCAATTGGCCCTTTGCCTAGAGTCAAAACTTCAAGATTCCTGAGATAAGTGAACGGGAAAATATGTAAGCACCAATCATCACAAAGTTACCCCAAGATAAAAAGGAAACAGTTTACCTTAATGATGAGAGTGCTGTCATCACAAGCATGGAAATAGCAGGGGTACCAGAAATATTCAATTCTGTGGCATTCGGATACCGCCAACATATATCATCAACTGCAATTGCAGTCAGTAATTAGCACCTAGTTTAAAATCTTAATATCAAAAACTAGGGAAAAATACTGATCCAAGATATAAAATAATAAAAGTATGCATAAAGATTAGTTATACCATTACTAAATATAAAGACACTATCCAAATTCAAACTAAATTACAGATATACGGTGACATATAAACCTCACTAATACACTATCACTACCTGACAAACACGTGATAACACAAGTATCGCAAGCTATTTGGCATATGGAGGAAGAAATATAAGATAATACTCACATTGCTCTACAGACATGTTCCGATTCTCAAAATTCAAGCACCTCCAGAAATCTTCATGAGCGCTAGCAGCTCGCCACTGCCTGCAGACTATTGCAGCTCGGCAAAGATTGATGTGGTCCAAGAAAGAGAAAACCTAACAAGGAAATACAATACGATGGTCATAAAAGTAATCTTGGAGCCTAAGAAAGAGATAATAGCTAGGTAAATATTACAAATGTGTATATATGGGAGACAATGATTACCATGTGTAATAGGTCATCTGTAAGATCCATATGAACTTCAAAATCTTCAGTGTTTGAAGTGTCACCGTTATCTCTTTCATCATCTTTCCCACTGCCAGAATCATAGGGATTCTCCTCACCACCATTGTTTGGTACAAGACTATGAAAAAAAGCTTCGCTCTTATACAGAACATTAGAGCCTTGATTTCTGCTGTAGTCCCTGTCGGATGAACTAGAATTCCCAGCACCTGAAGACATTGCCATCTGATAATAGAAATCACTGCAAGAAAGATAACACCAAGCATAAGTATAGTAGAAATGTAGCAGCCATGTCAAGTCAAGCAAACATGTCCCATAGGCTTTCAATGAATTTTCCAAGTGCATATCAGTCTAAATGTTATAACACCACCAGTTCAGCAGTTGTTTCTTGTCAAGGCTAAAAACATTTCCCGTATTTCTTTTAACAGTGGAACCAAGTGATTGAATCAGCATTTAGATTCATTTCACAAATTAAATAATCAACCGATGTAGAATTATCGACAGTATAAACTTGGTTTAACAATTCTAACGCGCTTGTTAGCTGTCTGTTTCCACTGTCCAGGCTAGGTTTACTATTCCATTAATGGGTTGCTGATGGTAGAGAATCCAAATATCAGGGCCCAAATTATTTCGTAGCAGCATTGAACAGACAAGTTCCAAACATGTTAATGGCACACTCATTAGGATGGCAGGGTGTACATTAACTGAGCTATAGTCACACTATGAACAATGGCAAAAACCTCACACCTCCCGATTAAACATCCAGCAGCTACACTAAAGATTCAAAAAAGACAAACACGAAGCCGAAAAACTCACTGAGAAAAGGAGTGAAGTTTAGCTCGCTTATGGTGGGAATCATGATCACCGTCCTCCACCGCCACCGCATTAGAAGCCGAGCTGGTCTCGCCCTCCGGCCACCGAGGCTTCATAATCGCCGCCCTCAGCGTGTCAAGAGCGCCAACGCACACCGACTCGTCCCAGTGGGTCCCGCCCGGCATTGCCTGGACCATCTCTTCAAACATCTTCAATTGCTCGTCACGCCCGCCCGCCGCCGCCTCCAATCTCGGCTCGGCCTCCTCCGCCGCCTCATTGTTCTCCATCACAACCCCCTCTGAATTGACGGAATCGCCCTCCTCTTCTGGCTCGTCTTTCACGGTGAAGCACAGGCAACGCCAGATCTTCATACATTCGCAGGCGAAACCCTAGGTCACGATCCGGTACATTTCCGATGCCCGCCAGAATTAAACGAAACGAAATTCGGAAACCCTAGAAATGATTGGGATAATGGAATCGGATTGGTACGAAAGCGTAGACCTAAGAATTGAAGCGGAGATTGAAATCGGACAAGAATGAGAGAGAGTGGATCTGAAGAAGGAGGAGCTGATTCGGCCGTGGATGCTTTTCTTTCTTCTATATTTTTTCCCTCATTTCTCACCTGCAACGGAAACTCTGCACTCTGTCTCTCTATCTGCCTCTTAAAAATGATTAAAACTTCCGTACATAAGTCCGACGTCGTTTTGTTATCTATTTGTAACGTCCATTTACCGTCTTTTTAATTATTTTGCAGAGAATATGGGAACTACTGTATGTTCTTTCTTAATTATCAGCAAACTATGTTTTGAGATCTCTTTTTTTGTTGGAATAGAATCTTTATTACGTGAGGTTTCCTCACAAATAGTTATCATGTCCAAGTCAAGACATTCCACAGTAAAAATGAACAGCGGTCAGAGATTTTAACGTCGGTATTCAAACTTTTGTGATACGATTAAAATGATACTAAAACTTACAAAACTATCAGTATAGTAGCTAAACTTCATTTTCGCTACCAAGAAAATGTCTGAGACTATTTTCTGACACAGCGTCGTTTTTTATGGCGTGTTTCGTATAATACTCATTAAAAATATTTTCTGTCAGTAGATAACTACATCAGTAGTCCCCGAACTCTTTTAAAATGATCAATGTGATATCCAGAATGAAAAACCTAAGTTTTCAATATTCAAACTATGAGGAAAAATAGATCCGCAAGATTTAATTTTAGGGATTTTGAAAGGAAATGAGATATAAGATAAGCATAAAGTAATTTTCGTCGAGGGTTTAGGGTTTAGATGACTTTCTGACTTTTTTTAGATCTTATTTCCTTTAAGGGTTTAGGGTTTAGAGATTTTTCATTGAGGGCTTACGGTTTAGATGTCATTTAAACTTTTCTTATATCTTATTTCCTTCTAAAATCTCTAAAATTATATCTTGAAGATCTATTTTGTTTTCTAGTTTGAACATGAAAAACCTGTGTTTTCATTTTGGCTATCACATTGATTATTTCAGAAGAGTTTGGGGATTAGAGATGTGGTTATCTACTGACAATAAATATTTTTGGTGGGTCTCATACGAGACACGTCATCAAACAAACGACGTCATGACAGAAAATGACTTCAGGCATTTCGTTGGTAGCGAAAATGAAGTTTGGGTACCACATTGATAGTTTTGTAGCTTTGAGTATCACTTTAACCGTGACACAAGAGTTTAGATACCGGGGCTGAAATTTGTTCGTAACATGTATAGGAACATAGACAATAATATAAGAAAAATTTAGAAATTGGTAGTGTTTTTATTTACTTGTATTAAAAATTTCGTACGTTTTATATATTAATTTCAAAATATCATCATAAAATAATAAATACTTGCTCTTTAAACCAGGGAATACAAACAGTTACATGAAACATGAGAAATAAACTAAGAGAATTAGAGATAATATCGTTGTTATTTCATTGACAGAATAAGCCTCAATATATAGAAGATACAATACATAAGGAAAATATATATATTCTCTATTACAAAATGATATCGAATCTTATTTTGATTATACATTGACTAAGACACACACTAGGAAATCTATTTTCCTTCAACACTCTCTCTTGTGCTGTGTCATAGTAATATGATACATTTAAATGCATTTCATGTTGCCTCATTAAACCTTGCCAAGTAACAATAAAACCTCATGAGAAAAAATAAATTTGGTCGAAAGAACAAAAAGAGATTAACTCATCAATCGCATGTGAAAGTAACATGTATGTGTTAGACTCCTCCTAAAGTCTGCAACTCCCCCTGATTTTTACAATCATGGGAGTTTTAAATAAATTAAACATATTAATGCTTTAAACATGTTTTCAAAGTGACCATAAGCAGTAATCTTGTAAATAGATATGTCATATTATTCTCATATCTAACTAGTTTCACTTTGGTCATGAAGATAACTTGTTATAGCTGATTACATAGAAGATATATACTAGGTGTTTATCAATATATAACTCATTTGGAAACAGCATTTTTATGGGTTAGAGAGATACCCAATATCAAATCATACCAAAAAACATAAGCATTTGGTAGAACGAGTAGAAGGTTGTCCAAGAACTCAAAACAAGAGTTTGCGTTGAAAATCGGATTCATGCATGACATAACCTTCGTGTACTAAATCAGTCATAACTTTTTCCTGCTCAAAATAGGTATCAATGAACCGTAAGAAATTATAGAAAGTAGACATCCGTACCTTTCCAACCATATATTAAAAATAATTAGATTTATTCTGAGCTGATCACAAAGCTGTGTCGAAGTTGACTGCTCAGAAAAAGACATATTTTCTGATTTTGCCTCCAATGGTTTTTCTTCACGCATAACTTGCGGTGATGGCTATTTGATGAAATCAATTATGTCATATGCTGTCTTCTATTTGTAGGGATATAATAAGCTCAAAAGTATCATAACTATCTAAAGATAAATCTCATGTCAATTCAATGAATGCGTGCACACGTAGCTAAATCTAGCTAACAAGTTCACAATATGAATGAGATATCAAGTCTTATATATTTAGTTGGGTACAATGATACGCATATTGTACATTGATTGGGTATTTAGCCTTTTAAACGTTTTCATCATCATCCCTGGGACGAAAAGTCTCCTTTTAAGGGTCAATACTACGAACGATCATGAGAATAGTCATTGGCCTCACTTTATCATCATTAGAGTGTCTTAATATCATATAACAAAACCAATTGATGGACAATACCATCATTATGGTGCTCGAATCTTGGTTCGATACAAAAGCATGTTTTCCCAATATATTTTATCTCAAAATCAGATTTCAAATAGTTAGCGGTATCTCTTAGTTCATCAAGAGTACAGAATAATTCATATCAACGACATAAACTGCAATAATAAAAATTCAGAATTTGTCTGTTTTAATATACACGCATGAACATCATTCATCATATCCTTTCCCAATTAGTTGTCACTTAGTGAACGTTTCAACCTTATTATAATCGTGTTTCGTGGTCTAAAGTCACTTGAATTGGGTAAATTAAGTTAATCTTAGATCTTTATGTATATCTCTTAATTTAGATCCTCATGGAGATACCTTGTGACCATATTCATAAGTTGCATGTCATGTTTTTCATAAACTACCAAACTAACAAGGTAGTGGAGTACAATGACATCCATTACGAGAGAATTATCTCCTCGTAGTTGATCTCAGGACAATATGACAAGTCTTGCTCCATAAGGTGAGTCTATAATCATGTTTTATAACAAATACTTATTAAATTGATAGACTTTACACTTGGTAGTGTCGGCATCACCAATCTAAATACCTTTCTTTTTAATTCAGTCTAGATTGCTTATTTCTAGACCAATATATTATACGTGCCAATTTGTAAGGAAGTAAGTTTCGGTATCTCAATATCTCGCGTCATCATGTACACTAGTGTAATATATAGTTTATAGAGATCTCTATATTTTAAGAATTGGTTCTAACTTTGAGACGTCCCTCAATGATAACCACAGTTCATAAATATTCTCATGAGACGGAATTGAGTATCAATGATCAATAGATCATGATGTGCCAAACTTGCTCTCTCACTTGGACAAGTATTCATCAAACCTATAGAGCCTCCCCCTTTTTCATGGGGAGCCACGACCTATGATACCATTATGTTCATATTATGGAGTCACTATGCCACCATTAGGCCAACAACATGAGCAATCATCACTGTCAAGAGGAAGATTAGTTGATTCTTGTTTAAAGAATTTCAATTCAATTGTCGATAAATTTAGGGGTTCAGGTTTGGGTATATGATTGGGTTGAGCGTCTGAGAAGCAGTGGGAGGTCGAAGTGAGATAAAGACAATGTAACAAAAATTAATATTTCTGATTAGGTTGAGGTATTGGATTGAAAACGGAGGAGAGTGGTTGAGGCAGTAGCAATAGGTTAAGTAGCATAAGTAGACAATAGCAATAGATTGAGTTGAACAGTAGAAGTAGGCAGTAGCACAGTAGGATGAGTAGCAAACGTAGGTAGGAACAAGCAGATTGGTGAAAAAAGTTGTTAGTAGCACTTTTCTAAAAGTAGTAGTTGGTTTCTCGTCGAGGTCGCTGGAAGAAGCATGTTTCTCGTCGATGTAATAGACAATAGAGGGTTTCATTGTCGACTTCGTTGACAGTAGCTATTGTGCTCTACTTGGCAGTAGCATACATTTTTGGTCGATGGTAGCAAGGTGCTATTGTGCTACTCGGCAATAACATAAATTTTTGGTCGACATTAACAATTGTGATGTAGTGAAGGATATTATGGTAAAATTGTAGTGACAGATGAAATGCATATATTAGTTTGTCCTAATTTGTTAATATATACTTAATAGTGTAAGATAATGTGCAAATGATGTATTTATAAACTGAAATTTAGTTAGTAACTAAAATGTAGTTTGCTAAACTATATATTGATGCCATAAACATAGTATAAACTATAAAGTGAAAAGATTAGAGACTTATCTCTTTTGTCATCGGGAAGGCTCTGGTCCATTTGGTGAGATCCAGAGGTGGCAAACGGGCCGTAAAGAACGGGCACGTCACGTTTAAAAGTGGTTCGACATGATCCAAACACGTTATTTTAATGGGCCGAGTCGGGCCTAGAAAAATGAGCCCACGGGCTCGACCCAGGCCGAGCCCGTTATAGGCCAGGCCCAAGCACGATAAGTTAAGGCCTACGACCCGCTTTAAAATATATATATATATATATATATATATTCTTTATAATATAAATATTGTATATTTATAAATAATATAAATTTTGTTTTAAGTGTGAACACTAACTTATAAATACTAATAATTATTCATTTTGATTCTCTTAGACCCATAAAAAGTTTTGCTAAAACATTACTAAGTATAAATAATGATCATATGATTCATATATCATATATTTCTTTAGTTTATTGGCAAAGAAAACAAATTATCGAAAGAAAATGTGAGTTATTTTTCATTTGTTTTTGTTTTGGTATACTATGATATCAATTTTAGACTAATTTCTATTTTTAACTACAAAATGGCTCATCAATAGGCCCGGCCTGAGCACGGCCCAATATGTTATGAGCTTGGGTCGTGGCCGGCTTGGCCTTAGATTTGAGTAAATGGACGGGCTCAAGCCCAAACCCGTTAAGACATGGGCCGGACCAAGCACGACTCGAAACCCAATTAAACAGGTCAGATCAGGCTGCGTCGGCCTGTTTGCCACCTCTAGTACTCACAATTGCACATGACCTTTGTTTTGTCTTCTTGTATAATCAAGCCACGTTTCTATAAGACCGTGTTTGGTTCCTAGAATCTAGGTATCGGGAAAGGAAAGCAATTGCTTTTCTGTGTTTGGAAGATGAAAGAAAATGATTACCACGTGATGGGAAAATTGGGCGAAAACCGCTTCCTTCCCCCAACCGTAAGATTCTCAAAATCCCGCAATTAATGCTCCTGACTTTTACGAAATTGTCCTCGCTCGATATTTATTTCCCAGATTTATCCTTGTCTCCTTTAGAAATAGGTATCAAATTGCAATCAACCACTTCCAAGTCGAGGCTCGCGAATTGTACCACTTTCTATCTGAAATCCTTGTAATCATATTTCGCATAGCAGCTACCAGGTATGAATCATATCCGATTTATTTTCTTCTCTCAAACAATTCAATACATATGGTAAATTCATGTCAATCCTTCAGGTATGAATCATCTTGGTTTTGGTTATATGTGTTTTCAATCCTAGCTTCAATTCGTATCAACGTGATTGAGTATGCTTCGAATTTGGGTTTTGTTATGGGAACTGGGATTTATAGCTTTGGGTTTTTGGGATTGTTCCTCTTTTTAAATCGATGGTAGCAGCTGGGGTTTTCGACAATGGGTTTTTTGTTTTTATAATTGGGTTGTATGCAGATCAGTGATGTATCATTTGAAAGAAAGGGAATGAATTAGGGTATGAGCTACACAAGGAGGATTGGCATGTTGTTCGAAAGGAACCTTCCTACAGTGTTTGCCATCTGGTTCTTCTTTTACAATTGTTTTGTTTTCGTATGAACTATATATACATTTGAATCAATGATACACTATACTTAATAGGTCAACATTGTAACTTTCAAGTCAATCTACATTATTGGACTATGGAACCACCTTCTTATCTTAGATGGAGAGGAAACAACCAGAATGATGTGTCATGCCTCTCGCCAATTTTGAGCTCTCATTCATCAGCTCTTGGCTAATGCATTCTTTGTTCTCGTTTGGTGTTGTAGGTTGATTTGAGGACCTTGGTTTTGTTCTCGTTTTAATGAGAAATATTGCTAAGCCTCTGGTAAGTTATGTTTAACATTATTGTGGCTAGTTTAGTAATGTGTTAGAATAGAGAGGGATGGTTTATGTTATAACTTGTTTGAAACCTTTCATTTAGTAACCGGTGCCTCATGCAACTATGATTTTATTGAATTTGAAACGAGAAAGAGATGCGGCGTTAATTTCTGCTATGTTCCTAGACCATTGTCTTTATAAGAAACTTAACCATGAGACCAGAACAAATTATGCTGCACTTTGGACGGTACAGTTTGCTTCTTTGGAATAACTTTCTTTGGTATTGTAGGCAATTACTTTACTGTCTTCCCTAATTAATCGCTGGCATTGGTATTTTTCTTATGCCAAAGAGGATCTGTATGCTTCATGGTACATGACATGACATGACTGGTCTTGGTGCTGCTGGAATTCACTGGGCTCACATAAAGGAGAAATGTGGATGTAGTCAGTATGTATTGTTATGATACATGTATTGTTATAGATTTGAGGGTAATGTTGGAAAATTATTTGGATCAGTTTTCTTTTATTTTGAGCACCAAATAGTGGAATAAAAAGTTAAGAATACATTCCCACTGCATTTCCGGACTTTTTCAAACATTGAAAAGGAAAATTGATGGGAATTGAAATTTCCCATGCCTAAGGAAAATCTAAAGAATTGCTTTCCTTTCCATTTCATTCCATGAACTAAACGAGACCTATGTGAGAGAATGAAGACTCCTTTTAACAAGTGAAGCCCGAGGTCGAGATGGTTGACAGAGAGAGATAGACGCCAGTATGGAAAACTTAATCAACTCTTCTGCGCAACATTGTTCTTCCACTTTTGATTCCTTGTTCAAATTTCCCCATATGCTCGGAAATATCAAGGCTTTGGTCAGGTGGTGGAGCTTACAATATGATAAGGAAGGTACATACGCTCTTTATTACAATATGATATCGAATTTTAATTTGATTATATATTAACTTAGTACACATTAGAAAATCTATTTTTCTTCAACATTACATGAATTTTGATAGATGTATGTGTGTGTTTAGGGAATATTAAGTATTGGTGCAGCGTGTATACGTGAACATTAGTAATTTACAATAAATGAAAAAAATGCAAAAATGTTGTAATTGATGGATTGGTACACGTTGGAAAAAATAAATAATGACTATATTGGCATATTTTAAAGAGTTATGATATATAAGATCTTATAATTACCATACATCTAATTTATATTTACAAAATAAGTTTATGAAATGTAAGATAAGTGTTTGAAATATATTTTAAAAATAAATATGTGAAGTTCTCATTTCAACTCTTGGTTGATTCCATTTCATACAGTGTCCTTAATAGTCTAAATTTTCTCTTGTAATTGATGGATCGATGTGACCAATGTTTAAAGTTTAGGTACAACGATAAGGCGAGACAACTTGTTGACGCCCATTTCTATTGTCATCACAAATTTTGATAAAAAATCTCTTTCAAACTTTTAAATTGATTTTTAACCATATTTTTAAAAAGTATTAAAAAATAACCATATTAAGATGTCAAAAGTTATAAATACCCTCAGTTAGTAAACTTTTATATCCTAAATCTTCTATTGAATGAACTTATTTTATTTCAAAATAAAATACACAACAAAAACAAGACATTCATAGCTAAAATTATAGGTAGTGTTCAATCTATAATGCCCAAAATTTATTATTTGCACAAGCAATCACAATAATAATTAGAAATCTAGACTTTAAATATGTAGTTTTTGTTTTATTTCAGCAACTACAAGTTAAAAGAGAGTCAGATATACAATTAAACCAAATATACGCAGACTAAACCTTCAATTTAAAAAATTTGGGAATTAAATTTTTAACCAGAGATACGAAGCAAAAGTCTTTCTTCAATCTCTGTTTTTTATGGACAAATGAAGGTACTGACTCACGATAAAGAAAAGTTACAACTAAAACAGAAAAACTAAATTATCATAAAGAGGAGCTTTTATTATGTCAAAATGAAGAACATGAAGCAAATGAGGAGGGCTAGGAACTCAATCTATTGAGTCTAACGCACAGTGATGGACACAGGTTCTTGAGTATAAACTTAAATAAATGATGGAGATATATGATGGTTATTTAAAAGAAATAAATTTAGATTCGGGTATTTAGGACTTTTAATACCTTTATATGATTATTTTTCAATACTTTATAAAAATATGGTTAGAAATTAATTTAAGAGTCCAAAATATGTCATTTATCAAAATTTCTCGCAAAAGAGTTACGCACATTAAGCGAAGTTCAAAATTGATAATTAATGAATCAAAAGTTACAGACTTACTATATAATATAAACAAGATAAGTAGAGTTAAGTGGTTTTTATTAGTTATGCTAAACCTAGAATAATATAGCATGTAGTCAAGATACTTAGGATGATTAGGGTTTTAGTCATGGGGGAACCTTGGACATTAGACAGTGTCATCGAGCCCCAAATAGGGGAACACAAAGGCCCCACCGACAAAAATATGTCGATAAAAATCTCTTACCACTGACCACTTCTACTATTGCTGCGGCCGTCAAGTCAACTCTCTGACCTCAAACTTAACTGGGCTGATAATTAGACCCTTGGGCCTCAGTTTCAAACTTCTTCTGGCCCATCGTTGAGAGCTGTTTTCCTTTCAGACCTGTAAGGCCATTTAACACCAAGATTGTGTAAGTAGGCCCATCTTCATGATCTTTTGGGCTTGAGGCAAACGGGGGCAAAGGTTACTCAGCAGGGTTAGTAGTCTCACTTCAGTAGCGTGAACAATAGGATTCGACAACCACGGCACCACCGCATATATTGCCGGTGTCGAAGCAAAAGAAACAGACATAACAGCCCTGTAAGAGTCGATCTATCAGCCATGGATATGCACTTTAGTTTTCCATTGATTGACTCAATATGTTATGAACCTCATCAAAATATGCTCATCAATATATAAAAAGCTTCTGTTTTTAGATATCCATTCATCGTCATCCAAATTGTAAAGAGTGAAACTTGTCTATGAAGTCCACAGTAGCTACACATGCCACTGATTTTAATGACCTACTTGCAAAACTTCATAACAGCAGCTTCTTGAAGCTAAACAAACCCTAGACCCTAAGATAAACAAATTGAATTAGACCGAGTAAACAAAGCTAAATAAACCCTAAACCCTAAAGAAAATGTAGCACATCCAGGATTTCATTCCTGGTTTCGTCCTTAAGTATACACCATTTGATATGTCAATTTTATGCTTGTTCAAAAAAAAATTGAACAGGTTAGTCCAGATTTCAAATTTCAGTAATTCAAATTAAGTATGCAGTCACGTGCCAAGTTAGAAATAACTACATGATTTAAGTGTTTCAAACTTAGTTCAATTTGATATATATGGGAGGAACCCTAAAACACTACCATCGATGTTCAGATTTCAGAGAGAGAGAGACTACATCTCAAATATGCCACCAAAAAGCAAAGATACGTTAACTTTTATTTGCGACTATATAATTTGCATGACACGGTTACAAAGAACGTATACGATTCTTAATTAATCTGCATGGGATTAAACCATCGATCGACGCCCTGCTTACTTTTACCTTCTTCTTAATCACTTGTTTAACCCTTGTTGCTTGGCGTTGGTGCACCTTACAAGAAATCATGATCTTATTATTGCCTTCTAAAGCCAGGTACGTTCCCCCACTCTACTCCAACTTTTCTCTACTTTTCATATAAGGGATAGAAAGAAGAATAAAGGAGAGTTCGCTATAGCTAAGTTTGAAACGAGAAAAGCAAGATGGCATGGGAGACGATAAAGAAACCCAGTCGAAGATTTGATTTCCCTTGAAACCAAACAAAACCAACAAAGCAAAGCTCGAGCCTGTGAAAAAACGAGTTGGATAAAAGTGAAAGCGAGCCTTTATGCATGGCATTTCACTTTAGTGCATGCATTTGGTGTTAAAATCTTCATAAAAAGAGAGAATCTGATGCTTCATTAGGAACGCTTTTGCTCTTGTTAAAAAGTGAACTAGTTCCACCCAGTTGAGGTCAAATCATCTCGAACTACTGGAACTTCAAAGGATATATATAGGGACGTAGCTACATGGTGACTAGAGGGGTCAAATGACCTTTCTCACTATCTTTCTATGTGTGTTGTGCTTCAGATTTTTACTTGTATATAAGAGTAATGTAAGCTATTTGGCTTATTTTGCCTCTTGACAAAATAAAATTTTCTCCCTAAATAATTAGCTTGTCTAAATTGACCCCTCTTCGTATACTTTCTGGCTACGCCACTGGGTATATATATATATATATATAGGGTCATTCCACTAAGGGATCTTTTTTGACATATATGAGGGATCAAGTTAGACCAACTTTTCGATCACATATCAACAGCTCCACCGTTTAATACTTAGATTTATATCTATAGATCATTTCTGCAAAATTTCATCCAATTTTGTGATCGTTAAGGCTTTGAACTAACCGAAATCAATTGACGCATCAAATATGTCAAACATGAACCGTTCATGCTTATAATTTTAATTTGCATTTTTGAGAACCTTATCGATCACCAAATTTGATTAAATTTTGCAGAGATAATATATATATATATATATATAAATCTACATATGTACGGTGAAAATGTGATTTGGTAATCAAAAAGTTGGTGTAATCTTTGATCCCTCATATATGTCAAAAAAGGGGATCCCTCATTGGAAGTGGACTATATATATATAGCTCAACCTGCTAAGATTCACTATCACATATATACGATAAATTAAACGTAAAATAGTACCAATCCACAGTTTTTACCAAGTTAAAGAGGTAAATTTGCACAATTACAAGATGAATTGTATCCAATTATATCGAGACTTTTTGTAGTTAAAACCCAACACCTTAAATGTGGATAAATTATTATAATATCGGTACAATATTGATCCACGGACCACGTTTGTCCCAGTTCAAGTATACATAAGGTATTTTAGCTATTTCACCTAAATTAAGAGTAAGATATGATCCTATCAAAATTTTGAGCGGTCCAACAATAAATAATTCAACCTAAACATATGCTATGAAAATTAAAGCGTCGAAGGAAAAAAACAGAGTAACGATGGATATGGGGTTTGGTCAATTATTATTTGGAGAAAGACATGCACAACATCGGTGTCAAGTATAATTGAATCGGAACAGTGATATGATATTGGCCACATTTCAATCCAGATCATTGATCGACTACTTATGCGATCAATTTTAATGTCCAGTTTTCGTTTTTGGATTCATTTAGCTGAAAGGAACTAGTCGAATGTAGATCGGATCCAGATCTTTCTGCTCAAACTTTACATTAACTTGCTGCCAACAGCTAGCTTCTTTGTCGAAATGTTCAATTGATAACAACAATGGTACTGACCCACCAGCACAATACAGAAGAGGAGAAAAAAATACACCGAATAGACCTTAAATGATGACTATTTGCTCTATCTAGCTAGGGTTTTGGGAATGATTCTAGGGAAAATTTTCTGCCCGGGAGAAAGAATTGCCATGGGATCAAAGCATGTCTTACGCTCCACAAATCTGCTCCATTGGCTGCTCCCAAAATGCCGCTTCCATTCCTCTTGCGATCGATAATGCGGCAGATACAACTTGAAGTCCATGCCCTTCTTCGTGCAATACTGCACAATCTCCTGGTTTTGAGCAACCAGGCTCTCACTCGACGGGCCTTTCGGGTATGCCGGTGTAAACCGCAGCAAGGCCACAATGTAGAAGATATCACCTTCCGGCAACACCACAGACGTCCGGGCATCCCACCTGGTAATGACAACAAAAGTTAGTCGAAGCTAGCACATATGGGTATTTTCGTACATTACCAAGAGTTAGAGCCAGACAAATTACAAATGGTCATATAGCCATTATAGAATAAAAGACCTTTGTCGTTCCTCAAATGGCCGAACTGTGAACCTTCTCATTCGTCATTTTCCTCAAAGAGGGAAAACAACCCCACATCGTAGACTCTAATTTACCGAACTACCCCATGTGGCTTCTGTACTAGTATAATGACAAAATCTACTACCTAATTTTCCAGGTAATTAAGCACTATTTCAAAGACGTACGTATTTTATTTTAAAACTACTATACCATGCCATGTGGGCCCACCCGTATCTTTGTCCTGGACGGTCCTTCCTACCCTTGGGCAAGTATGTTTAATAATTTCTTTAAAATTTAATTAAAACCTTGTGCAAGTATGTCTAATAGTTTTTTTTTAATTTAATTAAAATAGAGCAGCAAAATTTAAAATCTTTAAAAATGTTATAGTCAAACTAACAACTTTTTCATCCTAAAAATTCCACATTTAGTATAATTATAAAATATGATACATCATATTAAGGTCTTTAATAAAAGCTCTTCCTATTAATTATCACAAAAAATATATTTTTATTTTTACAATACACTGTTCAATTAAAATATTTCATATTTTGCCTATTTATTGGAACATGTGTAAAATTTAATTTTTAGAAAGAACTGCATTGATGCAAATTCGAGAAATAAACCTTTGTTTTCATATCTTTTCCTATTTTGAAGAAATAGTTAGAAAATACGTTTGATTGAAAAATAGTTAATATTCTCTAAAATTAAGAAAATTGAAAAAATGGAAAACGTGTTAGACATGCTTTTATACCCTAACCAACCCACACCAAACTAAGTGACGTAAATACTAAAGCCCAGTCTCAGATCCCCTACGGTGAGGGTGAGGCCTTCCAACCCTCCCGTCAGCACATTCTCACATTTCCGAACATTAATCATGTGGCAGCATATGAAAACCCCCTCAAAATGGCCATGAATTCTCACATGCATATATCTCTGACTAGCCACGTTTAATCACAAAAATGTTACTGACACGAAACGACGTCGGCCGGTCCTTGACAAATTTGAAATGAATGTAACTTGGACGCTACTAGGTATATATATATTGACACGTCAAATATTCCAACTGGCAAGAGCAGTAAACCTAGTCATCTAAGGTTATCCAAGAAGCTGCTCAATAAACCACATGATTACCAAAAAGAAGAAAAGAGGGAGAACTCACTTGCTGCGCAGAAGAGGGTAGACCAGGATGGGGCCACCGATTCCATCCTTAAGGATCTCCTTGAACACCACACGATCGAAATCAGCAATGTCCGATTGCGACACGAAAAGGTTAAGCCAAGGGTGAGGCGCGTCCCAAATGCCGCTGGTCTTGGCGTGCTCCTCCACCTGCTTCACTCGCAATAAAAACTCCTCATATCCCAGGTCCACTTGGAACTCTAAACCCTCCACGAATCCTAGGCCTCGCAGCAGCCTGTGCACGGCCTACAAAAGAAAAAGAAAATTAGCATGAGGGTATTAACGTCATTGCAGCCACAACAAGGGACACAGCATTCATGATTCACATATTCCAGAAAATGATGGCCTTTTTGGACATTTCTGGATCTTCGGGGACCACGGCATCAGCGAAATCTCAAACCAGTAACGCCTACTGACGCACTGTTACTATTTTGTCCTCCAAACCGAGTGTCATACTGGTAATTAAAACGATGCGGTATGGGCGTTTACATGCCAGTACAGTGTCAGACAATCCAATGGAAGATCATAAGATACGCTATAAGCGTATTGTCAGTTTCAAGTTGAAGCAAGCGACTAACCCACAATTCCCAAATTTATTAAAAAAAACTAAAACTGACCGGGTTATTGGTTACCCAAACTACTTGCACCTTCGACGGTAAAGCATGATGGTGAAGGAAGGAGAAAGGGTATAAAGCCCCGTCCTCAAAAACAACCAGCGGCTTACACGTGTTGAAGAAATCAGACTTTTTCACTGTCCGGTGGGACAATTTTGCGCGGGACTCACTTAACCCAAGCAAAGAGCGGAGTCCGTGGCCCCCGCTTAGCAACCACCTAGGTCAAAACTCAGTCCTCACTACTGGCCCGCACAACAGTACTTTGCGGAGGCGGCCCATAATGCTAAAATAGCCGGAAAAACAAAAATCTCAAATCCAACGGTTGAATATCTATGGTCGAAGGAAATAGAGGAAATGGAAATGTGGGGGGTCTTGGAACTTACCGTATCAACAGCTGAGGGGTAGTCAGAGCTCCGGTAGTGACGAGCGAGCTCGAGACAGTAGAGTACTGATCCAGCTTCTTGAGGGAGTCGGGTCGGGTCGAAGACCTGGTCCGGGTGAAGAGGAACCGAGGGCAGCCCGTCCGCCGGGTTATCGCTGTTGATAAAAGCAAAGCCTTCCACGTAATCAAATGTGTCTTCGTCGCGGTTGCGAGTGACGAGCGACTCGGCGTCGCGAGTGAAGGCGTCAAACTCGGTGTACACCAGCCTTATCCATCTCACCTAATCACGATTAATAAAAACAAAAACCGGGATTAAGTACCGTAAACGTGATGCTCATGCAGCCTGATTAATCGGACAAAAGACAAATGTTGGGGGCAGGGGAAATTAAGCAATAGTAAAATAGTAATACCAACCATGTCTGGGGCTTGCTGGAGATGAACTTTAGCTCTGGTGATGATGCCGAACTGGCCCAGCCCACCAAGAACGGAAAAGAAGAGCTCCGAGTTTTCCGTTTCCGAGCAAACAAAAGTCTCGCCTTTTCCCGTAACGACTTCTAATTCCGTTACGTTCGAGGTTTGCGGGCCGTAACGGAAAGCCTGGCCGCTGACGCCAGCGTTGGATAAAGTGCCGCCCACGGTTAAGCTGAGGTAGTCAGTCCACGACCTCGGCGCCATCCCGTAGTCCCGAACGCACCGTTTCAGCACGTCTTCCCATAATGCCCCTCCGGACACGTCAGCGTAGCCGGAGTTGTGGCTCGTCCTCACCACTTGGAAATGGTCCTCCATGGCCGGCATGTCCAGAACCAGGCCTCGATCCGCCATGGCCTGGCCGTTAATGGAGTGGCCGTTGCCGCGCGCCGCCGCAGTCAGGTTAAGATTCGCCGCCGCTATCACCACTCTCGCCACGTCGGCGGCGGAGTTGGGGCGGACCAAGGCGAGAGGAGCGAGGGAGTTCATTCCGCCGAAGTCTTTGGCGGCTTTCTCGGCGGCATCGCCTGAGACGAAGCACTCGAGGTAAGCTATCATCTTGGCCGACGGAGAAGAAAGATTTTGGTTTTGCGGTTAAGTTTCTCCGGTGGTGATTGGGACTCTCTCTCTCTCTCAAGCAAGAAGCTTTGTGCAGGCTGAGTCACTCTCTCCGTCTAAAGCTTGAAGCTTTATAACTGAGTTGGTTACGGTTTGGAGTGTAGGCTTAAATAGCTGCTGAGTTTGGTTAGGCCCTTGTATTTTCGTAATAATATTAATACAATTAATTCTTTTTGACGTCATCCTACCTTCAGTATCGTAGTGATCCTATCGAAATCCTCTGTCTGCCACTTCCACGATTTTTTTTGATAACGCAAAGAACATTAGGGATGGCTCCTCTTTCATGCCCAAGTTAAAACTGAAAATGTATACATTCGATGCATGTCGATCTCATGCAACATTTTTTTCATCCATTATAAGTTACTTGGTTGAAATTTAACTTGTCGAAATACTTGATACTGTTAGCGAGCATGAGAGAACCAAACTCTAATATGGAGACTTTTTTGGTCTGCTTCGTTTGTGTTAATTTACTTTACTCTTTTTATGGATATGTCTAGGGTCCTATGTACCACAATTACGTGCTAGGCTTAGGAAAAATTAGACGCATTAGTATAATGGAAGACGAGATGTAGCGAGTCGTGCAAAAGCTTGTGTAGCAATGAGTGTATCATAACAGTGAGTGACTATTAACTTAAACTTACTACGTCCGTCTATATTTCTGTTTTTTGTCCCTTCTTTCATATATTAGGAAGTTAGACTATAGTTATTTGCATTGTCTATTTACATAAATATCTTTTTTTATCAAACGAAACAGTACCTAACAATAGATTACAGCTATTATCAAAAACCACTAGATTCAAACTACATATCTTTTTCATGAAAATGAGAGACTGAAATGTCAATAATTCCAAATTGCGCCTAAATGGTTAACCAGTTAAGTTAACTTGACCAATGTAAGAAGCAATTACCAGGACATGTACGCTGCCCCATAATCTCCATGTCCATGATCTCCTCCATACAATCTCAACACAATCTAATAATATGCTCGACCAATGCCGGCAAAATTATGGATTTTTGTAACAACGAACTAGCTATCCAAAATCAACAATTTATTAGAATCTATGACATACTTCGAACAATCTCGAAATAGCAAGAACTTAGCTGGGATCTGAAAAACATATCCAAAAATTACTTCAAAAAACACAAACCATAAAAAATAGAACCTATAACAAATCGGGTCAGACCCAAACAATGGACCCATGACTTCATATAACATGGGCCTAGGATCATGTCACAGACCCAATAACCAACTGGCCCGAGCCTACCACGTAGATTGCAGCTCCGAGGTCGTGCCTTCCCTAAAGTGCCTCTTGTGTCTTTCCACCGTTGGCAGCAGCACCATCGACCCATAAATCCAGCCAACCAACCCACTCTTCTCCACCTTAGACCATAGTGAAACCCTCGAAACCCAATCAGACACATCCGATTAGATCCGAAAGGTCGTCGACTCAGCGATGTCGCAACCCCATAGACACCGTCGGGCGAACATTGATCCCACGTCACCACCTCGTATCATCGTTTGATTCGTCCCTAATCCTTGTCAGAGTAGAGAACCCGCAGCCGAGCCATCCTTTGTTGCCGCCCCATGACTATAAGATCTGCAGGCGCCCGACAAAGATAAGTCATCACCATCTCTCCTGCCTTTCGACTCACACCAACATCGCAAGACACGAGGTCCCATTTGGCTCGTCCAACGCCACCGCCGCAAGGGCGTGCCGTTGAACTAGGCATACAATTCGCTAGACGACGCCTCCTAGGATTTTCCCAGTAGATAGAGGTCCTTTATATGAAGACATCATTATGTAATTTAATAAAGAAAGAAATGATAAACAAAACGATATAACTTTATGGAAAATTCTAGAGTATCCGGCAGTTTTCTATACCTGTTTTTTTAATATTTGTTAACAAACATTAGACCATTTATTGAATATTTTGTAATAAATGTTCATATGTTGTAATCACAAAATCTTAACCAAATTTACATATTTACGACCATTTTTACAAAACTAAGGACCATTATGTTGTCGAAGTAGCAAATATTTAGATTTTGACCAAATCGATCATTTGTCCTCGTGCATGTTGTATGATTCTCAGTTTTGTAATTAAGTCTTGTTTTTGTATTGAGAAAATAATTATATCTTTCACAACGCTTTTACAAACAGTAGGATCTTTCGTTGAACTTTTTGTAATAAATGTCCATATGTTGTAATTACATATTTATGACCATGTTTACAAAACTGATGACAAATATGTCGTTGAAGTGATGAAATTTTAGATTTCGACCAAATCGATCATTTGTCCTCATGCATGTATTAAGATTCTCGATTTTGTAACTAGGTCATGTTTTTTGTATTGAGAAAATAATTACATCTTTCATAACGTTTTTACACACATTATGACTTTTCATTGAAACTCATGTAATAAATGTTTTTATGTTGTAATTACATGGTATGGACCAAATTACATATTTACAACCCATTTTATAAAATTGAGGACGAATGTGTTGTCGAGATGATAAATTTTCAAATTTAGACTAAATAGATCATTTGTCATTGTTCGTGTAATATGGTTCCTTAGTTTTGTAATTAGATGGTATATTTCGTATTTACAACTTTCACCCCGCTTTTACAAATATAATGACATTTAGTTGAAACTTTTGTAATAAGTGTCCATATGTTGTAATTAAGATATTTTAACCAAATTTACATGTACTGAAAGAAGTTACTTTTTTTTTTTTTTAAGAAATGGCCAGTGCGGTTTCCCTTAAATCTTGATTAAAGAAACTATAGAATACAAGGGGGGCATAAAGCCTAAACCCTAAATTACAAAAAGTAACATATTCTAACATGCATCAATTAGCAAAGAATGTGTCAATGACAACTCTATTTGCTTGACAAAGCGGTAACATAACAGAAAAAATACTGCATTAAGAACAAGAATCATAACAAATAATGCAACTTTCCTATCATGTTGTCGCATGGAATCATATACGACGACCTTATGTTTCATCCTGTCACTAGGAGGCTGTGACCATTTAACAAAGCAAGGAACTCGTAACCTACATAGGGCAACCAAGACACACAAGGTGCCCAAACCGAGACAACATCCACATCTTCTTATTAAAAATAGTAAAATGCTTAAATATAATGAGATAAGATAATATAAAATCGTATATGCCCTAAATGGGCTAGTTTTCTTAACTCGGGCAAGGACCAGAAACAAGGCCTAAATCCAAGCCCAAACTAAAAGGAAAGGAGAAACCGCCACCGCCAACCAAGATACGACCACTGCTACCCAGCCTCGTCGGAAGCACTAGACCGCCACCACTCATACCTTGTCAATAATCTTGCGCCAGAGTGCACCACCACGACCTTGCCAAATCCAAGCCAGAGAGAGGCGGATCTGGATCGACAGCGTCTCAAGGCCAGAGCAGATCGACTTCACTCAAATCCAAAAGTACCGACTCGCTAAATCGGAGATCTCCTAAGTAGGAGTATACGTAACCATCGGTCTGCCGTCCTTCAAGCCTCGAAAGCAACGTCATGATGCTCTACAACCGTTACGGTCTCTCTCACTCCTCACCTCACACACTGACTATAACACTCTGTCCCGAAATTTACCTTTTTACCGAGATTAGGCGGGTTACGGAGGGTTGTAACCACGCTATTAGTTTTCCCTGAATTACTGTTCGAGTTTAACATCGAGATATTCTCGATTATGGGGGAAGATTGAATTAATGTCCCGAGGTGGTAGATTATGTTAATCCGAGTCCACCGGTATGTCCAGAATATTTTCTGGAGCTATGGGCTGTTTAATATGGATTTATTTAGTTTACGGAAGTAATAAAAGTTATTTACTTTATCGTAAAAGATGACTTTGCGATAAGTCAAGAATTTTGGAAAACTTCCTTCGGGAAAGTTGTAGAGGACGTTAATACAAACTCGTGGGTATGTCCTATGAATCAATCGGAGTTCGTATGCGAAAGTTATTCGGGTTATGATATAGTTACTGTGCGGTAAAAATAAATAATAAATACCCATTTTACCGCTCATGGTAACTTTAGTTAATTAAATCCTGGCCGTCAAATCAATCAGAGATTGATTTGGGCCGTTGGTGATAGGTATATAAGAGGGGGAGTGTTGACCGGGAGCTCTCTCCTCCCTCGATCGACTGTGAGCTCCGCCCCTCGAGACGACCGCCGCGCGTCTCAACTCACCGCCATCACCAGCCTTCTCGCCTCGCCTCGCTCATTTGTCCCAGACCCTCTGTTACGACAAAGGCGCCGGATCCGAAGTTCTGCCAAGGAGGAGCAGCACGTCGGAGGACTGCTCAGACGTGGGGGAAGTCAAGCTTGATTAGAGGAGTGTAGTGGTGGTTCCTGGTGGCTGCAGGAGTAGCTCAGTGGCTTGAAGGAGGAGGTAGGACGTCTGGATCACGTCACTGGAGAGGGATTCCCCGGGGCGCTACTGCTCTAGTTTATCTAGGTATTGAAACTATCAATTTTCTCTTGTTTCTAGCCATATTAGGTTGATGGGTTGGTGTAGATCTTAGGATTACATGGGGAGAAGCGAAATCCAGCCGTGAAAGCTCTATTTCCGGCCAAATCAGTCGATCGGGGTGTCTAATTTACGCTTTTACCGTTTTTCTGTGGGTATGAAATGACAGAAATACCCCTAACTGATTTGTATATTACAGGGATGTCATTCAGGCAGAAATCCTGGAAATATCTCTGGTGGTTTTGTGTATTTACGGACTGCAACTGAGGTTAAAAAGACCATATTGCCCCTGGCTGTTTTGTCTATTTACAAGGGCTGCCACTAAGGCTGAAATTCCTAAAGAACCCCTAGTAGTTCAGATTATTACCAAATTGCTATTGAAGTTGATTTGACTATATTGTTCTTGATAATTTAAGATAATTACAAAGGTATCCTCTAGTTGATATTACTGTTTTCCCCTGAAGGATTTCTTATTTACGTAGATGCCATTATATTATAATTATATGTGTGGATGTTGTATATAATTTGTGATGGAATGTTCAGGATAATCTCGATAGATAGTGGGTTGGTATATATCTCAGCGGAGAGGCTAAACTCCAGATATGCAATATGCGTTTGCTATCCATAATAATAAATCGACCGATAAATAGAAAAGCGAGATTTGCCGGTTAAAGCGTTATTTAAAATAAGAGCTACGTGTGACTTGTTCTCTGAGTACAGGGTACGTAGGCAGCCTGACCGGGATTCGGGTGCAGTCACAAATAATATTAGAACCCTAAGCCCTCTAAAGTTATTGGTTTGAGATCTAAATGTGGAAATCGGGATAACCTCCGGCGGTGAGGTCTATTCCGGTATCGTTTGGACTGTTGAAAATGGTTTGGGAAAAAGAGTTATCCCTTCTCAAGGGAGATTTCGAGTAAATCTCTCTTGAGATGGGTCCCGCATGTCCTAACCTGGATTTAAGAATGTAAACTTGAGTCGGGACGTGACACCGACACCACAATCCCTAAATCAAAAGGATCTATTGAGGAACCCAACGCTTGCCCAATCCTACTAAAAGAATATCAGACCCGTCTGATGACGACGAAAAAGTACGTCGTCGGACTGAGAGGAAAATCGCAGCTTTGTTCATCAGGACCTTCTGCTCCTATAAAAGAGAATCTAAGGCATGATCAGTCGAATCCTTCTGTAATCATAAAAAAGTTACTTATATTAATATAAATTTGTTATCAAATATGTAAAATTAAAAAAAACATATATTTGATATCGGTGGGTATGCTAACCTGTCTCATAATTTATCAGATAAAACATAAACAACATAAACAATATAACTCGGATCCATCAATTTACAACCTCGCCCATCATAGTATAACCTTAAATTATGATGAATGTACACCGCTAAACGAAGTCATGGCTACATGAAGACCATAATATTCATGCAATGAGGGCCAAGAATATTTTTAGATATTAATAAGAGCCGGATTTGAATATGCCTTGTCGTTTGCAATGCAACTCCGCATCATAGAAAATTATCCAGTAACTCCACCTGTATAAACTCACAAAAACTTTATTAGCTTGATGATGATGGCCTAAAACAACTTGGCAAATCACAACAAAATTCTTCAACTTGGCGATCGAGAGCTTAATTTTAGATAGCGAATTTATAGTACAACCTAAATTTGCCGACCACTTTTATTTGCAAATCTCTTTACCCATTATCTTATTTAAGTGTCATGTGTCAATTTACTTAACTATGTATAACTATCGTCGATAATATAATATTATAATGATAAATTTATTTTCTATAAATATTAAATGTAACTCAATTTTATTTATTATTATTCCGTTGGTTGGTGTTGGGGGTTTAGGCTAGAGTTAGGATTTAGATATTTTAAAATTGAGTTTTTAAAGAAATAGATATAAAATTAAGTTTAGGATTTGCACATAGGTTGTATGAATTAAAATAACTATAATTTATATAAGACATAAAATTGGTTGAAAAGAAACACAAAATTATTAAAGTTGTATATTACTAACTATGGTTAAAGAGAATTATGAAAAATGACAGATGACATGAGATTGAGTAGGTATGCAAATAAGATGGTCGGCAAAGTTGCACTCATTTCTAGTATCTGAGGAATAAAACGAAAAAGAGGTCATGAGTTCTCAAATAGGGCTAAGACTACATTTGCAAAACAATGCCGGATGCAAGGGCGTAACTAGCTAGAGGCAAAGGGTCAATTGTCCCTTCTCAATTTTCAGAAAGAGAAATTACTTATAATTTGTATCGAATATTAAGGGAAATGAAAAATAACTTGACCATTCTCTTTAAGAAATCCTTGATTAGCCTTCAATATTCTTTAATAATAATGAAATAAAATAAAAATTTATACTATTTTAAATACTTAATCTAATTAATACAAATCGTGTAAAGAGTTTATTACCTTTTTGATCCATACTAATATGTAATTTAATGCTTTCTATTTACATTTTATTTTTATTTTTTATAAATAAGATAAATGGAAACAACACATTGATATTTATCATACATTGACGTATATTATGTCTAAAAAATAACATATTTAAATTCTGAAAGATCCAAAATTTATTTGAAATGAATTAATGATTTGTCCGAGAGCAGATGTTCATTTAGAATTGGTATAAAGAATATTGTTGAAATTAAGTTTGCATCATTTTTAAGCAAAATTGTGTTGTTAAAAAGTGACTAAAGATCATTTATTTTTTTCGTTAATCAAATTTAACCATTCTAAATGAGATGTCTGACTACGTCACTGTCCGAACGATGAACTTAAACTTATGATTTTTTGGTCGTCAAACAAATTTATGAATATCCAAAAACAAATAGGAAGTACAAACAAAACCATGGGCATGTCCGTAAACAGGCAAGGCAGAGACTGATTTAAACTACATAAAAAAACCTACAAAGTTTGATTTCTTATATTTAATCTATCATCATTAGCATAAAGCCACATTCAAATATGTCAACTATATATGTTCTTGTTCATGAGTAGTCATGATAATACTAAAATTTAATTAAACTCGACTCTTTAACCATGCCAAAGGATGCAGATCGATCCTGGCGTACGTAGTAACTGATACTTTCAGAAGCAAATAAAAGATTTCTTGCACTTAGAAACTAACTATTAAGATTCATCAATTAGACGATTAATTAAAGTGATCAAGGAACTCCACGAATGCAATTATTCAATTAAGTAACCTCTATTTGAGAATTCATATTTAAATTGCTTAAAGATTGTTAATTTCTTCCTCTCAAATGTTGACATTGGGATTCTTTAATATGAAAAATTTCACTTGTCAACAATCACGCCCTCTTCTTAATGCTTGTACACGATGACGGCTTTTAGCTAGGAAGAAAATTAGTTTAATGAAAGTTTGGTCGAATGAAGATTTTCGAGTTTCCATTTGTTTCTTTATTGAGAATAACTCGAAAGTAAACCTAATTGATCAAGTATATTAAAACGAAGGTTGTTGAAATGCGATTTTCAAAAAAATAACTTGTTAATTCGCAAAGATTCAGGTTGCGCATGACTTACACTCTCTTTACATTCTTATATTCCATTTCCGGTGGCTACATGTGGAACAAATGCATATCGCATCTGTTGTGTTGTGACCAGGTTTTCTATGACTTGTTCTTAGCTTCCTTTCTGTTCTGGAAAATATTTCTGAGACTTCAGATTAAGCAAGCTTCAAATAACTTGATAGTCTGGGGGAACTTTGATGAGTCGGCAAGATATATGCATGCACTTACTCAGTCTTTAGCGGCAGTCCTCGATCAATTTACTACAACAATTTGAAGCAAAAGCCACACAAGGTTTGTAGCATTTAGAGGTGTTGCAATCTTCTAAATTTCCCGTGTGTGTGGCAATATAAGAAATTTGGGAGGTTGCATCACCTCCGAACTAGGAATGTTCTTCTTGTGCATAGTACAGTGTACCTATAGTGGCTAAAGATTCAATCAAATTAAGATATAGAAATATGGTGAAGCATATACTTGTGATATATATTAGACCAGTTTTTATGTGATTATGAAACCCTAACTGAAAATGCAGTAGACTTTGACAATAATTTTTAATAATGAAATCCCTTCAGGTCAAATATTTGTTATATATGTCAGTGGTCAACCCGACCTGTATATTGTTGCTATGAGTATGAGGGAATGGAATGCTAACAAGTGTAACACCTAGTCCGGCCACTCGTACTAAACTATATAACTCACGTTGTGACTAAAGTGGATTCATTATTTTCTAAATTTATTCCTCTCTTATCTTATGATGTTAGCATTTAGAAAAACAAATCGAGTTCTCTACACGACCCGATCATTGAAATTTAGCTTATAACAAACAAAATGCACAAGTCAATTGCTATGTCTATAAGATATCTATTCGTATGATTTAATTCGAATCTTTTTGTGTTGTCAAGATGATAAACTGTCAATTATTTGTCTAGTTTGTTAATTTTTGATTTTATTATCTTTGATTTTTATAAATTAAGTTAATTAACAAACATTTTAAGACAACATATCATGTAAGCACATTTTGACTGTGAATAAATTAATAAAATTATCTATTATTCAAAAAAAACTAATCAAATCAACTCTTAAAAGTAAATTCAAACAATCAAAATGCCTAATTAAGAAACCAGTAAAGTGAATTCGATCGAATTTCTGAGATCGGAACATGCCGTTTCGATTCGGTTATTCTTCATCAAGGTACTCCTTAGCTTTCCGATGATAACAGTTATAACCAAAACTTTGCATATGGCAAGTTGGCAACCACCCCCTTAACGTATATCTGAATTTAGTTTCCAAATTCACCACTCAAACCAAAGCAATGAAAAAAACGAGGATATATGATGTTTCCTCGCTCAATCTTGCAATTTTCATATCGATAAAATCAAACAATCTTTTGGGGGTCCATATATATGATGCTGGAGATCTCTATCGATCTGGTCTTTTATGTCACCCTATGATCGATGATCTCTATTGCTCTGCGGTTTGGTCCTTATCGGACTAGACAAAAAAAAACTCTGACTATATCCAAACGATCCTTTGCTAGGCTAAGCTACACCATTTAAATCCCTTTTCTCATATTTAAAAAACAACCAAATATTTGCACAGGCGAAGAAATCTGGAAAAAAATTGAGAATCCGAGGCAGAATAACAGAAGCAAGCAGAAAAACGAAACCCGCTTCAGACATAAGCTTTTGTTTCTTCGTTATATATTAAACTAAAGGAAAAACAATTGTAATTGTTTACAACTTCACTTAAGGGAAAAATGCGAATGCGATTATTAGTTAAGCGTTTAATCCAAAGATTATGACGGCCACTTAGCTAGTAATTATGTTTAATGGTTGTCGACTTGTCGTTTATTAACCTCTCTTTTTATAAAAATGGGCCATGCTTAGTGAGCTTATAGTTTAATTAAGACCGCTCATTCGTTTGTAAAATCTTCATTCAAAAGTAAAATCCAAACTTAAAGATGTATGTTAAACTAGTTAAAGGAGAATAAGACTCATCGTTTTGAAGGGTCAACCTCAACTTTTAAAAATAACTCAAAGAAAAACAGAGTTGGTGCAAAATAGGAGAACAAGATTACGGTGTGTTAAGTTATACATACATATATAATGTGTATTGTCCGAATACGAGACTTGATTTTAGAGGTGAAACAGTGAGAAAAGACTAGAAGAGAGAAGTGTTCGTGCTCTCTGCTCTCGTATATATATGAGAAAGTGAGAAACGAAATTCATTCTTCTTATTTTTTTTGGACAAAAGGCTTTAATTTAGGGTTAATTGTTTTGGTGGAACCAACTTGTTTTGTCGTGGTAGGACTGGTGTGTGTTTATAGCAACCTATTTGTCTTTTGTTCACTCTATGATTAAAGTGCGCGTGATTCTTATTTATAGGCAAGTTGTTCTCGTTTGGACAGAACGGAACATGAACCAAGCTAGTCATGATCGATCTGAATAATTCGTAGAAGACGGGGGTTTAGCTCCAGATCTGGTTTATTTTCACAGGTATGTATGTGTAGCCAGAATTTTGTTATAAACTTATAATGGAGTGTAAGCAAAACCTTTTGATATATATCAGTCGTAATTATTGAATATATCTCATGTCGTATAATACGTATGGTGTGAAACAATGTGAAAGATGATCGAGTACACGTATTATTTTATGACCTTCACTATTTACACTTATTTCAGAATATCAGTTGCACGCAAAAGCCTAGCAAATTAATAGATATCATGCATTGCATATTGGAGAAAAACAATGAATCATGTTAAAGTCAATAATTCCACCCAGCTACGTCTAGAGGAAAATCATCAAAGCTGAATTCGGCATAAGATTTCCAGAATCTTGAATAGCCTAACTAAGGATCTCAACGAAAACAAACCAAACGTACGAAACTGTTGCATGGTAGTGTTGCTTACCAAAAGGAAAATCTGTTATAACCAAAATGAGGCAATAACCTAATGAACTAGCTAGGTTTATACGTACTGGAAGGTCAAGCAAATAAACTAGTAACGGTCACAAACTGTCCTATCGATCTCTTTCTTTTATTCAATAATGCAAAATCTGAACGCTTTGATTTTTCTCTCCTCGCTAGTATATAACCTCGTAGCTATGTCGACTAAACTTGTCAGTTTCTCTTTTCTTATATCTACCTTATCCCAGATCTTGCTGTAGATTCTGGGCTACCTTATGTCATTCGATCGGATTAGTATTTCAATTCCAACAATCTTGTGTTTTACTTGGTACTCTTTGTCATACTTGGTATCTTCTGCTTTGATCTTTGATGTTGTAAACATTAGGTGTGCTGGAGCCATCTCTATTTGAAGATTTTTTTTCATAAAAAAAAATCAATTACAGGTACTTATCTTTGCTTTGTATGTATGATTGAGACTAATTCAAAGGCGGCAGTATTATATTTCTTTCTGAACACCAAGTTTCTTTGTCTGATGCAGATTTGTTTGATTAAATCAATTTTAAGGGTTTTTGTTTATTTTGAGGTGGAGTTGAACTGACTTATTGGATTAGTATACTACTGTTGGGTAACTATCTCCTTTGCCTCATTGCATGTCTATCCTACACGCGTACTGTTCTTAGAAAATTAGCAAGATTCTGAGAGGATATCTTTGATTGTTAATAGATTTATCAAGCAGGTCTGGAACAAGTTCTATTTGCTCTCTTTCCCCTATCAATAGAAAAGAAAGATTATATAGCAGCTGCATGTATACGTCCGTTTTGTTTGTTATTTACTTCGAAGAAATTAACGGCTCAATTAGTCGACGAAGAAATTTGTCATGTAATAAGTTCAAAGATATTCTGATGCAAACGCTGAATATACTATCATCAACATAACAGATCTTCCCGGAAGATCTGTTATTCTAATCCGTAACTATAAACAAGTTAGGAACTATAAACAAGTTAGGAAGATCTGTTATTCTAATCCGTAACTATAAACAAGTTATTTTTTTCGTAGTAAGTGTATACTAACTACTTAGAATATCATTACAAGTTGTCAATTATTTCTTCTGTACGTTTCATATATATGTCCATCTGCAGACTGCAGAGATAGAAAGAGCGAGCTGGCTAACTATAGCCCAATAATAGATTAAGGCCCAATCAGTTGAATTTGCAGCAGAACTGTCCGGCATCGGCAGTCGGTCGTGGACTGCAGCCACTCCGCAGGAGAGATGAGACGACGACGACGACGACGAGAGAGAGCAATACCCCGCCCAGCATTGTTTTAATGGACCGAAAAACCTGCCTTGGACCAGCCCACCTTGGTTCCCCTAGCCCACAACGGCCCAGTTCCTTTTCTCCGGAGTTCAATGTCCATTTGTAAGTGGGTTTACTTCAAAATTTAAACTTTTTGGTAGAGTTGGAGAGATAAAGTTTTGCTTTCTTAAGTAGGATTGTGTTCATTTCTTACATTTAAAAATTCAAGTGAAATTATAGGGGTTTGCTAGTGCTTTGCTATGATGGATGGATACGGTAAAAAAGAGAGAAGGATGGATTGTATCCGTATCCGATACACGTAAGATACGTATCCAACACCATTTTTACGTATCCTGGATCATGTAGGATATTTTGACCGACAAGATACGTCGGAGATACTAGTTTGAATACATTTGTAGGTTACTCTCTGTCATTTTCACCAATTAAAGAGTAAAACCAAACCTTGTAGAGCATATTAGCCATTTTCTTCTCTTCCCTTATTTTGTTTGTCTTATATTGTTCTCTCCTCTTTACGACCATGGATCAACAATTTGAGATACTTGAGTTGAAAGTTGATTGCTTCGAAGGCTAGGAGGGTTGATTGGTTGATTACTAGAGCTGCTGAGCGTCAGGTTAAAGACACACACAGTTTGTTTGAAGGCCGAAGCGAAGTACACGAAGAGGATAAGTCTTGGCTCTTGGGCCAAAGAGGGTGGTTTATCGGTTTTATTGTTTAAGTACAGATGAGGGTTAATTGAAATTGGAATATTAAATAGACTATACTACCTCTCTTTAGTTTGTAATTAAAGATTGATTTATTTGAGTTATTTGGTATTATTATATTTTTAATAAATAAATTTACTAAATTATTTATATAAACTAGTTTATATTTTTATATTTTTTAATCTTACAAAACGTACACGTAACATAATTTTTTAAGAAAAAATATATCCGCGTAGAGTATCGTACCTATATCTGTGTCCCGTATCTGTACTAGTGCATCATAGGTGCTTTGTGGCCAAGATTATGTTAGGTTCTACATGGAATTGAAAAATTGAAATGAGTAGTGGGGACTAGGGTTGTTGAAATCATGTTTTGGTTTCAGTTTAACAGGATTTAAGTGATTTAAGGCCCGTTTAGCTGGCTGGAAAGGAAAAATAAGAAAATGATATACTTTCCTTTCCATACTGATATGGAATGGAATAGATATTGACGTTTCAATATGAGTGTTTGGTATATTTAAGAAATCAAATACTGAAATTAATGTTTTCATTCATATTGTAGTGTTTGGTGAGTTATAAGAATGGAATACAAATTAATAATTTCCCACAACACCTTTATATGAATTTAAAAGCATATTAAATTACTTGATCCCTAATTGCAAGTTTTGTTATTTTTTGTTAAATAAGATATGTGTTTGCTCAGAGCTGCTGTGAGAGAACTAGGATTACAGAATAGTTGAGACACAAAAAAAATCGTTAGTGCTAGCTATGAAACTGTGTAGAACTGAACTGTGTTAGTGCTGGCTATAATACAATTTGAACAATACAATTTGAACAAATGTTCCTGGTTTGAAACCATTATCACTCTTCATTGTTCCTGAAACACACAACTCCACCATAGCTTCAACTAGTTTTTCATCCTCTGTTGGGGTCCAATTGCGTTTGTTTCTACCTCTTCACTTCTGCTCAGGGCCGGTCCTGTGTGATCGGAGGCCCTGTGCGAATTTTCAAGTGTAGCCCTACACAAAAATACAACATTATATTGTTTGTGAAGAAAATAAAAAAAAATCGAAAGAGGCATGTGTAAGCTTTGTTGACCAATGACTGATTTTTCAAATACTAAATATTAAACAAGAATGTATAAACTAGTATTAGAATACAAATCTCGTTTAAATGTGGCATATTTTTGTGTATGCTTAATATAAAAGAACTACAATATAATCATAACAGACTAAAACTTTCTTATGTGAGGCATTCATTTGTGTGTGTGTGTATATATATATATAATAAAAACATTAAAACGATCCATGATTCAAATCCTTCAATGTATAACAAATTACAAGCAAAGAACAGAAAATGATAAAAAAAAATTAATATATAATAAAACAGAAAAATAGGAATGCATGAATGATCGCAAAATAACAAAGAAAGTGTAGTCTAACAAATCTTCTGTATTGCTCTACTTCCATATGAAGAAATATTTTATGATTCAAGAAACCTCACGTTTTTGATTATTGATAAAGAGGTATGAACAGATGAAAAATATGCATGACAAGTTAACAACAAAAATCGATCAAGAATGATTTCTTTTATAAGAAAAATAGCTAGAATTTCCCTTTGTAAATGTATATCAATGATTCAATACGAATAGAATTTGATCTTTCTTTCTTCCATGGGAAGATTAAATTGGTTAAGATGAAATGATACGACAGTAATATGATCTCATAAAAATACGACAGTGAGGAAGAATTTGAGAAGACGTGGAGGGGAGAAAAACACAAAATTGTCAAAAATGTGGAGAAAATTACCAAAAAACAAGGAGGATGTAGGTCTCGAACTGAGATTATGAAGGTTGAGCCAAAAAAACATTAGTCAATTATGTCGTATCAACTTCAATTAATATACTATTAGTTTTATTATATAACACATGAATAACTATTTTTTTAGAGGCCCCCGAAAATCAGAGGCCTTGTGCGATCGCACGTATGGCACATGCCAAAGGCCGCCACTGCTTCTGCTAATTGATTGAGAATCCATAATAAAAGAAGACAAATCCATGAACATCTGTGCAATCCAAATAACTAGTAATGATAAATAAATTTCACAATAGAGAATACGTTACAAAACCAACAACAAAATAAACATCAAACGAAACTTTATTTTCATTGTAAGTGATTATAAGCAATGCAAACTCAAAGTACGTACTTAACTACCTAGCTTATTTGTTGTCCACATAGCCTACTTGCTGTCCACTCATTAAACATTCCAGTTGCTAAATTATCCCTACAATTAGTTCATTAAGGAGACGATTCAACAACAGTAATTGGGTCAGCTTCTATTTCTTCTTTTATTCCGTATAACAGCTCTATTGGTCTCTGGTTCATTCTTCAACAAATATTTTCTATAATGTCATTCTAAAGCAAGACACATCATACACATGATATTGAATATATTGATCAATGACAATGCAAGCTTAATTTTTTCCCTTCTTCGCACACTTCTACGTGACATGGTGCAAATTTAGAAAACATAATCGTAATAAGCATAAAGCATATTATAGATAATATTTTACAAGTTATATGAACCAAACAACTAAAAAACAAAAACGAGATGAGAAGTATAGATTTATCTTCAATAGCATGAAGTTTATATTAATTTCTTTATAAGTTATAGTTTTCTCTAATCGATATTCTGTAATATATCTGGCTTAATTCATGAAAAGGGGAAGGCAAAAGTTAGGAGATGACACTCCTCATTAATGCCTCAGGCTTTACATGCAGATCAAAATTTGATTTTACTCAAGTGATCTATCATCCTCTTCCTCATGACAGGTCTGTGTGACCAACCCAGAAAACGATAATTCATATACTAACCACTCAAACTATAATTGGAGCCTAAATAGATGAACAAATTCATTGAAAATTGGTATCTTGATATCATTCCAATACCAAAGTCATGTGAAATCGATCAAAGATATAAAGAAAAAAACAAGTATATAATCGAAGGAAGTGTACCTTTGCCTAGATCTTTAAAGAAAATATTAAACTCTTGTTTACCCAGATCTGAAGAAGATAATCATATTATTTTAGCACTATATCCTTCTTTCAATAGCAAGAGATAGAGATTCAAAGAGAGATAGATATTAAAAACAGAAAAAAGAATTCGGGAGACCCTTTGTTAGGAGAAGACATCGAGATCGATGTTTCTAAGAGACGAGAAAGAAGAAGTGATTTAGTGAAAGTGATATAAAGGAAGTATGAGCGGCTAACGAAATTTATTAGCGGGAGAATCTAAAAATTTATTAGGTATAATTGATGTAATTTTGGTTTTGACGATGAGAAATGAAAATAGAATACCATCTATATTGAAGTAATTGATTTCATACTTTATGAGAGAGTCCATTTTCAGTTAAATTATTTTTTTCCTTTCTTTTCAGTCTCGATTGACAACCAATCAACACATTAAAATAGAAAACCAGATCAATTCCTTTTCCATATCACAATTTTTTGCATACCAAACGGGGCCTAAGGGTTGTTTAACTAGCTGATAAGTTTCGCTTCAAATTTCCTTTCAACCCAAAAAATGTTATTGACCTTAGTTCATTGAAATCAATCACTTCCTGTGAGTTTTTGAAATCTCAACTAAAATTATTGGGGCATTTTGTGTGTCGTACAAATAAACATGGCCATATAATTGATAGTTTACCTTTTCAGTTTTCACATGCTGTAAATGATGGTTCTTGTGTGTTTTGGGGGCAAAACTTCAACTATCTTGGTTATGATAACTCACTTTATGGTAAAAATTGGTAATTTCTGCTCTCACGTGTTGACAGGGGTCAACAAACTCAATGATGACCAGCTTGTCGATGGCTTAACGAGACACTTGTGTTATGTAAAACTTTATTCGTAGTTTCAATGATGACAAACTCAAAAATCAGGGGTCATAAGTTTATTAGAGACTAAAAATAGAACTAATTCGACAACTTACTACTCAAAAATTTTATTATAGAACTTATTGGTTCAAAAACAGGTTCAATCGATAATGATTTTCAGAGTTTAAATTATGCTGAGTAAGAATTCTTTCAGTGTTTTCACAAGGATAATCTTAAAATTTGTATACTTTTTGCACTAGTTAATACTGATTATTATGTAGAAACCATTCATGAAGATCCAACTGACCATGCACTTCCAATTCATGTAAATCCACCACTACTTCTGTGCTTCTTCTGCCCACTTTTTACCTAATCCTGAATCAGAAGCAACATTAACCAGACTAGTTTTTAAGTCATTATAATGAAGATCCCTGCAGGCACTTGAGAAAGAGCCGGGCCTTTTCCAAGTGGCAATGACAATGTGATTCATTTCAATACTAAACTATGGATTCATATTACTAAAAACCTCTGTCAGATTTTGTAAATACTTAAATACCGGGTGAGAGCCAATTCTTGATCTCATATGCTTCCGCATGCTTGCCTTCACATTCAAATTCTGCAGATGTTACTTTAAAACACCAGTCTACACATGTTTGTTGCCGGATTTGATTTTTTCCTAGTATATGTAGATATAATACATTCTTTTAGATTTTCACCGAGGTACTAATATCACCTAATCTTCGAATCACAAAATGATCTCTAAACAGTAATCTCTTCCTGAATTGGTAAAAATTCCAAAGAGGATGCCTCCCTTGATTTATTCAATATGAGAATCACAATTCACAAGTGATGACTGAGTCCTTGAGTCAGTAACAACTACTCAGCTAAGAAGAGGGTTTTAGAAAGGTCCTTATTATATGCTCTTGCTAGATAGTAGACAACAAAAACAGAATAAAAAAGCATCATGAGAGCACAGAATTCTGTGACTAGAAAACATGGCTGATCATGTGAGTAGTGTAAGGACTAACAAGGACACACACATCATCCAAATTCTCTTTCTCTGGAAAAGAAGAATCTAATCAAACCCTACAGAGAATATGTGTCTCCCTCTTCTGGGTTTTACTAATTTATAGTTGTTATTCTCTCCATGATTCTCTTATTGACTAGGTTTCATATACTTACGATGTATTTGACTCTTGTGTTTTCGAATCACATGACTAGCTTGTTAACCTGATCAAAGGGTAACTCACTTTTCACTGCTGTCAAACTTTGTCATCATTGCCTTCATAGAACACATCATATGCATCATAAAATTATTTACAAATAAGGAGGTAATTTCACTAAATTTATCGGACAACATGGGCCTTTGATCTGCAAAATTCACATTTTCCCTTTCTGCCATGTCATGTGTACAGATTGCTACATATGCATGAGAGAGTTTCTTCTTGTTCAATCATCAAATGCATGCACATTGTCTATTTGTCTATGGATTTTTTCTATATAAAGTTAGCTGCGGTTGAAGCTTTTCCAAAGAAAGGTAGCTCGTAACTTGGCTTAGACAGAATAATCATAAATATATAATGCTTCTCAAACCTCAACTTTTGCTACTTTCAGCTAGAAATCACTGAGGAATACAGTAATGGAAATAATGGTGCCACTAAGCACTAGAAGTAGCAAGAACAAGGAAGTAAACAGAGGGTCTTGGACAGCACAAGAAGATCAGAGACTGGCTCAAGTTATTGAAGTCTATGGCCCAAGGAAGTGGAAGTCTGTTGCAACCAAAGCAGGTTTACTACTGCTCAACTCTATGTATCATTCTTTTCAACTCTTTATGTACAAGGTTTCAATTTTGTTGTTTGTGATTGCAGGTCTTAATCGATGTGGGAAGAGTTGCAGACTGAGATGGATGAACTATCTTAGACCAAATATTAAGAGAGGCAATATATCAGACCAAGAAGAGGACTTGATACTCAGGATGCATAAACTCCTTGGAAACAGGTCTGCTACTTCTTCCATGTCAAATACAATCTTTTTGCTCTTGGGGTTTCACAATTGGATTAAGTTGGATTCTGTTCTAATTTAGGTGGTCATTGATTGCTGGAAGACTACCGGGTCGGACAGACAACGAGATTAAGAATTACTGGAACTCTCATTTGAGCAAGAAGATCAAGCATAATGAGAGATCACAAAACCAAAACAGACTACTTTCAGCACCATCAAATCCAGATGCAAAAGAGTTGTCGTTCTCGTTGGACCCCCAGAATGCTAAGTTAAGGGAGAACAATGCTGTATCAATTGGAATAGAAGATACCAGCAACTCGAAACGCGAGGAGAACTACTTCTTCAAGTCCATGAGCTTTAATGGATCATTTGGAGATGATTTCTTGTTTGATGGCTCAAGTGCTGAGGAGGGGCCTTTGAATCTGGAGTGGATGAATAGATTTCTAGAAATGGATGAGAATTGGTTTACTCTGCATGGCATTTGAGCCTCATTTCAGTTTGTAGTTAGAGCACTTTCAACAAGGGCTTTTGCTAATTCTAGGAAAAATCTCATTCTAGATTTTCTCTACGTATTCTAAACTGAGATTTTACCTTGCATTAACAAATTCTATGTTGGTCTTGTTTAAATCTAAGTTTCAAGCTTGATGCCAGTAACTAGTTTTATTATAAGAACTGAATGGATGTGAGCCAAGAATTCAGTGTGATGCCAACAATAGTCTCACTATAAATACTAAATGAGCGTGAACAACATTAGAATTCCAGCTTACAATTTTCATCTGGCAGCTTAAATTTTGTAGAGGCTAACTGGTGCTCCATGTACAGGCTGAAGAGTAATTCCTTCAACAGGAGCATGAGTATATGAGCTTGGGAGCTCGAACGAAAAACGTTGCAGAATCATAGCCAGGGCCACCTTTGCTTCTATCAAAGCAAAGGTTTGGCCTAGACATATTCTTGGTCCCCAACCAAATGGATAGATTGCCAATTGATCCTTTGAAGCTTTTGCAACTCCCTCAGATTTTGTGGTCATGATGAAGAAACAAACCAACACCAAGTCCACCCCTGCTACGACTCAAATGCCTCCTATGTTGGTTTCCTGATTGCTGTGCCTATAGAGTGTGTTAAACGGTGACAAGCGTGACTCGTGGATCCTCCGTGCATCGATACTGTTCCAATTTAATCATTTTTAAAGTGTTGGGTTTTAACCACAAAAGGTCCCAGTACAATTAGAAATGATTCGCCCACTTATTAACTATATTTTATTTATCACTTTTCCGATGTGGGATCTATTACTCTCTAATACTCTCAACACGTCCCCTCATGTGCAACCTGACTCAAGGCTTACACGTGATAAAATGAGACAGAACAAACCAAGGGACACTTGGTGACAATCTAATCGAAACTTTCCGATGGCGATATAAGCTCATACCAGGCGAAGATAAGGAACTCACATCGGGTCCATAACAGAATTGAGAGAGACATATAGCCCAGAAGAATCAGAGAAGTAATTGGAGAGGGATCCGCTCTGATACCATGTCAAATAGCGACAAGCATGACCCGTGGATCATCCTTGTACTGATACTGTAACAATGTTAAACGGTGATAAGCGTGGCTCGTGGATCATCCGTGTACTTAGGGGTGGGCATCCTCGGGTCAGGCCAGTTTTAGACCCAAACCGCATCCGACCGGATTTTTCGGTTTGGCTAAAATACAAACTGAAACCGAATTTTTCAACTGATCCAAAAAATTCGGGTGACCGAAATAACCTGTTCGAGCCGGTTCGGTTTTGGTTTTTAATTATCTATTTAATCAACTTTTTTTATTAAACCCAAGTTTGTATTACCAACATATCTGAAGATCAGATAAAAAAAGATAAACAAATCTAAAGATTAGCGCTTTATTATCAGTTTGCTTGTGAGCTCTTAAATTTCAAGACTAAAGACTATTAAAAAATTTAGATCAAAACAACTCTGGTACGAACAATAGATCATCTGCAAATATGAAAACTAATAAAGATAATCAAAGAACAAGTGCTCTAAATTGTGGTGGTGCCCATGGATAAGTGCTCCAACTTGTGAATTAGAGAGACATGTGGGTTGAGTTTTGGAGAAGGAGAAGGAGAAGGGATCGAGAGATGAGGGTTATTGTGATGGGTTTTGAGGAAGATAGAGAGAGACGAGGTCAGAGAGAGGATGGGAGAGTCAGAAAAGTAAGTGGTTAGAGTATTTAATATTTATACAAAGGGATTAGGATTTCATACGGTAACGTCCACTATAACTAAATATTACCCAATGTAAAACTGACAACTCATCAAAAAGATCTATATATTTATAATTCGGGTTGGTTTTTTTCAGATTGGTTAAATTCAAACCCGCATCCAAATCAGTTGAAACCGGGTCGGGTCAGTTTTAGGACATTTTTTACCCATTTTATTCGAATCGGTTAACCGACCCGTTTTTACATTCGGTTTTTTCGGGTCATTTGGTTTTTTTTTTCGGGTTTCTGCCCAGCCCTACGTGTACTGATACTGTCCCAACTTAACCACCTTTAAGGTGTTGGGTTTTAACCTCAAAAGGTCTCGGTACAATTAGGAATAATCCACCCACTTATTAGTTATATTTTATTTGTCACTTTTTTGATGTAGGATCTATTAATCTCCAATACTCTCTCAACAGAGTGCACTCACCGGTGCTGGTGGTTCATATAGCCTTGAAACTTCGTTTAATATCATTGATACCTGCATAACATTTCAGAAAAAGAATCAACAACCACTAATATATAGCTGTGAAGCATTTTATCGAACATCTTTTGCTTACATTAATCAGGAAAATAACAATCGTCATTAACAAACATTGTTTAGCTTAGACATGCTACATTGTTAGACTCTTATTTTGAACAATGGATTAACTTTCGATTTGGAGGTGATTCATGGCATCCAAATCGGGAGTTATGATTCCACAGACACGCCGGACCTCTTCTCTTGCTTTCTCTTGCCAGATTGGATGCATAGACAAAACAATCATAATCCAAGTAAGACAAGCGGCTGTGGTCTCCTGGCCAGCATAGTAGAATAGCTTGCACTCTATCACATCCTCTACTGTCATGCCATTTTTCTCTTGCGCTCTGCACCGTAACAGCAAGCCTAGCAGATCATTACCACCCACTTCACCATTTTTAATGCCTTGCTCTTTCCTCCTGATCATGTCCCTTAATATGCCTTTGATTTCATTGTCCGGGTTATACCTCATCCTATTCTTTTTAGTGGGGATGAATCTGCTTATCTGCATTATACATTTACATGGATCGAAATCGATATATTTAGAAAATGTTAGGTAAATCACATTTTCAAGTTGGAACTTTAAATCACTTTATGTGACATGTGGCATCAGAGACTGCATTCCATGCAGTTCTCGTGGCAGAGAGGGGGCAGGGGATGGGGACTAGCAGGGGCTAGTGAGGGGTGAGGTTTTTGTGGTGTATGTTGAAGCGCATGGGGTACATGACTGTATTCTAGGAAGTACCTCAAACGTGGGAAGTAGAAATCATAATAGGGTTCAAGCACTAGAACAACTTGCTGTTTCTGAAGTTCAAAAATCTTCTTTCCCTCTTCATAGCTACTTCCAAAGGCTGTTCGAGCTATGGCATCGCTGGCAAGGTTTTGAAACTCCGGTGCCATATCTACTTCACAAGACCCACCAGCTAGCGTATCTCATTGATTTATCAGGCCAAAGCAACTGCTTTCAAATGCAGGCACCATCCCTTGTTTTCCCAAATCTAATTTTCATTCCATGAAGGCAAGGTTTTCTAATGAAAATGCCTGAAAGAGAAGGTGGGTGTGTACCTTCAACACCTCGAGGTGGAAAGCAGGTATAATGAGCCTCCTGCATGGTATAATTAGCCTCCTGCATGGTATAATTAGCCCAACCAAGTGTCATATCCTGGTTCGGCGACAGGTATAATATCGACTTGATCGGCGACAGGTCAGCTAGTAACATATCCTGGTTCGGCGACAGGTATAATATCGACTTGATCGGCGACAGGTCAGCTATTACTAGCCTTGGCCTTGTTTCAGTCCAGCACAGACACACATTGCCTAGTCAAGCAAACCACAAAATGGTTATGAGAGCTACAACATTGAGATTCACCAAGTCATTGAGCTACTTAGATTAGTTAGTGACACAGTAGCAGTATAGAGGGTTAACAAGTTACACCTCAATTAGATGAGAGTTCTCAATTGAAGAATTCTAAGAGATAATTTTCGGTTAACATCGATTAAAATTGATAAACTGAATGTCTGTTACCCATAAAGATGGTTAAATATATATAGAAGATAACAAACTCTGGAGCGACTAACAACTACGTCTAAAAACCCACAAGTTAAAATAAATTCTAATCTAAAACAAACCAGAAAACATAAATGAGTAAATTCTTGTTTTCATGTCCAAGATGGACTCGAATAACCGAAAAAACTCATTCAGAGCGAAACCCCGAGTGTGACTCCGTTCAAATTTAAGAAATGTAACAAACTGAACTTTGTCTTACAACGTTATGTCATCCTCCCTACATCAGTTACTCTAGTTTTGAATCATTTGATAGAAGAATGGGAAGATACTTGAGGCAATGTGGTGGTTGAGGGACAAGGGTTTTGAGCAAGCTTCTTGGTTGGAGCTACTGATCTCTTTCATGTCATATCCTGAAAAAGCTTGTAAGATCTCCCAGGGACGGATGTAGGGGTGGGTTGGGGTTTGCCTTAGCCCGCCTCAATATTTGGGAAGAAAAAAATTGGGGAAATCTGAAAGTAGAAAAGTGAAGAAGACGAGTGTGGAGATCGGCGATAGAGCAGTTGTGGCTCAGCCATAGAGTCCGGCGATAGAGCAACCGAATCTCCACTCCAAACAAGGCCAAAGCTGCCACCAGATCAGTCTTCTTTGGAGCGCTGGAGCTCAGACTTGTGGCGACTACCTTTCTCATCTTTGTCGTCGTTTTGATCTCTTCCAAACCCAGGTTTCTAGAATATGTGATTTGTAGAAGTGAATGAGTAACTGGGTTTGAGATTGAATGATTTGATTCAGAGAGTAATTGGTTCTAATTTGCTCTTGTTTATCATTGCTCTATTAACCCCAATTTCCCCACTAAATTGAATCAATAGATCGAGCAAGACTGATGAATTTCATGAGGAGAAGTCGGGGATGGTGCCAGTTGAATTTTATACCAGACATGTTTCATCATAATGATCATATCATACGGTCGAATTTTTGTTTGTGCATTTTAATCATCGGAATCACAACGTGCCTACTAATGTTGTATAACTCGTTTGGTAGGTTTTAAACAAATGTACAACTTTGTGAGCCAACTCTACATATGAAGCAAAATTATCAAAAATCTCGTGAAATAAAATATGATCAAAATGGTGAAATACGTCTATGGTTGAAAAATCACGTAATTCGGCTAACGTCTCAACGTCGATAATAGCGGTCAACCTATTTACCATTATTATTCCTTATGGGGATCCCTATCGTCGAGAGGTAAATATCCCAAAATTTTTATGTGGACGGTTACGTCTCATCTACTTGAGAGTTTGTTGTGTAGAATGTTTGACTAAACTACGATGTATAGAGGTAGATTTGAGTGTTTATGTGTGATAAGTGACGATAGATTATGGTTAACTATTTCGATCGAGCCTTTAACGTTGTCGGATACAGTTGAATTTTATACCATAGACATGTTTTGTTGTAATGATCATATTGGACGGTCAAATTTTTGTGGTGACGTTTTAATCATCGGAATCATAACGTGCCTACTAATGTTATATAACTCGTTTAGTAGGTTTTAATCAGTATTGGGAAAGAAAGCATCTGTGAGTGGCAAAGAATGCATCTGTCTAATTACAATTTTTCAATTCTTGACAGGTTAAAATCAGTATTGAAGTTTCTGACAATGAATTTCTGCAACAATAATATGGTAACAACCATGAATAAAGAAACATTAATATTTAATCTTTTGGTCATTTGAGATTTTAAGATGCCAAGCCACATCTACAACTATAATATTGTGAATCGAGAAAGAGAAAACAAGTAATGAAAATCATTTGATACGGGATCTGTGAAGTACGTGGGAATTGTAAGTCGAAGGACACAATTCGGTTCAAAATCCAGCCCCAGTGTTGCAAATGGTGCGTGTGTGAGCTAGCTTCTAGATAATTTATAATGCTGAACTGAAGAAATTTGGCTGAGATCAAGAGCCTCCCTTACCCAATTTGCAGCTTGCAGATTGTGTCACTCACTCTCGACTGAGTATTTTTCCTTGAAGACTGCCCATAGATACATCTTTTTCTAAAATCTTTGATATTTCTTGGGTAACAGTAATTTGAAATGGAATGGAGATAATATTGTTGTAAATGGAAGCTAGCAGCAACTATAAATATGTTAAGCGGATATATAACAACATCCCATATCAATAACAGCTAAACATGTCCAAATTTACTAGAAGAATAATAACCTTGCACAAGTCCGGGAATAGCTTTCTCTCTAACGACTTGAACCTGCACATTACAATGATAAAAAAGTCAGGCATGGAACTGAACAACACAATCCATACCACCGAAGTGACAGTAATAAACCTATTAAGATACACATATCTTCAACTATGTCGCACCAATCCATACCTGCAAGCAATTATAAGAATCTTTATGTACGGCATGCTACGAATGCACTGGAACCATCCAATATCAGCAGATGAACCTCACAATTTTCTATGTACACAAGATACAATGCTACAGATGTAAAAGAAAAACTGAAAACACTAAACTACAAGCAATGAGCACCAGTGATACTAAAGAAAAAATTTCAAGCTGTGAATACAATTGATACTCAAGGAAATATTACAGATTATTCACAAATGAAAAATATTTCTATATATGTTAAGATCATATGGCCAACTGTTAACGCGATAACAAGGATCTTTTTAGGCCATATCTACTGATTCTTTGTTATTCATGCTGTTAGCAAGAGCTGCATAGACCAAGTCATCCTCTAATTTCAGATCAAAGTCAGATACCCTACAGTAAAATATCTATGTAAGGAGAATGCACCTAGCAATAGGCATGCGTTAATACTCAACTCTTGTCTATAAATGTGCATGCAAAAACACCAGACATATTAGAGAAGCAAAAGGCAGGAGTATACGCAAATGAACATTATAGCAAAAACAAGAAGAGAATGCACCTAGCATGTGAAGACACTGTAAGAGCAATGTAACAAAATTTAATATTCATGAGCCCTCTCCTGAAAAATACAGGCATGGAATGCATAATATGCATCAGTATTCCATTTTGTCATGAACAAGAACAACTTCTGGTAAAGCAACAAGGGCTAAATATGCTTTGATGTAGATTCAAGAATATGCTTTTCAGTCTTAATTTCACTGTATAGCTATAAACAAATGCAAACATACTAAGAATTGATTTTGTCATATGCATTGAACTTGAATTTATTTAGCTTTGACTTTGAAAACAAGGAAAAGGTGCAACAATAATACTCATCAAATTAACAGAAGAAATACTTGATAAAAACATGAATGAATGGTCAACCTGCAGCACTTAAATTGATTGGATTCTACAGCTAAGTCCATGCCACAGCAGCCAAACTATAGATCAATGAACTGATTCAAGAGGCACCTCTAGATCCAGTAGCTGAAGCAATTTCGAATGGCCTGGCTTCCATTAACGCCAATCGAAAAAAGAGAAACAATATCATACGGATTGATTAGAGATTTGAAGAGTGAAAAATCTGAATCGGTAAAGCCTAGAAAATCAAATCAGAGTGAGAGACCGTACCGATTGGAAGTGGCGGCAGATTGTCTGATACAGATTTAGGAGTTGAGAACAAGAGAAAGAGGGACACTATAAGAAGACGATCGCTTTTGCCGTCGATGATGGGCGGAACCATAAAGTTGAGTTTCTGAAAGAGCTGGAGCTGGAACAGGCGTGGGTGCACAGTACACGGTAACAAAACACAATACGATTCTTCCACCCGTATCAATACGTTAACGTTGGCAAACCGAACACAAACAGATTTTGAAGGGGATAGTACCCCGACAGTAGAGAGACATGGTAGGTAATCGACCCTTTGGGTAGATTCTAGACGTCTCCACGAACAAGTTTCAACTTCAAGGAATTAGGAGGAACGTTTTTTGGTATCGAGATTGAAACAATGGTTTCAGCAACTGGACAAAAATTAAAGAAAACAAACACTACAGTTTGTTTACACAGTGAAATCTTAATTTGAGAAAAAATACTGTCAGAGCTTCACTCATGAAAGCCCATATTAAAAAGATGATTCACTATAAAAAGAACGAGTCAATTACAAATTACGTAGCACTGATGTTTGAAACACTCTTCTTCTTCAAGTAATTTTTTATTCAATCTCTGATCCTTCAATCACAATCATATAACACAAGAAGTTCAACTCAACAAACAACAGTTGAACTTCTGATCTCATAAAAATTTGCAATGAAAACTACTATCTCTCAAACGATATACGTGCAGTGGTTGGTTCTCTATCAAGCTTGCGTCTTCTTTATATATGAGCACAACTTCTTCTCATAAACGTCATAAACCAATTTTGCTTCTTAAAAGAAGTTTTTTACTGCATAATCATCAAATCAATCAAAAATATCTTATATATCAATTAATATCAAATTTGTTAAGTAATGGAATTAAAAACCTAATCAAATTAAGTTTTATTCCTTTCACGCACCAAGACAAAAAACCTAATCATATTAGGTTTCTTCCGTTTCACGTGTCAATCTAGTTTAATAAACAAATCAAATATTGTTTTTGATTGAAATAAACAAATCAAATATGAAAGAAATCAAATACTATACAAGCTAGACAACAATAAATTTTAATACTCTATCTTAACGTAGATTGGTTGTGTATATGAATGACAATACTTGTCATATTAACAAAGATAACAAAAGGCTTTTTCATTTTCATGTAATGACCATATGACTGTTCTATATACCTCTGTTCAAATGACTGGGCTAGAACTTGTTAGTTTATAGCTTGGGCTGTGCTCAATAACAGTAGAGTTGGGCCTTGGAAGAGTCCTTGTTTTCGGAAATATATCAGACTAGTTGGTTGCTTTACTTGCCAGTAAACCCAACCCTTTTACTATTCATTTTCTGTGTTTTGGCTATGGAATGAAACAGAAAACCATGTTTGTTTGACTTTCGGTTGTGATTTAAATTTAGCCCATCACATGTTCAAATCCTAGTTACGTCCCTATTTTCTCTTAAATTTAGTCAATCAACACTCTTGTTAGTTCTAAAAACAAAACAATTTTTAAAAAAACTACTGTTGTAAGTGATAGAAGCGATTGAGGATGCATCAACTTGAGGGACCAAAGTGAGAGAATTGGGAAATTTGAAACGCAGCAAAAAAAATTGGAGAAGCAAACAAAGAAAATGAGAATCGCTTTCGAAATTTGGAAGGGTTGTGAGAGTTGTGTGATGGCAGAGACAGAGTCGTACGTAGAGAGCAATAATTGTAAAATTGTCAAATAGAGAGAGGGAGAGTGGCCGTTGGCGAGGACTGAGCTCCAAAAATGGGAGAGTACACAGAGACAGAGGAATTAATGGTAGAGACAAGTCGAGGCAGACCATAGCACAACTGGGACAAGAAGACAACCTCTCAGTCTATCTCTTTCACTCTCAAAGTTTCTAGCTAGTACGTTCACGTGCATAGCAAAAACCCAGAAGCCCATACCATACTCAGAGTCAGTCTCAGACTCCCCCCACTCTTTTGCAGTTTGAGGACATTCATCTTCAGTGTAGCTGTTGATGTATCTTTCTACATAATATGTGTACAAAGAAGAAGCTGGACTCCAACAAAAATGGAAAATTCAAAGGGTAAGTTGTTATATGTAATCGTTGCCTGAACAGATGGTGAGATTGCCTAAACATGTATTTCATTTTTCAATCAACCCTGATCGGAAGTTTGGAAAACTTATGTACGATTATGCTTGTCGATATGAAAAACTGAGCAGGTTCAAACCATAATTGTATTTACTAGAAAAGAAATAGTGTAACGGATAGTTACGACTGAGTTAGAGTAACATCGCCGCCCTTAATATGAGAATTTCACCACGAGGTGTACTTTTTTTACATACCGGATTTCGTTCAAAAACCATTTTATATAGACAATTGCCGAAAAAAGAAAAAAAAAAGGGCTGCGACATCTGTAGTTTCTGGTTAAAACCCTATGACAAAACCCTAATTCATATTTGGGATATTTCATATATAGAGGAAGCAAAAAATGGTGAGACGGGCTCCAATCTTATCCTTCCCTACTCTTGCTCTGCGGAAGGGTTCAGTCGGTTATACATTCAAGTCTTGAAACTTTAAAAGATCTTTCTGTTGGGATTTCCCAGTAACACAGCTTGAAACAAAGAGCCCTACCTCATCACAATTTTACATCTTTTCATAGTTATGCAGTCTAATTTTGAAATAGCAGACCTCCCTTCTCAGCAACACTTCATGGACACCGACTCTTCCTCCTCCCCTGTTTTGCCCATTTTCTTTAACCCCCAAAATCAAACCCACCCAAGTTTCCTGCACCAACAGTTGAGTCATCCCATTCCTTTTACCCATGAGACAGGTCACTGGCAGATGACTCCTTTAAATTTCAAGCTGGGTCTTAATGAGAACACTGCTAGTGGTCAGGCCGCTCTGCTTGATCAAAACAGCCCTATGTTTCTTCAGAGCCGTCAACAAAATTTGGGCTTCAATAGCTGGCAGCCTCAGGAATTTAGCACTAGAAAAGAACCCTTTTGGTAATTGAATCCATACTTGAATAAAGTTACAAGCTTTACTTGTTTGTCTGTTTTTCATATTTTTTGAATGCCATGTGTTTGTTAAAATGTCTGTGCAGGAAGCCCACTGAAGCAGAAGACATGAAGCAGAAGCAGAAGCAAGAAATTCAAGGAGAGATGTGCAAGGTGTTGGAGAGCAAGTACAGGCTTTATGGTGAGCTTGAAGCAATTTATAGCCTTGCAAAGACTGGTGATGTTAATAATAAGCAAACTGGTTCTCGGTCAGCTCTGACTAATGAAAACTCCCCAAAGAATGTGGACCTTGTTACCCCTGTGCCTTTTGGTTGTTTTCATGGACTCAATGCTGGCCCAGAAGCTATAGATGGAGTTGATGATGGGTCAGAAGCATTCATTGAAGAAGAGGTTTCGTATAGGAATGTTCAGAAGAGGAAGAGGAGAATGAAGGAGCAATTAAGTTCATCGACGGCACGATTTTTCGAGGGGTTAGTGAAGCGTGTGATGGATCACCAAGTGAGTCTTCACAACAGGTACTTGGCATTGATTGAGAAAATGGACAGGGAGAGGAGGGAGAGAGAAGTGGCGTGGAGGATGCAAGAGGCTGAGAAGCATAAGAGAGCAGCCATTGCTCAACTCCATGAACAGGCTCTAGCTGCAAAGAGAGAGGCACTCATTGTTTCATACATTGAGAAAATCACAGGCCAAAAGATCAACATTCCTCCTAGGGAAATACCATCATTATTGCAATGTGGTTATTCAAATGGAGCTAAGGAGGAGGAGTTGACACCGGCCAAAGCTGATCATGACACAAATAGCAGATGGCCTCAGAGTGAAGTTGAGGCCTTGATTCTAGTGCGAAGTAATATAGAATCCAAGTTTCAGGAGCCAGGGCATAAAGGGCCTCTTTGGGAACTGGTGAGTGCTTCAATGGCTTCATTGGGTTATCAGAGGAATGCAAAGAGATGCAAAGAGAAGTGGGAGAACATCAACAAGTACTTTAAGAAAACCAAAGATAGCCCGAAAAAACGTGCTCAGCTGTCCAAAACTTGCTCCTATTTTAATCAGTTGGATCTGTTGTACTCTAGAACACCGATCACCAATCCCCCATCATCTTATTATTGTTCTACCAACCCTGCGGTTAGCACCGAAAAACAAGGTTACTCGGAGCTTTTACAAGCTGTTATTACAGGGAGTGACACAGGAGTTTCTGAACACCTGTCTTGTGAGAACTTTGAATTACTCTCTGAAATGGGGTCCAATAGGTTGGATTTTAATGGCATTACTAATAGTAAGGTAGAGCATATGCGAGAAAACCATGGGAAGGAGAAGGAAAACTATGAGGATGATGGAAACATGGAGAAAGAAGAAGAGGAAGACATTCATGGTGATGATTCTGATGAGTAGGGTAGAGCATGACTATCAGATAGAATAGAAAGGTACAGGTACGCCGGTTTATCAGTCTGTAGTGTAGTTGTTTTTTGCCTAGGAACTTTGAATCCAATGCCATGAATTTATTTCTGCATTTGCTTGAGCTTTAGGCCTTCTTATGTAGTTCGTATGCTTAGAGTGACAGACTTTGAGTTAAATTAAATTCTTCTTCAGAGTTTATTTATTGGAAAGATGGTAAATGTCTACCCTATGTGGCTGTTGGTTAAGTGCTAACTAATCACAGATCAATTACTTGTACTACGAAACTAACTTCCACCCACCCTGATGCTAAAAAAGAAAACTAGTCAGTTAATTCCAGTTCATGATTAAGAGCGCAAAATAATCGATTTGATGAATAAGCCTTGCAGGACAATCATACCAGACCTCCATCATTTTCCTTTTAGTTTTAGTTAGGTGGAACAAAAGCGACCAACCTTTTTACCAATATTGGTAGTACTTTAAACACAGCCTTTTGGGTAGAAATGGAAAGACCTATACTTCCAGAAATGGTAGCTTAACAAGTCCAAAATGGGGGTGGAGTTGGATTGCTTTGTAAACTAAGCACTTTTGGGTAGAAATGGAAAGACCTATACTTCCAGAAATGGTAGCTTAACAAGTCCAAAATGGGGGTGGAGTTGGATTGCTTTGTAAACTAAGCCATGCAAGCCTAGTAACTTTTAATCTTTGTGAGATCAAACACCAGTGGCAGTTGCAAATACAGAAAAAAAAACTTCTGGTTGTAGGATTTTAATAAGCAGAGTTGAAGAATCAAGGACCCAAAGCTGCTTCAAGAAGACGAATGTGTATTCCTGCCTGATTGTTTAGCACCCCTGCAAGTACAAGAAGCTTTACCAACTTTCATGAATAAGAAATTTATAACTCTAAATGACCGATGTCTGCACCATTGGTGCAGTCAACGACCATGGTATTCAATTCACGAAGCTTAGAAAAGTCGGTCTGAAGAAACTCAGATATGCTAAGTTGCCCTGCATTTAGATCCATTATGAAGTTCCTTGCCACATCACTTTCACTAGTGGTGGTCGGCAAGAATCCATCACCAAAATCTGATTCTGTCCCTTCAACTCCATAGAGAAATGGTTGTTCCGCTGATTCATTTCTGGTGCTGCTTGTTGATCTGATTTCATTGTTGGTCAAATCAGGGTCCTTGATCGGTTTTCTCTCATTTCTAGACCGTCTTGAGCTGTTTTCCTGTTTCTTCCTCAAGGTAGAATTCCAGTAGTTCTTTATCTCATTGTCTGTTCGCCCTGGAAGCCTTCCGGCTATCAGTGACCATCTACAAATACCAGAAAGTAAAAAACATATAATTCAACACTAGTGCTAACTTTTTTTATAAGAACACTAGTACTAACTACTGGATGAAACTTATGAAGTTTAATTACTCATGGGAACATTACATGAAAGTTTAGAAACTCATTGTCTGTCGCACTTTAGTTACTTACTAGCAGTAATTATTACTTAATTACAATGAGGAGTTTGATCTTCTGCCATCTATATAAAGCCTAGTTAATAGAGGAAATTAATCTGCTTTTGGTATGTACTATCGATCAGAATGGTAGAATTTTCGTTATTGAAGTCCGTTAAGGTTCAAGGGCAGCAAGTACCTGTTGCCTAAGAGTTTATGAAGCCTAATGATGAGCTCTTCTTCATCTTCTGTAATGTTTCCTCTCTTGATATCAGGCCTCAGATAATTCAGCCACCTTAGCCTGCAACTCTTTCCACATCTCTTCAGACCTGCAACCAACAATTTTTTACGATTTCACATAAATAATCGATCTTCAACCAACAATGCATTACATTACAATGAGGAGTTATTCTGCCATTTTCATAATCCTGAAAGAAATTTCTCACCTGTTTCCCTCGACATTTTCCCCCATTTCCCTTCACCGTGCACTTTGACATGGTCTCTCAGAAACTGATCTTCATGAGCAGTCCAGGCCCCTTTGTTGGCTCCCTCTTTATCACAACGAGAGCTGCTCCTTCCCATCTCTCTCTCTCCCCCCTTGCAGAATTGCACGTTATTGAGCCAGTGTCTGGGGTGACTCATTTTATAGATGTTTTCTGGTATTCAACCTAATCCTTTATTATACGACTACTTAGAAATCTGTGAATTAATTTTTTTTTCATCTCTTTAACAACGTGGTTGGAATCAAAATAAAGAAATGAACCCAGGGCAAAGGTTTGTGTCCAGATTTCCACTGTAATATTACGAATGTATCCATGTTCATCAGCGATACGTGTTCAACTGGTGTTTATAAGAAAGAAAAATACTATGATTCTCTGCATAATTTTGATCTTCCCTCGTTAATTTGATACATACAAAACCAAAACTCATGACATGTTTTTGTGAAGTTTCATCACATGTGTATGCTTTCGTATCAGATCAAGTAGAAAGTAGAAACCTTGAAGTCTGAAAGTATATATTATTTGGTCAAACATAGAATCTAGATTTGAGAATATAACTGTGACGTTAGGCAAATTTCAGCTCAATACAAAACTATGAATCAAATTATAGTAAATAAGTAACAGAGTTTGATTTATTAGTATTTGATGCGATGTGAAAGGACTGTCATAGCATTTGATTGATTGATTGATGGGGAAAGTTTCACAAGACATTCTGGTTTTCTTGAACAAAAACACTATTGCTTGTTGCTGTTGTTGGCCACTAGTGTGAATTTCTGCTGCATCGTGTGCAGCGCTGCACAGCAGAATCATTCATATATTAAGTTTTAAGTTTTGGCTTATTAGTGATGTCACAGATTAAACTATAGGAATGCTGGATTTGTATACTGTGTTGTAAGATTAAATTAAGAGGTATCCATTCTCTACATGCAAAAACACTGATTGTTCAAACGACCGCAAGTTTCGAAATACAGCGGTGGAGGAAGTTGTTAATTTCTTATTCTGGCATGGGAGTTGTGAGGGATCTTAATTTAGTTGGGAGTTTTAGATCCAAGTCCAACAGACTTCTAAATTTTGTTAACTGTGTTATGTACACTGTAAGAATACCTTCACTCAAATCCATTATCTTCAAATCGTTCCGTATCAATGTCATTGTATGCTCCAGCTCCAACTCCAAATTCAACTTCGGAGCTCAATGTTCATGGTCGTGAACATCAACATGATTACTGGCTAAGCGCCACAAGCCTGTGGGTACGGTTATCAGTCCTCCGGCCTCTTTCAATCCAGCTCCTCACCCTCCATTGGTTTTGGTCGTCAAATGTGAATCCTCGTCCGCTATGATCTATGACAATCAGTGACGTAGCTAGAAATTTCGTTTAGCGGTGTCAATACTTAATAGTTATAATTTACATCAGTCTATCAAAAGAAGAGGGAGACGAAGTTACATAAGGGTCCGACCGAAAGAAACTATATAAACTTAAAAACTAGAGACTCAACATAAACATGTTTTTGATAACAATTAAACCGAAAAATAACCAAAAAACTAAAGTATGACGCTGTTAGAGAGAAGTCCAAACCAGTCAAGCACTATCCTTGATATATTACCTCTTAAACCACCCGATCGTAATAAACTATCTTGTTATATTGATTAAAATACAGAATATTGACTATGATTTTGTCATTGTTTTTAGAATAGATTTTGTCATTCCTTTGAATTGATAGAAATTTGGAAAATATTATATAAAAGTTGTTACAAACGAATGTAAAAGAACAATATTATGCATTTAATTGATCCAAAAAAACATTGTAGAATTTAACTAATCAGAAAGTCATTATATTATTATATTATGTAATTTTATAAAAGATTGAATTAATTTTATTAAACATGAGAGGGGTCAATTGCCTACTCTCACCCCTCTCTCCCTACGCCTATAATGACAATGCAAGTTCGATCTCCCTACTCGTCAAATGTCCAGTCATTTTGTTTTTGTTGCCAGCTTCTAACTTAGAGTTCAGTTTTAGTTCATCTCATTCTCCCTACAGTCAAATGTCTGGTAGCCTTCCTGCTATAAAGGACCATACATTTTTTTAGAGAAATGATTAATTCATTAATTATATGGGACATGTCCAATTACACAAAATCTACGAACGCCAAGTTGAAAATCTGATAACAACAAAGATCTTTGTTGTTATCAGATTTTTGTTAGAACTGATGCGATAAAATGAACAATTTTTGTTGCATGAGTGAACTAATGTGGCGAAATTTTGAATATTTCGTCGCATCAGTCAGCGCTAGGAGGGAAATTTTGGTGAAAAAAAAAATCAAAATTGATGCGACAAAATATTCAAAATTTCGTCGCATAAGTGTAAACTGATGTGACGAAATTTTAAATATTTTCGTCGCATGAGTCAGAGCTAGGGGAAAAATTTTGGTGGAAGATCCAAAACTGATGCGACGAAATTTAAAAAATTTTGTCGCATGAGTTAGCATTATGCGACAAAATATATTCTGTCACATCAGTTCATAATCATGTTACAAAATTTATTTTCGTCACATCGATGTGATCTTATACGACGAAAAAATATATTTTTGTCGCAGGGCAAAACATAGGTCTCCAACTCGATCATTTGCCGAAAATCAGATTACAACATGCATTAACAAGGACCATGCATTTAGGCACACAAGGCGAAGGCAAATTTAACGACCGGCCCACATTTTACTTTCCCACCTTAATCTCTCCATCTAGATTAGTGACACATGTCCATTTTATATTATCGAGCCGCTCTAATTCGCTGTGGGGTGTTAATTTCTGGTAGGATCGACAGAAATGAAAGAGGGGGCTTCGATGTATACCCAAACAAAACAAAATCGAAATATCTGTCTTGTGCGCTTCAATGCGGGGAGGGGCTTCAACTCTCCTAGAAGACTCCATTATTATGTTTTTGGCCAATTCGAGTAACCAAGGAATAGTCCTTTTAATGTACAGCGACAAACATATTATTGCATAATGATCGATCACCGTTTTGATTTACTTTTTGTTCTCCCTTCCGAGTTGGTAAAACTTTGATTATTGCATATTAACTCGAGTGTATAAATAGCTACCATCTTCTTCTTCTTTTTTGGAGAAGAATATAATAGTTACTATGCATCTTTTTGTTCTGAGGCAGAGAAACAGCTAGCTACTAATTTGTTGACCGTTTTATTAGTCGATCAAATATGACATTGAGACGTCGCTGACATGCCCGCCTTCACGCCTTGTACACAACATTATTATTAAGATCGAAACTACTATATGATGAAGAACAATTTCAAAGAACCAAGTAGCCTAAGCCCTAAGGAAGACAACTCTCGACAGTGGCAGCGGCGGCGTCGACCAGGCTACGATCGCCTTCCCAGTTATTTGGCAGCTCCTGATTGGTAGTGCTGCAGCCCCCAACGTCCACATTCATAGGACTCTCCGATTCACAAAGCTTTGAAAAGTCTGTTTGGAGAAATTCAGATATATCTAACTGACCTTCATTTAGATCCATTATGAAATCATTCCACGTCACGTCATCACTCAGGTCGTCTCCAGCTAGCTCTATACCATTCTTGTTTGCTTCGGCTTCAACGGTGGCGCCGGGGGATAATGTAGTGTTATTGGCAGTGCAGGTAGTATTAGAGGTACTTTCAAGATGATAACGCTGAATATCTTCTTCCTTAACACTGTGATTGGTGAAGCAGTAAAAGCTTGTTGGTTTGATCATCCCTCCTTCTCCAGCCCCTCCATTATTTATGGTCGAATGTGGTTCTTGCTCGGCCGCACCACCGCTGCGGCAGGGGGATAAAGAGTTCTCCTTGGTCTCATTCAAGTGATGGTTTTGTTGTTGTAGCTTCTTCCTTAGGGTGGAATTCCAGTAGTTTTTAATCTCATTGTCAGTGCGGCCCGGTATTCTTCCGGCTATCAATGACCATCTACATATACACAGCAAGTTTATTACAAGTTTCGCTATGTATATTATGTCCAAGTACGATTAACTGAACAAAAATGACAATGTAGATTATAAAATATCAGTAATCATATCTATTGACATTAACAAATAAAGTGTGTAATAGAAGGGGATCACTGAGTTGAACCTGTTGCCCAAAAGTTTATGGAGCCTGATTATGAGCTCCTCTTCATCTTCTGCAATGTTGCCTCTCTTGATACCAGGCCGCAAATAATTCAGCCACCTAAGTCTCACACTCTTCCCACATCTTCTCAGACCTGCAGAAAACCACTCACAGTAGAACCCAGGCCATCAATACTCAACCACTCATCGTATTCATCTCTAATTATCCATGCATGCATGCACACTGCTCAGGATTATACGTACTTATTAGTATATCAAGCTAAAGTACTTGATAAGTGTTGCACAAGAAAAAACTTGCCTGTTTCTCTGGAAATTTTTCTCCATTTGCCTGCTTCACCGTGCTTTTTGATGTAGTCTATCAGAAGCTGGTCTTCTCGGGCTGTCCACACTCCTTTCTTCATTTCCTCTTGGAATCCAGAGCTTCTTCCCATTTTATGCTTAAGTCTCTCTCTCTCTCTCTGATATATATGGCCGTTTCTCTCACCGTGATCTCTCTTTCTCTCTGCGGCAAGTGCTGGGGAGTAGTAGTTAAGAGACTTACATACATATATATAGAGGTCCTTTTGATTGGCCAGCTAATTGTCTTCATGTTCTTTGGCTGCAATAATTAATGATCAGTTCTCTTTGGCTGATGAAGTATTATATTACAGTGATAATTTATAGGATGACATTGACGTAAGTTCTGGGAAGTAAGTTTAATTTGGAGGGGAAATTAAGATTTTGGTGGAACTAGAAATCATGCAAGTATAGGGTTTGATATGGTCCAGAGAGATATTGATGAATTATTTCAAGAGGTATCGTTTTCAGAGATTTAATTAATTATGAATCAGTACGTACCAATACACCCACCCCTTCCTGGCTCTACGTACGTCTTTACTATTTTCTGAATACTACTATTTCTACTCGATTCGACACAGATTGAAGATCCATGTATATATAATTATTTCTACCAATCACCCACCCCTTGCTACCAAACAAACCATCATCAATGGAAAATTCTAGGGTACAGGTCGGCATGGGGTGCCGGCCGGTTTTTTCCGTTGGTTTCCTCCTCTCTTCCCCGTGCAACCCACCTGAGGTTTTACCTCCCCTTATGCGCATGGGATGCAGGTCTGTACAGTAGACGTTCCCATCATCAATTTTAATTTCTTTGTCAATATAAAAAAAATCTATCACCAGCTTTTCTCCAGTGTTTAAACTTCAAAGCCAAAGCAACTGAGGGAGGGCAAGGCATGCATGTTCATCAGATTTGTAATATTACTTGCACCAGTACTTAGACAATTACTTTGCCGTCTCTATATATCTTTCTGTAATCGATTGTTAAATGATTTCAGTAGTAACTAACAAAATACAATGAGAGTATTTGAATCATAAAAAAGGGGACCATGTATACACTCGGTAGTGTCTCTTTCTCTGTAGCTCTCGATGATATAATAGCTATCATCAAGCTATGTCGGATTCTTGTGATGCAAATTCGTCCTGCATTTCGTAAGTGCTTCTTTCCAGTACTGTTCTACTCGATATCTCTCCCATTTAATTTCCTACTGGTATTTGTCTGGTATTTTTGTCGATGCATCATTGATCATTGTTCATGCTTATAGGTTGGTGTGTACTAGCCACTTCACTTAAGCGTAGTCATGCTTACCAATTTGTTGATGAACAAGTTATGGCAATCATACGTCACACCGGTTATACCCTTCTATATTAAACTTCTGAAAAATCTATGTCTATGTGCGTCATCGATCTTCATGTTTATATACTAGTTAGTACTCACAACTTCACTTAAAGGTGGTCCTCCTTACTAATTTGTTGATGAACAAGTTACGTGCATCACACCATTGTGTATTAAACTGCCGAGAAATCTTTGTCTATGCATCATGTTCAATTGTTCATGTTTATAGGCTTGTTATGCACTCGCAACTTCACGTTAGGGTACTCTTGCTTACCAATTTGTTGAACATATGTTACGTACATCACATCGTTGTGTAACACTACTACAAATAGGGTCTTAAGCGACGGAAGTTTTCAAATCCAGAAAATTTTCGACGCTTAAGAAGCTCTTAAGCAACGAAATTATGAAGGTCATAGAATTTTTTGTCGCTTAGGCTCTTTCGCTTAAGCGATAAAAATTATCTACTTAAGTGACAGAAACTTTCTCTCGCTTAAGCAAATTTTACTTAAGCGACATAAATTATTTACTTAAGTGACGAAAATTTTCGTCGCTTAAGTAAAATTTCAAATTTTCACCATTTGGCGCTCAAAAACGAATCGAAAATTTGAAACTTTCTTAAGAGACGGAAAATTCAGTCGCTTAAGCAAAATTTTAAATTTTAAATCTCCCGCTCAAGTGAAGAACAACAACAAAAAGAAGAACAAGAAGAAGAGGAAGAAGGGATGGCTGAAGAAGAAGAAGAAGAGGAAAAAGGAAGGAAGGAAGAACAAGAAAGAAGAAGAACAAAAAAAATTCTGCCAGAAATCCGCTATAGAAATTTTTTTTAAAAAAATCTATACACTTAGACGATAGAAACATTGTGTCACATAGGTGCATGTGTCATCGCATAGGTACATGCTTTAAGCTACGGAATTATGAATTTTCGTCACTATTAAAAAATGCGACCAGCTTTAGGCGACGAACCTTTCATCGCTTAAGCCTTAGAGTACGGAAAATCGGTCTTAACCGACGAAATTCCGTCACTTAAAATCTTAATCTACTAGTGTAATCATTATCTGAAAAATCTTTGTCTTTCCGTCATGTTCAATTGTTCATGCTTATATGTTAGTCAATACTCTTAACTTCAGTTAAGGGTACCCTTATTAATATAGAACCAAGTTATGTGTCTGAAATCGCGAAAATTCTTCTATCCACTTGGTAAACTTTCACCAAATGATGTGGCAGAATAACAATCACTCAGTTCAGTGTTGGACCAAGATTTGACTAACTGTGAAATTCTCTGTTAACGTTTTGTTTGAAACATAGGAATTAGTGAGTGGAAAGTAAAAACAAGAGGGGTAAATTCATTATGCCTTAGTTAAAAACTTCTACAGTTAATTGGCGTGGTCGCCGGTGATGATAACGAGGATGTAGATCGAGTTGAAAAGCGGTAGACGACGCGATAGCAGCTCTCGCCGACGATGAGATGGCCCGATGGAGGCGGCGATGGGATTGTCGACGAGGGAGAGGACGGAGTCGGCAAAGGATTAGGAGATGCTCTGGGCTGGGTTTGGTGGTGGAGATCACGAAGGGGATGGACAGTTGGGGTTTTTTAGGGTGAGATATGATTTGGCTTTGGCCCTGGTAGTGATTGTGGAGAGACCGGAGAGGATGCGCGGCTGTGGAGATCACAGAACGGATGAGTTTGAGTTTTTTATTTTAGGAATTTAGGCTGAGATAGAGTTTGAGTTTGAGTTTGAGTTTGAGTTTGGGTTTGAAATGCATAAATCTAATTATTTTCATTTTTTTTATTATTTTCTTTTAAATTTTTTCATATACCCAACCAAAATTTGGAAATTTTGATTTCAAGTATGAAATGTTGATGCTATGTATGTTTTGTTTGGAGTTAATACATTACCTTTCATTTAAAAAAATTATGTGAGAGTGCCCTTCAAAAATTAAGATTTAATAAATTAAATAAATAAATGAAACATGTTACTAACACGAGTCATGTTTTACATTAAAATGATTTTTAAAAGTTTATAATCTTCTAAAATCACCAAATACCGAGAGGATGTGTTCTATCCACGTATATTAAAATTTTCAGAAATTCATCTCTAGACACAACTACTCTTACGACTTACGTATGTAAAATGAATAAATAATTGTCTAGATCGAGCCCTTAACGTTATCGGATCAAGTTAAATTTGTTCTCATACATGTATTATATCATGATTGTTATATCAGACGGTCGGATTTTCGTTTGTGAATTTTAATGATCAGAATCACATCCCTCCTAATGTTGTATACTTTGTTTACCAAGTTTCAAGTAAATGTTTCATTTCAAAAACAAACTTTACGTAGAACTTTCAAAGTCAAAAAAGTCATAAAATGAGATATGACCGGAATATTAAGATACATCTGCAGTTGAAAAATCACGTAATTCCCATAAAATCTCGGTGCCGATAGTTACGGTCAACGCAATTTACCATTCTTTCTCCCTATGGGTAGCCCTATCTTCAGGGGTAATTTTTCAGTAAATTTTTATACCAATGGTTGCATCTCATCGATTTAAAACTATTATGTGTTGAAGGTCAATCCAAAATACGTTATTTAGACAATCAAACAACCGTTTCCGTGCATTTAGAGGTTTGACTTACGTGATTGACTGTCCGGATCAAGCCTTTAAAGTTATCGAATCAAGTTGAATTATTTCTCATACATATATTTTATCATAGTAGTCATATCAGACGGTCGGATTTTCATTTGTGAATTTTGATCATCATAATCACAACATCTCTACTAATGTTTTATAACTTGTTCGCTAAGTTTCAAGTTAATGTTTCATTTCAAAAACAAACTCTACGTAGAATCTTCAAAGTCAAAAAAGTTGTTAAATAATATATGACCGGAATGTTGAAATACGTCTACAGTTGAAAAATTATGTAATTCTGGTACAATCTCGATGCCGATAGTTGCGTTCAACGTAATATACCATTCTTTCTCCTTATGGGTAGCCCTATCTTCGGGGGTTATTTTTCAGTAAATTTTTATACCAATGGTTGCATCTCATCAATTTGAAACTATTTTGTGTTGAATGTCCGTCCAAAATACGTTATTTAGATGGTCAAATGACCGTTTCCATACGTTTAGAGGTTTGATTTACGTGATTGACCGTCTGAATCGAGCCTTTAACGTTATCAGATCAAGTTGAATTTTTTCTCATACATGTATTTTATTATGGTGGTCATATCAGACGATCGGATTTTCAGATTTTCATTTTATTAAGTTTTGTCATTAAAACTACAACGCACTTACTAGAATTGTTATTCAACTTTTCTATCAAGAAATTAACTATTTGAAAAGGTTGTTCTCGTCTCAAAATTGACTAGTTCAATTGTTAATTAGTGGTTCAACTCTCAATTAAATTTTATATTGGGGGTATATAGCAATAGTGTGTTGCTCATGTGTATGCAATTAGTTTGATAAAAGACAGATGATGTAAACTGAGGAATAATATGCAATATCCTTTTCTTCTCCTTTTTTCCCTTTTCTGTTGGAAGGTAAATTTTTCTTTTTCAGTCTGGGAGTCAATAACTAGAATATCTGAGTTAGTGACACCTAGTAACTCAAGTTATCGATGGTTATTGGAGGTTAGCAACTTAGTTACTGGGGTCAGTAACTGGAATATCCGAGTTACTATGTGTGAGTAACCGTGTTATAAATGGTTATTGGGGGTTAGCAACTCAGTTACTGGGGGTCAGTAACTGGAATATATGAGTTATTAGGTGTCAGTAACCGATTTATTGATGGTTATTGAAGGTCAGGAACTGAGTTACTGGGGGTCAGTAACCGATTTAGTTGTGATTATTGGAGGTCTGAAACTCAGTTACTGGGAATCAATAACTAGAATATCTGAGTTACTATGCGTCAGTAACCGATTTATCGGTGGCCGAAATCCGACGATCGAAGAAATCTGATCACCGGAGTCCGGCGGTGCTCTGGCAAAGTCTTCTTTCTTTATTAAGTGACAAGGGTAAAATGTCTTGAAAATTATTATTTTAATAAAAATGTGTGTGTTTGGGCACAAATAAGTGTATCTTTCATTTAATTGGGTTTTATAGTCTTATTTTCATTGGAATGAGGTTTGACTTATATTTTTTGTATAAATGGGCATTAGCCATTAAGTATACTTATCATATCAAACGGTCGGATTTTAATTTTATTAATTTTAGTCATTAAAACAATAACACGCCTACTAGCGTGGTCTAAGTTATTAGTGAGATATATGCAAGTGTGTATTTTTTTGAACCAACTATATCTAGCAAATCAATGTTTATTAAATCGGTTGTTGGATTTGATCGTTACACTGAAACAGGGCTATGGCAGAAAAATCTCATATTTTCGATATTGTTTCGACCCCAATCGACATGGTCAACCTTATTTTTCTTTGTTCTTCCCTACAGAGAAGCCTATATTCAGGAAGTAAATTTTCCCAGATTTTTATATGAGATGCTACATCTCATCTACGTGAGAGTGTGCACAAAAAATACGCAAAAATACGTCACAATGGGTGAATAAGAGTGTTTTCATTTTATAATTGACGTTGATTTAGGGTAGACCACGTCGATCGAAACCCAGATGTTAACGAAAATGAATGAACTCTTTTCATAACGATATTTAAGTATATTTATCACATCAAAGAATCAGTTTTTAATTTTATTAATTCTAGTCATTAAAACTATAACGTCCCTACCCTAAGTTATTAGTGACAAATAAATATATTTTATTTATTTAAAAAATGAAATAAAAAATTGAAGAGGATAGCGAACTCATGTCGTTTACATAATTGCCCCTTATAGAATCATCAAAGAACCCACGTCATATAGAATGGGTAAGATGGTAAATTGCAATGACATAAAAAATCATTTATGTTCTTTCTCGATTTTTTTTGGTCAAAACTCCTTGATCTCAGATTCTTCACTCTTCAATCTCCAAATTTTTAATTTGAGGTTTGGGGTGAGGTGAACATTATGAAAGAAGCTCGATCCGCTGGATCCCAATCCCGTTGAAATACTATTGTGACAGAATGGTGTGTGATGCTGGCTTGGTCCATCCTCTATCCCGATGACTATAGACAACTCCGACGAGGTCGATTGATGATCTTGTCAAAGACGAGGAGGAGGAGGGAGTCTTGGGTTCGTTGTTATTTAGATCGAGTTGCAGAGATAAGTGAAGAGGGATTCGATTTTCTACAAAGGTATTGGAGGTGAAGACGTTACAGATTTGGGTTTGCCGAAAGGGAAAGGGTTGGGTTTCTGGGAAAGAGATGGGTTCTGTCACTTGTTACGGCAAGTTTTTTTCTTTCTCAAATGTTTTGTTAGCGCGTGGGCTACACGTTCCGATAATGTACGTTGTGACCCGTCACTCGGTGAGCTGAAGAATCTCCGCTGAAATCGTTCGATAATTGATGAAGTGACCCAAATTTATACGCAATGTCTCTATAATATAGATTCTACAACTAAAATCGTTTGGTGATTGATAGAGCTAGGGACCGAAATTTTTATAAATGTCTATTGGCGGAGGTAGAGAGTAGAAATGAGGGGTGCCATCATTAACAAAAATGGTGTCATGATAAATAAAGTCTCCAATCCACCTAGTTTTCAAAGGCCAAATAGATGTAAACAAATAAGGCCGCATTAGCATGGGGTAATTGCATGCACCATATCAGATTAATAGATTTTTAATGTTCTCATGTTTTTTGGAAAGGGAATACTGTTGTAGATGCTTTTGTAAATTTGGGTGTGGGTCTCTCTTCATTGCTTTGGCATGATTCTCCCCTCACAGTGTTTCTCTCTTTCTTTTGAGGGACGTGTTGGGTTATTCAAATTATTGAGCTCATTAGACTGCAGATCTGACATTAATTTTTCAGGCTTGGTGTTTGGCGTTTGACATTCACATCTTTGTTTTTATTTACCTTTTTTCTTTTGTATAAGAGATAGAGTGTCACACTGTTCTCTTTTTCTAGTTTTCTTTTTGTAATTTCTTTTTAAAACTTTGTATTTTGTTTTCTGTGAAATTTAATTCGAGCGTGGTGCTCAGCCGAATACATGTAAAGCCAAAATATTGAGAGGTGCCATGGCACCCTTTCATCTCTATGTACCTCCGCCTACTATACCTAATGTCTCTGTTTTTTCATATACATGAGCTAGAGACATATCTCAACACAAAACCGTTCTAATAAAAGTAATATAAACCAAAACCAGAATCAATGGATAGTGAATGGAGTAACTTTTATTTTCAAAGGCGGGTAATAGTATTATGAGTTTAAGAATACTATAAGGACATCTCCAACAATAAGGACATCTCCAACAATTGGTCTAAAACTTAAATCTATATTCAAATTTTAGGTCAACCAAACCTATAATTATTCATGAGTGATCATTTTATATTATTATTTAATTATACATGGAGCGAAACTCAATTGTTTAATCATATTATATCATTATATTAATAAAATATGACAATGACCTACACCCACTCACCCTCATAACTTATAGGTTTTGGTAATATTTGGTTAAGTCAAAATAGAACACATTTTAGGTAAATTATATTTTAGCTCAACTTTGCTAATGGGTTAGAGATAAGATTTTACAAATCTTAAACATATTATAGATTTTAGACTAAGGGTCGGAGATGCTCTTTGAGCATCTCCAACTATTTTTCTATAACCTATACACAAATTAAAAATTTGACTCATCTCAACCTATTTTAACGTATAAGTTTTGCATCTTCAACTCTCATTCTTAAAATCTAACTTAAATCATGTGGGACCATTCAATTGATGAGTATGAAATTTATGATTTCCTAGTAATTAGTTGAGTCAAAATAAGATCATTTTTAGGATTAAACATATTTTAGCTCAATTTGTATTTAGGTTGAAGATGTAAGATTGATAAACCTAAACCTATTGTAGGTTTTAAAATAAAGGTTGGAGATGCCTTAAGGAGGACATAGATCATAAACCTCGTATAATAGTACACATATCCTCAATAAACACATCAGGTGGGTATGTCATTGACCCAAAATTCAACCAAACCAGATACACTGATTATGTGCTAATCTATTAGCTTCACCATTAGTTTCACAAAAAATATATCGAAGTAAAATACAATTAAAAGCTTTTATATAGGACTAGCAGTCGGCCACAATTGCTCATACTTCACAATTTTTAGCGGAGTTACCCAATAAACTCAAAACCAATGTACGACTAACCAATTTAGGTTAGGGTTTAATTTTGATTCTTTTGGACAAAGTTCGCAAACGAAAGAAATTGTCATTGTCATGGAGTCTTGGACCCATCCAATTACAAAACCCATGTTTTCATATCACTCACTCTCACCAGCCTCACGTCCTTTTACAGCATATGAAGCGGTAAACATGTCTTACTCCTCCTATTTGAGGAGGTGTAAATACTGTTTGAAGAGGTACAGACATTATTAAAAAAAAGATGTAGTTCATGTTTTTAGTGCAACGGTGTTAAAAAAGCACCTCATATTACTGTTCATTAATTATTTTTTTAATAATTATTTTTTAGATTGGTTTTCATCCAATATGTATACGAAACATGTCGTTATCATCTAAATAATTGAATAAGATTCCCGGTGAGATTTCTGACCAATCATTGGACAACACGTGTCATCTCCACTTGTCATTATCGTTAAAACACTTGGATAAGATTCCCGGTGAGATTTTCGACCATTTAGATGACACACGTGTCATCATCTTCAAACATCAGATGATCTAGAATTGGCTATATATATATATATGGCTCCTTATATACTCACTCACACCATCTACAAATCACTCGATATGCTACCCGAAAACATTCTCAAATTCTGATAAGATGAATCCTTTCATTTTCGACAATTTTTTCAAGAGGAGGCGACGACAACGCTGATGAAATGATGAAATTGCTAATGTCTTCATCACTGAAGCGGTCACGGTCGATGCAAAGCTTGATGATGAGTCACCTCGCCGTCGTCAAAGTGTAGAAAGTCTGAGGGAGTCAAGGGGACATAATCTGAAGGAAGATTACTTTATCGAACACCCTATCTTTAATGAGCAAGCCTTTCGTCGGAGGTACCGAATGAGCATGAATCTATTCAACCGTATAATGACGGATCTCTGCGACCATGAAAAATTTTGGCGTCAAAGATCAGATGCCACTGGACTGGTCGGACTTCTTCCACGACAAAAGATGACTGGCGCTCTTCGCATGTTGGAATGAGCAAATGACCTCTCCTTTTATAGGCTTAAGGAGGAACCCTCATTAGTGCTCTCCTATAATGGTGCTCCATGTAACTCCCATAACTTATGACACCATAACCATCCATATTCTCAAGTCTTAAAACCTTGTAACTTAAGAGCTACTAACTCCTAAGACCACTAACTCATAACTCATGAACCTTTAACATTCCTATCTTGAATTTGTGATGTACTTATAGGTCTGGATATTATAACATGATCAACTAACAGTGTTCAAAAACAAACTTAGAGCTAGCGTCAAATTGAAACATGTGAGAAGAGTTGCCCCTGCAAATCTAAGAAACATAAACAAAGCGAAACTCTAGTTAAAGAATCCAAGATATGCTAGATACCGTGGATAAAATCAAGGATTAAAATATCAGACTTTGAGGAAATATCAATGGTCTAAAAATTAGAAATTTCAATGGAAATATCGTAGATATATTGAGACTATGGAAATTTAGATGGTCTAAAAATAATTCAATAATATTTTTATAAATATAATATTATTAATAAATATTAAATAATATGATAATTATCTAGATAATCTAAACATTCATATCTAAATTGTCTCTAAAGTATAATTTGATGAAGTTGAAGTTTGCTAGTACCTATGTATCTGTGCTAAAAACATTAAAGGTCAAGTATTTTAATTATTTTAGTGTACCGTTAATGAGTGTTTTAGGCATGTAATTCAACTTTTGATGTAAACCTTTATTTTCTTATAAAATTCCATCAATGTTTTATGATAAAACTATAAATTATTATTAAAATTTGTAATATTTATTATTATAAACAGATCGGATTAACGAGTCGGGTATCCATTATCCCGCCGGATTCGGATTTAGATCGAGCTATTAAAGATCTGACGGGTAACGGGTCGAATCTAGATCCAAAGTTTTTATTACAGATCCGAATCCAGATCTAGGTCGATTCGGTCCAGATCTGATCCATTTACAGGTCTACATATTGCTCCCTGTCCCGGATGTGACTACCACTCTGAGGCCGGGAGCAACACGGGTATGATACCTCCTCATAAGGTGTTTTTTACTTGCGGATGAAAGAACTAGTGACTTTCTATTACTAAGAGTATCACTATCACATTCGCCCAACAAGCAGACACATCTTGCTTTCTACCTGGACCAAACCCCATAGGTGTATTTTTCTTTCTTTGTGTGAACCATATACATTTTCTTTCTAGTTATAAATGTGCTTGATGCCATAATGAATATATTAACACAGCATGTGTTAGTCCGTATGATTTCGGCAGTAGTACCACATACCCTAGTACACACCACATGTCCACATGTGCCCTATTCAAAACCATGCATATGCTGCCAACCCTTGTGATGTTATTTGACAAAATCAATGTCGCGGAGGTAACCTATCATCAACATTTCGGCGTCAATGTATCGGTACCAACTAGTGTGGGATCGATATAGTTTATGATATTATTACGACTGAAATTCGAGTGTACGACGTTATATGTTTATCTCATAACAGTTTACGACGTAACAATATAAATTTGGGAGGTTAAAGTACTCGATAACACAATAGATCTTTCGACCGAGCTAGTAGCTACCGTAATCGATCCTTGAAATCTTTCCCAAAGTATGTTATTTGGAATAATATAAAGTGCAAGCAAGAAAGAAAAACCAACCTATAGTTTCGGTTGTGTAAAGTCTTGTAATATTTCTCGACATACCGAGCTACGAAATTTACAAACAATGTTGCTAACTGCAGTAGTGACAGTATTGCATTGAGGAGTGCCTATTTATATACCAAGCAACATAGACTTACCTAGATTAACCACACTGAATGTCTCAACATTTTAGTCTGGTTTATTTCTTACATTTTCCTAACATGACATAAACTTGAAACTCATTACTACATCTCCACAACCACCCGATGGGCCTCGAAACTCAAACCGTCGTGTTGGCATTTACAATTTGTTTGGATATTCTTGTACAAGAATCACTATTTCTGATTATAAAAAAATCACTATTTCTTTAACCTATTTTCCATAAGCAACACAACCATATTCTAATTTTGGGCTGCCAAGTGATGCCCAAATTTATCGGTTTCTTGGTGCTAACGGGGCTAATCGTGTTGGCCTGTTCCGGTGCTGGAATACACAAAACTGACCTTTGAGCGAGGAATCAAATAACAAAATCCAACAACAGTAAAGCCCAAAGACAACTAGCTCATATGAACTCAGCGGAGGAGGTGGATGCCGTTCATTGTGAATGACTATCTTAATCTACGGTCCTACTCACGTAGCTTGTTCATGTTTTTTTTTTCCATAAATTATCTTTAAACATTAATTATTTTGAGTACATTTTTGACGGTAAACAAAAATCGAAATGTCTGGACCAGTCTGGAGAGACAGTGGCATGATACCCATGTGTAGAAGATGGCAACTTGGCAAGATGCTATCCTAAGCAAGAGCTACAAGAATGACATGACACTTCAACAACAAAACAGAGAGCATCAGACTTCTGGGATTTAGTCCGCTCAATTTGTTTTATTTAGCTGCATCGAACATCATTAATTAACTAATCAGAATTCTATTAATTAAACATCAACACCAAGATGTCCGGCATGAAAATCATGGCGGTCAACTTTGAAGAGGGTGGAAACAGTCCTCCTTCATCCAATCCTCCAGCATTTCCTCCGAGAACAAGATTGGTTCATAGCTAGCTGAATGCAACTTGTAATTGTTTGAGCCACCACCACCATTATTGATATCGCCACCGTATTGATCCTCCTCCAAGCCTTTGTCACCGCCACGAAACTGACATAGTTCCCAGTAGTCGTTGGAGCTATCCGGAATACTTTCCGACATATTAAAGAGCTTCCCGACATCAAAATCTAACACAAAGTCATCTGAAGTGGAAGTAGTAGTGGTTGTGGTAGTAGTAGTGTTGGTGTTGTCTTCCTCAGTTTCGACTAATGGGTGCGGGACTACTTTGTTGCATCTCATTGCCTTTGTACGGACGGCAACAATGCAGTCCAGCACCTTTGTCAACGATTTTGTTCTGCTTTTCCTCTTTTTCTTCTTCTCATTCTTATTATCGACCACATCATCCTGTCCGTTATTCACCTTCTTTCCTAACGTTGTGTTCCAGTAATTTTTTATTTCATTGTCTGTTCGTCCTGGTAGTCTCCCGGCGATTAATGACCATCTACGTAAATGGATCGATCAACGCCCCGAAGAAAACTAATCTTTATAATAGTATAAGGAACATAATCAAGAAAAATTTGAAATAATGTTAACTAATTAACCTGTTGCCCAGAAGCTTGTGGAGCCTAACGATGAGATCCTCTTCTTCCGCAGTTATATTACCCCTTTTGATATCAGGTCTCAGATAATTCAGCCACCTAAGCCTGCAGCTCTTTCCGCATCTTTTTAGACCTGAATACATGTATATAGACACGAGTACGTACCAAATTAAACTTTGGTAATCAAACATGGAAATGAAATGAAAACATAGCTAGATGCATCTTTGATGATTACTTACCAGCTTCTTTGGGAATCCTTCTCCATTTTCCTTCTCCATGGATGTTGATGTAGTCGATGAGGATTTGATCCTCCAGAACAGTCCAAGCTCCTCTGTTCAGTCCCTCCTTCACACAACAAGGACTTCTTCCCATGTTTTGATCGATCAATGCAAACTCGATTTTGATTTATTCTAAATTCTATGTGTCTCTCCCGTTAAATAACCAAACCAAAACAAAAAAAGATAGCTAGATATTAGGCTATTAGCAATATGTTGCAAACTGGCCGGAGTTAAATAAAAAGTCCTCGAAATGATAAACACAGTACAAAAATTAGTCAGTGGGTGGAGTTAGCCATTTTATAGTCGTGTGTATTAGAAAATACTTGTAATTTCCCTATATAACATTCGTGGGTCACTATTCATAAGCCGTTTCCTTCCTCGGCTCTGTCTTCGGAAGCCGGCTCTGCTCACAGCCTCATTTTATAACTTATCAGAGCTTTGGCTTTCTTTCGCGTGCCTTTCTTTACCAACCATCACTCGCAACCCCTCTCCTGTCAGCTCACTCCTCACAGTCCCTCTTCCACCCACTCTCACAGTCTCTCTTCATCAACTCGCCCCTCAAAATCCCTCTTCCACCAACTCTCACTTTCCTCTCCACCACCTATCTTCATCCCTCTTACCTGCTCTCTTCTGAGAACAGATTTCCTGCCCTTTGTTCCCTCTCTCTGTCCAGAACCATACCTCCCTGTTCCAGCCATACTCCAGACCCTCAGTGTCAGTCACGGATATGACTGTACCCATACCCATGCCTGGTGATAGTTCTCGAGCTCGACCAGTTACTACCCACCCCCATCGGTCTCTTGCTAACTGCTTATTAAGCGAGCGAGTAGCAGGTCCATCAAAATTCCATCTCAATCTCAGTCCCAGACCAGTTTTCCACCGCTTCTGCCTCGACTACCGCGACCGGTCCCGGTACCACCCGCTCGACTGCGACCGTTCATTCCGTCAACCCTGCCGCCGCGCCCCCAACGGTGCCAGCGGGGCCGACGAGACAGTTCTAGGTGAGTTGCTCTTGGGTTTTTTTGCTTTTTGTGCAGTTTGGGTTTTTGGGTTTTCACTTTGATTCGATTACAGCTTTCATTTCAGCTTCGGTTTCGCTTTCGGTTTCGATCTCATCGATTTGGCTGACGTTGGAACCTGGGTTTGCTACTCTCTTTCGGTGAGTTTTCCCTTCCGTTTGGTTGTCATCAAGATCCTATATCAATCTCAATTCAAACCAGTCTTACAAACCTCATCTCCTAAACCAATTCTTCCTCTTTCAGTGTCGGTTACGCTTTCGGTTTCGTTCTCATCGATTTGGCTGCTGTTGGCAACTGGGTTTGCTGCTCTTTTTCGGTGAGTGTTCTCCTTCAGTTTGGTTGTGTTGGATTTCAGTGGAATTTCACTTTTATTGGTGATTGAATTTCGGTTGCATTTCGGTTTGAATTTAGACAAGTGTTGAGTTTGTGTCGGCTTGGTGATCGAGAACATTTTCCTCTGTTCTTGCTGAATTCACTTTCTGCGACATCCACAGTTGCTTTACTTTCAGTTTTCAGCTTCGGTTTGTTAGTGATGCAGTTAAACCATAGATTCAAGTTCTGTTTGGTTTGTTTTGCTTCTGTTGATTGTTTCAGCTTTCCTGTCAGCAACTCTGTTGTGGTGTTATTTTGTTTTGGTTTTGGTTTTGGTTTGTTCTGTAATGACCATGCACAAAAAAAAAATAGGGACACATTGACACTCAGTCTTATGTGATTTAAACACAGCGTTATTAACCAACTGCTAAAAGGTAAAGATTGCGAAAAGGTCGGGCGAGTCAAGTGGCTAACCATATGTCATTTCAGTGTACATTGCAGTTTATATGATGCAGTGGCCAGCCATTGAAACTAAAATTTTTTGTTGTGATGCACGGTTAATCATCTTCTTATATGAGGTCGTTATGGACCGTTTAAAATTGGAATTACTATTTTAATCTTTGTCATGTTGGACTCTTTTGCATGAAGGGTTGGCAATGGTACTGAATTGTTTTATCGGTTTGCAGAGTTTTGTGTAATGGAAATGATTTATAGGAGTTTGTTTGCTCATATGGAATCGAACTAACAAGAATGATTCTGTTGATCAAGTAGAGAGTCCATTGAGTTAATAAAGGGTCTATCTTTAGATTTCAAACAGCCACCATCATCATCCCATGCGGTAGCGCAGTCAGTCACCATATGACTTTTACTTAGGTTCCCACCAGGTTATGGTTAGGTCGACGAAAAATGTTAAGAGACAGATATACACAAGGATAGGGAGCCCTGACCTGTTCAGGATTTGAATTAAGACCTTTTGATAACTCACATTAGGATTCAGACATTTGGCTTTTCATCGTAGATTTGGCATATATAGGCTGGATCTGAAATCACATGAAAATCCAAAAATGTACTGATTGCATGTTAATGATGACAGTTCTAAGCAGTTTTTGTTTTTGTTTGGTTGCTTTGTATGACCTCTCTTGAAAAGAGGAAAAACCCACATCCAGTCTATAAAAACAAGCTATATCTTCTAAGCCAGGTTCATTAACATTTCAAACTGTGTGTGTTTCGTCATCTGCATTTTTGAGAGTCCTGCCTTATGTAGGCAGGTGTTTTTGCGTATCAGTGCTGGCAAATATATATATTAACTAAACTGCTGGACGCAGGTTCAAGCGTTTGCTTTATCCGTGACAAATTCGTAAACTTCATCTCAATATTCGAAATTTATTTTTCTGCAGCTTGATATTATCTCTGCCCTTAGTGTTTATTTGTTAAAGGGATATTAATTATTCATTGTCCAGTTTAAACACCCATGTAACCACCTGCTTTCTTTTGGTTAAGAGTTTGTACAGTTTACAGTACCATCCTTTATTGTTTTGAACAAAATCCCATGTCAATCTTGATCCGAAACCAGCCTTCCAAGCCTCATCTCCTAACCCAATCTTTTTTGTTTCAGTGTCGGCTTCGTTTTCGGTTTCGCTCACATCGATCTGTCTGCTATTGGCAGCTGGGTTTGCTGCTCTTTTTCGGTGAGTATTTTCCTTCCGTTTGGTTGCTTTGGATTTCAGTAGGTTTTCACTTTGATTGGTAATTGAATTTCAATTGCAGCTCGATTTGAATTTAGCTGAGTGTTGAGTTTGGGTAAGCTTGGTGATCGAGGACATTTTCCTCTATTCTTGCTGGATTCAACTTCTGCGACATCCTTATTTGTTTAGTTTTAACTTATTTACTATAGGAGGTTCTATATACCTGCGACAGCTGCTTTACCGTTTAGTTTTCCGCTCTGAGTTTATTTGTAGTGCAGTTAGACCGTAGATTCAAGAAACATGTACTTCTTGGACAAGTAGATCCATGGTTTTGCCAGTGTCTTAGTGACCTAACTGTCCTGTTTGGTTTTTCAGTTTCTGTTGGTTGGTTCAACTTTTCTTTAAGCAACTCTGCTGCACTTTTATTTCGCTTTGCTTTAGTTTTAGTTTTGGTTTGTTCCGTAAATGAAAATGCACAACAAAATATCAATAGAGCCACATTGGCAGTCAGACTTATATGATTTAAGGGCATCAGTTTGACATGTATAGGCTGCATGTCTATATCTGACATATGTTTTAGGCCATTGGCTCTTCCTCATAAATTTGACATATATAGGCTGTATCTGAAATCAATTGAAACTCAAAAAATGTACTCATTGCATGTTGATGATGACACTCAAAAATTGTACTCAAAAATTGTGCTCAAAAATTGTGCTAAAAAATTCTACTGAATAATTGTACTCAAAAATTGAACTCACTGCATGTTGCATGTTGATCATCAATTGAAAATCAAAAATTGTGCTCATTGCATTTTGAGATTCATGCCTTATGTAGGCAGGTGTTTTTGCGTATAAGTGCTGACAGATACATATGTTAACTAAACTGCAGGCCACAAATTCAATTCTAACATCTACTTCATCAGCAACAAATATGTAAATTTCATATCAATGTTACAGAGTTATTTTCCTAAAAACTGATACCATCTCTGCCCTTGGTGTTTTTTTGTTAAAGGGGTGTTAATTCTTCGTTATCCAGCTTAAATACTCATGTAAACACATGCTTTCTTTTGGTTTATATTTAGTCAAGTTTACAGTATCATGCTTCGTTGGTTTCAGTTTCCTTTTCCCTGTTGTGATCAGTTGCCAAATATGTTTTCCTTTTGCACACCTCCTGAAAAGGCTTGATCATTTTGCTATTCTCCTACTATTATAAGCCAGCTATTTGCATTGTTTTGGTGCTTTCCATGTTAATTGAATCCTGCAGTTCTAATGCCTGATTATGAGACTGTGCCATATACGTTTCTGAGCCCTTAGAGCTTTGGGATTACTACATAGGTTCTTCTACAAGGGCATGCTGCCTAGCTTAGTTTCCTGAAATTTTATGCATTGCTTCAGGTTATGGTCTGTTGTCATGCATGTTTTAAGGCCGGGCTAATCGATATGGCTGTTTTGCATAATAGACTTGCTCAGTAGCTGTCTGTATTTTTTTGTATGTACCTGCAATTCTGCGACTGTGTGTTCTCACAAAGGGCTCTATTACTCTTCTAACTTTCTGCCGCATACTATATTGACTTCATATATGTCATTCTTACAACTGTCCAAAAATGTTTAAACCCTTTAGAATAATGATGCTTATGGTCCCTCTTCCCCTTAAGTTTTAAATGATGTTTATGAGGTTAGCTAGATTAGTAAGTTGTTAGCCTGGCGTATATAACCTTCATTAGTTTGTGATCTTCAACAATGTAATTTCATCAAAAGTTATAAACCAAGGTGCCCTTTCTTGGTGACCTTACATGTTAACCACGTGAATTCCTTCAGTTATTTGTCTTATCTTTGTTCGTGTACCTACTGCACAATACCACAGTAACTTTGCATCTCATCTGTAATAGTGCATGCTTTGTTGCTGCCCAGGAATCTATCAATATCAATTTAAATTTTCTTTTGCTGTTCTTTACTCATTTCACACATCAACTCTGTTCATTACCCTCATCGTGCCTTTGTTGATCCTTTTCCACATTTTCCCTTTCAGATGCTATGGAAATCACCCCATTGAATGCACTGAAGCCCCATGAATACCGGTATAGAATCCAGGTCCGTGTGACAAGAATATGGAGACCACGTGCCTACAATAGCGATGCTTTTGACGGCGTGCACTACATCTTTACTGATATCAATGTGAGTTATTTGCATTAGGGTTTAGTGTTTTTCCAAAATCCCTCCTCAAACTCACTCTATAGCTCCTTCGTATGTATTTGTGTGTAGATATTGTTACTCTATTTGTGTACTGTTTTGAAGCTTTCCCACGTTGTTTTGGTAATCGAAATTGGCAATTGCTAGGTTTAAAGTTTGAATCTTCTTTGCATCGTTCGATTTCGACAGCGTTTGATGTGCTTTGGACGGAATTGTATTATTGAGTTTACTCTTAAATAGGTCCTGTTTCAAGTGTTTCCAAAAACAAAATTTGAACTTCTTGATGTGTTATGCATCTTTTCGACCTCAACAGTTTCTACCTTTGTAGATGACAGTTAAAATGCTAGCAGGGTCACTGTTAGGTAACTTTGCTTGGATTTTTGGCTTCCAATGAACTTAACTTTCATATTTCTGCCCACATTTGAGAAGGTACGGTCAATTCATGTGTTCTTTGTTCTAGGGTGCGTTCTAACACTTTGGTGTCGGCATGTTTGTTTTTTTGCTTCGCTTGCTTTCCGTAAAATTCTTGCTACACAGCTGCACACACTTACGTTGACACCAGCCTTGCCTGGTATACTTAGACTTCATGTCAGGGCTGTGCAATGCAGCCAAAAAGTAACGCTATTTTTATTTGAAAACCTTCTGGCCAGTAAAAATTGCGGTTAAAAACTTATCTCTTACTAACTTGCTGACTCCAGGGTACCTCTGTGCATGCCTATATTGATGAACTGCAACATGATGATATGGCTGGAACTGTTGAAGCAGGTGCGGTGTATGACATTTTCCGTTTCACAACAGTTTCCAACCACATGCGCCGTCTTAAGATCATCCCGGGAGACGTTGAGTTGAAGCTTAATGGTTCGACCGCATTTGTTAAGCAAAACAACAACCATGCTGCAATCCCAAACCACTCATTTCGACTCATCGAATTTGAGGCCTTGGCAGCGGAGAAAGAAAACCAACAGACGTACACAGGCGAGTTAAACTCTTTCATTCTAAGTTGATAACTGTGTTGCCCATTATATCTCATCGTATTTGACAACTGTTTACGCTTTTGTGTCCCCTGATGTCAGATGTGTATGGCTGCATCACCGTTACAAACATACCGTATGAAAAAGCTGTGAACAACAGGAAAAAAACTGAGACCAAGTGTGACATCACACTTACAAATCTCAGGTAAAACTTATGTTCGATCTTTCCTCTGTCGTTAGCCTTCCGTGTATACATCTTTTCTGTTTTCATGCATATGGATCTGCAAATCCTTACCAATTCACTCTTTACCTTGCAGGCGGCAGACCCTTAGTATAACACTCTGGGGAGATGCTGCCATGACATTTAATCCTGACAGCTTATGGGATCCATTGAAACCAGTCTTCGCTGTTTTCACAACCCTTAAGCTTGGTGAATGGGGCAGTAAGTTGTTTCTGATTATAACATTAGTTCTCAAACCTGTTTGGACTTGGAGTTATGAAAATCTTGGTTCTTTGCATTCACATTTTCAACGTATTTCGCTTATGCACCTAACCTTTCCAATCATTTCTGCAGTCACTTGATTGTCTTTTTGCACACAAATTTAGTTAGCTTATCTACGAACTTAGGTTAGAAACCCACCTACATTGTGCATTAGATCTTGCTGCATAAAGCTAAGCCTATAAACCTGCTCATTCATATCTAAACCTACAATGATGGTTGGCTCCCGCTTCGTCTTTCGCAATGAGGCCTGTTTCACACCTACCTACACCGAATTTACTGGGTCTACGGTTTAGTTGTCGTTCACCACTCCTAGCTTGAAAGACCTGCATCAAATTTAGTTACATTTCATAGAAATCATTGGCTACTTTCTAATCTGACCTTGGGAGCTAAAGTGAGGGGTTTGGGAGAAATAAGTAGGCCTGCTACTTTTTCATGCATACAACTATTTTATGTGGCTTGCTGTGGAAATTCTTAGTTCATCAAGTGGTTCCAGTGAAATCTTCGTACATAACGTGTGCAGCTTCTTTCTAATACATGCAAGGCAGATCATATATAATGCATCCAACTAAAAGCCTCAAACTATGTTACATTCATATTTCATGGCTCTCTTCTTCACATCTTTAGGCATTATCCTCTCCCATCTGTTACCCTTTAAAGAGTCAAGCTTTACTGTATAACATGTCCAACATTATTTGCTTTTATCAAACCACATTTACCAAGAAAAACGGAACCAACAATTAGCATCAACATTTCCTTTATATATTTACCGCAACACTAGCCAAACAGGAGCCTCTCACAGTTAAGCGTATACTACTGTATAATCCTTAGCAACAATCCTTAGTAACCAACAATGTTTGGTTCATGCAGCCAAGTAATCAGTTGTGTTGTGTTCCTTATCAGTTTATCTTCTTTTGCTTATCTACTTTTGTTTATTACCTGAAAATGTTTTCAAACATTTTATGTTATTGCCTGTGTCTGTTTTTTTCCATTCCAGCCATGCCTTGCTTCATCTTTTTCTCATCTTTACCTTTCTACCTAGCTGCTGTTACAACTTCAGTAGGATAGTTTATAACTCTTTAACAGTTTGTAATCGTTTCCCAGATCCATTATATGACTGCATTAACAAGTTGTTTATGTTACTGACAGAAGCAGTTACAGCAAACTCCACGAACCACACATGCTGCTTCATCAATCCAGAACTTTCCATAACTAACCAATACAAGGCCGAGTACGTCATCTATAATGTCTTTTCCATTATTTGTTCCCAACTTCCACCGTTTCCCATTCAAATATTCCAGTACCTTCGTGTGCAGACCTGTTAACCATTTAACCAATCTCTTCAGGTTTTCAAGGCCGGGTGACATAATGCGTATAGTTAATGGAGGCTCGACCCAGCGTCAAAGTCAGCTGCCTACGTCAGCAGATTTCAAGACCATCGCTCAATTGAATGCAATCGATCCCCAGGCGTATCAGGTCAAACAAATAAATATATCTTCACATTTTATGTATTCTGTTATCGTCTCAAAAAAAACACAGCTATTCGAGGTCCATACATCTGTGAACATTGCCATACATGATTCCTTGGGGGGGGTTAACCAAATAGAAATACTGATCGGCCATATTTTTCTAGGACCAAACGGTCCGGTGCAATGGATTGATCCGGAGATTTTTAACCCGAGCTGGATGGTGGTACAGAAGCTGCTCAACCCCCAACTGTTTCAAAATGTTGCAAAAGAAAGAGGAGCAGGATAACAAGTATTTTTGTGATCACCATGGTCTACAGAGCCCACAACCGAGGTAACGACCCGTTTTACTGTTCTCTATCATTTAATTTCTTCATGTACAAATTTCACTCCCAAGCTCAATAATATTAGCGAGAAAAATAATGTGGTGGCAATTTGTGCGCAAGGGAACATATACGCTGTGAATAGACTTCAACCTAGGCTTCGTCTATGTTCCCTTACTCATTTGTTGCTAATGAAATGTTCAGTTGTTGTCCATGCAGTTATTTGGTGTCTCTAATCATCGAGGATCAAGACAGCCAAGCCACAGTTACTTTGATGGGCAAGGAGGCTGCAAAATTATTCAAGGCCAGCTGTGAGGAATTGCTTGGCAGGAGACTGTATCCCACTGAACAGACGCTCCCAGAGGAGATAATCGAGCAAGAAGGCAACGCATTTGTGTTCGAGATTCAAATAAAGAACACTGGAAACTTCAGGATCAAGACCATGACGCCCACTACTGCTCTTCCACAAGCACCAGATCATCTCCAACCAACCAGTGAAACTCCAGAAAAACACCAGGTTTACAGGAAACGACTGGACAACACATCTGCCCAAGAGTTGTTTCCGTCTTCTTCCGCCAAGAAAACAAGAAGGTTTGCACAAACCAACAGCTCAGTTTCTTTTCATAATACAGCTTCGTTTATCTTTGATCATCAAAATGAATCAAAATATATCTTTGCCCACATAACATCAAGGGAACATGCTGGGAAAAACAGACAGGATTAATTGAGTGACTGATTAACCAAAGATAAGATTATTGTTTAATCAATCACTTTAACCAAAGAAAATAGGTTTTCCCAGGAAAAATCCGTTAAGTCAAGAAAACATCACATAAGACCTAAACCCTCAACCCGGTCTTCCCTCAATCATCATCAACATTATAAGAACACCCAAGCCATTTTTTCAAGGAATATTTAAGACTTTGATAACAATGTTGCGATTCTTCAAAACTAAAACTATAAAGACAAATATTCTTCCTAAGACCATATTATCACTTTAAACACTAGCGACTCATTAGTCAGGTTGCTTCACACTTTACAATAACTTCTTCAAGGTTGCTGCATAACATAAATCAAAATGTCTTATATGTCCTAATAGAAAGCTCAAACGCAATAACGATTGTTTAAGCAGTCTAATTTATCTATAGTACCAACAAAGCCTCACATCCAAATAGCAAATAGACATTGCTGTCTTCATCAAAGGCGCATCAAAAATGTATTACAATGTTAAAACATACAGCATCACTGCATGTACAAACCCAATTCCCCAGGATTTTAGCTTTCATGCTTTTGCACATTGGGCAACCATACCCTTCTTTATTTATGTGAATCGGAAGAGTTATTGGTTTGTTTGTTAGTTTTGTGGTTTTTTTGGAGCTGAGTTTTCGTTGTTTTGTTTATGTATGTTGTGTTATGTATTATTGGTTTTGTTCTCTTTGGTTTGGCTTTGGAGATTGAATGTGTAAGGCGGCGCGAGGCCGCATAATAATTAGTAAGCAAACCATTCTGCATTTGGTGATTCTAGCAGAACATATATCTAAATGTGAGTGATCATGCTCAAATCATCAGTTCATCACTAAATTTGTTGTGAATTTTGGCATTACATTTCCTCATTTCTGTGTATGTGTGTTCATATTCAAAACAAAGACGTACAGAATCAAGAGTTCAACTTTGACGTACAGAATCCTCAGTTCAACTTTATCTGTTATATTTATGCATCATGCCTTTGCTATTCTCAATAAGTTTAGCTGTGGTTTTCTGTGTTGCTAAGATAGTTGTGATGTAGGGTGCTAAGAAATCGTTCCCCTCTGTTTGTCAGCTACATTTGTCTCCTACTTTGATCAAAATTCAATTATGTTTTCCTGAGTTGGTGTTTCATAGATTTGATACTGTCAAAATGTCAATGCTCGCAACTTTTTCCGCATGTCTTTAAATAAAGATTTTCCAGGCTGCATTTGTCAATTGTATGTCAAGCATGCATGGTAAGTTTCATTGGGTTCAGATTTTGAATGAGCTTCCATCAGAGCTATAAGTTTCCTTTAGACCATTTTGGAATACATGAGTGTCGAAATACATGGCTACTCTTAAATGAAACCATTCTTACTGTTCAGGAAAGTTTCCCACCACTTAATTGGAAAAAGCTTGGTTCATGTTTTGTCTGGGACGTATAAGCTACTGGCTTTTATTACTGTTGAGGAGCACCTCTGTGCTAAGAGTAGCATGCTGATCAGCTTATACTTTCTATACAAAACATAAACCATATATACATGAACCCAACTACCTGATCCATGCTTGAACCCAACTACTGATTACATCATATATACATGAATTTTTATCTTATGTCGCTTGGTATCTTTCCATGATACAGGGACATCGAAGCTGCGACCTCTCTGTCAACCTCCCTGGCATGTCCTGCAGTTGAGGAGAACAAGAAGGACGTTTAGCAGCTCTGCCACACCTGATGTCCTCATTTTGGCCCCCGCTTTTTTGCTTTTTACTTTTGTCCACTGCCCTTAGTCTGTGTAGTTTTCTACTGTGGGGTGAAAACTTTTAGCCAGACTAATTGTGCATGTATGATATGTTAAGCGGCATTGTCATCTTTGATTGTATATTTCTACATGTCAATGTAACTTTAATGCATTTTATGCTCTTATGTGTTCTCTATGTTCTCCGACACCTTATGAATATGTTTGAAAAAGTTTGCATTGTTCACTTAAGACTTATGAGACACAATTGATATTTGGTCTTCTTACTTACCTTCCATGTTACAACCTTGGGTGTTTAGCTTATATTTAATTTTGTTCCGATTAGAAGATAATATTTTTAGTCACTCACATCCTTATCACTGTACCGAAATTATTTTATCTGCTGTTATTATATGTCTCGATTGACCCAACCCGCGCTGGCGCGGGCCTGTTACCTAGTGCCTATACAATTGTCGGCAAACTTTAAAAAGAAAAATAGAAGGAAGAAACTCAAAACAGAAGCCCAGCAATAGGATGGAGTAGGAGTAGGAGTAGGAGTAATTAGTTCACCAGATAAGTGAATAACACAGCAGACTTATAAATGTAGTAGTCCACTAGTCCCTACTCGATCCTACATATAACACAAGATGTGGGTAAGTACAGTATTATCGTTCTCCTACGTATATATATATATATAATGAAGGTGGATAAATCATTACGTGCCTTAAGGGCTGGTTTGTTAGGGTTTTGGAAACCCTAGGTAAAGAGTACCAGTAGTAGTAGGTAGAGTCATATATCTTTGAGTTCTTTATATATTATGAACGGGTCAGAATTTGATAATGTTTTTTGGGGGATCGGAGGAGAAGGGAGCGAGATAAGTAATTTATAAGAGCTAAAAGAGATCAATGTGCATGGAGTTCATCAAAGTTAGTCGGTGTTCATCTGTCCCATACTGAAAACAATAAGATCAGTACTGTCCGAATCCATCGATTACTTAATGGACTGCACAATAACTTAGGGAAGAACTTTCTAGCTATCTTGTAATGTGATTAATGTAATTGCAGATACTGTAGGTAATCTAGCCTTCTCGATCTTTTGCGACTTGTGCTAGGTATAGGCACTGGTGGCATGTATTACGGGGTGTTATAGATCGATTGGGATGGTGGTCTAACTCTGTAGGGGGACCTTATGGAATTGAGTAACTTCAATGGAGTCAGATGAGGGAAATTAAGATCGATAGATGGACTGAATCACTGGGTTAGATACCCCATTCGTAGTAGATCCTTCATTGATGATTATATAACTGCAGCACAACTATGATCTAGTATTGGTAGATGAATGGGATGTGTGCAAAATATAAGCCACGGACAATTAATTCAGATGAAATTGGTCATTGTTATAAAAAATGTAACAGGGTGCAAAATATTTATAGATATCTTACATAGAAACTTATATCATGCTTCGATATCGTTTATATGGTCATTTATTAATGAATACATTATGTAGTCAGTGAATTTCTCATGATATAAAAAAACCGTGCGTCTAATGCTTAATTTTGATCACCGTCTGCTAATTCCAGATCGTATCGCGGCGGAGATTAACCTTCGTGGAGTCCAAATTCTGAGTTTCAATGGTGTGGCTATGGGGTTGGTGCGTCAGATCAATGGTGGAGGTGTTCTTGTTGTGGGCTGGGAGTTGTGGTGGGGACGCGGCTGCAATGATCTGAATCCAGCCATAACTGTGAGGTGTTGAGCGGTGGCTGTGATCCAGCAAGGAGATTGAGGCGGCACTGAGGTCTGGCTGGTCGGCGAAGGGTGGAGGGTGAAGTGGCAGTGACGGCCACAGGTCAACCCTCCTACTCGATCTTGGGCCGAGCCTTTTCTTGTTGGGGCTGCAAGCGAGGGTTCTAAGTCGGATTAGGGTTTTACTTTAGTTCAATTCAAAAAATTTAGCTAGTATATTTACTTTAGCCCAATTCAAAGTATCTAGCATACCAAATCGTTCTTGCAGGAACAAATTAGGACAGGTATCTGCTCTATTTGGGCTTCATAATTAATGAAATTGCCTATCAGACACCTTTGATAAAATAAAAAAATGATAATTTTTATTTCCTATGCCAGGAAGTAACAAGTTGTTTTCACAGCTAGCTATAAAGCAATTAACCATAATATTTGTTTTAGAATTTGAAGAAGGATCAGAATGGAGATTAATACTGGGAGATATATACTATATGATGTTCATAGCTCATATATTCATGCAGTTCCATTACCTGAATGATTAGGGTAAGTAGATGAAGAAGAATTTTGAATCCAGGACTGGCACATCAGAGGAGACAAGTGAATTAAGGCAGTTATTGGCACAGTAAAAAAGCTACCGGGATCCGCAAAAATTGCAATATTATATATATATAGTATCTAAATCCTATATTCTTATACATTATTGAGTCATGTGTATTTATAGTTGTTCTCATACCCTATTCTTTACATTTATGACTGCAACTAGGTCTTATCATTTGAACTTTCGACTCTAGTCCGTCCTAAAATCCGTCCTACACTCTAGGGCCGAAGCCTTACCCGGTCCTCTATTAGGGCGGGCCGGCCCTAGCCCTTCTTGAGTAAGGTAGGATACGGGTTGAGCAAATGAAACCGGGTCCTACCCTACGACCCTACCCTAATGAGCCATTTAGGGCTGAATCCGGCCCTAAAAGCCCACCCTTTAGGCTCTAATAATTTCTTATTTTTTGTATTGTTTTAATATGTTTCTTATTTTTTTAGATACAATACAACTAAAGTTGATTTGCAAGCTTTGTTCATTTGATATCGTTTTTGTTTTGTTGATTAATGATTGTATTTTGATAATTTAGAGCAATAGTTTGTGAGATATATGAGTATAATCACTTAGTTTATAGATAGATGTCTTAAATTAAGTATAATGTGTATGCATGCATGTTAAATATAACCCAAAAAATAAGATTCATTACATATAATTCTAAAGCTAAATTGTGAGAAAAAAATAACAAGTTTATCTCGACCCTGTTTAGCCCTATTTAAAAGGCCGGTCCTAACAAAATGGGTCGCTAGGGCTTACATATTCAAGCTTCGTCCCTACCCTACCCGACCCTAAATTTTGTTGACTTTGACCGAGCCCTTCCCTACCCTAAAATTTAGGATCGGGCCGGCCCTAGTCCGACTCATGATGAGGCCTAACTGCAACATTATGCCCTGGCCGCGCTGCGTGTTACGTACCCGCAGTGGTGGCTGAATTTTGATTAAGAGAAAATGTTTATTTGTTGTAAAATTTGACATTTTACTTCTCATTTCAACATTTTTTTTTAAAAAAAATGTATCATTTGAATTTTATTTTAAATTTGTGTCAATTAAGTTTAAATTCTTAAGATACTCTTAAGAACCTATATTATTTTAGTATCATTAAATCTCCACCCATTAAACATGCTTAGAGTGAAAAAATAGAAGACAAAGAAGACTTGATGAGAACCTCACCGACTTTGGTCGCTGAATTTCGGTCACCGGCCGTGGGACTCTGGTTGCCGAATTCATGTAACCGATGGCAGGAATCGGGTCATAGGTCGTTGGATTTCGATGACTCATCAGAATCTCGTCAGACTCTTTAAAAACGTCACTGAAATAACTAGACTTTACCATTGGTTGTTTTTATTAGGGACAATAATATTGAAGAATGATTTATTGAGGACTGTAAACTTTATAGAAAAATTTTCCTAAGGGTAGTAAACTTTGAAAGCAGTAAACTTTATACATAAACTTTACTAGGGTTAATAAACGTTATAGGAAAACTTTAATAATGGTAATAAACTTTACTACCCCTTGTAATACATCAATTATCTTAATAAAACACTAATTTTAACCAAAAAAGAAAAAGAAAAATCATTGGGTCACCTCCAATGTCACCTCCAAACTCAACTCCAACTCTGGCAGACACTCCTTTCATCGAGTCTTCTCCTTCTGCTTCCGTTCCAAACACTACTCCTTCTGCTCCTCGTCGGTCTTCTCGTCCTACAAAACCTCCGACGTTCTTGCAAGACTTTCATGTCGAGACAGCGCTACCTTCCAGGGCTCTCCCATCATCTGCTTCGACGTCAGGTACTGTCCACTCCCTTGCTCATGTATTGTCTTATGATCGTCTATCACCCTCTCATTGTGCCTTTAGCACCCAACTCACTCTTCACATGGAGCCCACTTCTTATTTACAGGCAGTATAAGACCCAGAATGGCGGACTGCCATGCAAGCTGAGATTGAAGTTTTGCAATCCAACAACACGTGGAGTTTAGTGCCTTCACCGCCGAATAAACGTGTTATCGGCTGCAAATGGGTTTACAAGCTCAAGTTTAATTCGGATGACACCATTGAGAGATACAAAGCTCGCCTTGTAGCTAAAGGCTACAATCAACAAGCAGCAGTTGATTATCGGGAGACTTTTGCCCCGGTTGCCAAGATCACCACTGTGCGTGTCTTACTCGGTCTTGCTTCCATCAATGGTTGGCATTTACATCAGCTTGATGTCAATAATGCCTTCTTGAATGGCGATCTTACAGAAGAAGTTTATATGCATCTTCCTCCTGGATTTGAAGGAAAGGGGGAGAATCGTGTGTGCAAGCTTCACAAGAGTTTATACGGACTGAAATAAGCCTCGAGACAATGGTTTATAAAACTTTCCACTGCTCTAAAAAATGCAGGTTTCCATCAGTCATGGTCAGATTATTCTCTTTTTGTACGTATACGAGGAAGAAAATTTACTGCTCTTTTAGTGTATGTGGATGATGTAATATTGGCAGGAAATTGCATACAAGACATCAAAGACACAAAGACATTTCTTTCGAATCAATTCAAGTTGAAGAATCTTGGGCAGCTTAAGTACTTTCTAGGCATTGAAGTGGCGAGATCAAAGAAAGGCCTGGTGTTATGTCAGCGGTAATATGCTATTGAAGTTCTTGAGGATGCAGGCTACTTGGGTGCAAAACCATCTCGGTTTCCTGTTGACCAGAACCTTTCCCTCACACAAGCAGAAGGTGATTTATTGAAAGATCCAACACAATACAGGAGATTAGTGGGACGGCTTATCTACCTGACCATTATTCGGCCAGACTTGGTGTATTCAGTACATATTCTGAGCCAGTTCATGAATCAACCTCGTCAGCCACACATGGATGCAGCTTATCAAGTTCTACGTTACATTAAACACACTCTTGGACAAAGTATCTTGCTCCCTTCGACAGGAAAATTAGAACTTACTGCATTTTGTGATGCTGACTGGGCAAGATGCAAGGATACTCGACGATCTATTACTGGATATTGTATCATGCTTGGTAATGCACCGATTTCATGGAAGGCTAAGAAACAAGGTACAGTTTCTCGTTCAAGTGCAGAGGCTGAGTACAGGTCTATGACATCCACTTGTTGTGAGGTAACATGGCTTAGAAATATCTTGAAGGATTTAAACGTACGTAATCTAGCTCCTACAAGATTGTTTTGTGATAATCAGGCTGCCATTTATATAGCTACCAATCCGGTTTTTCATGAACGTACGAAACACATTGAAATTGATTGTCATGTCGTACGTGAGAAAGTGCAACGAGGAGTTGTGAAGATGGTCCATGTTGGAACCAAAGACCAGCCGGCAGATCTCTTTTCCAAACCGTTGAGCTCCATTCAGTTTGAAACATTGCTTAACAAGTTGGGTGTCATCAATATTCATTCCAACTTGAGGGGGAGTATTAAAACAGAAGAAGATATATATAAGATATTTGAGATGATTGTGTGATCCTACCCTTAATGTTAATAGATACGTGTATCTATAGATACTTAATTTGTCCAGATTTACTTTTATACAAGAAGTCTTGTAAGATTTCAATAGTTTGTATATATAAGCTGTGTAACTTTTTTAATATATACACAGATCAATTCATTCTAAGTTTATATGACTTGTGTGTTTTGCAACCGGTGACAGATGCTCTTAGAACAGCAAGGTCTTCTCCCCGTCCTTACCAAACCGCTGACGTCCCTGCTCCTATGTCTTTCTGTCTAGCTATGATCACACTGCTATGACTATGACCCTCTTTTAACTCCTTAAGCTTCTCACTCGCACAGTGTCAGCTAATTACTTGAGTGGTGTTGGGGGTGTCTGCGTCAGTGTTGGTTCTTATATACCGTAGAAGTCATACGCCGGTCAATCATACACGAATTTAGCTATTCAAGAAATATGTTACCTGTATCGATTGATTAATACTGAACAGAGTCGTCATAATATTTTTTTTTAGGAAAATGGAGTCGAGCTCTGTTAATATATAACGAGTCACTGCATCAAAGTTAGAACGATTCGATCGCAAAGATCTGGTCATCCAGATTTGAATGTGCTGGATGTTCATCCCGTGGAGGCTCGCGTGCTACACACACATTGAGTTCTGGGCACTACCAAACGCTCCTACGCGCCACCATGTAGGGTGGGGAAAACTAGCTAATGATAGATTATGATGTAAAAAAGAGATTAAAAGGAATAAATATTAGTTTTGTTTGGAGGGGGTTGTCATGGTTAATAATGCTTAATGATGAATAGCTAATTAGCTAAGCTTTGGTCTTTTCGATAATTGTTCATCAATACATTCAACTACCATTCCAATAATACAAAAATCTGGGACCTTTTGAAGCTAACTTTCCCGGTAGGGCCTTTTCCCGAACTTGAAAGTTCGTTGATTCTTTTGTCCCCTTTCATAATTGCATCAAGTTATTCACTTGGATCTCGAGTTAGCTACAGTTGAATCTTTCATCATTAAATTTGGCACGTGACTTAGCTAGATCGAGTGCTGCAATGTCAAAGTCAAATTTATCGAATTTTCAAAAATAACTTAATTTACTTATTAATTTACTTATATCTACAACATAACAAAGTTTTGATTTTTAGCATCATCATATAGATCCCTTTCATCAACACCTAATTAATTTTCTGCATTTCTGGTAATATATGAATTCAGATGGAGACAACAAAAGCATGTATATATAGTTAATAAATTCACTAATATAACTAAACACCAATAATGTTTGTGACTGTGATACTAGTTTCTTTTTCCCCAACATCCTGATTTTCTTAGACCATAATTAAAACTCGAGATTGATGATGCAGAACAAGAATGAACTATACTTAAACATAAATAATAAAAGTAATGACGCATAGAATAATAAAATGATTTGAAGATCGGTAATATTCTCGTGTCATGAGGATGTTAGCCACTGAAATATTCAAGAAGATGTTGTTTTAGACTTTTAGGGTTTGCTAATCGTGTTGGCCTGTTCCGGTGCTGGAATACATAAAACTGACCTGTGAGCGAGGAATCAAATAACAAAATCCAACAACAATAAAGCCCAAAGACAACTAGCTCATATGCAAACTCAGCGAAGGAGGTGGATCGTGCTGTAAGCTAATGTATGTGCCGTTCATTGTGAATGACGATCTTAATCTACGGTCCCTCTCACGTAGCTTGTTCATGGTTTTTTTTCCATAAATTATCTTTAAACATTCATTATTTTGAGTGCATTTTTGACGGTAAACAAGGAGAGACAGTGGCATGATACCCATGTGTAGAAGATGGCAACTTGGCAAGATGCTATCCTAAGCAAGAGCTACAAGAATGACATAACACCAACAACAAAACAGAGAGTATCAGACTTCTGGGATTTAGTCCGCTCAATTTGTTTTATTTAGCTGCATCGAACATCATTAACTAACTAATCAGAATTCTATTAATTAAACATCAACACCAAGATGTCCGGCATGAACATCATGGCGGTCAACTTTGAAGAGGGTGGAAACAATCCTCTTTCATCCAATCCTCCAGCATTTCCTCCGAGAACAAGATTGGTTCACAGCTAGCTGAATGCAACTTGTAATTGTTTGAGCCACCACCACCATTATTGATATCGCCACCGTATTGATCCTCCTCCAAGCCTTTGTCACCGCCACGAAACTGACATAGTTCCCAGTAGTCGTTGGAGCTATCCGGAATACTTTCCGACATATTAAAGAGCTTCCCGACATCAAAATCTAACACAAAGTCATCTGAAGTGGAAGTAGTAGTGGTTGTGGTAGTAGTAGTGTTGGTGTTGTCTTCCTCAGTTTCGACTAATGGGTGCGGGACTACTCCATGGATGTTGATGTAGTCGATGAGGATTTGATCCTCCAGAACAGTCCAAGCTCCTCTGTTCAGTCCCTCCTTCACACAACAAGGACTTCTTCCCATGTTTTGATCGATCAATGCAAACTCGATTTTGATTTATTCTAAATTCTATGTGTCTCTCCCGTTAAATAACCAAACCAAAACAAAAAAAGATAGCTAGATATTAGGCTATTAGCAATATGTTGCAAACTGGCCGGAGTTAAATAAAAAGTCCTCGAAATGATAAACACAGTACAAAAATTAGTCAGTGGGTGGAGTTAGCCATTTTATAGTAGTGTGTATTAGAAAATACTTGTAATGCCTATACAATTGTCGGCAAACTTTAAAAAGAAAAATAGAAGAAACTCAAAACAGAAGCCCAGCAATAGGATGGAGTAGAAGTAGAAGTAGAAGTAGAAGTAGAAGTAGAAGTAGAAGTAGCTATGACTATGACCCTCTTTTAACTCCTTAAGCTATGACTATGACCCTCTTTTAAGCTACAAATTTGGAAACATGACTCAAAGTAAGAAAACAAGAGTTACATGAATCATGAGTCCTGCATGACCCTTACGATTAGAAATTAAGTCAAAATCCATCATATATACTTGCTCCCTTTGAACATATAAAGTTACATTTCTTACCCGATCGATGGCTTCTCTAATAATCTGAACGTATACGTAGGCGTCGTAGGTTGGTAACCTGCAGCAGCATAAATCAAATGGAGCTGCAAATTTCTGGCAATGTTTGTCATATTCTGAACACAAGTATCTTTTTGGATTCCTGATAGAACGAGAAGAATAGATCAAGTACGTAGTTTTGTTAGGACGTGGCATCTCTTTAAAAATGAGTCACCTCGATCGGTCCCTCAGGTACGTTGGCAATTCAAATGTTTAATTACGGCTATTTGGAAATATTTGTGTCAATTGTGTGGATTGTGTCTGATTTATAATGATGCAAATTATATATTTGTGTAACTTTCTTGTACGCAATTAAGTCATCAAAGGTGCTCTGATCGACCTTTGGGGTTAGTCAACCTAGCTTGTTTTGTTCTGGCCGGAGCGAATTTCTCGATCCCTCATTGATCAAAACCATCTTGGGATTCAAAACAAATCTGACAATTTTTCTAATGACAAATGGACCTCATGGTCTTGGTGAAAACGAATCACGTTTGTACGTAGCAGTCTTACAGACTCTTAACAGTTTTTCATGAATTAAGATGGAGTTGGGATTACGTCTTTGACCTCATATATAAGGCCTTTGATAAACTGGCATCAATTAGTGTGCTAAGACTTAAGATCAGCAGATCCCCAGCTCATACTTTCCTGAAGTTGTTATATTTTACCGTTGTCCTGACCATGATCGAGTATCGAATCAGCAACATTACTTGATTTTGATCTTGTTTCAGTAAAAATATTTAGAGAGGTAATGAAAAAGAACAAAAGCTTGGGGATGGGGGCTAAGCTAGAGTAAAAATACGTCATATGGGCACGAATTGCGTGTAGTATCCTGCTGCTGCCTCCTACCACTAACACAATACAACACGTTACCTTAATTAAGAGCCAGATTCGGAAATCATTGGCCCAAATAAAGAAGGAGAATTCAAACCCTTCGACTTCGACTATATAATGCTTGGAATACCAAATCCTTCCTACCACACTGGCACAACACAACAGTTCCTTGCTAACATAATCTTCCACCACAAATGCAAAAACAAACAGCAAAGTTTCAGTAACAGTCACTTTCCCATTTCAGTATGCAGTTCTTCTTTGCTTGCGTGGGCTATATATAAAGGGTAGGAGTGCTTCCCTTTCTTCTTTTAAAGAGAGATCGAGACACAGAGAGAGAGAGAGAGAGATGGGGAGGAGTCCATGTTGCTCCAAGGAAGGACTTAACAGAGGAGCCTGGACTGCCTTGGAAGATAAAGTACTTACATCTTACATCAAAGCTCATGGAGAAGGCAAATGGAGAAACCTCCCCAAGAGAGCTGGTGCGTTCTCTCAGTCTAGCTGTTCTTTTCACTTCTCATGGTTTCACTTTTCTCTTACTATGTTTTTACTCTATTGTTAATGATGCGCAGGTTTGAAGAGATGTGGTAAGAGCTGTAGGCTGAGATGGTTAAACTATCTGAGGCCAGACATAAAGAGAGGTAACATATCTGGGGATGAAGAAGAACTGATTATCAGACTCCATAATCTTCTCGGCAACAGGTAAGAACTACTGGCCTCTAAGAACTCAAGTCCTTTTTTCGTTTTCGCCTTGTCAGTTAGAGTAAAATTTCGTACGTACTTTTTGGTTATGTTATAGATGGTCTCTGATAGCTGGAAGGCTACCGGGCCGAACAGACAATGAAATCAAGAACTACTGGAACACCACTCTGGCAAAGAAAGCTAAACCCGAATCGCATTCCGGATCATCCAAGGAAACATCTCCCGCTCCGACCAAATTCCGGCCCAGAAAGCCATCAGCTTCAGCCGCTCAACCTCAAGTGATAAGAACCAAGGCCACTAGGTTAACCAGAATGCTAGTACCCTCACTCCCGCTTCTTGTCGATGATTGCTCAACATCCACAACCGCATTAGAGCCTCGAGTTTCTCAGACCCAGTTGGAAAGTTCGCTTCGTGAAGATGCTGTAAACACACCAGTACAGTTTCAAGGGACTGATGCGATGGACTTTGGCTGCAATGGATTTCAAGCAAGTGCTGGTGATGATGAAGAAGCTAAGCGATACTACGATATTCCATTAGATGATGGAGTAATGCTCAATGACTGGACGGGAAATGTGAACTGCGATCTTGAGAACTATGGTGCTTCACTGGATTTAGATTCCTTGGCATTTTTGCTTGACTCTGATGACTGGTTGGGCCAGGAAAATTGTACCTAGCTAATTGATAAAAATATAGTAAAGGTACATCATAATCTCACACATGCATGTTACAGTTAAACAATAAAAAGTGATGCTAACCAAAATAAATTATTGCTCCCTCTCTTTTGTATATTTTTCTTCAAACAGGAAGAAACATGAGATAGTTTTTCCCTCCATTTTTCTCTATTCAGCCCAAAACTTAAAATAACTTATTAGTATATGTACGTATTTCATTTCATTAACATTTCTTGAAACTTAGTTGTTATGATTAGTACTTACTTTTAATACCTACTTGAATATTGTAGTAATGCGATCCCTAACTTTAGGGGCCTTTCAGGTTTTATAAAATTCCAAACGTATATTATGTGAAGTATATATATATATATATAATTTTTCTTAGGTAAGGATGTCCTTACTTTGAGTTTGGTAAAGATTTCTTGAATTGGTCAACTTTTAGATCATATTTTCTCATTTTAATCATTCAGTTTCTATATATATATATATAATTAATTAAATAGATAGTTTTTCTTAGGTAAGGATGTCCTTACCTTGAGTTTGGTAAAGATTTCTTGAATTGGTCAACTTTTAGATCATATTTTCTCATCTTAATTATTCAGTTTATATATATATATAATTAAATAGATCATCTCTGCAAAATTTCAGCTAATATGGTTATCGTTAAGACATTTAAAACTGTGATTTACAGAGAATAACACGAACGGTTCTGGTTGAACATATTCGGTTCGTTTATTGTATTTATACGTTTTCAACGCTTTAACGATTACCAAATCAGCTGAAATTTTACAGAGATGATCTATATATACATATATATCTAGATTATGAACGGTTAAAATGATAAAATTTGATCTAAAAGTGGGGTCAAATTAAGGAAATCTACACCAAATTTATGGTAAGAACATCCTTAGTATAGAAAGACTATATATATATATATATGTGTGTGTGGTTTGAAACCTAGCCTATATAGGAGACTCAGTCTCATACCCAAACATTTTGTCTTTTTTGAAATTGATGGATATATTTCAAAAGCCGAAAAGGCTATACAACCAACTATTGCTTGTTCAGGCAGGGGTAAACTCCATTACAAACTTAGAGCAAACTTATTATTCAAACTAATCTAAAAACTAAAATGAAATCCAAAAATCAAAGTCTAAAATGGTGGATAACTACACTAAAAACAAATTAACCTACACAAACTAACAAAAAGGTTAATACATCAATATGAGGCCTAAGAACACCAGTATACCTTTCCGTCAACATATTATGTCATTTTGAAGTTGATTGTTCATAAAATAATTAGAGTAGACATCGCCGATCCATTCAGAAGATGATTGCAATCTCCCCCTAGCCTCTCATATATAGCCTTTAGTCTTCACTATGCCACGATAACTTCACATCGGGCAAGCATTATATATTTATAAGTCTGGATTTGAAATTTTGAGGCTCGAGTTGAACTCTTTAAATTGGATTCTCAAATCATAGTTTTCATTTAGAGTTTATTTCTATTTATAATGAAATAAACTTATAAAATTAAAACTTAACTATAAACAACATATCCAAAATATTTAGATTATAATTAAGTCATATTTTAAGCTTTATTAATGAACTAAACTAAATAGTATGGTCTATTAACATTATTTTTTCTTCTTTTTTGACTCATAATTTATTATATATGTATATATAATCAGGTGTCTTTAATTATTACAAGCTTATTTAAGTTATTTAAATTTTTTTAATTGCTGTAAAACATTAAGATCTGATACAAATATATATCCTTTCATTAATATAAGGAGCAGTATTTTTTTTCTTGGACCCCTTAGATCCTAGGTCCTGAGTCGGTAGACTCGTGAAACCCTCACACGTATGTTCCAAAATTAATATTTAAGAGAGATCGATTTGCATTCTTCTAATTAACGTACATCATATGATTTGACCATTTTTGCTTGCATTAGAATCAGTAAGATAATTGTTTACGTTCCAATTGTATGCATCATTTTCTTGTGTATATTGTGACAATTAATTAAAAGCTTCAAATATTTGTTGTTCACACACATGACATTTGGTTAATGGACCTAGCTAGATGATATAGAACAAGAATTAGCCAGATTTAAACACAAAATAATAAAAATAAGAAAACTGTGAATAATAAAAAAGAATGATTTGAATATCGGTAATTCTGATGTCATGAGGATCCTAGCCGCTAGGATATTCAAAAAGTTCTTGTTTTGGACTTTCAGGATTTGTCATGTAGAATCTGTTAAATCTGAATTGAAGTATCTTTTGGTCATATTGTCCGTTTGAGACGCATGATACATTTTCGAAAAGGGAATTGTGAGATCTACAATACTCACTAATTTGAGCCCGGTCAGATTTAAGCCAAAAGATGTCGTCTTAACTGTCTGATTCGGCATTTAGCATTTGTTTTGGTTTTCTAATTTATTTTGATTTTTTTTTTCTTTTAATCCTTGGACTTTAGGTTTCGTTATTAGTAATCATAGGGTTATTTGCTCCAATATAAGGAGCATCTATCAGTTGTATTGATAATCTTATATTTTTATAAACAAAACCTTTAAGTTTTTTTAAAATCTCGTGGATTCGAGTTCGACTTGTAGATTTAGGTCACAACTGATTGGTGGATTCCAATCAACATATATATATATATATATATATATATATATATATATCCCGCTGCCTCATTAGACGTGACATCTTGGTTGAACTTTACAAATCGGGCACATTGACGAATTAATTTCACTATTAGTTATCACGTCGCTTGATCATACTTGTGTAACGTAAGTTTGCCTGCTCTAATTTTGTAGGGAGAACAAATAGTTTGAGCCAGTCTGTTTTTTTCGAGTCAATTTGATACGTGATTTTACGCCATGTCAACTCAACGAGACGATATTTTTTTTTGAAATTGAAAAACTATATCGCTAGCTAATTAAGGGCCATGAAGCATGTGTAATTGGACATCAATGATGTTACAAATTTTATTATGATTCCGCATTGAAAATGTTTAGGTTGAAATCAGTTGAGGGATCATTTTTCTTGACATATATGAGGGATCAAGAATTGCACTAACTTTTTGATCACCAAATCATATCTCCATAGTCCAATATATATATTTATATATATATAGATCATCTCTGTAAAATTTCATCCAATTTGGTGATCGATAAGGTGCTCAAAACTGCGAATTAAAACTATAAACATGAACGGTTCATGTTTGACAGATTTGATGCATCAATTGATTTCAGTTAGTTCAAAGCCTTAGCAATCACCAAATTAGATGAAATTTTGCAGAAATGATCTGCACACATGAATCTAATAATTGAACTGTGAAGATGTTGATATATGACTGAAAAGTTAGTCTAATGTTTGATCCCTTATATATATCAAAAAAAGGATTCCTTAATGGAAGGGTCATATATATATATATACAAGAATATTAATCATTTACACTCTTCTTTTTTACATTTTTGTTTTCATACGACAAATTATTTCATGCTTATGTTATGTGCTCTGTGCATAATATATGATATTATGCAAAGTGAGAGTTCGATCTTCTAACTCGACTATTTATGAGTGTGCCTTTTGTTACTACAAGAAAACAAATTAACCTTAAACGACAGAAACTAACAAGCCAAAATAGATTCTGTCGCTTTAGTAAGCACTTAGATGACATAAAATAAATTCGTCTTTCAAGTGATCACTTAAGCGATGAATATGATTTTCCGCCGCTTAAGTTGAAATTATTAGGCAACCGAAAATCTTGTTTCGTTGCTTAAGTGCTCAAAATTTCAAACTCGGGTCTAAACTGCACTACTTGAACACCATCACCCTCACTCGAACACCACCACCCTCTCCTACTTCCTCAGCTCTCACCATCACCCTCTTGCTTTTCCTCGGCCCTCACCTCCTCTCCATACCAGAACTGATGCCGCCATATCTCTACCTCCGCCTCCTTCTCCTTCCTCCGAAGATTTGTGTCACCGTATCTCCGCTTTCTGGCCACAATTGCGTGCATGGCTGGTATGTTTGGATTCCTCTCGTCGAGCTCGTCATTTATGTGGTCTCAAAACACACATGTGTTAAGATCCTGACCAAAGCCTGATTTGACATCAAAACTTTCCAGCGAGATTTCTCCGGTCTTCGGCCACTGTTTCCTCTTTGTGTGGTAAGATTCTTAGTCACCTCGACGAGATCTACAAGCTTGTATGATTAGTTTCTCCGATCGGTGATGTTTTAAAAATTCTAGGTTAGAGACGAGTTTCCTGATTTTCGGCTACCGACTCCAGCAACGACCTATAATTTATAAATGATGTATGGGCTTCGAGCTGTTGGTTCAAGTATGGGGAGACTTGGTTGAGTTAGAACAATGGAGGTGGTGGTGTTGATGATGAAGAAAAAAGAGTGGCCGGGGTTTTTTTTGTGAAAAACTTCACACTTAAGCGACGAAAACCTTTAGTCGCAGTGAACATATTCTGTCGCATAAGATATTTTCTTAAGCGACGGATTTTATCTTTTCTGTAGTTTAGGCTTTAAGCGACGATGCTTTTACGACAGATCTTCAGTCGGTTAAACACTTTTACGACGGACAATCGGTCTTAAACCACGGTTTATTTCTGCCGCTTAAGATCTTTTTTCTACTAGTATGTGCTAGTTCGTAGAATTAAAAAAAATTAACAATGTACTATGTTTGCTTATGTTTTATTCACAAAACCAATCATATCATTGGACGCAGCCGACACACTACTAGTCTACTACTCAAAAACATGAAAGAAAAAGAAGAGATTATTGCTCTTTAATTATTTATTATACGATATTTTTCTTCAAAGAAGAAAACAAGACTGATTCTGTTTAAGTGTGACTTGTGAGTTGTAAGATTGGAATTGCTGGTAGGTTAGGGTTCCCCTAATCAATGTAATTTTTTTCTCCCACTCTTTGATCATCATGCATATATATAGATATTCATATTCAAATTTTGAAGTAGGTGTACAAATATCTTTCAAAATTCAATGTCAGACTTACTTTGAACTAGTCATGCATGTTCTATTATTTATTTAGGGACGTTTTTAACACAAAATTTTACACTTCTTTTTAGCCGTTACAAAAATATTTAAGTAATAGCTGTTATGAATATGTGAGTTCTCGGATTCAAATTTACCGACCACCAACATATGTTGGTCATAATTAGAGAAAATGAGTGGAGAGAGAAAATAAAGAAATAAAATAAGGTCTGAAAAATTATGACTAATATGACAACATTTAATTGGTTGGTTATTATGACCAACATCTGTTGGTAGTCTGCAAATTTAAATCCTGAGTTCTCGTTCTTACTTGTGTACAATTAAGCATGAGCATTTTACAGATCATGAGAACTAGACTATGATTATTGTTGCATTAGTGAAGCAAAATATATAATCTTAATTAACTTGGGGTCTTTTCAATTTGTCGATAATGTCAAAAATATATATTTTATCTCCCACTATATATGTGAAATTTCTTTGATAGCGTCATAAATTTTTGATATTTAAGTATTTAAGGTGTATCTTCAATATTTTAGAGAAGTATATATCTATAAAATTTTGATTTTATTAGTTTAAGCACAAGACGCAACAAGATCTCAAATGAATCGTAAAAAGACAACAACAAATATTTATTTTGAAAAAGATAATACAATAATCAATATGATACGTTTATACATGATTACTCAGGCGCGGGAGCCTGATGCGGGACGAAATGAGACGAAACGACGACAGCCGTCTGATCTTTAATGAATTGATCTTGTCCGTTTAAGTCTATTGTATCCGGTCCGTTGGATCAATTCATTAAAAATCAAACGACTGTCGTCGTTTCGTCCCGCACGCGGCTCCCGCGCCTGAGCAGTCCCATACGGAGTCTCCGTTTACATGTAGAGAAGTTAATGTTTATATATAAACATTTTAATTATATATTTTAGAATAAAATATTATTTTTCGTATTTCCTTTATATCCCCAATATATCTGGTATCTCCATTTTTCAAAGTTATTATAGATATAAAATTATTGATATTTTAATAGTTAAATTGCTGAAATGGACTTTACTTCACTATTAACTTCTGTATCTCAACTTTACCATACATCAAAACCGTATCTCAAGTTTCAACTCCGACCCACTTTCAGTATCTAGGGTCACTAATGATGTTAGCTCCGTTAACTTTTCGAGGCAGATTAGTCATTTCCGTATGTCTTCGACCTCTATTCTCAGCACTCACTGCCCCCTGCAAATTGCCAGCCGTGTCAGGAATCGAAGCGGACCAATCTCATGGGACTGGAAAGTGGGAACCCGTAGTAAACTCGTAATCAAGAATAAGACACCCGCTGCCAAATAGGAAGAGAAAGCCGTCAACGCTGCTTGTCGTGCCAGCGCTGAAACCAAAACCGCCAAGAAAGGTAATGGTGGACTTAACTAAACAAAAGGAAGCTCGAGGATGAAACTGAAGTTCTTGCTCATGACTCATGAGAGTGTTCCAAGTCAATTGAAGAGTAGGCAAGCTCGTATAAGGCTTGACGTACCCAGGCTTAACTTGCACAAATCATCAATGATCAATGAGAAACCTCAAGTTATCTAAGATTATGAATCCGGGAAAGCTATTCCAAACCAACATAAAATAAAATATAAAAAATATTAAATAAAAAAGAAACCCACATTTTCTCTCTAAATCCTAAATTCCCCACCCTCCAACCCTTCATCTCTTCCTGCCCACTCAAACCCACCTACATCATCGGAAGGTGAAGGCCATACATTAGAGACTGGGAATGAGATTGAAGAAGTTGCAGAAAGTGAGAGAAATGTATACACACAGACACATTTAAATTAATATATTTTCTCATACCTGCCGAATCATCTACTCAAACAGAAGCTTCATTGTTTCTCTGCAAATCCACCTAAATTCTCTCTCACAAATGATCTTCATTCTCCCCTAATTTCATACTTTCCAATTTCCGTTATCTTTGATCAACTTTGCTCTTTCAATTTTTACAAGATAAAGGTTAAAGACATATATGTAAATGACGAATTTGCCCTCAAAAAGGTTAACTGAGTTAACACCGTTAGTGGTCCTGGATACTGAAAGTGGGTCGGAGTTGAAACTTAAGATACGATTTTGATATATGGTAATGTTGAGACATAAAAATTAATAATGAAGCAAAGTTGAAATACCATTTCAGTAATTTTCTCTATTTTAATTCTTCATCATCACACGCCGTACCGTGCATGCGTTTCACGCCGGTTAATGATGCCAAGCTTTTCCGATCTGCATTAATTGAGCAATAGGACAGCAACATGAACGAATGGTAGGGTTGCAAACAATTATACCACAATACTAAAATCAGGCTGATATAAGCTGCACCAGATAGCAACAATATATAATTTGTACCTTAGCCAACTAGTTTTGTTTTAGTATATAAGAATCATTTCAACAAATCATTACTATTAATTTCTTCCATCTGGATTTTCACGGCCGTAAGGTCAGTGACGTAGTCAGAATTTGAACCTGAGTGAGATACTGAATAAAATCATAGGTTTTAATTTACCTTCAGTTATTTGTCATTAATTTATTTATTTTTAAATAATTTTAAAAATTAAACAAGAGAAGTGTTAATGTTCAAAACATTTTTTTATCCCGTGATAAAGAACAAATTCTTTTCATATGAAATAAATAAAAAGAAAGAAATCAGTAATTAGATAAACAAAATCAGTATTAGAAAAAGTAAAAAAATTAGCACAAATAAAAATTCCTTGAAAGAAATAAAAGGAAAGAATCGAAATTAAAAAAAGAAATCAATATTAGAAAAGGCAAAAGAAAAAAGCCAACAGAGGGTTGCCAAGTTTTGAACCCACGATTTATTTTTACTTTAAAACGTGTCCAATAACCATCACACTAGATCTCATATGAACTGAAATTACGTATTTATATATATATATAAATATATATATATATATATATATATATATCTGTGAGCACACATAAACCAAAAATAATATGCAAAAGACAGAGTACCTCCTTCCGCCCCTGCGGCAGGGTTTTTACTGTTGTTAGTGGTTGCTAATTATTATTAGTCAGAAATTAACTTGGACTTTCAACCTTAAAAAATGACCTCTTTTAGTACTTGATGTGAAATTGGTCCAAATCCAAGAAATTTACATTTGAATAATGTTATGTATAGAACCATTGTGGCCAACTGGCCATCAGTCAATGAACATGAGGTAAAACCTTAAACCTTCCTAGTTCATACCAAAAACCATGCCAAATGCTTCTAGAATCAATCAAACAAGATCGATCTTAGGTCGTAAAGCCCCGGCAAAAACAAAAAAAACAAAAATGAAGTTCTGCGGCTTAGAAGTCTTGTAAATCGTTTTAACCCCACAAACACACTAAACTTATTAAAAGGATTGTTACGGACTAATTGATCGATATACGCATATGTGGAAATTTATCCAATTGATCGAGTGCGTTACTACCTAACTTTCTAGCAGCAAGCTGGTAAGTTTCATACATGTCAAATGTAATGGAAGGGCAGATGAGAAATGTCTCATAGTAGAGAACGCACTCAACGGGCGCAGTAGCTATTCCCGAACAAACTGTATGTACAGTAGTTTAACACAATCATCCAAATTTCGAAACAAATTTAGGTTTAAACTTACTTATCAACAAACTGTATGTACGCGGTTTCACTTGAAGCGCACGGATCTATCAATCAGTCACAAAAATAGTAGGTATATCTGGGTCTACTTAATTAATCACGTACACATGCATTTCCAAGAGATGATCTGTCACGCCACGAATATTAGAGGTCTGCTTATTGACCTCAATATGCAAACCAGTTTTAGTAAAGCCACATTACTTGACCTCTAACTTGTGTTTTTATTCATCATATATGCTAGTTTTTTTTCCGACGATTTCATGATGTTAGCGTTGAAAATTAGGCTCATAATTTATAAATACATGCGCGCACATACACACATTATACATTTGAAGTTATTATTATCAAACAAGTTGAACTCTGATTAACAAGCATCCATTTCAAGAATTTAGATATTGCAGTCCGTAGAGTTATTAAAAACACAAACACACATAGAGTTACAATTATAAATATACACTTTAAGCAGGAAACCGGTCTAACCTTACACTGTTCATGTAAGTCATTTTTTTGAATCCGGCTCCTTTAAAGTGAGCTATTTGTAAAGTTATTGAATCTCATAAATCGTAGACTTTTGAAACAATTTAATGGTTCAGATTACACCACATCATCATCTAATACAAACCATGATTTTTACTCCGTTACTTGTCCTTCCAAACAAAGAAGATTTAGCTGTGATTCAAGGATGAACAATAGCAATTTGAGATTCATAAATAATTGGATAGCCTCTAAGCAAAGATTTAGTCGACACTATTATCTGAGCTAATAAAGAGATCATGTTGGGAGAGTCTACTTCGTGATTCAAGGCGGTACCGGTTCAAATTATTCATAGAGAACAATCAAAATTACTATTACTTGTTAATATACCAATTAGATTTTAGGCTGAAAACGCAGAGACAAATACACATCAAATTGTCAGAAAACAATGATGCGAAAATAAGAAAAATACCATTTAAATAGAATTCTAGAAACACTTTATGTTAAAAAAATTAGGTTTCATTAGAAAGAATGGACGAATAGATCAAGGGAATTGCTCAGGCGAAAGAATATATGAGAAAGAATGAGAGCGGAACCAGACTTCCAGTTCTTGAATGAATTGAAGAACCTAGGGTTTGCTTTATGTTTGAATGCAGAAGATCGACGGCAACTTTAACGTCGGTTTCAAAACCAAAAACAAAAAATAAAGGCTAGATGATGTGACATAATAATATCCATGAGATTACTTGTAAGATGGTGATCTAACGAAATTTAATTACGAAAACTGCAGATAAGTAACTAGAGGATCTTTATTGAACAAGAGTGATGAACTTCATGATAATATTATGAACTCACTGTGTTGATGTTCTTTAATTTACAGATGAAATAAATAGCTTAAAACACTTGAGGCAAATAACTGGACTAACCTAAGTAACACAAAGCTAATCTACAAAACCAGAAAATATAAACCTGCAACTATACATTGAGCCAAGAACTATGCACACTTGATGAAGTTACTTCGAGCACACTTCTCCTGACAACACAGGTCGACAACACAGGTGAAGGAGCAGCACTGCAGGTAGACTTGCACAGCAAGGAAGGTGTCCAACAGCTAACAATCCAATGTGCAATAGTAAGAGCTATCTGTGATCTCTTCAACAATCTTAATCCAATTTTTTTGTTCGACGTAGTTAGTGAAACTTTTCTACTAAGAGTCAATAATGCTTCTATAAATGTAACAACACGAGAAAATAAGCTAGGAGGAGGAACCGAGGTTCTATATTTGATGCGCACGTATATGTGTTAATGTTGTACTTCGTTTCAACTATTCTAGTGTGGAGATTTGAGAAAGGTTGAGAGTATTTCAAACTTCTATCTTAAGTTTTTAAAGTCTTAACTTGGACGTCTAATGCTCCTTATATAGGAAGCAGACTCAAAACTAAAATTAAACAAAGCTACGAGAAAAAGGGAGACATGAGGAATCTTATCCCGATAACTTTACTTTTGTAAAGTCAAGTGTCTTCAAACGTCGGCAACAACAAAGGAAACATGCTAAATTTTAACAAAATAAAAGTCTTTTGTCCAGATGTGTTGACTACCGTTTATTTTTTCATCATGTTTGTGATGTTGTGGTATTCCTCATCAGTGTAGTTGTAATCAGCTAAAGAATCTTAGCCTTCATGTTCCTCTCCTTATGATGCGTCATTATTTTCTTCATTGTCCAAATCTGAATCATAAGAAAAAAGAATCTTATACCTTTATCTTTCTCGACCCTTTCTAATCATGTAATAGTAGCAACAAGAGTGTAATCAATCTCGTTCCTCATGATGACTGCAAAGAAATCTCAATTCTCTAGAGGAAGATGATTATAACAACTGATCATTATCTTTTCTCCACATACCGAAAGACTTGAATCATAATCCCTTCGGACCGTATTTTTGATGCACATAATAGCCACAGCTTTCATTCATGAAATTCTCTGATTTGGACTATCATTTTCTCTTACACTGACTGAACTCATGATCAGACCCTGAATTATTCTGACATAATGATATGGAAAACTATATTTCACCTGCCCGTTTATCATTGTCCATTCTGATGGAGTTGATATGAATTTCAATCTGAAGATACATCCATCAGGTCGAACGTTCTTGATAGTTTCAATTACTATATCTGGGAAACCTTTTAGATCTTCATTAGTTTTTGTTTAAAGATTAATTATGAACAAAATCATTTTCCATGAGTCACAGTTTATGTTTCTGAGGGTGTTTTGTTTGAACATTAACCAAGTATCACCCATAATATGGGCCTGAAACCATTGATAAGGTTGGTGAAAGATTTTTTCCTTCTCCAAGACGATTATGAAAGTTAACTACTCAGATTCCTTTAATGCTGAAATAGAAATTTTATCACTTTCAGGATTTTCTAGATACGTCACCTTACCACTACTTCCTTCTGCAATTCCTTTCACATGGACGCCATTCAACTTTTTTGTCAGGGCTGTAGGGGATTGAAGCAAATGAGCTTCATTGTCTTCATAGAAAGCATAAAGAATATTGTCCATGATGATCTTTTGTCTAAATGCCAATAGCCTTTCAGTTCTGACAACTGGTTTTTTGAAATCTTATGTGTTTGACCATGGATAGTCTTTTTTCCTGTAATTTCAAGAACTTTATTCCATCTACAAGAGGCAATCCTGCTTTTAGGCAAAACAACAGTCATTAACGAACTTGACATGTCATTATCGTTTGTCATTTGAAACATGTTAGCTGGTCTTTTACTTGAGACCGGTCAGTTAATGATGTTCCCTTAGGGCACAACAAAAAATCTCGAGTGAGTTTTTCTTCTTCATTGGAAGAAACTGGTTGGCTTCCATCCTGCCATGACTCACAAATGATCTGACTGCTCTTCCCATCTTTCTGGTTCTAGCTTGACACTATTAGATGACTGACATGTTTCTATCATTCCATAAGATACTATGATTTGATAACTTGGTCCATCATGGAGAGAACCGACAGTTTTATCACCGCACATATATGTTTCCTAAACGTTCTTCTCCTTTGTTTATGACTTCTTGTTTCTTGGATTGTGGCATTCATCTCTTTCAAACATCGTCATTTCTCTTGTAAGAGAGTCAGACAAATAATTCTTGTCACATGCAACTGTTTCAATATCATATTTATACTAAGATAAAATCATTTGTCATTTTAGTATTCTTCCTCTATCATCAACATCCGTTAATTTGTATTTTTGAAATGTTTGACTATCTTATTATCAGTTCTAACTACAAATTTATTTCTTAAGAATGTCTCAGCACACTTAATACTCTTGATTAGAGCAAATACTTTTTTGTCTCTGTTGGAATAGATTAACCCTGCTGCGTTAAAATTTCAAATAGAAACTTACAAACCTTCTCATAATTTGTCTCTGAGGTAACAACCAAAACCACTCCTTCCTAATAATAATCATTTGCTTCAATCTGCAAAATGATTAAATATTCTTCTTTAGGTAACTCAAATGAGGAAGGTTTTCTGTCTAATTTTTGATTTTTTTAACAATATTACTATCAAATTCTGTGAAATACCACTTCTTTTTAGAGCTGCTTTTTGGAGAGATGAGAGTAGTTAGACCACTAACTTGAGGAATAAAATTTCTCGCAAAGTTAACAATTTCTAAAAATCTTTATAAAGATTTTGCATCAGGGATATGATCTGGATATTCGTCTGCATAATGTCATTTTGCCTTACAAAACCAACATTTGCATTTTTTCACTTCTCTAGAATAATTAGAGGAGTATGTTTTCTTCCTCTTGAAGAATCTCTTTCAAGGAGAAGATGTTTCTTTATTACCTTTAAAATCTTTTCTGAAAGTGCTTCTTCTAAACTTATGTTTCTTTTTAGAAGCGAATTTGGCTCCATGCTTGTTGCTAGAGAATTTTTTGTTGTATTTTCTCTCAGTGTGAGAGCCCTATTGCGTTGGACTATCTAGTATTTTTTGAAACATATTCTCAACTCCTCTGAGTTGCTTCTTCGTAGTTTTGGATTTTCTGTTCTCTACACATTCCTTTCTCAAGAGATCCCTGACTCTTTATGTTATTCCTCCTACCGTAAAATACAGTAAAAAGTTTTCTTCTAAAGATTGTGCTACTACATCGTTTTAGAGCTCTAGTAGTTTTTTGTAATAGGTCCTGACAAGAACAACATTATCTATTTCTCCAATTATGCAGTAGTAAAATTGGAATTCATTCGTGTACTCTTCAAAATACCTCATGTTACAAATACTCAATTTTTGAATATTTATTTTAGCTATCTCTTTAGACTGTTCACTATAACCAGTAACATCTCCGCAAAAATGTGCATAAATAAGACACGCAAAATCTAGACGATTAGTAGTTTGAGCTAGTTTAGTTACTCAATCTGCCTATTGAGGGCTTCACTTGAAAGACTGATACTATTTTTGGACTATGTCAGTTAATGTTGACTCATAATATGCATAAGTTTGCTCGTAATCATATTTGGATAACACTAGAGCTTGAGTTAGCCTTATGCTAGCTACCCAACTGTCAATTGTATTTCTTTTATCTCTAACTCTATCAAGATCTAGATAGACTCCTATTTCATACACTGGTTGTCCCCATTTGAGTTCAGTAGGGATACATTTTTGAGAACTTCGCTATCTAGGCTTTCCAGTAAGAGCTTGTCATTTAAAATTTTTAACCTTATTCTCCCGAATGATCTTGGTTGGGTAGTTTGTAATGTTTTGAACTATAGTACTACCTTAAGGAGGGTTTTTAGTATCCATAGATGATTCTTCCAGTTCATTTTTTGCTGCTTTTTGAAAAGGAAGATATGCTTTCCGATTTGGATTTGAGAAATTATTTCCATAATCTTCTCTAATCTTTCTACGAATTCACAAGTCTCAGCTTGTGCATACCAACTTTTCAGTTTTTTTTACTTAAAAATCTTTATAGGTCTTTTAGCATCTTCTTCACCAAAGGACTCTTCAAGGAAGGTAGTCGATTTGGTTTCAGAAGTGCTAGCCTTGTCATAGCTTGCAAACGAATGCTTATGAAATTGTAAACTTATTTTGGCTCTCATATCACTAGAGATAGGGTTACCTCTAGGGAGAAAGAATGAAAAATTGTGTTAACCGCAACTATCGACACCGAGATTTTACCGGAATTACGTGATTTTTCAACCGTAGACGTATTTCACCATTTCGATCATATCTTATTTCACGACTTTTTTCGTTTGAAGCTTCTACGTATAAGGTTTAGGGTTTTAGCCGATGAAATTAGGGTAATTCGTCGGCTAAAGTTAAATAAATAAAATAAATAACTATAGCCAAAGAAATTAGGGTAATTCGTCGGCTAAAGTTAAATAAATAAATAACTATAGCCGACGAAATTTATTAAAATTCGTTGGCTAAAGTTAAATAAAAATTCTAAATTTTTGGAGGGGATTTTGAACTTTTTTCGACTAAAATTTTGAACTTTAGCTGACGAAATTAGGGTATTTCGTCGGCAAAAAATCAAAATATTATATATCTTTCATTTTTCTCCTCCTCCGGCATCAAGTCATCCTCTTTCTCCTCTTTTTCCTCTCCCTCTCCTAGTCTTCTCCTCCTTCTAGCCTCTTCTTCTTCTTCTTCTTCTTCTTCTTCTCCTCCTCTTCTTCTCCTTCACAGGTGTAAAAACGAAAAAGAAGAAAAATAAATTAATCAAAAATACAAGAAATAAAAATAGAAAATAATAATAATAATAATAAAATAACTAAAGCCGACGAATTTTAATAAAATTCGTCTGCTAAAGTTAAATAAATAAATAAAAAAATAACTAGCTGACGAATTTTATTAAAATTCGTCGGTTGTGAGACCCCGCATAAAGAAAGAGACGAGCGGAGCTCCGCCCGAAAACAGTGAAGCTCAATTTTGAGGTATAAATTCTTCACCTTTTCTCTTGTTTCATGTCCTGTTAGATTGCTTGTGTGTTGTAAAAGAGGGTTTTGTAGGTCTTGGAAGCTGGTTTGGCTAGAAAATGCCTATTTTCCGACGAACCAGTCGATCGGGAAACAAGGAGATAAAAATGTTGGTTTTTACCGCGGTAGATTTAAATTTTTACAGATTTATTGTGAGGTGAATTGACCAAAATACCCCTGTCAGTTTCACTATTACAACCTGTCATTTTCACTGTTTTACAGTTTTACCTGAGTTGCTATATCAGTTGACTTTTACTATTCACTATTTGACTTTTACTATTTATAGTTGTTTCTTGACTTTTACTATTTACAGTTTGAACAGTTGACATTTACTATTTTATCGATTGACTTTTACTATTTATAGTTTGACCGGTTGACTTTTACTATTTACTGGTTGACGTTTAATATTTACAGTTTGATTGGTTGACTTTTATTATTGATTGGTTGACGTTTAATATTCACAATTTGACTGATTGACTTTTACTATTCACCAGTCGACCTTGATTTTCACTATTCACTAGTTGACTTTTGTCCGTTGACTTTATTATTCATTTTTGATCGTTGACTTTTACTATTTATGGTTGACTTTTGACTTTTACCGTAGAAGACCAATTGTTACGTTTTTACCACTACGGTTAAATGGTTTAAAGGTTTTGTAAATTAAATAGGCGACGGAAAGACGTAAGTACCGAATGAGTAATAATCCCTTTTCTCGCCCGGTTTGAGAATCGAGGCATCAAATAATTAGACTCTAGTGTCGGGGAAAATAAACGGAATGTTTGTCGAGTTTACTGAGTTTTGGTCAACTTTGACCAACTCAGTAGATTTGGTCAATTTCTTGGTCAATCCAGGAATGACTTGGTCAACCCTAAAGTCAACCTTTGATCTTTCCTGGTCAAACTAGGAAAGTGGGCAGTTGACCATATAATGACCGTTACATTTCTACTTTCGACTTGTTTAGTCATTGACTTGTCTTTTGACGAATTCAGTATTTCGCCTACAATCAGAGCTTGAGGACTGAGATTTGTAGCACGAGAATTTCGGCTTCGTCATAACAGGTAGGGTGAGTTGCCCACTAGGGTGAGCCGTAACTTCTAGGTTAGTGGTATTTTAAATTTGTGTAATGCTCTACTATATGAAAGTTATATGATGTTTGTTTGTGCATAGTCGATGTCTCCCGATATATGTTTTCTTACTTTATCACTTCATTAAATGTTTAATAAAACCGAGGATAGACACATATGTAATGATTCAGATCAAAAAGTAGGGCCGTTGTCCTTATTTCCGATGCTTGGCCTGAGAGTCATGAGACCTAGTATTTAGACTATATTTTCTCACGGTGTCGATGACCGTGAACCTCCGGAGGGGCAATGACCTGTTTATTTTATTTTCCCGCTTACGCTCGTCTCACACAGAGTTATGCGAGTCGTAAGTGCTGTGTGTTGTCATGAGTGATCTGTTGGGTATTAGCTGTAAATGAACACTCTCCCTATTACGTGTTTTCTGGCGCATAGGTAGTTGGCCCCTGTTTGTTGTGAAGACAAACCCGGGATTCGGCAATCCAGATCCGTGAAGCCCTGCAGGCTGTTATTTTACTTTGAGTGCTCAGTCATTTTGATAATAGCATAAACACAGGGAAACTGAATTTTATTTAAATTTGTCTATGAAAACCAAATACAGTTTTTGGTTGTTGCATGTTTTACTAATTGTTTAATCACCGGTGAAAGCTATATGTAGTATCTATCCATGAGAACTACACCTTTGTCTTCAATCCCTATCTTGGTTGGGTTCGGACCCTTTTGGGTTAGCGAGGACGAGTACTCACCCCTACTACTTGCAGGTACGCGGTAGACTTGCTTTAGTAGAGATGAATCGGTGACTATGGACTTGGCAGTGCGTGTTGTTCAGCACCTGTGTTTTGGGATCACCTTGGAGGAGCTATTCATGATTCGTGGTACTTCAGCTTTTTCGATCTCTGTGTCTGTTGATGTAGATGCATTTGACGCACTCTGACCTATCGAGTTTTTATCCACTTGTACTTTGCTCGTTGGCCCATGTTGTACACTCACTGACTTGGACTTTATTCGTGTATTTTGTAGTCTAAGTCTTGTATGCTACCTTTTGCACTTGTATACATCTTTATTTATTTATTCATTCATTCATTTGCTCCTCCCATTTATGTCATTTTATTTAAATTAGCCTTGTGGTTTCGGCCTAGTGGGTAGTCCATACGTCAGATGACGTATCGGTTATCCATTAGTCCGGGATCACGGCGGTTACTGTCGCGTTCCGGGGCCGAAAATAGTATTGGGATGCCCCATCGGTTAAAGTTAAATAAATAAATTAAATAAATTACTATAGCCGACAAAATTTAATAAAATTTAGTCGGCTAAGGTCCAAAAATTCGTCCACTAATGTCCAGATTTTAAGCGACGAAAAATTTCTTCATCGGCTAAAGTCTTGACCGACAGTTTTTCTCGACGACGTTTCGTCGGCTAAAGTAGTTGTTCTGATAGTGGTAGTACAAAAGGATTTATAAATTTTAAGTTTGGATTCACTCTTTTAGTCAAGAGAAGCCAACTTTGTGACATAAGCATTTTTGCTAACTTGTTTTTGAGCCAAGTAGACTCTGATACCAGCTAAGGCGGATCTTACCGATGCTCAAAAATATCAAGACATTTTTGATCTTTTTCAAATGTTCCTTGCAGAACTTTAATTTCTTCTATTGTTTCATATATCCATCGTTGGATCTGATAGATAATATCCCATTAATTTTTGGTACTTCTAGGTAACTTATCTCTATATTCTTTCAGTTTTCTTAATTTCATTATTTTTTCTTGCAATTCTTTATAAGAGTTTAACTTTTGCTAAGAGATCAAGTCTGGTAGCTATCAATTCTCCTATAGATGATGAAATATAACTATTTAACTTCAAGTAATGATGATGAGTTTATATTTGCAGTATGTCAAATCAACAAATTCATATTTCTAGGCCCACATTCTCTGTCAAAATTTAAAAAGAAAATAGCATAAAACACAAAATAAGGTTAACTTGGTAACTTTCTAATATTAACAGAATATTTTTAACATAATATTCCTTATAATTATCTTATTGATAACAAAATAAGACTTCAAGTATCACATTGATAACTTTATGAATTTATGTATCATTTTGTCAATCGTCCCTTGAAAGTTTGGTCACCTTTGGTGATCTTTACCCTTTATGTTAATCTATGACATTCACTTCTTGCCTTGCTTGATTTGTTAGTATGAACGAAGAGATTGTCAGGTGTAAGCGGGTAACCAAATTGATTGCTTGCGAATTGTCAAAAGACGATAAAGATCCTCACAATATATATATATATATATATATATATATATATATATAGCAACATCACAAACTATTGTATGTTGTATTCGATGATGGGTATTATGAATGTACTACAAGTTTATCGGGTGTTCTTGGTAGCAGTGCAGCTCCAATAGCATAGGTAATCGTTGTATCCTAGGAGACAAGTGTCATCAAGTATTTTGCACCGGTAGATGAGACATAATTTGTCTTAAGAAAAGTGTGTGAGACACACGCCTTGACTTCAACACTTTCCTTTTCTCTTACATACGAGTTGGTAACATTGGTGTTTTTCATATTCATTTTGTGTTCTTCATTTTATAATTATTTATTTTAATTATATATATATATATATATATATATATATTCAATATCTAACCTTCCTTTTGTTATAGAACTGGGTGAACTGCATGTGAAACCCATGCAACTAGCATAAAACTTGTGCATACATAGAGATTTCGCGAACCAATCCTGGCATCAGCATGAACACCAAGTACCGCTAGAAATCATGGTTTATTGAAATCTAAATGTAGAAATTGTAAAGAGGGAGGCAAACACTTTAGAGGCTACATTGGGAATGTTTTCATTGAGTGAAAAGTGTGAATACAAAAGTTTATATAGTTAGGGATTATAGCAAATTGACCAAAATGCCATGCTCTATAACACCTATAATTCTAACACTCTCCCTCAACCATATGCTTGACTACAAACATTATGGTTGGATCACAATACACAACCATAACCAAATCACAATAAGAAAAGCAATTAAAAACCCAATTCAATAACCCATAATCCATGCATAATCCGTGTAGCAACGAGAGCTTCTCCTAAATCAAGAGGATATGTCTATGATGGTCGCAGCATAGCATTGAGACATCAGAATTTTCATAGTTTTTTTTGGGTAAACCTCGTTAAAAGGAGGAAAATTTATTGAAAAAAAAGAGAACTATATCAAAGATGAAATGATATAACTCAACTCTCACAAAAACAATAAACAAACCTATAAAGCACAAACAAAAATAATGAAAGCTAGCAGAAACGAAAATTAGGAAGCCCCAACCAATCACTATTACAAAGGGAAGCAACAGAATTTGAGGAAAAATCCCACCACTTCAAACCTGATGACTTTAGCCCTTCATTAGCTAATGCATCTGCAACTTTGTTACCTTCTCAAAATATATGAGAAGACCGGAAGTCCATCTGAGAAATTCAGAACAAGCAGTTGGTTCATTCAACGCTTAGCTGCCAAGGTATTAAAGCGGGAGAGCGGAGGAAATTCAAAACTAGCTCGGAGTCTACTTCCAACCAGATATGTTTCCACTCTCTTACCCAAGGTAATTCCATAGTTTTGATAACAACAATAACTTCAGCAACAACAGGGCTAGGAATGCTCAAGTTAGAACAAAAAATACCAATAACTTTGTCATTATAATCACGAAAACCCCGCCATAACCAGCTTTGATGGAACTACTTTTTCAAACTCAATCAGTGTTCAGCTTAATATACCCATATGGAAGAGGGTGTCAATTAACTTTGATTACTCTTGAAGCACGTCGAGGTCTGCATTGACGATTTTCTACAAAACCAGTAGCTCCTCAATAGAATTAAACATGCATCAATTGGCTAACTTACTTGATGAGATAATATGACCTGAAATAAAGGAACAGGCACGTGAAACATCCACCTGAAAGTCATCATATTCAACCTTGTTCCTTGAACTCCAAATAAACCATAAAGTGACGACAAAACTTGACGCCCACAATTCCTTTAATTGAGACATACGAGTAGAGCTTAGACCAAGGTTCAACAAATACAAAACTGAATTGGGCAAGCCATTAAGACTAAAATTAGAAGTCATGTAATGTCAAATTGTAGAAGCAAATCGACAATAAAGAAATATATGATCAATGGACTCACTTTGTTACTGACAAAGAACACAACATGAAGCTAGCGACACTCCTCTTTTCTGAACAAAATCATCAGAAAGAACTCTACCCTTTAACACATTCCAAGCCAATATCAACATGCAGAGAGTTATGAACTTCGACCAAATTAATTTGCTTCATGCCAAAACGGGGCCATGAGATCGCAGACAAGAGTATGCAACTCTTGTAGTGAGTACCCCAGAAGCTGAAGGCATCCATATTAAGCGATCGCCAGAATCAAATGCAATTTGAACATGAATAATGATCTCACAAAAATCTGGAAAATACAATTGAAGTAAGGAGGGCAAGTTCCAATTACCATCATGAATGAACTCTGAAACCTTATTCTTCATATTGTTAATAATAGTTTCAAAGTACACACTTAGAGGACGACCAATAAAATTATCTTTCCAGAATGCAACTTATGAGTTTGAGCCCAAAAGCTAGCATCCATTACCAATAACTTGTTGCCAAAATCTCTTAATACCTGACCATATAGTCGATGTTGCATAAGAGCGTCATAGGACACCATTCCTCCAAAAATGATTTCTCAAAAAACTGCAGCCTTCTAAGGAAGAGGAATAAATCTCTCATGTCTTTTTGAGAAGCAAAGAGTGATTAAGGACAACAAGTTGTTTCAGACCCAAGCCTTCCTTATCTAATGGAGCGCAACAAGTTTTTCAAGCTACCAAAGGTACTCCACGCTTATCCATTGAACTTGACCACAAAAAAGTACAACACCAAACTTCTAAGCGACGGAGCAAGTTGACTGGTCATTCATAAACTTGGAAACTATACACCAACATGCTAGCCATAACAGATTTGATAAGTTGAAGCCGGCCGGCCATTAACAAAAGAGAACCTTTCCAACTTGAAAATCGTAACCCTAATCTTGTCAACTCTGAAAATTAGAACTTCTAGGTAAGTAAATGGAGCTGCGCCTTCAGGAATTCACAATAGGTCTATAATAAGATGGTGCCTATAAGATATGTGCTTACTAATAAGTACCTGTGACTTCGCCTTGTTAATAACTTGCCCGGAATTGACACCATACTCTCCCATAAAATCCATGATCACTGCCAAACTATGTTTATCACCACGACAAAATACAATGATGTCATCTGCAAATAAACCATAAGAAGGCGCACGAGTACCTCTTGAAGAGGAAATAGGATGTAGCTGCTCTGAATCTATAAGATGAGTAATACCTCTACTTAAAGCTTCCTCTGCTAAGCAAAAGAGCAAAGGGGAAATAAGATCACCTTGACGAACTCCTCTATCACATGAAAAGATACCCACTAACCTTCCATTATTTTGAAGAGATAGTTTCGCTGAATGCAAAAGATTACACACTCAAGTCACAAAGACATGATGAAAACCGAATGCCTGCAACACACGAGCTAAAAATCCTAAGAAAGAGTGTCAAAAGTCTTAGTGATGTCCACCTTAATTGTCATATTACCACCGTGAAATTGAAAGATAGCATTCATTGTGCCCACAACCTTAGCCTAGAGGAATATGAGAAATATGAGAAGAGAAGAGGAAAAAAGGAAAAGTGTGGAAGGAAAATGATTGAAGTTGGTTTAAAGAAGTTGGTTTTGAAAGGTAATTGATCAAACATGATGAAAGAGAAGGTTAAAGGATAACAAGATCATTTCATTGATATTTGTACAAATTCTGACTCAAAAAACTACTGAGAATGAGCAGGAAGCCAAAAAATAAAAGAAAACAAGCAATTTCTTTGAGAAAACAGCCAAAAACTACAAATTCTTGCTTAGCCCTAGTTTCGTCGGTGATACTATGTATGATCCTAATAATGTTGTCGAAGAGACGTCAGATAGTTGTTAAAAATTTCAGAGGTTAACTGTTTTAAGTATAGATCTTTATTGGCAAAGGTTTTAAGTATAGATCTTTGAAAAATTCTAGTATGTGTTAATGCATGTGAATGATGTGATACATCAACTATGTAAAATGAGTTATCAAAATAATAATATTAGTCCTTAAAGTTGTAACATGAGTCTTTAAAGTTGTAAATTTTCTAGTTACAACATTAGTCATTATGTGTTGTTAAAGTGGTAATTGAGTCCTTAAAGTGATAAGTACAACTTTGAGGACTGATATTACAACTTTGAAAACTCAATTACCACTTTAAGGACAAATGATGACTAATATTGTAACTAATTTTTTTTTATAACTTTAAGGGCTCATATTACAACTTTAATGATTAATATTACTACTTTAACGACTCATTTTACAAAGTTGATACATCACATCGTTTACATGCATTAATTCACCCTAGCTTTACCCTAGATCTTTAGCGTATGTACATTTGCGTTATTTCCATTCCCTAAAGGACACTGTTTGTAATTATGTCTTCATGTATGAAACTCATATATATTGGTTTCCGGTTATGTGAAGGAGAACCGGAGAAAGCCAGTTGGTTGAAGAAAACCTTATTTATACGTACCCTGTACGTATCGGGAAAGGGAAAGCTTACCATTTCCTAACTAGACTCGGAGAGAACCCTGTATATATATATAACCTTCACAGGGGTACAATCCATCAGAACTAATCACAAGCTTTATACGTTTTATTGCTTCATAGAGATTATTGATCAATGGCTCCCAAGAATTCCAAGAATTCATATGTAAACAACGAGTATCTGAAAGTAGCCTCCAAGGAGTCCAAGCAGGCTACAAAATGTCTGGCTCCCAAGAAATCCAAGAATTCATTTGTGAAAAAGCTCCTTGCTGATGACCTTGAGTATCAGAAAGTAGCCAACAAGGTTGCAAAATGCCATAAGCTTAAGAACCAGGTTTGGGAGCTTTCAGTCATGTGCGATGTAATCGTCTACTTGATTGTTATTGGACCTGATGGAAAAGTATCCAAGGAAAACCTAGAAGAGGTGAAATCGATCCTAAGGGAGTACTGGCTAAAAAAGCGACTCGAACGCTCATCGGATCTCTTAGAAGTTGTTCTTGAAGAAATCATGAAGAGGACTGTGGATATCGACCGCAACTGGGTGCCGACGGAGGAGTTACGGGATATGTGGAATAGCTTGGAGTCGCAGCTGGAAGCTGTGATTGAGAAGACTAGTGGAGTGGTGAGAGATAACGAGACAACTATTGGTGATATGAGAAAATCGATGATGCAGATTGATCAATCATTCTCAGATACATCTGTATAAATGAATTACTTTGTTCATTACAAACATGAATATTGCCGCTTGTTATTCGAACTAGTTATCTTTTTAATAAATTACATTTTAGTTATTAACCAAATTTCAGTTTATAAATAGATATATTAAAGATATTTCTACACATATAAGGACAAAATTTTACATTTAAAGACAAGTTGTTATACAGTTGACATGTGTCAGCTACAATTTTACAATTATACCCTTCATTAAAAATAAAACAACCAACTAGCTGACTAAGCTACTGCTATTGTCGATCAAGGATTCAAGATAATATCGACTGCTATTATCGACTTCTACTGTTGACTTCAACTATGCTATTGCTGACTTAAACTATCAATCTGCTGCTAATGCCAACTTATACTACCAATATGTCTGCTACTGACAGCTTCTATTACCAATTTCTCTGCTACTACCTACGTTGCTACTCATCCCAGTCTGCTACTCCATACTTCTGCTACTCAATCCACTACTACTATTGATTTCTACTGTTGACTGCTACTGTCGACTTTAACTATCAATCCGTCTGCTACTGCCAACTTATACTACCGATATGTCTGCTACTTACAACTTCTACTACCAATTTCTCTGCTAGTGCCTACATTTGCTACTTATCCCATTATGCTACTCCTTACTCTTGCAACTCAACTCACTGTTACTGCTGATTTCTACTATTATTTCGCATGTTATTGCCAACTAATACTATCAATTTGTCTGCTACTAACGACTTCTACTACAAAACTATCTGCTACTGCCTACGTATGTGTTTTCCCGGCAATTCTCTGATTCTAGCGCGCTGCTACTGCCAATTCTAATGCAAGCGCGCTGCTACTGCTGAGTCTAATGCAAGCGCATTGCTACTACCGACTCTGCTACTGTCGAAAAAAACCTTCACAAAACCAAGAGCACCACAACTTCAACCTGAACAAATCATATTTCCTAATACTAACCCAACCACAATGCTAAACCCAGCGTTACCACCACCAACAATGTTCCCACCACTCCCCCTAACCCAACCCCAACTTTGTTCCTACATATCACAACCATTTCTTTCTTTCCTCCTCTCTTCTCCTGATAGAAACTATAACTCATACCTGAGCCGTCGCCGACCTGACCCGACATGGGGACCCGACCAGATTATTACGACAAACTCTAGCGGACCCAGTTGACAACGCCAATCAGAATCTTTTCCTCTTTTTGAAGTGATCCTCCGTCTGTTAATGGATCGTGCCAATCCAAGTCAAGCAGTGATTTTGGAGCTTCTGCATGTGTCGTTGGTCTTAAAGTCTTCCTTTCTCCTTGATCTCATATGCCAAACTACCTGCCATAGCTGCTACTAGAACAAACCACGGCCTCTAAATCCATCTTCCAAGGCGCTGTGGTGGAGATCGGTGAGCACTGCTAGCAGGAGACTCCAATGAAGTCTCTGGCCTTTTGTGGTCGTCCTTTTAGCACTTGCGTAGGCGACGCAAGCGTCGAGCTCCGATCTGGAGTTGGTGTCGAGCTGAGAGAGAGAGAGAGATTTAGATCAAATCGGAGAGGTTACGAAGGGAGACATAGTGGCATATGCGAAATTTGGTTGTGAAAGCTGGATATTTTGGTCTTTTTACAGTCAAAACTTAGGTCATGCCTGATACGTAAGTTTTGGATTTTGGCTCATGTAGTAATTTGTATAATAAATTATGAAAGTGAGGGTTTTTGTGTTTGCAAATTTGGTTTGTTTCTTAGGGAGGTGATCAATTGAGAACCTTCCTGTTGAGGATTTTTTCGTTTCACCATAATTTCAATCTCATATTTACATCCCGAACATCTAGTTTGTAGATATATATGAGTAAATCATCTCTACAAATTGAAAATTGTTAAGACATTCATAAATGTGATTCACCGATTATAAACTTGAACGGTTCTTGCTTGACATATTTAGACCATCCATTGATTTGATCTATTTCAATGTCTTAATAATCACCAATTTGACTGAAAATTTGCAGAAGTGATCTACTTATATACACCTATAAACTGAAAGGTTGAGATTGAAAAATGTAATTGAAAAGTGAGTGTAATAAACCATTAAAAAGAAAGTACTTAACAAGAAAATCCTTAATGAATCTTCTCCCTTGTTTCTTATATGTAACCATCTCTTTTAACTTTTTATCCGGCTTGAGATTAAAAAAAATTAAAAACTAAAAACAAGCATAAAGCCGGTCTATGAATTCCATACGGAAATACCCATTTTTGCGTAGGATGATCCCCAGATCATTTTGAACAAGTTAGATTATTCTAACCGTTGTATTGATTAAGACGTTAGATTAACTCACATAATTCGATATTTATTTCAAAAAGAAAAGAAAAAGTGTAGTGATATCTAAAACCTAGGCCCAGGGAAGTTATTCATCTTGTTTACGCTCGGCGCCATCTGGAGGGAAACTATTTGGGCCTTTTGGGCTTAAAAAAATGAGTCCAATATATATACGCCTTCGCACCGAAATTCCGTATATATCCCTCGATTCTTCTACACATCCTGCTTTGCTCTTCTCCAACAACACCTTGATCGTCTGAAAGAGCTCCGACTCGGACATGGCGGTCCAATTTAAATTCCGAAGCGCCGTGAAATTTGACTCCGTCGACCTCGAAGGTCGGACCTCAATCTCCGTTCGTGATCTCAAAGCCAAAATCATCCGCCACAAAAACCTCAACCTCTGTCAAGATTCCGATCTCCTCTTCTCCGACGCCGTAACCGGTCAAGGTCAACCCCCCTTCCTCCTTGTTTGTATTCTCGTCGTTTCCCGAAGTCTGTGCTTGGTTATAGATATTGATAATCGAGACATTGGATTTGCAATTGCATAGTGATTCTTGATTTCTTGCCTGAATCATAAATCATAATGGTTAAAGCACATAGTTTTACTGCTGGGTAATTTGTAACTAGGGTTTATGTAAACGGTTAAATTGAGTATGTGTTGATATTCGCTTGTTTTCTGGATTGATTTTCAGAGTTTAATAAGGAGAGTATTCAAATTCCATGCGGCTCGTCCGTGATTATCAAGAGAGTTCCTGCTGGATCTGTTCACGTGGATATGTAAGATTTCTGTCCTTTTAATTGTTGGTGATTTTTTAACTGTTATGGAGATTTTTTAACTGGTAGACTATGGTGACAGGCCTCAATTCAACTGCAAGGACTCTGGGAATCCGCTGGTTTGTATTTTGAACTTTGAACTTGCATTTCGGGGCTGTATTTGCCGATAGTTCATATTCGGATTTGAAGCTGAATTAATTGGTACGACATGTATGTTTTGCAGAACATTGAGACGGTCGACTTTGATGACTTTGGGGTTGACGTGTATCCTGTTCCTGAGGCAACGTTCATCCGTTCTGGTGTGGATGCCGATAAGGATGCGTGCAGTCCCGGTTATGATCCAAATACTAGAATCACAAGGTATAAATGTTTTGTTTCATCTGTAAGATTTTCACTGGATCAATTTTTCATTGATTCTTGGTAGTTATGAACATTTTGGTTTTGTTTTTGATAATGTGCATCCAGATATTTGGAGCCAGCAGTAGGAGAATGTCAGAAACTTGAAGCAAGTGACACTAGTGATGGTATTCCAGGAAGCATGTTGTTTTTATCATTAGATTTATGAGGTTCTGTTGATGGGTTTGGTCTATTCTTACGACACTGCAACATCTTATTTAGGTCATTTGCGTGGTGGAATTGAACAGACCATACCACAGACAAAGTCAAAGCCTGAGGTTCAAGAAGACTTTAATCTGGAAAAGTAGGATGTCCAGTTGTTGATCCAATTTTTTTTATTTTCCTGCTTTTCAGTATCAAGGACCTGAATAATTTTTTGTTTTGTACATGAAGGATGAGTTGCAATCCCGTAGATACAAAAAATGATGACGTGCCATCAGAGTTGAAATGCTCTCTATGCAACTCGTTTTTCAAGGAGGCTGTGATGATACCCTGCTGCCAGCACAGTTTTTGTGAGAAATGTGCGTTTATAGTTTGTTTCTTTCTGAGAGAGTGCTGCATATTTTCATCCTTTTGCTTTCATCCAAAAAGTTGTACCTCATGTGGTGTTAGGCATCAGTAAGTTTAGGCTTGATGTGATAAGTTTTCCTCATTTCTTGGTTCAGGCATTCGTCAAGTGTTGCTTGAGAAGGCAAGATGTCCCAAGTGTTTTTCAACCAAGTGCAAAATTGAAGATCTGCTACCAAATATATCCCTTAGGCAAGCGATAGAGCATTTTCAAGAGTCCCAAAATTTCATCACCATTCCAGATAATGGTTTTTGCCAATATGCTCCAGGTATGGAATTCTATACCTGTAGATTCTTACTAACCTGCCTCTATTTCAATCTTATGCTTATCTGCTCTATAATAACAGATGGAGAATCAGGGATTCAGGGAAAAGATGTCTCTTATGGTGGTAGTATTTTTCAAAGGGAGCCAAGGTTACCTCATTCTCCTGACACTGGGATCGGATCTAATAATTGCTTAGCAGAATCTAATGATGCACGGTATCATTTTGGTCCAAGAAAGCAACAACTTCCTTTGTTGCACAAGAACAATCAGATTGATAGAGCGAGATATGGTTCTACTCATGTGGATCCATATGGTTCAGCAGCCTTTAATGATTTCCAAGGGGAAGGCAAGCCTATACCTGAGAAAGGTAACTTTTTTAAGTTTCTTGCACTTTTGAATGTTAATATAATGCACATGCCGCTTTTGATTTGTTGCTGTGAATTCTGCTTTAGGGAAGTGGATTGTTAGTATTATTTTTATCTGTATCATTAGTTCTAGTATCTTTAACACTTGATATTGAAACCTTGATCTGTTCTAATATAATACACATGCTGCTTTTGATTTGTTGCCATGAAATCTGCTTTAGGGAAGCGGATTGTTAGTATTATCTTTATCTGTATCATTAGTGCTAATATAATGCACATGCCGCTTTTGATTTGTTGCCATGAAATCTGCTTTAGGGAAGTGGATTGTTAGTATTATCTTTATCTGTATCATTAGTGCTAGTATCTTTTCCACTTGATATTGAAACCTTGATCTGTTCTTTTGTGTTTTGATCCCAGCTGGACCTGTAATCAAGAAAAAAGGACCGCCTTGGGTTTTTACTGCAGGTAGTATCTAACTTCGGTACATGTTGACTGGCCAGAACTGCACTCATATCTAACTTGGTGCTTTTTCTAACAACCATGCTACTTTTCAGGTGGTGGAAAAAGTTTTATAGAGAGTGGGTGGAACAGAAAGGTACTAATTGTGAAATGATTTTTATTTATTTATCATTATTTTTTTGGAGGTGTGGGGGTGCATTTATTTAACTCTCTTTACATGTCTTTATGAAATCAGGGTGATCGTGCTTGTTATATGTGTGGCTCCCCCGACCATTTAATAAGAGAATGTCCAGTTGCTACCAGTCCACGCCCCATGTTTCATGCAGGTATGGAAAAATATGGTTGCTTTAATGAATTTTTGAATGCTATCAATTTTTTCTCTGATGCTTACTTGTTTGTGGATCCAGGAAATGCAATCTTTCCAGGAGCTATGCCTGGTTATGTACCACCTTACTGGGATGGGGCTTCGTTGCCTTGTGCCCCGCCCGTTAGAAATCTATACGGAAATTATGGGATGCCTGCTTTTGATAACATGTTGATCCCTCCCACTCCCTTCTCTGTTTATCCGTACATGAACATGACGTCCATGTATAGAGCGATTCCAGGCTTTGGGTAGGTTCATTTCAATCATTGTTCATTTCTGTATCTTATATACAATTATATAAGATTACATTGCAATATATTGATTTGGACACCAAACCATCTTGCAGTGGATATATGGGGATGGGAGGTGTAGCCCCTCTTCCCGAAACTGGTGAAGACTGTTATATAAGTCGTTCAGAGTTTCCCGATCTTGAAGGTCAACAAAAGAGGAGAAAACTTTCAAAGGAGAATTGTAGGAGGTACGTGTTTACTTATCAATGATTCTGCAGGTGTTCTGTGGTGGATGTGCACATATTCTTGTTTTCGTTATCTTTGACTGTCTCTAAAATGAAATTGCATATGTCCATTGGTTTCTTGCCATGAATTGGCATCTTCTATGGGAACTATCTATCTATGAAAACATACAAACGGAAGTTAAATATTGAACTTAATGATGGATGGATTCATGGCTTATCAAAATATGTGTCAAAGATAAGTCTATTTGTGGTCCTATTTTGAATCTGGAATGATATTCTTGGTTTCGTTTATCATATTATTAGTGGCTGATTTGTATGAGTTTATTTGCCTGGACCAGCAATCAATCTTGTGAAGACTGGGGGAGGCACCAATATAATGGGACTGCAAGATTGCAAGAGCATAAATCGTTTGTTAACAGGGAAATGAGTGTAAGCTACTCCAGCAGCAGCTCTACTAAAAGGTCCCAGAGACGAGATCGCCATCGTAATGAGATAGATGATGACAATATACATTTGGTTGATTGTCATTGGAAGAGTTCTCATTTGGTGGTTGGTCATAAGGAGGAGAAACTGGATAGTCGCACGGAGAAATCAAGTTCAGAAATGGATGATATTCCAAGTTGCTCCAGTTGGCACAGTGAAGAGAAACATCAACGTTATCATAGAAGTTCAAGAAAGAAAAATGAAACAAGAGAGCAGTGTGACAGTGATGAACACAAACACTATCATAAAAGCTCCAGATATCAAAAGGAAAGAAGAGAGCAGTGTGGTAGTGATTCTAGTTGGAGTCATCATCAAAATATCAGTGAGAAAGATAATAAGAGAAAAAGAATCCAGCATGATTTCAAAAGGCAGAAACATCACAGTAACTCTGGTTCTGGTTTAGGACACAGTGTTTCTAGTGATAAGAAGCTACAGAAAGGGAGCAGTCGCGGTTTTAGAAAATCCGAGCACAATGCAAAGTCTAGTGTTGATGAGGGAAGTGATGACAGGTGGAAAATGGTCAGTGGGTCAGATGAAGATTACATAGAAGATTATCAGTATTGTAAACAGAAAGGGTAAAATGATAGAATCAGCAAGACTGATTTGTGAGGTAAAACTGTGTGATAAAGTCACGTTTCTCAACTTTGATGTGCAGTCTGGTACTTTTGATTTCAGTTAGATGTTTGTATTAAGTTCATAAGTATTAGCTAATCTGTTACTAAACAGTAGTAAAAAACTATCACAGTATCTGTTCTTTTTTCCTTGAAAAGCGGATACCCATACAAAGTAACAAAATTAGTGGTCATTGTGGACTTTTCTAGGATACTTCTGCTCTAATGTGAATTCTTGGTTTTTCTTGATACAGATCTAATTGACTGGTTGGCTTATGAGGGTATTTTTCTATTGATATCTGCTAGCTAACCAGCTTATGAGACTAACCATCTTTCCTGTTTTAGTCTGACCCTTACGGGGAAGGCTGGCATAACAAATTCTTGAATAGAGCTGAAGGAATTAATATTGACGTATGGCTCAATGCCATCCTCTCCTCCTGAATCCTACTCTCTGCCGAGTGACCGAGACATGTTGAAGCAGGCAAAGGTAAGTTCTATCTCAGAGAAAACCATATGAAGACAGGCCAGAAAAGTAGGGGGATTGTTGTTGCTTCCCCTTCTGAGAAACGGACCTAAAAGGTAAATATATCGAAAGACATGTATAATTCAGTTGGTGCTGGTGTCTTTTTTTCCTCAATGCATGTAGAGTCAGAGATCACACACATTTTAGCAGACATTTAGGCCATTTTTTAGTTGGCTTTCATTTATTGGAGCCAAAAGATTGATATGTATTGTGTACATCAGTTCATACTTTATAGCCTTTTTCATTTTGTTGATCATACAAGTGTTTTTATTTTAGAAAATGAACTTTATTGATTCAAATTACGTCAGTTGATAGCCTAATTTTCATTTATTTCATATTATGAGTTCGCATTAGACTATATATTTACATATTTCATGTGCCAATCAAGGTTTTCAAGTTCACAGTGCTGAAATCTGAATATTTCCACTTGTTTTTTTTCATTCTTTTCCGATAAAATACAAAGTGGCCGTTTCGACCTGGACAAGTGAACACAGTGATTTTTGGTGGCGATTCTTGGTAGGGATGGAATGCTTTTTTCAAACAAACTTCATCCATAGGTGAAATTCCTCCACAAATGATAAACTTGTTAATTGATTTACTATGTTTCTTTTCCATTTACAGGTAGATACATCTCTTCCTTAGCTGAAAACACCAAACTGGTACGATAATTCTGGTGCTGCATCAATGCAATGCAGCCCAACTCCACAATAGTCACCGAATGACTGTTTCAAGGGGTGTACGAAGCTACAGAGAAAATATGCAAGCTGCATCAGAAGACCAATCTAGGGTCCTCGATTAAGGGCTATTGATAATACAAGGGACAATATTATCCATCCCAACCCGACGTATCCAACCAATCGTGTCGGCCCGAAGTCTTCCGGTTCCTGCAACAAACGAGTAGAGGACCTTCATTTATGGACTGAAACTTGAGGAACCAAAACAAACTGAAACTGAAATCCTAACTCAAATGGGAACGGAGATGCAAATATGCTTCTAAATGTTAAAAAAGAATAACCGGCATTTGTAAACATGAGGAAAAGTAGGGGACTTTAGGCAAACCGGGCGTCTATGTTTGCACCCTAAGCACATTATAGCAATGGTATTCAGGACCAAAATAAATGGAACTTTGTTCGCGAGTCACCTAGCTAGACTAGGTGCTCTGCCTTCCAAAAAAAAAGAGGTGGAGTTTTGCTCAAAAACAGAAACAAGGCAGTTACTAATAATAATTTTAGGGGAGTATGAACGAACAATGGATTAAAATGACCAAGTGCCTGTGAGCTGTGGCCTGTGGTTTTGAACCAAATGAAGGGACCATACCATTACTGGTGGGGGAGTATCTGGTGTTGCTCTTGTAGTTTCAACTTCAAAAGGCCAAAGATATGTATCTGGATTTGCAGTCCTGCCTAGGCTCCAATCATATAATCTTTTCTCTTCCGCGGACGATAATATGGTGTAGGACTCCTATATATGAACATAAAGCATCATTCGAGAACCAATAATAAAGTTGCCTTGGAGAACGATGAACGTTTGAAAAATTCTTTTACTGACTTTTAAAGGTTCCAGTTTCTTGTTTAGCTCCTCCTCTTCTAATCCCTGGCTCTTCAGCTCGTCAAGCTTGGTTTTATATGCAGCTGAAATCTGCATAGAGTTGAGAAGAAGCTCAAGGGGTTAGATCTTAGAGAGGTGTACTGAGGACGTAAAAATGCTTGAAACTTTAGTATCTGACCTGGTCGGAGGTGCATCCTCTTCGAAGTCCAAGCCTACCATAGTGATTCACATCTGTAATTGCTGCATTTCAAATCATTTCTTGTCGGCTATACAAACTAAAAGTGAATAAGGAAAGCTGGAATTTTATGATCATTGATCAACATTACGTATGCCACGAAGAGCTCTTTCGACATTGAGGGCAGAAATCAGAGAAGGGGATTCTTCCGGGACTTGGATGGAGCTTCCGTCATTCTCAGTAGCAGATGCAGTCTCCGCAGCAGACACATCACTACTTGAGCTTCCAATGCAAAACTTGCGCAGTTTTGGTGCAAACCTGATGGTCATGGAGTTTGAGAATGCAAAGCCATCTTTCGGAGTTGCTATAGCACAGGTTTTCTGGGTGATATATACTGTACAAGTGGAAGAGGACACAGCCATTGGAATTAAAGAAGCTTTCTTGTTTGGCAATGGCCACCGGCTGAGTCTGTGTAATTTGGTTGGAGATAAGGCTTTGGCTTCGTTTCTCCGCCAAACGATCAACACACTACGATTGTTTATCTTGAGGAATATGTATTATATTAATTAACCCTCCTTTCCAAAGTCAACAAGTCGTTGTAGTATAGTGGTAAGTATTCCCGCCTGTCACGCGGGTGACCCGGGTTCGATCCCCGGCAACGGCGTTCTATTTTGGAATCAATTTTTTTTATCACTTCAGCGATCTTCTCTTTTCCCATACTGCAAATTCATTCCAGTTCTTCACACCTTTTCCCCACACGATGGGCAGAAACGAAGTAACCGGGTCGGGCCAGCAGGCCGGGCCAGGCGTAGATGAGGCGGGTCCTAGCAGTAGCAGCAACCAGAGCTCCTCACGGCGTTTCCCACTGGCGGCTCAGCCGGAGGTCATGAGAGCCGCCGAGAAAGACGACCAGTACGCTTCCTTCGTCTACGACGCTTGCCGCGACGCCTTCCGCCACCTCTTCGGTTCGTCAATTCTCCATTTCCGATTTCAATTAAGCGTTAGCTCCAATTAGAACCAGCTTATCCTGATTTCTAACTTCACTCCTTTTCTTTAGGTACAAGAATTGCTGTGGCTTACCAGAATGAGGTTTGCTTATTATTATTACTAGCCCTAACTCTCATGAGAATATCAATAATTACTTGATCATTGTGTTTTGATTGTGATTTTAAGCAGACGAAGCTTCTGGGGCAAATGCTCTATTACATTTTGACTACAGGGTCAGGGCAGCAAACCCTGGGGGAAGAGTACTGTGATATCACTCAGGTTCGTGTATCTATTCAGCTTTTAAATCTCTCTCACACATTTGAAGCCTCAATTTTGTAGTTGGTAGTTCACTAGTTTGATATTTGCGTTTGTTTAGGTTTCAGGGGCTTATGGGCTGCCTCCAACACCTGCGAGGTGCGCACTTTTCATTGTGTACCAGACGGCTCTTCCTTATATTGCAGAAAGAATTAGGTTCTAAATTCTCACCCTGCTCTTTTTTTAGTTGTTAATATTTTGGTTTTGAGAATATAGAGATGGATTGATGTGGTTGCTGTTCATGGTTTTGTGTTAACAGTTCCCGAGCTGCTAACCGCGGTATTCTCCTGGCTGATTCCCAGTCTGATGAGGTTTACAGCATCAGTGCTTTGATGAGCAATGATGCACAGTCTTCTTCAATTAGTCGTGGGGAGTCCTCCTCTGCACCGCTGGGGTCTGTTTCGGTGTTTAAAAGAATAAAGCAGAGGTTGAGTGCAATGTGGCTTTCTGCAGTTCGGAGATGGCCTACGGTACACTTACGATTTATGCACCTGTTATCTTCTTAATCAGAAGCTAGCGTTTGTGCTCAGATAACCTTGGGAGAATGCCTTTTGTAGTTAATACCGTTATGATGCTGGTTCATCTAGGTTCTCCCGATAGCTCGAGAGTTTTTGCAATTGGTTATACGTGCCAACCTCATGTTTTTTTACTTTGAAGGTGATTTCAAAATTTAGAGGCTCATGTGTATTGTTGTGAAATTTCAATGGTTATTTTCGGGGGAATCTAAATACCTTGCTACCATTGATTCTCTTCAGGTCTCTATTATCATATATCGAAACGTGCAGCCGGCATTCGTTACGTGTTCATTGGAAAACCATCTAACCAAAGGCCTAGGTATCAATTTTTTTATATGACAGTATCATTTAGCTACTTGTTTAAACAGTACAGCAGTGGTGCTTTTGTTCCATTTTGCTGTTTGTATCAGAAGTTCATCTGATAATTGTACATATACCCTTCATCCATGAAAGTCAACTCATTTGAATTGCTCCCCATGTAGATACCAAATTCTTGGCATTTTTCTACTAATTCAGCTGTGTATCATTGCTGCTGAAGGATTACGGCGTAGCAATTTATCCTTTAGAGCAACTTCAGCTCAGCAGACCTTTGGTACACACCAAACTTCATCAGGTCTTTATTTTATAACACTTTAATCTTTAGTTCTTCTCTTCTCTCTTTCAAAATGAAGCAACATAGTAGCCTGTCAAGTAACATCAGCCATATGGGTAAGACCGTAAGAGTGTAATTACTTCGGCTCTTGGGGAACTCCCTGGAAAAATATTTTCTTTCTTAGTAATTGTTACAAGTGAGTTCATATATGTTTCTACTTTGATAAAATATGGCATAAAACCCAGAAGCTTATGTACATGCAGTAGATACTTCTATCATAAACTTTATATAGTATCATCGTTGGCGCTTCTGACCTGTAGCTTAGTTGGAAGTTGAAACAAGACAATTTCAAAAGTGATAAGATTATCGTTGGATATTGTTTGGTCATTCAGTTAGGTTCTTTTTAATCACTCTGCCAACCTTAGCGCAAGCGCAAAGTAAGCAAGCTACCTTATGTAATAAAACCCGAGGAAAGTAACGTCAAGTAGAAACGAACAAGGGCTTTCTTTATTAGAAGGATAAGCACGGTTATTGCTCTTTGTCCGCCGAAGGGAACTATATCCGGTCAGACTGAATTCTTTCTGATAAATTTTTATGTATAGTTTTTTGAGTTTCAAGGTGATATGATGAATTCCACTTTGTTTTTCCATGAGTAGGCAATAATAATCTTTCACCTTCATCTCTGTGTTTATAGGTCGAGATTTGCCTGTGCTAAATGAGGAGGGTAGTTTGATATCAGTGGATGGTACCAAGGGTAGTTCGGTGTCTGATTCATCAACTTCAGAGGTATGTATTCCAATCATCTGACTTGTGTGTTTGCATTCGTGTTTCCCTCTCTTGTGCCTAGATGCTCTATATGACAACTTAATATCAGTTTCTGAGTCGAAGGACGCTGATGGTAACAGCAGAATACTGACATTTTACACAATACAAAGTTAAAAGTAAGTGAATAGAATACTGGTATTGCAACATGAAACCGCATGGCTTCATTGTCATGTGTTTTGTATCATACCATGCGCCACTCATCTATTACTGTGTACAATTTTTGCATTATGATTCACGCAGTGTAAGGTGAAGGAATCAATTTGCCAAAAGCATCACCTGCCTAGTTGTACATTTTGATGGGTCTCAGTTTAAGTGCTGGCAACAAGCATCATCATTATGCATTCTTGTCTGAAGCATTTAACTATTGACACTTAACTTTACCTCCCATTTCAGGTGAGTGGAATCAGCAAATGCACGCTCTGTTTGAGCAATCGCCAACACCCTACAGCCACACCTTGCGGCCATGTATTCTGCTGGTACTGTCTCACTTTTTGATGAGACTCCCCCTCTTCTCTCTTTCAATCTCCTTATAACCTGGTTTATTTGCAGGAGTTGCATTATGGAATGGTGCAACGAAAAACCTGAATGCCCCCTCTGCCGGACTCCAATAACTCATTCGAACCTAGTCTGCTTGTACCATTCAGACTTCTAGCAGTTGGTCATGGTTAACTACAATAGTAGTCAAGCCACTTGTGTGTTGTCCAGTTTAAAAATACTAGTCCAGTTTATTTTACTTCAAAATTGGTCTTAATAAATAGGGAGGTGATCTTGTAGATTACTAGTTGGAGATTTTCTTCTTAATGGTTTATTACACCTACTTTTTAATTACATTTTTTTATGTCAACCGTTAAGTTTATAGGTCTATTAAAATCAAATTTAAAAGGACAATTTTCCCCGGTAAACTTTAGTTGATTCTCACGTGGAGACATCTATCTATATTAATAAAGTCAGAACATATTTGAGAATTTGAGGGAATGGTTAAATTTTTAAATTTTCGATTTTGTTCTTGATTTATTAAAGTTTAAATTTAATAATTTAAAAAATATGAATAATGTAAACAATTTATGTTCTTAGAAATGAAATTCTCTTTCCTATAAAAGAGAAAAAAGTAAAAATGGAATATAAATATTTTTTTTTCATTAAATTCTAAATAAATAAAACAAAAGATAAAAAGAAATTGAAGGGAATAGTTAAATTTTTGAACTTCCGATTATATTCTTGATTTATTTAAGTTTAAACCTAATAATTTAAGAAAATATGAATAAAATAGACATGTTCTTGGAAATAAAATTTACTTTCCTATAAAAGAGAAAAAGGGAAAAGTTAAAATGGAATATGAATAATTTTTTATTTTTTCCATTAAAATCTAAATAAATAAAACAAAAGATAAAAAAAATTTTAAAAAAAATCATATTCACACGTGCAAATGTTTGCGCGGGTCAAAGTGCTATTTTATTTGGCAACTTGGGCTTGGCCGGCCCAATGTAACAAATAGTAGCAGGTTAAAAAAGAACAGAGCCCAGATCAGGAAGACAGGAACCATATAAATAGTTGCAGCAAAACCCTAATTTCGTATGACGTTCTCAAGTAATAGCCGATAGCGCCGTAGCTTAGTCCCGGTTACTAACTCACTTGCAATCTTGCCCAGCATGGCGGCCACTCTGTCTCAGATGAGCAAGAAACGAAAGGTGCGTACCTCCGATTCCCGATACTTCCAATTGAAATTGTATCGGATTCTTTATAATAGCTGAAAAATGATTCAACTTTGTTGTTCAATTTTACAGTTCGTTGGCGACGGAGTTTTCAATGCTGAATTGAATGAGGTTCTGACCAGAGAGCTCGCCGAGGATGGTTACTCCGGTGTCGAAGTCAGGGTCACCCCCGTCCGCACTGAGATTATCATCAGAGCCACTCGCACCCAAAACGTGCTCGGTAATTCTCTTTGATCTTATATTAGATAAATTTATTGAACAATTATGAATCGTAATCTTATAAGATTAAATAATTCGTTGTTTAGGTGAGAAAGGGAGAAGGATCAGGGAGCTGACCTCATTAGTTCAGAAGAGGTTCAAGTTTCCCGAAGGAAGCGTAGCGCTTTACGCCGAGAAGGTCAACAATAGGGGACTTTGTGCTGTTGCGCAGGCCGAGTCTCTCCGGTACAAACTCCTTGGAGGCCTTGCCGTTCGCAGGTTTATTTCCTTGGCATTCTTGGTTTGATAATTTGAATTTGATGCGAGTGTGTGGATATGTATTGGAACTCATTTATTCAGCGAGTAGTTTGTGTACCTTAAGTACATATGTATCATGTCTGAGGGTGACTATAGTTTGCTCGTGCCATCTATGCTTTGTCAGCTTAGGAATGACAATGATTTTCGTTCCTGGTTGTGCATTGAATGGTGAATTTTACAACCCTGTTTTTTTATTGAATTCGCTGTTTGAAAGAAAAAACTTTTTTTAAAACATGAATGTGAGAATGCTTGAATCTAGTTTTGAATTTTTGAGTCTAATGCTTAGTTATACCGATGCTTGTTGAATTTGATGAATCTAGTTTTGCAAAATGTCATTGTTTTAAACATGACTTTAGCATTGTTTTGTTGATTTTCCCTTCTGTCTTTGCACATAAGCCTTGGGGTTTAAATCAATGCTTAAATCAATACCTTCTGGAGTTTGTCAGGCTTCTTGTGCTACACTCAGGTGCCTGGAGTTTGGAATATTCTCCAACATCTTCTTTTCATTTTGTTGCTTTTTACATACATTGTGTGCAATACCTAATATGTTCTTCGTACAGGGCATGTTATGGTGTTTTGAGATTTGTTATGGAGAGTGGGGCAAAAGGATGTGAGGTACCATATGCCTCTTTTGTCTTGACTAAACAAAAAAGTTTGTCTTTCAAGTCTAAAATTAATGTTCCCATTAGGTTATTGTAAGTGGAAAGCTCAGGGCCCAACGTGCCAAGGCGATGAAGTTTAAGGATGGCTATATGATATCCTCTGGTCAGCCTGTTAATGAGTACATTGACTCTGCTGTTAGGCACGTTCTTCTTAGACAGGTTTGCCTCCCTCTTATCATTCTGATATTTGAAGTGTTTTTTATCCTACTATTTCAAAAAGAAAAGATTTGTGTAATATAACTTGGTACAACAACAGGGTGTGCTAGGTATTAAGGTCAAGATTATGCTTGACTGGGATCCCAAGGGGAAGCAAGGACCGATGACCCCTCTTCCTGATTTGGTGACCATCCATACTCCCAAAGAAGAGGTCTATACTCCAGCTCCGCCAGTGGCGGCAATCCACATAGCCATGCCCATTCCTGTTCCTGTAGTTTAATCAGATATTCGGTTGCTTTCACCTATGTAGCATCTTTGCAGCAATTTTATGTCTCAATGATGAGAGGAAACTTGGTGTTTCAAATGGTTTTCATATCCGTGTTGTCCACACTAACTAAAACCCTAAATCCTATCCATGTACAATTTTTATCAATGCAGTCGTTATCTTTTTGAAATAATCAGAAATCTTGATAAAGTTGCCTTTGCTTGTCAGGCATTTCATCGGGGACTCTTAATCTGCCACGCTACGTTTTCTAAAATTATGTTTGTAATCTGACCAAGGAAGCCTACCAAAATTTATTTATATAGTTGTGAATCACCTATGGTCTCGTCACAAAAGAGACTATTTTTTGTTGAATAATGATAATTTCATTTTAGCATCAGATGTCTAAGACAATATAGATACATATTTTAGAAAACTTGATATGCTAGCATCATCTCATTTTACACAAAATTCATAAAAAACAAAACCTAAGACCATTTTTTTAGAAAAATGTTCAGTTTAGTACTCTTAAATTTGGTGTTAAAATCAGTTCAGTCCATCATTTCAAAAATTTATCTTTTTAGTCTCTTAACTTTCAAATGATTACACTTGAGTTCAAATTTTGATATCGACTCCATAAATGACGTCAGGTGCTAACTTGGACCCGACAAGGTCACCCTACATTGTAGTGAAAGGGAATAATAGACCTTAAACTCAAAAACAGAGTGTTTAAACACTCAAAAAGTGCATAATATACCTTAATTTCATACAAATTGAGAGCCAACACTATTATGTGGGACCATCTTATAGGGTCCACGTTAGCAACTGACGTCATATTTGGAGCCAATATTAAAATATGAACTCAAGTGTAGTCATTTGAAAGTTAAGTGACTAAAAAGATAAATTTTAAAAACAAAAGACTGAACTGATTTTAACACTAAAATTAAGGGTACTAAACTGAATTTTGTCATTTTTTAATTAATAAACCTAATACCAATGAGAAAACATTGATGCTAGGCAATTATTTGGTAAAATAAAAATAGGAAAATAAAAAAGGTGTAGGAGATGGAGGATGATAAACAAAACTAAGCGTCGGAGACATCTCATATTGCTTGCTAGCCTGTTGCTTCTTGTTCTTGCTTCCAAGAGAACGTCCAAGTTTCCTATTGCCTGACACCATAACCACAAGAGCATCTAGTACGTTAGATGATGCCTTGCACTTTGTAACGCTTGGGCGAGGTTTAAAACCATTGATCGACTTCACCATCATTGAATCCATGTTCCAAAAAGATGAAAAAACTTTCACAATTTGTTTGTCAGATAATGATCTTTGAATTGAAAGTCCAGTATCCAACCCAAACCTTCAACCTTCAGACCCAGTTGCATTCACAGACCCAACTCTAAATGGAGGCACAGTTAGAGGCCTAGTCCCAGTTTGACCCTCCACCAATTCAAACCTATTTTTCCTGCCGAAAATTTCGAGAGAAAATCCTCGGATGTCGCCGTCATCAATTTGTCCCTCATCATGCCCAACCCCATACCGCCATCGACTGACATCCATGTCGTAGTGGTTAGCCCAGCATTACCCAACACAAATTCCATACCTGAAGTCGGGACCACTTCCTCCTCCGTATCAGATGCCATGCCTTGTGTTGCCGGCACTGTCAAACCCTGATCATAATCCTTACCTCCATGAGCAAAGAAGATGCACTCCATGCACTTCTCAACCTTGAATTCAAGTTTAATGAGATCTTCAACGAGTAATCAAATACACGTCCGGCCGGAATTCGGCGTCGGATTTCCAGCGCGCACCACCCGGTTCTTCTGCACTTTCTCTATCCTCTATATCACTCCCGGATCCGGGCGTACAAAAGTTCCTAAGCCGCTTCCAACACGAGACAACACCTTCTCATTTATCATTGCCATCTAGAGACCCGAAACTGCCACCCAGGCCTCCAAATGATGGAGCGGAACGGCCTCCACCGGGTTGATCCCATTGTATGCCGCCAACACAAGCATATAACCACTGAAATACCACGGACCTCCATCAAGGATCGGATCCCTATCCGCCATCTGTTTGATCTGAAAAACAAAGACGTCGGGTTTCTCTTCACTAATCAGCGGCATCTCCTTAAGGCTCCAAATCCCGGCTTCTTTTGCTGCACCCCTCCCTCACTTATGGTTGGACTGACGATTCCTTTTTTTGGTCGTTTGCTTGACAGATGATTCTAATATATGGATGTCAATTTTTATTCGAAAATTGAAGAAATTTCGAGTATGTTATCGGCAGTATTGACGTTGTTTAGTAGGTAAATACACAAGGTTAATTAATCACCATGATATGGCTAATTGCATATATATGAAAATGTCTCACCTAAATGAGGTACACTTATTTGTGCTCATTTGAAATTGGTAAAACAGGTGTGCCATGGAGTGAAGAGGAGCACTGGAGGTTTCTTGAAGGGGTTGAAACACTGGGTACACTAGTAGAAAAACGGTCTTAGGCGACGGAAAAGTCTCGTCGTTTAAGCCTGACTTTCCGTCGTCTACGCTCAGTCGTATTTTTTCATAGCGACGGAAATTCATCATTTCGTCGCTTAAGCTTCGTACCTATGAGACAGAAACAGGTCTTAGGCGACGCAATGTTTCCGTCACTTAAGGCTTAGAATTTTTATTTTATTTTTTTGCTCCGATGGATTTCCAGCTGATTTTTTTTGTTCTACAAAATGTTTCTTCTTCTTCTTCTTGTTCTTCCTCCGCCACCACAACCACCGTACCACCTCCTCCGCCACCACTATGGTACCCCCACTGCCACAACCTTTTTTTTCTTCTTCCTCTTCTTCTTCTACTTCTTCTTCTGCGGCAAGAGCGGGAGAATAAAATTTGAATCATTTGCTTAAGTGACGGAAAGTAAGTTTGAAAATTTAAAATTCATTTTTCGAGCGCCAAACCGCATAAATTTGAAAATTTACATAAGCGACGGAAGTTTCCGTCGTTTAAGAAAGTTTGATTTTTTGACCCAGTTTTTAGCACCAAAACGTATAAATTTGAATTTTTACTTAAGCGAGGGAAAGTTTCGTCGCTTAAGTCATCCATTTCCGTCGCTTAAGTTGTCACGCCTCGGCCCGAGTTTACCTCCCTAAACCCGGGTTAGGACGTGCGGAACTCATCCCAAGAGAAATTCACTCGTAATCCCCATTGAGAAGGGATAACCTTTATTCCCAAACATTTTTCAACAGTCCAAACGATACCGGAATAGACCTCACAACCGAAGACTATCCCAATTTTCGCATTTGAATCTCAAACTAATTACTTTAGAGGACCTAGGGTTCTAATATTATTTGTGACTGAACTCGGATCCTGGACAAGTTACCTACGTACCCTCTACACATAGATCAAGCCACATTTAGCTCTTATTTTAATTAACGCCCTAACCAGGCGAATCTCATTTTTCTATTTATCAGTAAATAACCAATTATGGATAGTATATGCTTAATGCAAATCTGGAGTTTACACTCTCCACCGAGGTATCCACAACCCTGCTAACTATCAGGATTATCACAAACATACTTTATACTGTTACATCAAACCAAGTGTTTCTACGATAAAAATTAATCACATAAGTAAATATGTTGGCAACCACGTAAATAATAAATACATCAAGGATATAATAATCAAATTATCCTTAATAGCATTCTTGTAAATATAATAAACTGCCAGGGATAGTATGGTTAATTCAGTCTCAATGACAGCTTGGTAAATATGCTAAACTGTCAGGGTATTTCTAGAATTTTACCCTCAAGGGTAGCCCTGTAATTACCTAAAATTGTTGAGTGCATTATTATCTTTTTAACCTTAGTGGCAGTCTTGTAAATATACAAATCTGTCAAGGGAATTTTTGGAATTTCAGTCTCAGTGGCAGCCTTGTAAATAACCTGAACTGTCAGGGGCAATTCTGGCTTTTCACACCCATAGTAAATCAGTAAAAAAACAGATCTACCGCGGTAAAAATCTGGAAATTTACCCCTTTCTACCTAGCGCCACCCCAGCGGCCTACAACCGGTTTCGACTCTTTTTTTCGGCCACCTCTCCATCATATCCGATCAACAACAACAACTGCACCACAACAACCCTATAAACACCAAACCAGTTCCAACTCCACCAGACTACCAAAAACCCAGAAAAAGAAAAACACAGTGAAACAGTGATTTCGAGTCTAGGGCTTGAATCAACGAAATAAGGGCATGAAGTTGCAGAAGAAGAGAAGAGGAACGAAACCATATCCAGCGTTAACCGCCTCGTCGCCGGAGTTCGCCAAAATCCAGTGAACACAATGGGTGTTCATGGATTCGATTTCTCTCTCGATTGAGGATCAAAAAGGAAGCTTGGGACCGGGCTTCGTAGGGGGGAAGGAAAAGAAATCGAACGGTGGTGGTGCGCCGTCCTGGGGCCGCCAGACGGTGGTGGTTGCCGAAGAGGGTGGCCGAGCTCGGGAGAAGAGAAAGGGAGAGAGTTGACCGATTTTGAGGTCTTTGACTTCGGTCAAAGATCTCATGTCTTTTTATAGGTAAATGGACGGCTCATATTTGATCTAAAAAAGTTCTAACCGTCCAGATTTAATAATAGAAAGTTACCATGAATAATAAATATATATTTTACTATTTACTTTTATCACGCAATAACTATACAATATCCCGAATAACTTCTGCATACAAGTTCTGATTAATTCATTGAACATACTCGCAAGTTCGTATTAACGTCCTCTACAACTTTTCCGAAGGAAGTTTCCCCAAATTCTCGACTTATCGCAAAATCATATTTTTACGGTAAAGTAAACAACATTAATTCACTATTTCTGTAAATTTAATAAATTCATATTAAACAGCTCGTAGCTCCGGAAAATATTCCGGACGTACCAGGAGACTCGTATTAACATAATCTATCCCCTCGGGACATTAATTCTATTTTTCTTCAGAATCGAGAATATCTCGATATTAAACTTGAATATTAATTCGGGAAAAGCTAAAAGTGTGGTTACAACCCTCTATAACCCTCATGGTCCCGGTAAAAGGGAAATTTTTGGGACAGGGTCTTACATAAGTAAATGTCTGTCGTTTAAGCAAATAATTTATGTCGCTTAAGCGGAAGAGTCTAACCGACAGAAAGTCTATTTTTCCGTCGCTTAAGTAGAAGCTTAAATAACGAAAATTTTCTGATCGTGACCACTTCCGTCGCTTAAGCATATTTTTCTAGTAGCGGTAAAGGTGACTGGAAAGGTATCTCTGAAAACTGTCAGCATAAGAACTCGAAGCCAGGTCGCCAGTCATGCCCAAATTAAAACTGTTATCACAACCGTCACCACCGCTATCCACAAAAACCCCAACTTTCGTAAGAGAACACACCCATGATGTCCCATCCTAGATTTTTGATGTAAAAAGCTCTAACGCATGAAACCATGCCATCATTGATTTCGTTAACGATCCATTGATTATGATTCTTATCTCACAACGTTGTTCTTCATAATATTATTATATGGTTTATACATTAATTAATTCATGCATGTCTATCAAGATCAGCTCTCAGTTGATGATCAGGTACTGATTGATATCGACTCTTCTATTTAAATCCTTTCAGTACTGAAGCTGATATTCGTAATCTTGACCACAATTCAATGCCTCTGCGCTTGATACCAATTCTTCAAGCTGTTTGATTAGTCTTTGTCATTTCAGCTATCCCTAGCTCTTCAACAATAAAACAGTTAATCCATGATTCCATGTAATAGTTCATTTATCATGTAATCCATGGCAGCGAATGTGATTTGACGCTTCGTTAATTTATGATTACATAATATGGATTCTGTTTCAGGGTTCTGAAGCTATCCGGGTCATATCGTTCATGTATGTATGACGGAATGCTGGGATACTATAGTAAGAATGATCTTGATGTTCTTGAATAACGTATACTTACACAGATACTTACAGCTCTCTCATATCCTTAATTTCTTAGGCTCTTAGCTATACTGTTATATGAGATGTGACGTTAATGACTCGTATACTTGGATCAATCTCATTGAGGTGTCTGTTGGTGTCCGAGGAATAAAACCTTTAAAAACCTTATCAAGTTAACAGATCATGCATAGGTCAGCTTCCAACACAAAAAGATCGAACGTGTACAATTGAGACAATTCGACGGCAGGTCACTCGAGAACCCTAGCACTTTTCACGACAAAGTAGAAACACAATGAGAGCAAAAAAGGGTGTTGGAGCTCCAAGTCGATACCCCGTAATATACCCAGAAGTGACCGATAAAAGATTCAAAATTGACAGTGGGGTTTGTCCTCAATCCCATTTTGTTCATTTCATAATCGAAAATGGGGCAAAATAAACATGCAGACGGAGCACCATTTGGATAGTACTCAACGTAGTGGGGAGCACCTAGCACGCCTGATCGATGTGCTTCAAATTATGCAGGATTTGAAGGAAACCTACATATAGATGCATGCATATGCGCTTAAATTTAATTATTTTCTTTTGTAATGAGAAATTCATCATGGATTATTTGGATAATTCCATATTGTCGTCTCTTGAAGTGAAATCAAAGAATATTCCAATTGCATTATGTTGGATATATGATTTATCTTCAAAATATTAAACAAGTGGGGTTCATATGGCTTGTGGCTCTAGTAATTCTATGCATGCTCGATCAACACCCTACTTGAAGATAAATTAGATTTTAGGGAAGACACCTGTTGGTGATCATTATCTGTTGGCATGGAAACTTAATTTGTTTATAAACATTAGCATTGATCTTATGTTATTTCTATAAAATATGTAAATTATATATACATATACATTGAAAACTTCAAAAAAATCAAGGGAGAGGACTCTCTCCACTCAACCCTAGCCCCAACAACAGTAAGGAACTATCAAGATGGGCATCTCAGGTCACCTCTCTATCATGGTAGTCGTCTGCGACCTCCTCTCTATCAAGATCGCCTCCAGCGACCTTCTCTCTATCAGGAAGGTCATCTTTGGCCCCTTGAATACCTTTCCTCTCCATATTTGGAGGCCTCTCACAACCAACCAGATCCAATCCCTACAACACAGATCTCGCTGGTTGTGGCTGATTGGCAATGATGAATCGGGGTAAGAGCCGACCTAGTAGAGGGAGGCTAAAAGACTTTTGTCCATGGCCAACATTGGTTCTCGATCTGTTCTTGTGACAGAGACAGCTGAGGTCGGAGTTGATGGAAATCCTTGAAGGGCAGAACCTGCAATATATCACAGATGAAGGTGATAAGGGTGCAGTTCTTCATCCTAATTTTTGGCCCTCGTATTGGAGGACGCACACGGCATTTGACAAAGATCTAAAGGATTCTGACCGGAGTAAAGGACGCGGGTGAGGAGACTGCAAGGCGGTGTTTGGGGTGCCAACTTCCCCAGATTGAAAGGTGGGTGCCCAAATCAAGGCCCAACAGTTGTGGGTTGAACTTGAGTAAGAGGACCAAATCTACTGGAGATATGGATGTTAACCCCTTAGGGTTACGTATTTAAGATCCAGGAGATATCAAGTGCATGTACTATTGAATTATCTTTTTTTTTGAAAAATATCTAAATCGAGTTTCATTAAACATGTACTATTGAATTATCTGTAGTACTGAATCATGATTCAAGATATTCTGTGAATCATAAAATAAAGAAGGATGACATGGGTACATCGTGTATACTCTGTATTCATGTTAATAGATCATTTTTTAAATTTCAAAAACAATCTAAGAATATTATTTGGATTTATTTCAAACGTTGTAACCGAAGCCTCATTTCGCTTTAATGCTCAATTGATACATGATTCTTCTATTTAATGAAATTTACATGATTAAAAAAAGTTATTTCTATAAAAAAAATGAGAGGAAGAAGCTAGTAAAAGTTTATATGACTTTGTATTGGAGCCACGTACATATGAAAGAGAGGTTTTGACTTAACAAAGGATATATACAATTATACAAAGATCTTGTGAGCCGCCCTCAGAACAAACAAAGTCGACCAACGTGCCCTAATTCGGCTTTGTCTCCCCATTACGGGCCGCGTTTCAACCCTAATCCAATTTCTATGACCGTTTTGTTCCTTGAATATTTTAGTTCATTGGTATATATAGTTTGTGTACATCTTGTGAAACTTGTCACAGGAAAGTCGACTATTAATTTGGGTAATTGGGTAAGGGCATAATTTTATGAGATAATTAGAGAAAAATCTACTAATTAGACCCTTTTGAATATAAAATCATTCACATTTAAAAAAATACACCAAATACATTTATTTTACTTGTCTTACTAATTTTAAACTCGAACATTTAAAATTATCACATTTTCTCTGCTGATCATTTACAAATAGAGAAATTCACCGGGTTTTGGGTATAGGGTTTTAGGTTAGAGGTCAATGTATAGGGTTTAAAGGTTAGGAATTATAGGGTTTAGGGTTTATGGAATTGAGTTTTGAGTATATGGTTTTAGGATTTAAGGTTTTTAGAGGTTATGGATTATGGTTTAGGGTTTATGGAATTGAGTTTTGGGTATATGGTTTTAGGATTTAAGGTTTAGGGTTTAGAGTTTAGGGTACGTACTTATAGGGTTCAGGGTCTAAGTGGTGAGTTTTATTATTTATCTTAAATAATAAGTTTATTTAGTTTAGACAAACTTAATTAATAAGTTTGGTTGTATTTTAAAAAAAAAATCTTAAATGTGAGTGTAATTTAAAACGAGTCACTAAAATAAGTGTAACGTCAAATATCTCTAATTTTATTCTTTAAACGAGTTGTGATGTCTATACGTGTCACCTTATTATAAAAGACAGAGCAAAAGGAAAACAAGCAAGATACTTGGTGTGTCATATATGCACTTAATTTCATAATATATATAACATGATCAAGTATATGAAAAAATCAATATTATTACTAGCTATTTGGAACTTTTGTCTATCCATTTGTGTATTTGCTCTTTGATTATTAAGAAAGCAATCAAAATGACTTATTTGGTGTAAATGTGTAATCAGCAATGATATGGTACTAGGTTTGACACATGTTGAACCAAAAGAATTCTTAGTTGAGTGTCGACATACGGCACATAATGGTGGTATGTCGATTATTCTAAGTTTTTAATATATATGCAAAACCCTAATGGCGGAATATATATAGCGTCGATCAATTGGCATAGTTGGAAGCAAGCAGGGAAATGGGTGATTTGGTCATTGTGAGGCATGCACGCATGAAGGATAAACATCATGCACAGAAAGGGAAGGCAAACAAACACTAATATATTGGGTGGTCAGCTAATCAGATGATGATCGACGAGGATATGGAGCTAATGAGGTCTGTTTCTATGGAGAAACGCAGTGACACTTACTAGTGGGCATTCCACAAACACAAAGATGGTTTTCTTGATCTCCTTCATCTTAGTGGAATCACCCCACGCGAGCTCGCTTAATCGAATGAGCCTGCCTTCTCCTTCCTGCCCAGTGCCCAGCCTCCCTTCTCTCTTAGCTACTTTCCCCCACCGCACCAAAATCCACCTTTTGTAGTAGTAGTGATGTGGGGGTCCAGAAGCAAATCCCACTCTTGTGGCTTTCATGTAGGTCGCAATCCTCCTGCTAGTACTAGTAATGGGGCATGCATGCTAACACTCCCACTATAGCCAAAGCCAGCAGCCAACTTTGTGTTTGTGATCAAGTACCGAGAAGCTAGCTAGCATGGATAAGTCGCCTTTACGACATCGTATTCGTACCAAGTGTGCTAGGGTTTCCACCATTAATGGGGACCTTGAGAAGGTGTGATATATCTATCGATCATCCGTATCTAACTCATGATAAAGAGAGCCAAGCAGGTCGACTGATATAGTGTAACTCCATATCACGCGTGCGACCCCAACTCACTCCACGCATCATAATGGTAACCTCAAAACCTCGTCTACCAAGATATATATTTCTGCAGATGATATATATCAAGTTCCAATGCCTTTTTTATTCTTCTACGTACGATTTTTTACTGCAAATTAACTTAATTGGATTACCGCGCGCTTTTACACTAATACAATCAAACTGATTGAAATAGTTACATAGTAGATACAGCAGGTCAATCAATCTTGCATATTCCATATTCCATAATGCAAAATTTTATGGATTAAGATATGTAAATATATAACACTTGTAGTTGACACTGTTGATTATTTTAAGCAAGCTAGGAATGATTAAATATATATTATTGATTATTAGCACGGGTAAATGATGGTGTCTACCCAAAAATAATCTCAATCTTGCATGTTCTATAATGAAAACCCTTTTCGGCATGGTAGACACTAAATCTGTTCGAAGGAAGCAAGGCAGAAAGTTGGTACGTGATATCATCGATCCTTTCTCTCTAGCCGAACACCATATCATTACCCGTGCTAATAATCAATAATATATTTTGATCTCCCATTCCTAGCTTAAAGCTATCATCAGTGTAAACTACAAGTGTTGCCCCTATTGATCAAATCTCAGTTAGTGCCACGTACTATAAATATACCCAGTGTACACCCCCTATCTTATATGTACTACTACTCACCACTCCTTGCTTGTTCTATTGAATCCCTCCCCATATATAGTCCTCGGCTCCTAACTAACGCATTTGCTAGCTTCTCCCTCTTCTTCTTCCTTGCCTTTTCTGTGCCAGTTCATCACAATGGGATCGGAGGCTGTTGAGTTTTACCATCTAAACGGTTTCTTGTCATCAAAACTTGATCGTCGTGACCAAGTGCTCATCAGCAGTAACGTTATCGGTAACATTAACCATGAAGATATAGATGATTCTGGCAGCTGGTACGAAGAGACCATTGACGATGATCTGAAATGGTCATTTGCTCTTAATGGGTTAGTTAACTTTATCAATGATACATCTCTTCGATCCTAGTTGCAGTCATTGTTCTTCTCTAGTTATTATCGTTCTTTGTTGGGTTTCTTTTGTCATCTCTTGCATATGAATATATCCGCAGTGTGCTGCACAAGGGGGTGAGCAAGTTTCAAGAGATAGCTTTATTGGATACCAAGCGTTTTGGCAAGGTTTGCACGTTTTACTTAGTAATATATATTGCTTGAAATTATGACATGGATGAAGGTCGATATAACACACTAATTATATACATGTATGCTTATATATGCAGGTATTGGTGATTGATGGGAAGATGCAGAGTGCAGAAGTGGATGAGTTCATATATCATGAATGCTTAATACATCCTGCACTTTTAACTCACCCAAAGTCCGTCCTCTATATTACCAATGCTTGCATTCCTTTTCCATTTGTTAATACTCCATATTAATATGTATACATTATATATAATATTCTGCAGGCCTAAGAATGTGTTCATTATGGGAGGTGGGGAAGGTTCAGCTGCTAGAGAAGCCCTTAAGCACAAATTACTTGAAAAAGTGGTTATGTGTGATATAGATCAGGTTACTATTCAATACATTTTCGTTGAAATAATGTCTTTCCCATGAGCCATGCATAAGTGTCTGTTTCAACTAGCAGTAGCACATACACTTGTTCATTTCTTGTAAATAACTACTTCCTCATGAATTACAAGAAAAATCTTTGTGCAGGAGGTGGTTGATTTCTGTCGCAGGCATTTGACAGTGAACAAGGAGGCCTTTGCTCACAATAAGCTTAACCTTGTTATCAATGATGCCAAGTAAGTTCAAAGCTTATCTGGTATAATGCTCATATAAACGATTGTTCTATATATGGTTGTGACTAGGACTCTATGAGCATAAAACTTATAAAATGTTGTTATCAAAGGGCTGAATTGGATAAGAGCTGCGAAAAATTCGATATCATAGTGGGAGATTTAGCAGACCCAGTTGAAGGAGGACCTTGTTATCAGCTTTACACAAAATCCTTCTACGAGAAAGTTCTCAAACCCAAGCTTAATCATGGTGGCATTTTTGTGACCCAGGTACAAGAATGTAATATTGTCACACACAGCCCTAAAATACTTTAAGATATCCTCCCTCAACTAGTTTTACCATTTTACAGACTTTAGAGTAATAAACTTATTACTGTCAAGTACTTAGTTTGCATTTTCATGTAGGCTGGACCAGCAGGCATTTTCACCCACAAGGAGGTCTTCACCTCTATATTCAACACCATCAAACAGGTCTTCAAGTGTAAGTACTCTCCCATCTTCTATTGTTCAACTTAGAAAAGTCAGGTATTGAATAAGAGGTTTCAAACTCACTCGATCAGACCAGTAATACAAGATCAGAAAATAAATTACGAGGGATTTTCATATACACCCAATTTTGAAGAGTGGTTTTAAATAAAACCTAACTTAATATTCCTTTCAGATAATCATCTAAAATGTATTAATTATAATACATATTATAACCTTTTTTTTCATGCGCAGATGTTGTTGTTTATGCAGCTCATGTACCTTCTTTTGCCGATACATGGGGATGGGTCATGGTATGTAAATTAAAGCTTAACTTGTTCAAATTACAACACTAGTACTATTACTTCTACTAGAATGGTTAAGTGATTATAACTTGGGGATGTTCTAATTTAATGAATTAGGCCTCGGATGAACCTTTCTCTATGAATGCTGAGAAAATGGACAGAAGGATTGAGGAAAGAATTGAAGGGGAGTTAAACTACTTGAATGGTGCTTTGTTCATGTCCTCTGCAACCATGAACAAAACTGTTTCTTCATCGTAAGACCAGCGTTCCTTCCTAATTCCTCTTTTAGTTATTATAAATGCCATCTTCTGGGGTTTATGGTAAATGGCATTTCAGGTTGTTGAACGAAACTCATGTCTACACCGAGGAAGATGCAAGGTTTATTCATGGACATGGGGTCGCTTACCGCAACTAGTTGCGGTTTAAAGCATCTACACAGGTTGGGGGAATTTGCTATATACAGCAAACAGAATTGCAGAAGCATGGAAACTACTTAAACAGTCATGAATTTGTCTGCCCAAAAAAAGGAAAAAAAAACAGCAATTGTTTGAGGCATTTGGTTTTAGTTTTGCACAAGTTATGTTAGCTTCATCAGAATTCAAAGTGAAACTTTGGCTAAACCAAGTTGATCTTTTATGAATGAAACATGAGGCATTCCTCCACTTCCATGTCCAATTTGTTCTGAACAATCAAATTTCACTTTATTGGAAACAGAGTTGAGCAATACATATGAGTTAACAGAGTTGAGCACAATACTACTTACATAAGCTTAACCAAAAGGTACAACATGAAGAAGACTAGTAGACAAAAAGGCAGAAAATTCAGTTAAGAACTCTACCTTTTCTTTTAAACTCTCTTAACTGGATCAAAGTTGGATACACCAATAACAGCTCCAAGAATTCCTACAAGCACAACTCCACCAGCTGCAATGCTAAGCAAGAAGTTGTTGAGAGATGGGGTGACGCCGGACCCAGCTGCCTCTGCCACCTCAGGTATCACCATGGAAGCTGTCAATGCAGCTGCAGCGAGGCCTGTGACTGCCTTCTCTTTCAAAGAGGCCTGCACTTTGAGCATGTCTGTGGAGGACATTGGCTTCACAGACACAGCCTTGTTTTGCTGCCCAACTGGGATTATAGACTTCAACAATGAACTTGGCTGGCTTGTTCTGTTTTGGGTGGCAGACAGAACTGGCATAGCCATTGAAACAGAAGCCATTTCTTGTGTTGCTAACTGGGGTTTCTCTTAGTTTGGCAAAGTTTACAATGCTAGGTGGTGTTTGGAAAATTCTGCTATGCAGATTTGTACCGGATGCGCTGAAATCCCGGCCACAATTGGGTTCAGATATGGAAATATGGAATGAATGGGGATGTAGCTGAGATTTTTGCTGATGTGTCAGGTCAACATTATCCTATGTGGCAAATTCTTAACCTGGGATTGAAAGATAAGCTTATCCCTCCAGATTACATCCGCTAGGAACTGATTTATCATTCAAAAGAATCACACATTGCACTTTGTTAATATTGAAAAGAAAAACAAGGCCACCAGAGAATTACATAATCATCATGCTTGATGGTTCAGTACAAAGAGGAAATACCATAGATTTTGACCAACCTCATCCAAGTCATCTCCTTCCCTTCTGGCCCAAATGAAGTCTCATTTTGACACTAAAAAACATGAGAGATTAAGAAAAATGATAAGCTCCACTAATCATCTTCAATCCAAATCCACAAATTAGGATTTAGGGGTCCAGTTTGACATAATTTACTTGTAAGTAACAAGTTATGTTTTGGTAAACTTTGAGCAAATAACTCATTTTTAAAATTACATTAGTGCACTGCTGCTTACATAATGTTTGTGCATAAGATTATCGTTAGATTTGGCATCGATGGGCAATACTACGTCCATTTTAATATGTACAAAGTGGTGGGAGCCTTGAATGAGCCCCCACAAGTATTACAAGTGATGTGTTATTTACTTTTTATGATCATGATTGAGTGGTGAGGAGTCCCTGTTATAAGGGAATGCGGCTCCTCCCTTTACAATGTCTTCAATATGGGACTATGAGTCATATTCTATTCTCCAAGTGTTGCATGAGCACGTGTTGCATAAGGCCGAGAGATTGACTTAATGATAAAGCTCTTGGTGACTTCTTAGTACCGACGCGTAGCTTGCATATCGGGCTTCGTTATGCATGTCGTGGTCGGGTCCCACTATACCTCTTGAGCCCACAAAAATGGTGTCGATTATGCTTGGTGGTGTATGCATATTGGCCATAATATTGGCTACACATACACAGAAATTGGCAGAATGGAGCTTTTACTCTTTTATAAGCGTAAAGCTTGTTAGAGAGCATTAATCCTGCCCATAATCTTCTCCATTACAAATATGATATTACTAAGTTTATGCATTCTTTATTGGTAATGTTAATATTATGGACCAGTTTAATATTTTTATTATTATAGATTTATTGCATTATGTAAAAGTTGTGTATAGCTACACCTATATAATGTACAACATGTAGTTGTAAAAGATTAATGAGAATCAATTTCTACAAGGTATCAGCCTAACATTGATCCTTCCCTGCGATCTTTCTAATTGTCTTATGTGTCTTCCTTTAGCTTTTTCTTCCTCTGTTCACCCCTACGTTGTCCTTCTACCCTCCCTTGTTCTTACTCAATCCATATCCATCTCACGTCCCTCTCTACTTGATCTGCAGAATCGTTTCCTTCCACAAAAAAAGTCTCATAGTACTTCATGGTTGCTCATTTTCCTTTTGATGGCCACCCTCACCAACAATGTCAGTATCGGCACAACTCACAAGGTTTTAAGTTGCATCTAGAACCCTACACCCCAGCTTAGATTACGTGCCTACCTTGGGTTAATGAAATCGTCAAGTCGGTTCCACAGTGGTGTCCAAATTGTCACTCAAACCAACATGCTTTGTCTCAATTTCCTCACTGTTACTATGGTCCAACTATTGCTCCTCATTTTGTCGGAGCCCATTTTTTCGGTGACCCTAACATGTATCCTGACACCGGTGCCACACATCATATGACATCTCTTCCCTTCCAAAACCCTCAACCTTGTGGACCGCACAATATGTATATGGGTAATGGTGATTCAATGTCGGTATTCCATATTGGTGATCTTTCAATTTCATTAGGCAATTCAGATTTTTCATTACTTAATATTTTTCGTATTCCTTCAATACGTAAAAACCTCTTTTTTGTCGCTCGCTTTACTAAAGATAACCTTGTCTATTTTCTTTTTGCTTCAGTTTTTTATCGTATCCATTACTTATGTACTGGGCGTTTATTGTTTCAGGGATCATGTAAGGATAGTCTTTATCCTCTTAGACTGTCCTCCGTCTCGTCAGTCCCTCAAACATTTGCCTCTATCCATTCTTCTCTCTAGCACAACCGTCTTAGGCATTTGTTGTCCTCTGCTTTAGCACGTTTGGGATCTACCCTAGGTTTCAAATCCTCCTTTAACTCCTTCTGCAACATTTATGCGCTTAGTAAATCACAAAAGTTACATTTTCCTTCACATAAGGCCTACGCAACTGCACCTTTCAAATTCTCCATAGTGATGTGTGGCAGTCACCTATTTTATCAGTTAGTGGGTTCATGTATTATGTTCTTTTACCAATGGATTTTCTCGTTATACTTGGATTTAACCTATCGTCGCAAAAACGAGGCACTTACTCATTTTCAAACACTCGTTGCTATGGTCCATAATATTTTCCACATTTCTGTTAAATTTCTTTAAAGTGATAATGGAATGAAATATGTTAATAATCCATTTTCTCACTACTGTAATTCGTTGGGGATTCAACAGTGTTTTTCTTACCCACACACACCTAAACAAAATGACATTGCAGAAATTGCACGTAGTCTCATTCAAATCTCTGGGGTGCCCCAAAATCTTTGGGCAGAAGTCGTAACCACCTCCATATATCTCATCACTCTCCTCCCTACCTCAACTCTCAATTGGAAAACTCCTCATACTCGTTTTTATGGCACTCCCTCCTCTTATTCTTCTCTTCTAGTATTTAGATGCTCTTGTTTTCCTTATCTTGGTGCATATGTATCCAACAAGTTGTCTAGTTGTAATCTTGAGTGTGTCTTTCTTGGTTACAGTACTCGTAGCAAAGGTTACAAGTGTCTCGATCTGTTCACCAATCGTGTCTATATTTCTCGTCATGTGTTATTTAACGAAAATCATTTTCCTTACAATGATTTACAGGTACCCTCCAATGGTGATTTTTTTCCACTAGAATTCATTGTCTTATCTAGTCTGGGCCCGACCGCACCTCCGTTGTCCAAATGTCGAGCTCATTGTCATCTCCATTTGACATCACATTCTAATTCAACTGCGGAAGCCCAACAACCTAGCCCACTACCACTAAACTCGTTGCCCCTATCAACTCAACTCAACTCATCTTTTAGCTAGACATCTAACTTAGAAGAGGCAAAATTCATATACGAAGAAATTAAGTAAAAATTGTGGTCAATCTTTAGTAAGGAAACAAACTTTAATTCCTCAAAATACAATAACACCCAAATAGTAGAGAAAAAGAAGTTGTTGCCGGGAACCTCTATATATATATATATGTCAAAATATTGTAATCTTTTATATTAATGTCAATGTTGAAAGACCATTAAACCATCTTGAGAGATTAGAAATGCATGAGAAATGTGAAAAAGAATATGGCGTATGTCACGACCCGAACATAATAATTATTTATTTACCAAGTTGTAAATGTTACCGTAAAGGATAAGGGTGGGCAAAAATCCGGTTTTCAACCGAAAACAGAAAAAACCATCCAAAAAACTGACCGGATAACCGATCCATTTAAAGCGGGTCAAAAATAGCTTAAACCAATCTGATCTGGTTAGAACCGGGTTGGTTTCAGTTTAGCCTAAAAGCCAGTCCGAATAAACCAATTTTTTTAATATATATCTTATATTTTTTTTAATAAGTGGTCACCATTTTATTAGCTCTTCTTAATTCTTACTCTACAGCCTCTCACACTTGATCACAGACCACTATATATAGGAAAAAACCATAACCTTGTTACTTTGCACCTCTCACTCTCTCAGACTCTCAGTCTCCTTGAGTCTCTCTGGGTTTTCTAGCTAGAGGAGCGGTGTACTACAACGACCAAGCGTAGTCGCTCGGCAACGACACCGACGATCCCAGAACCGTCGCTGCGAGCCACCATTCGGTCCTCCAGGAATTCAAGGAGTTTCTCCGGAACTTTGAGTCTCAGTCAAGCACGAATGTCTTCCCTTACAAAGAGAGCCTCATCGTCGACATGGAGGATCTCGGCGACTTTGACTCTGATCTCCCCGCCAAGCTTCGCTCTGGCCCTGCTAATTACTTGCTGCTGGTAAAGAAATCTGATCCGATATGATCTCGTGGAATTAGGTTTTTCAATTTCATTAGTTTGTTAATTTTAATGAATTTTTGGTTTAGATTTGTAGTTTGAGAACGCCGCCGGACAGGTTTTGGCGAATTTAAAGATGAAAATGACTAGAAGCAAAGGTCTATTGGAGAAGCCGGTGTCGGAGGATGTTCAGATTTTGTTGACCTCCAGAGAAGATTCTTTCATCAATTTCATGTTATAAACTTTTTTTATTTCAAGACAAATAAATTTGCTTATGGTCTGTAATAAATTAACTTAACTATGGTGTGTATGTTATTTACTATTGGAACTTGGTGATGAACATTGGATGATTGGATTGTTCTTCTATTTTTGTGGATTTTTTAGGTTTGAAATCTGTTGGATTTTGAAATTGTAAACTGATAGCGAAACTTTCCAAATTCTGGTGAAATTCTAAACCGGTCCAATCTGATCTAGTTTTCGGATGATCCGAATAATCGGTTAACCCGATTTCAGATTAGGATTCGGATGAAGCTTTTATAAATCCGAATGATTAAGATTGGATACGGTTTGAGCTCAAAACCGGTCTAGTCCGAATATACCCAACCCTAGTAAAGGATTCTAAAAGTTGACTTTTCTTTAAGTCGATCATTTTGGAAAACTTCCTTAATGAAAGTCGTATATGACGTTAATATGAGTTCGTGGACATGTGACATGCTTAAATTAGAATTTGTATGAAGAAATTATAGTCTAAAAACAAAAGTTACTATTTAAAGAAAATTACTATATATAGAAGGGGACAGTTTCTCTTTTGGGGGGAGGGACATTTTCTCTCTTTCCTCGCCCCCCTCTCTCTCAGTATCTAAAAAGTCCAACTGACCCGACCCGGCCCCAGTCGTCCTGACTCGATATTTACGGGCAACTCCGGCCGATCTAGATGGTGGGACCGGTCATGTTCGCTTCATCTTGACGATAGTGGCGGTTCTGTGGCGGTGTCGTGGTCTAATTTGGCCTAGATCTTCGCAATTGTGGCACAACTGTAAAGGTGGCAAACCCGGTTGTTGCCCCGTCGCCTCGGATGGTTCTAGGGGTTGAAAACCACTTAGATCGTTTTGTCTCCTCCTTCAGAGTACAACCATGCTACCCATGAAGATCAATTCGGAGTGTGGAGTAGCAGATCAAGATTTCTTTCTTTTGGGACAGTTTTGAGGTTCTTCCTCATTGAGTTGATCAAACCCCATGTATTAAAGTTGTTTATCTTGCTTCGATCTTCAAGTTTAATGTTGAAAGTTTGTTTAAATTCTGTGTTTTTAGGCGCGTGACACCCACCCGCCGCAGTCTAGGGTTGCGTGTGGAGGTGCGTTCGGTGGTTCTGGAGGTTCTAGTTTCTTCTATAGGTTTTCTAGGGTTGTTGTGATTGTTTGTAGATGGTTTTTGTGACGAGGTTGCAAGTTTGAGGGTGGTGACGAGTGAGGCCCACGTGCAGCCACTTGTGGCGGTGGTGGCAGCACGTCTATCTTTGTTTGAGGCAGTGGGTTGTCCCAGCAGCCTACACTCATCATTACGAGTGCGTGGATACTTAATGTGTCGATTTTGGTGATCGGTTGGGCATATAGAGCTTTGTCGAAGTGTTTTTACATTTGTTTTCTACCGAGGGTAAATCTGTAATGTAGGAAACTTAGTTTTGGTGGAGATGAGGAGTAAAGAAGTTCGTTTAAAAATCAGTTGAACTACGAGTGGCTTGATCCCTTTCAGAGGGTACATAGGTAGCCCGATCGAATTTGTGGGTGTAGTTACAAATATTAGAAATAACATAAAGGGGCGGGATGACTCCAAGGGTCGATGATGGAATATTTTTTAGGTATTTTTGATCATTGAAAGAGTTATGGTTGATGATAGGTAAAAAGGTTATCCACTACAAAGGATGTTGGGGTAAAATTTTTCTTAAGGTGGATCCCGCATGACTTAACTCGGGTTGAAGGGGTTAATCTAGGGTGAGTCCTGACAACATACGTGTTATTTCTATTTTGTTTATTAATAGATAAATTAAAAATCGTAAATGTTATTAAAAACACAAATGAATAAGGTGAGAATTAATATTAATTGGATAAAACATATTAATGTGTCACTTTCTATATCATCAGTTCATTATTCCATTAGTATTCATAGATATTTAATCCTATGGAGTAGTTATAATAAGGATCACTAAGTTAAGGACTAGTTGAGGTCTTTTCGTCTTATCCCACTTTTTTATCTTATATCCACATCTCGTTTGTATAACTTGTAGATATATATGAGTAGACCATCCTTACAAATTTTCATCTAAATTGAAAATCGTTAAGGCATTCATAAATGTAATTCACCGATTATAAATTTGAACGGCTCATGTTTCACATATTTGGATCATCCATTGATTTGATCTATTTGTATTCCTCATTGATCACAATTTAGCTGAAAATTTGTATAAATGATCTACTTATATAGATCTATAAACTGAACGGTTGAGATGAAAAAAATATGATTAAAATGGAGGTGTAATAAACCATTAAAGGAGAAAGTACTCGACTAGTCTTGAACAAAAATGTCCTCAATAGATCCTCTCCCTTTAAACTTATTTATGAATTTTACTCAAAATTTAGAAAAGGCATTTATGTTTCAGTAAATAATAATTAAGAATGATTAAACTAAATAAATACATTTGAGAAGGTTAACTGCCTCTTCTCGCCCTAGTCTAGCTACGCCTATGCTTCTAGCACAACCCTAAATCCCACTACCACGGCCTCTATCGATTTCCAACCCATAAATTTACCCAACACATCTCCAGAGATCACAGCCCCACCCATTGTTCACACCTATTACCGCCGCCAACAAGTAATTCCACCACCACCACTTCCACTCCCTCCTCCTACACTTCAAACCTATAACCGTCGAATCCAACCACCATAAAATCGTATCCCTATTCTGCCCTCCTCTCAATCTTCTACTCCAATTGGTGACTCATCTTCTCCTCTCATCCTCCAGGTCTATCCTCCATCACCGCCCGCCACCGTTGACGACTCCATCACTCAGCGCTCATCCCTAACGATGCTCTTTGTCCTAGTGTCTCCAGCAGCGCCCACTACAGTGCTCCCCCACCGCACTCTTCAAGGCCCCCCGCGCACCCTTCCGTGCCCCTAACGCACCTTTCCACGCTCCTTGTGAACCCTTCCGTGCACCTTGTCGAGTCCAGTGCACCTTCTCTTCCTGGAATGACAACTCGGCTTAGCTCTAGCATCAGTAAACCAAAGGTTTACACAGATGACATTGTACGCTATCTAATCTCCAAATCCCTCATCACCATTGTTGACAGCAGTGAACCCACATGTTATTCCCAAGTTTCCAAGCATGCACATTGGCGTGAGACAATGACAAAAGAGATTAATACTTTTTTGAAAAATAATATCTGGATTCTTGTGCCATCCTCACCATCTCAACACACAGTAGGCTGTAAATGGGTATTCTAAGTGAAGCGGAAATCAGATGGCTCAATTGGACGTTACAAGGCTCGTCTCGTGGCCAAATATTTTGATCAACAACAAGATATCGATTACGATGAAACTATTAGCCCTGTGATTAAACCTGCTACTGTTAGAACTTTGAGTACTATTGTTGTGTCTCGTGGCTAGTCTCTACGTCAATTAGACGAAAAATAATGCCTTTCTTCATGGCATTCTCAAGGAGGATGTATATATGCAACAACCCCTGGTTTCATTAATCATGCCTACCCATCTCATGTTTGCAAGCTTAACAAAGCTCTTTATGACTTGAAACAAGCATCTAGTGCCTGGTTCCATTGGATGAGTGTCTTTTTCATCTTCGTTGGCTTCATTCAAAGTCTTGTTGATTCTTCTTTGTTTATTTATCATCATGGGCAGTAAATCATATATTTTTCTACTATATGTCGATGACATTGTGATCACATGCAGCAATGAACAACTCCTCCAAAACTTCATTGATACACTTGGTCACGGCATTGACATCAAGGACTTAGGTCCTCTCAATTATTTTCTAGACTTGCAGGTTCACAAAGTATCAAATGGGTTGCATATTAATCAGCTGAAGTATGCCTATGATCTTCTTGTGAAACATGACCTTCTCCTTAGTAAGCTTTCAAGTACTCTAATGTCTGCTAAGGCCAACCTCATTGCCACTGATGGTTCTCTCCTACCTAACCCTATAGCTTTTCATGAGCTTGTTGGATTCTTGCAATACCTCACAATCACTAGACCTGACATTTCCTTAGTAGTCAATACCGTTTCTCAATTCATTAGCCAACCCCGCGTGCCTCATTTTGTTGCGATGAAACACATACATAAAAGGCTCTCTTGGTCATGGCTTATTGTTCACTCCACAACAAGGTTCCACTTATCTTTCAGCATATTCTCATGCTGATTAGGCAAGTTGTCTAGATTCACGTCCCTCAACATCTGGCTATCTTGTGTACTTTGGCTCCAATCTTATCTCTTGGTGTTCAAAGAAGCAACGACAATTACTCGTTCAAGTGCGGAGTCTGAGTACTGCTCATTGACCCATGAAAGTGCTAAAACAACCTGGTTAGGATATTTGTTATATGAACTTGGTGTTCGGATTCAATATCATGTTCAGTTGCATTGTGACAATTTGAGTGCCACATATATGTCTTCAAATCTTGTTTTCTAGGGACGCACCAAACATATGAGTTTGACTACCACTTTGTTCGTGAAAAAGTTGCAAGTGGAAGTCACCGAGTATGCTTCATTCCCTCCAAGGATCAGCTAGCAGATTTACTCACCAAACCATTTCATAAATCCCGTCATATACTCTTTTTTGGCAAACTTGTCCATCCAGGACCGTCAAGTTTGAGAAAGGGCTGTTAAAGAGCATTAATCCTGCCCAGAATCGTCTTCATTACATATTGTTGAGTTTATGCATTCCTTATTTGTAGTGCTAAAATTAGGAAAGTAAGCGTAGACTGAGAAGCTTGATCATCAGTTCATCACTTAATCATTCACCCTGCAGAAGATCATTTCTGTGAGACGAACTTCAAGGGGAAGTAGATAGTAGGTAATCTGTAGCTCATCGAAACATCTCTTCAACGCCATGACCATTTCACTTCTGCGCTTTTGCTTTTCAACCCATTCTTGGAAGTTCATAGTGTGACAAAAATAGAGTGCCATCCGTAGCTTATTCATATTTTCGATCTCAAGCACCACCACAGCATGGTTTGGATGCCAAAGTGTTGGGTTCCCCTCCACATACCTGTAAAATCAAAAGAAGTGTAAACACAAAGGCACACTACAATATGATGCTCACTTGTCCAACATGATTGCTGTATTCTTCTCAACACTACTAATCCACTGTCATCATGTATGTAGTCTGTATTATTTAAAATCCAGATTCATAGACTCATGAAGTTATCAACATATAAAATTTCCGATGAACTTACTCCTGTACTTTCTCTTTCAGTTGATCTATCTTCTTCACTGGTGTAGTAAAAGCAATAGAGAACTCCACAATATCACCCATGTTTGAACTTCTGTAATAATTGCTAATGGGTTTCGTCAATAGAACTGAATTCGGATAGTATACCTTCTCTTGATTGAGTTTCAAGAAGACTGTAGTTAAGATGTTCATCTCCTCAACCATCAACTGTCAGGATTACCATGCATGTATTAGAAATTTGACGAAAATAAAATTAACATTGTAAGATAGAAGTATTGCATGTTACCTCCTCACCCTCAACAACACAGCGATCGCCAACATCAAATGGATGCATTACAAATACAAAGATAATAGATTCAAATATAGTCTTGCAGGTGTTTCCAAACATAAACGCTGACAGTACGAGCTGTGATGAGAGGAAGACAAGTACTTTTGTATTTGCAATTTCCACCAACAGAAGCCACACTACAGTGGTGATAATAACCAGGACGGTAGTGACAAGTTTGTTCAATTGCTTCACGGCTGTTTTGGTGTCTGTTAGAGAATGTGCTAGTGCTTTACGACCATTGAACACTTTTATCTGCAAAATATCACAAGGTTAATTGAAAAAGTTTCAGTTTTTTTCACTAGTTTTAGAATCCATATTTCCTTTTCTTTCTTCACTTTTAATCTTGCAGTTATTTTGACAGGTTTACCAAACATAAATGATACTTAAGTTTTAGTACAACACTACAACTCAAGTATTTGTCTATGGGCATACAAAACATGAAGGAATTCCTTCAAGACTAACTGTAGAAATATGTGCTTTTACAATCAAAGATGTGATCGATGTATAAATAACATGCCACAGAAACAAAACAGTAGTCATCCCGAAGAATATTAAGATGAACTTCTGGAAGTCAAGAGACATAATAAGGTAAAAGTTCTTACCACCCATTCTGTTAGAGTTTTTCTATCAACTTGTCCAGTCTTTGCTACGTCAATCAGCGGCCACACAAGATCTACCTCTTCCTCGATCATGAACCTTAAGAGATCCCACTCCTCAATGAACCTAATTAGTAAAATAGATGAGAAGACACTTGACAAAAGTATGGAAAAGGAAGAAAATGGTACCCATAAAATGACTGAAGTTAAAGCATTTTCATTTTTCTCACTTGGCACCAGGCGGTGCGACATTAAGGAATATGTCGTAGGCAGCAGCAGTTGCTTCCATTTCACTGGTAATCTCTTTATCTCTTTGTGGAATCAGACCGTCCAATGTATGGGAGATGGTAGACAGCCCTGAACTAGTAACTGCATCCACCAATACCTTCATGGTCCAAGAAGAAACCTTCTCTTGCTTTATCTTTTGAAGCTTTGTCATGTCAATGACCTCTTTCTCCTTCCCTGCTTTTGCCTTCTTAGTCGCTCTGTAACTCAGTTTGCTGGTGCTTGGTGATCTCCCAACACTCCCATCAGCCTCCTCCATAAGTGGATGCCCTGAAAGTGTCTGAAGCACGTACTGATGGAAGATAGATTCTTGAATTCTATCAAAGAAGGTGTTGACATGGAAACTAGATGCCAAGATCTTAAGCAACAATGTTTTCAACAACCATAAAAATGCTCCTAGGAGAAGTGAAACAATGGTCCATGTAACATACTTTAGAATCTTTGTGGAAGTCTCTGACCTCTCAACCCCATGGTTGAACACCAGCAGCCATGTGAGAAGAACCAGAGACAGCCACAAGAAAACCTGAACACTCTTCTTCATTCCATGAACAAAATACAACACCTTCCTTCGAAGCAAAAAGTTGCACTCGATCAAAAATACTATCAAATGCATAACCCAATTAGTAACCAACATGCCACTAAATATCACCATGACAAGCACACACCATTTCCAAATCTCCAAGCCCCAAACCATAGAATGCCTTAGTTCATGGACAGTCCAGCTAGCCAGTAAACAACTCAAAATGCACAGAAATACAACCAACTCAACTAATAGTTTCATGTTCACTTTCCCACGCTTATCTTTACTCAATTTAACCTTCTTGTAAATCTCTTCATCCTCCTTTTCATTAGTCCTTCCCGGAGATGACGACGCATTCTTAGCAGAAGAGATGGATGTAGCCTTAGCTCCTGATAAGTTATAGGGAGAACCCCTACTGAATGAACTTCTATAAGGGGAACTTGCACCAACCTGATCTAAACCACCATCCTCATACATAACAGGCGCTGGTTCACCAAATCTTGACTTGGGTTTAGTAACTGACCTGTTAAATGACTTTCTCCTATTGATGCTCTCATTGCGGTTGGGGGCTCTTGGAGGTTTACCAGAGTAGGGATTGGCTCTTGTAATATCTGGTGAAACTGGCTTAGAGAAACCAGTACCACTAGACTCAGTGGTCACCTTACTTTGCTTGGGAGCTGAGCCCTTTGAAGAAGACAACTTTGCTTCATTGGTCTCTTCACTTTGAAACTCCACTATAACTTCACCACCGTTTGAAGATTGCTTCTTTGACATGCTTAATTCGCCACCTTTTGAAGCTTCTCTAGCTTTCATCAAAACCCTATCACGTTAAACCCTGATCCAATAAAAGATATAGTTAATCAAAAAGGCTATTGGCCTATAAAAACACCCAAAATGAATATTACGTGAGAGTTGAGACCAGAATCAGAACTGTAGTAAAAGTTCCAAACTTTTAGGACACTTTCTAAATATATACACTCCTTTTCTTCAAACACATCAGATCTCATTGTTTTCTTGCTTAAAACTTAAAAGGTCTGAACTAATCACACTGTGCTGTTTACTCACCCGGGTCAAAAGAAACAGAATGGAGTGAAGTGATGAAGATCGAGTAGTGAGCTTTTTTTAATGACCGGAAAAATTAGAAGGTTTATCGAAAATCTTGGGGTGTAGACTACAGTGTGAGACAGAATGAGTAGAGGAGTCAAGGTTGCCTGTTCTGCTGTTCAGATAAGAAACAGCGTAGCAGAAGTCACAGACAGAATTGAAACAGAAGAAGAGAGTTCAGATGTTTAGGAAATGCAAACAAATTTTGGTCTTTGACAAGTAATGAAACTTTGCTACCAGAAGAACAAGTCGGGATGGCAGATCAGTGCACTAGTGAGTGACAGTATTTGGAGGGTGTGAACCAGAGGTCCTCAGCACAACCCTCAAATTCTTATCTGATAAATTGACTGATAGCGAAATATTGCAACACGTTTGTAGCATGAGAATGATTTAGAAAGCCAGTGTAAGGACGGTAGGACTGGAATTTGGATAATTAATTTTTGCCAACAGTAGAGCATGAAAAAGTAAGAGTAAATTACATGACCGGAACCTAAACTTATGTGTTCTAGTTATAGTGATACTCATACTTTAAAAACTATTAATATGGTACCTAAACTCCATTTTCGCTATTAACGAAGGATCTGAGACCAATTTCTATCACAACATCATTTATTTACTGACGTATAAAGAATATAAATATCTTTTCACTCCACTTTTTTTCGTCAAATCTCTCTCCTTTGTTCACTCTTTTATCTTTTTCTTCTTCTTCTTCTTCCTCTCATTTGTCGAATGTCTCTCACACCAACTCAAGCTTCCTCTCTTCTTCAATCTCAACCATCAGTGCAACCTCTCTATCTACCAAATCGTTGTAGACCTCAATTTTGATTATGGTTGAGGAAGATGAACAAGAGTCTGATCTAGGTTCTGGTAAGGAAACTATATCCACCCCACACCTAATCGATATATCTTTCTCTGTTTGCCCAAGAGTTATCTGAATCTAAAAGAGGATAATTTTAGAGGTCACTGGAATATCGAATATTCAGTATTATTCCTACTCTCAATTTGAAGCTCTATCTCTCCCATCCATTCATGTCAACAATCTTGCACAGCAAATTAAAACATCACCCTAATGCATAACAACAGCGCAAGACGAAGGTAACACATCACAAAGATGAGCAAGTGATCTAGCAGCCAGAAGCATAATATCAGGATTGGTTTCATGATTAGGCAACCCCACAAGCACAGAAACAAAGGAGTCAACTGAAAAAGTACCGAGTCATTCCTCAGTACCAATCGAAAGCATCTCACTAGAGTTGTGTCAAAGCCTCCACATGCTTTCCTTCTTCCCCATAAGCTCGCAACCCGGACATAATTTTCTTTAGCCTTCCGCTCTGGTGTTTGTCCTTCCTTTCCTTCTTCTGTCTCTTTTTGATTGAAACTTCAATCTCCAAGGCTCTTGGGTCACTTTGATTTTGGTTTTTTCAATCTGGTAAGTCTGAGATCTCTGTTTCTAGTGCTGGGTTTTATTAGGTTTCACTGATTTGACCAAAATAGATTCTTTTACGCCAAATTTCAGTACCTTGAATTCTAGCATGTTGCTGGATTTGAGATCTCCGTTTCAGTAAAGTGGGTTTTGCTGATCTTGATCAAATTCGATTGCTTTACCTCTATTTTGATTTTGTGACAATGTTACAAGGCTATGCAATCGAGTTTTACTTTGATCATGCACTGGAAAACCAGGTCCTGAAGGCTTGGAATGTTCTTGCTCGCTGCTAGATTAGTACCAAGATCATCGAAATCGAATCACACCCTCACATCACTCTTTTCTCCAGCTACTTCATTGAACTAGCAAAGCTCGAAAACATAATCAAGGTGTTTGCTGCAAAGCAAGAGCCTCTGGCCTTGTCTTTCTCGTCAATTGAGAACTTTTCCACTGATAACAATGTACTGTTTCAAACAACAGACGGCTAATGTGTCATCACGATAAGGTCGACATCCTGATGCTCGGCCTCTTTGTTAATAGTAAAAATAGAATTCAGTATATAATTTTTAAAAATATGAGTATCACTAACACATAAATTTAAATACAGATATGTAATTTACTCAAAAAGAATTGGATATGCCCTTCACTCCAAAGAGGGGCACTAGACTTTGACCACCCTCATTTTCTTTCCTTAAGGCCCAGATGGAGAATTGCCTAGGAAAAAAAGTACCTATCTATTACCAAACCCAGAAAGAAAATACATAATTTATATCATATCCAATCCGAATGGACAGCATTAATCTCATCTGTCTCTACTGAAAACAGGTAATCCTACACCAAAAGGAAAGTGAAATTAAATTGAAAGCTCCACACCAAGTCTTCCTATAACCCTATGAAAGATCGTTTGTTGGTGACAGTTGCATCTCATTTAGTTTCAGTGAGCCGAACTTCTAGGGGCAGCAGATAGTATGTAATGTGCAGGTCCTCAAAACATTTCTTCAATGCCATGACCATTTCACTTCTCCGCCTTTGCTTTTCTCCCCATTCTTGAAAGTTCATCGTGTGACTAAAAAAGAGTGCCAGCTTTAACTTATTCACATTTTCGATCTCAAGCACTACAATTTGGTGGTTTGGATGCCAAAGAGTCAGATTCCCGTCCACATACCTGTACAAACAAAAGTCAATTGCAAGTGTGTAAACACAAATGCTCAGTTGTCTAACATGATTGCAGGACTCTTGGTAAAGACAGTTGCTCCAGTGCAAAAAAGTGTCGGTGTGTCGTGGCATATGTTATTACAAACAATCCAGATGCATCGACACACAAACTTCACAACACACATATACCCTTATAAACACAGTAAAAGCTTCAATTAACTTACTCCTTTACTTTGCCTCTCAGCTCGCCTATCTTTTTCACCGGTGTAGTGAAAGCAATTGAGAACTCCACACTGTCGCCCATATTTGAACTTCTGTAATAATTGCTGATGGGTTTCGTGGATAAAACTGAATTGGGATAATATACCTTTTCTTGATTGAGCTTCAGGAAGACTGTGGTTAAGATGTTCATCTCCTCAACCATTAACTATCAGGTGTACCATGTATTAGAAACTCAATCAACCTACAATTTTTCATAAGGAAAGAAGAGATCAGTAATTTACCTGAACGCCATCGACAACACAGCGGTCCCCAACATCAAATGGATGCATCACAAATACAAAGATAATAGCTTCAAATATAGTCTTGCAAGTGTTTCCAAATATAAAAGCTGCCACTACAAGCTGTGATGAGAGTAAGACAAGTACTTTTGTAGATGCAATTTCCATCAACAGAAGCCACGCTACAATGGTAATAATAAAGAGGACGCTAGTCACAAGTTTGTCCAATTGCTTTACAGCTGTTTTGGTGTCTGTTAATGAATGAGCTAATGCTTTGCGACCATTGTAGACCTTCACCTGGAAAATTCATAAGGGAAAAATAGTTTCACCATTCAATTCAGAACAAATTATCTGAGCAAAGCCAATAACTCATTTTGGTACCAATTGGAGTTATGAAATCTACTTTCATTTCATTCTTTATATTTTAATCTGGCAGTTTGTATGATAGGACTATATCATACATAGTCTTGAACAAGTACTAATTAGTAATTAACTCTTTCCCCTTGTTACATAATGAAAGCAAAGAATGCATACAGAAACAGACTCAATTTAGCATGTCTTAGTTTTTATCCCCTGCCATGTCTACTTCTAAATTGAAAGATATGAACAGAAGTAGAACTGCATGACAAGAAGACTAATGTAAAAGTTACTTGAAAAAAATGATATGCAGAAGCCAAACAAGATCTACAACTCCTTATGGAAGTTAAGAGATATTGGTAGAGTTGTTAGAGAAAGGTCTTACCACCCACTCTGTTAGAGTTTTTCTATCAACTTGTCCAGTCTTTGCCACATCAATTAGTGGCCACACAAGCTCCACTTCTTCCTCAATCATGAATCTCAACAAATCCCACTCCTCAATGTACCTAGTTAGATGTAAGATAATTAACAAATGTACGGAAAGGATAAGAAATTAATCAAATAATACATAAAAATAAAATTAGCACTTCTTTCAGATAATTCTCACTTGGCACCGAGTGGAGCAATGTTAAGGAATATGTCATAGGCAGCAGCAGTTGCTTCCATCTCACTAGTAATCTCCTTATCTCTTTGTTCATTCAGACCTTCCATCTCATCCAATGTATGGGAGATCGTGGACAGCCCTGAACTAGTTACTGCATCCACCAAAACCTTCATGGTCCAAGAAGAAACCTTCTCTTGCTTTATCTTTTGAAGCTTTGTCATGTCAATGACCTGTTTCTCCTTCCCTTCTTTTGCCTTCTTGGTTGCTCTGAAACTCAATTTGCTAGTTCTTGGTGATTTGCCACCATTCCCACCAGCCTCCTCCATAAGCGGATGCCCCGAAAGTGTCTGAAGAACGTACTGATGGAAGATTGATTCTTGAATTCTATCAAAGAAGGTGTTCACATGGAAACAAGATGCTAAGATCTTAAGCAACAATGTTTTTAACATCCATAAGAATGCCCCAATGAGAACTGAAACAATAGTCCACGTAACATATTTTAAAATCTTGGTGGAAGCCTCTGACCTCTCAACCCCACGGTTGAACAACAGTAGCCATGTGAGAAGCACCAGAGATAGCCACATGAAAACCTGAACGCACTTCTTCATTCCATGAACAAAATACAACACCTTCCTCCGAAGCAAAAAGTTGCACTCGATCAAAAAAACTATCAAATGCATAATCCAATTGGTAACCAACATGCCACTGAATATCACCATTACAAGCACACACCATTTCCAAATCTCCAAGCCCCATACCATATAATGCTGTAGTCTCTTCACAGTCAAGCTAGCTAGTAAACAACCCAAAATGCACAGGAAAACAGTTAACTCAATCAAGACTGTCTTGTTCATTTTCCCATGCTTATCTCTACTCAACTTAACCTTCTTGTAAATCTCTTCATCCTCCTTATCTTTGGTCCTGCCAGGGGACGGCGGCACAGTCCTATTAGAAGTAATGGATATGGCCCTAGCTCCTGATATGTTATTTGGGGAAGCCCTGCTGAATGAAGCCCCCCCATAAGGCGAACCAAACTGATCTGAACTACCATCTTCATTCAGAACAAGCGAGGGTTCACCAAACCTTGACTTGGGTTTACTAACTGACCTATTAAATGACTTTCTCCTATTGATGCTCTCATTGCGGACGGGGATCCTAGGTGGCTTACCGGGGTTGGGACTAGCTCTTGAAACATCCGGTGAAGGAAACCCACTTGGAACTGGTTTACACAACCCGGTATTACTTGACTCAATGGGCAGTCTCAGGTCCATTTTGCCCTGCTTGTTTGAAGGAGACCCCTTAACTTCATATGTCCCAGCATTTTGAACTTCTACTATAACTTCACCTCCATTTGAAGATTGCTTCTCCGACATGCTTATCTCCCCGCCCTTTGAACCTTTCTCTGCGGCTGTCATTAAACCCCTATCACCTTAAACCCTAATCCAACAAAAAGCTAGCATTAAACCCCTAAAAGCAAATCGACCCCAAAATGTACATTACCAAATACTAGAATCATAATCCAATTTAAAAATTAAAACTTTACAACACTGTCAGAAGATACTTTCCCCTTTTTCAAAACTCAGATCTAAATCTTTTTTCTACTTTCTCTAAACTTCTGAGATTCATGTAATGGCTTTTCTAACAAAACAACAAAACAGCTAATTCTCCAAGTATAACAGAAACGAAGCTACTTTCGCGCCAAAACTATCAAATTAAAAACCAACTATTTCCATAGCAGTAAGAACACTGTGTTTACTGTACTCACCTGGGTCACAAGAATATGACAAGATCCAAAGCTACCACAAATGAAGAGATGGGAATATCATAGTGCTGGAGTTCGAATGATTGTTGATTCAGTACTGCAGAGAAACTAGTCAACTGGGCTTGTGGAACAAAAAATTTCACCTGTATGAACAAGGAACAGAGCTTTTGAAGTTGAGCACTTCAGCATATAGACTGTTGGTGTTGGGTTTTTCATTTGGGTAAATTAAAGTTTTGTGTTCATCATCTGAAGACTTGGATAGAAGAAGATTATGATTAAAAGCTTGGAGATGATTAGATCAGTGTGAAAATGAGTAGAGGATGCAGGGTTGGCTGCCCCCAAAAATAAAGAGGAGACCGCAGAAGTCAGGGACAGAAATGAGAACGGAGCGGAGGGCAGAAGAGAGGGTTCAAATGCCTATAAAGAGTGGTTCTACACGTAATTTCTGCAAAACTAGAAGAAATATGAAAATATTGATTTGGTTATTGAAGTGTGGAACAAAGAAAGTACCTACAGGGAGAACAATATTAATTAAACTATGTGAAAGAGTGGGGATGCCAGTTAAGAACTGACCCTGTTTGAATAATTATGTTTATGCCACACAGAAGAGAATAATATGGGTATGGGTATTTATGGATAAAGTATGTATCGAGTTTTAAATTTTAGATAAAATATGTATTTATTTTTAGTAATAAGTGAGTATAGATTTTTTTTTAAAAAAAACTCATGGGTTTAATAAACTGGGCACGGGTAATACCTATGGGTATCCATATAATACCCATACCCAAAAAAACCTATTCTCAGTTTGTAAGATAATGACAGGAAGCTCAGTACCATAAACTTCAAGATGTTACCGTGCCCCCAAACTATACCACTCATGTAATATTACCCCTTCGATAGGCCTTATCATCATACTACACCATAATTTCATATCGAGAAACAAATGATTCTAACAAGTGACTGGTTATGATGACATCCAATGACAATAGAAAATTGAGATAAAATATAAGATGATAACATCATAGATTAATCATGAAATTCCCTTTTAAGATTATTTATATTATTTCATAAATATGATACAAAACCAGTCCATTTAAAATGTGAGTATGTGTATAATGGATAATGGGTATGTGTAATGGGTAATAGATAATGGGTAATGGGTATGAGTTTTAACCATTTAAAATGGATGGGTAAATACTCAAACCTAACTTTTTGCATATGAGTATTACCCAGTGGGTATTACCCGGGAATTTCTTTTGAGTGGATATAAACCCATGGGTTTGAATGCTAACTTTGGAAGAGAACAACCCTTAAATTCTTCTCAATATTACATATTTCATGATAAATTTTTGGAATTTTTGTTTGACAAGCATTATTATAGTACAATGTGTTACGGTTCTTTTCTTAGTTAGAAAAACACCCAATATTCTTGTTACCAAATTACTTGTACCATAAAAGTTTGAAGAAATTTAGATAATGATTCGTTATTTCAACAATACTAACATTATGTTTGGTATGGAACTCTAAAAAGTGTAGCGGCCGCCTCCTCTCCTAAACCCTAGAGAGTGAGTCCACTGGTTCTTTGCGTTTGTCCAGCTGTGTCTTGTCTCTTGCGACGACCTTTGGCCTAATCGGTGCTAGTTAGACATGGTTGGATGGGTTTGAGTGTCGAAGTCCTGTCTCAGTGGAGGAGATCGAGTGGTTCTTCTTCTCTCTTTTAGTTGGAGGCTCTATCAAGGTGGGGAAAGAGAGTGGCAGAGATCGGCTGATGCCTAGGGTTCGCAGGGGCAGAGCGGTGTTGGCAAGTCTCAATGCCAAGCTGGCGGGATCCAATTGATTTGTTGCTTGCAAGGTTAATGAGGGTGGTCGATTATGGCTCTATTTTTGGACGGTGGTGGGTGGCGTCTGCTCGTTGCCAACGACGTCAGAAGCTAGTCCGACACCAACAATAGCATGGGAGAGAGATGGCGAGGCAGATGTTTGGGTCAGAAGGGTTGGGTTTGTCCCATCTTTTCTTTTGAGCTTGATCTTCTGGTAGGGTGGAAGACTGGGCTGATTCTTTATGGGGCATTGCTTTGTTTTCTGCTTTATTTTTATTGTTTTTTTTAGTCTATGAATGTTTGCGGGTTTAGAATATTTTCTTAGTTATTGATCTCGGTCGTTAATTAGTTTTATTGTGTGCTTTAGGAAAGCCCCCTCTACGTAAGATGGTACCGGAAGTAGTCAATAATGATATGCTGGCAGACGCTAACAAGTTATGGTCTCGGTTACTTGATCACTTCTTGAGCTTCAAAAAATAGTTGTGACATAGAGATTGGGTTGCTTAAGTAGTTTGACATGGTTCACTTTTTACGCAAACACGAATCATATTCATGTTGTATTTCTACATTTGATTAGTGATTATCGTCTCTATTTTCAAAAAAAAAACAGCATGTTCAGTCGATAATCAAAATAATACTTTTTTCTTTTTTCTACTGCATGTCTACAACATACTGATATAAATTTCTTGTACAAATTGTGTCTGAATCCTACCAAAAATTGAGAAGGATATAATGATATAATTGAATTTACATTACGAATATTCATCTGATTTTAAATATAATTTAATTTGTTTGTAATTATAAGTGGCTTTACGGCTGCAGTGCAGTGGAGGGTGTTCTGGGGTTCAGGCCAACCACCACGTATCAAGACTCATTAGTTTAAGCTTTTCTTACATAAAGCAAATCCAAGCTCAGATCTTAATCTTATCTCTGTAATTGTGATTTATCCACGTTAATCTAATCGATATGACATGCAGAGACAGGACTAAAAATGAAATGGAATCGTGGACCCAGAAAATATACGGTTTCTACTTCTGTTTTCTTAGTGCTGTTTCAGAGGTACTATGATTTTGCAGAGGGAGCAATATCAAGCAAAATTCTATAGCCCTCCATAGTGTCGTGGCATTAGTGCTTCTCTTCTTTTTCTGGGCGAAAAGGAAGAAGACGATGTGCATTTCATAAGGAAAGAAAGAAAAAAAGGAGAGCACGTTTTCACCGTTGATGGCGAATTCGACCCAGAACATGTCGTCATGCCAACATTTGCATCTCTGTCTCATTATTTCAGCTCCATTTGCGATGATATAAAGTAGGTGAGCTGAGGGTGGCCTAGCCCCTATTAAAAAACGAATTAGGTGAAGCAAAGCTCTGGTTGTTCTATCATGGAAAACGATAGCAATAAGACGCCAACATTCTAAAGGAAGAAGAAGACGAAGAAGAAGGTGAAAACGACTTGTCAAGTCTTTCTTTGTGATTTCGATGGGAAAAAAATTAATAACGACTTGTATAGTAGTCTCTTTAGTACGCAATATGCATAATTGATGTTTTAATAATGCAGGATTTTCTTTTGTTCTGGATAATAATGCAGCTGAACTTTAATTTTTCAACATGAACCCTACTACAACCACGGCCAATTTGTAATTGTGAGAATGTCTTCCCTGAAGAAATTAAAATTAAGCAAGCAACTTATCAAGTTCAAACTTGAGCTCATCATGTAATTAGGACTAATCGATCATTTTAAGTTGTTCAGGATGAAAATTGATTTTTTTAAACAATCAGCTTCTTCGCAGCGTGCTAGCACCTTTAGGTTAGATGCAACATGTTCTTGCTTGTTTGACTTCTGGCTCCTTCCTCAAACGATTGACGTATGGACGCTGATCAAACCGACACTCAGATTCTTTCTCAGACCTAGTTGATGAGCAACTAGGATTTTCCTCTACTTAACGTAAAGTGGACGGTTCTTACTCGAGCCGGTTGTGGTCGACCAGAGCTATATCAGGATTACGAGACATTCGCATAAGATTTATCTTTAGCGAACAAAGATATTTGATAGAGGTATTACGCTCCAACAATGGTTTGGATAGACTGGCGCTCGCGATGAGTCGTAATGGAATGAGGGTGGACTTTTGATTGTGATGAGGCTTTGATGAGATAGATGCGGAAGTTGCTGACTGGACGGACTTTGATGGAAGCAAAAAGACCTAAGTAATCTTTTTGATAGAGTTACTCCGAATGAGGTTTATTTTGTAATGTTGCAAAGTTGTTTGTATGTTGAATTGTGTGTCTCTTCTGTTCATTATCGACTCCTTTATATAAAAAATTTTGGTCCGTTATTCTTTATGGATCAAGATAAACCGGTCCTTTAAATCAATTAGGGAACAAATCTCCAAAAAACATTATGAAACAGATACTTACGCAAACTGCAAATCATGTCATCCACAACATAGGAAGCACGGAAAAGTGAAACGTGGCTTCTATCGTGTTTCCCGCTTCCGAAGCGGAAGCGAGGCGGAACCCTACGGGAAGCGCTCAGAATCACCCTTTGGGGAAAAACTCGTTTTGGAACCTTAATGGAAGCACAAGCTTCCAATTTGGAATCGCGGAGGAACCCATCTGGAACCTGATTGAACTGATATCCTTGACTTTTCTCTGTTCAAATCTTGCCAATGGAATGTTTACTCTAATATGAATCCTTGAAGGAATCTAAATCCATCAATTGATTCGAGTAAATTCGATATGGTGGTTATGTGAGAGAGAAGAGAAGGTGGAATTGAAAATAATATTATGAGTTTGTTTTTGATGTTGAAGAACTGAGGAAGAGATGAGATTACTAGTGAAAGAATGAAATGAAAGCTAGTAAGAGAGAAGTGGACTAATAACCCCAGAAATTCCTTTAGCAACTAAACGAATGGAGGAGCTTGAATTGATATAGAAATAGATGGTTTCATGGTTAATGGTTTTGGTGAGCGGTTGTTTCATAGGGAGAAGTAAACCCGAAGGAATTATCATGTATGGAAAAGTCTATCATAAACAGACTTTCTTTTGTTTAATCTTAATTAGCCGCATGAGAGCACTACATGTGATCCAATGGCTTTGTAGTTGTCTGTCAAATTCCTAAAAAAATATTCTATAATATAATTGTTATATATATTATTTTATTAAGACATTTTTAAAATGTTTCGCTTCCAACAAATTTTGAAAAAAATGCTTTCACGCTTCTAAATACTTCTGCTTCCGATTCCATGCAGCATAGTGCACGACCTACTAGGAAATAAAATATATGTACAGATATTTGACCACATGTATCGGTTAATGGGCTTAATTCATTAACCGTAACCGTCAATTTTTTTCATGGTAAATCGCATATTTGAATGTCTTAACGATCACTAAATGAGATGAAATTTTACAGAGATGATCTATACATATATACTTAGATATTGAACGGTTAAAATCTAAAACTAAGATAAAAAAGTGGGGCAAAACCACATATCGGCACCAAACCCTTTGGTGTGGACATCCGCACCGGAGAACCTCTGTATATATATATATATATATATATATATATATATATATGTGTGTGTGTGTGTGTGTGTGTGTGTGTATTTGTATATTAGTGTGAGTGCAGTGTACAATTATATATATTAGTATTTTGACCTGCATTATGCGCGTGTTAACTTGTTTTTATATTTTTATGAATTTACCGATTCATATGTCATCTCTACTTTTTTCTTTACTATAGGAAATAGAATCTCATTCTCAATAACATGAATTTTTTATTTTATCCATACTTTCTTAAATTATTAGATTTGAACTTTAATAAATCAAGAGCATAATCAGAAGTTAAAAAATTTAACCATTCTCACTGTTTCTCAAATCTCTTCTGACTTTATAAATATAAGACTTATACACGGTGAAGGTAGTGAGAAAGCGAGAGAATAGAAGTGGTTTGTTGTATGGTTTGTAGGTAGACCTGTAAATGGATCGGATCTGGACCAGATCCACCTAGATCCGGATCTAACTCGTTACCCGTCGAATCTTTAATAACTCAATCCAAATTCAGATCATGCGGGTTAACGGATACCCGACCCATTAATTTGATTCGTTTATAATAATAAATATATCAAATTTTAATAATAATTTCACAGTTTAATTATAAAACATCGATGAAATTTTATAAGAAAATAAAGTTTACATCAAAAGTTGAATTACATGCCTAAAATACTCTTTAACGGTACTCTAATATAATTAAAATATTTGACCTCTAATGTTGTTTAGCATAAATAAGTCATTAACAACATTCAACTTCATCAAATCATACTTTAGAAGCAATTTAGAAATGAATGTTTAGATTATTTAGATAATTATCATATTATTTAATATTTAATAATAATATTATATTTATATAAATATTATTTAATTATTTTTAAACAGATCCGGGTCCTTAACGGATTGGATCAACCAAGATCCGGATCTGATCCGTTTAGTAAACGGATTAACGGGTCAAATTTTTGATCTAAACCTGTTTAAAAACCACTGATCCGGAGCGAATCTGGATGAAATCATGTTCATTTACAGGTCTATTTGTAGGTCGTTAGCCATTACATCCTCTTAGCAGATATATTTGAAGTTTAAGGAAGTGTGGTAGAGATCAATGATGATTAAGGTATATTGTTATCCGATTATGATCGATATACTTTTATGCTTATGAAATTGATATTTTGTGGATTGTACGCGCTGAGTTGGTAAGTGATCTGTGATATGAGCATTAGATTTTGGAGGGGATCGATTATTCTACTTAACATTCTTATTGCACTATAGTAGGGTTATACATTTGTTATTGCTAGCTAACCATTTTTGGTGCTCCTCCTTATGGGTGGTAGTTGAGCGTGTGCTCCTCTCCATGGGTGTGGAAGTTGAGCGTCCTTATTGGTAGTAGTTGAGCGTGTGCTCCTCTTCATGAGTGAAAGTTGAGTGTGTGCCCATAGATGGTAGATGAGCGTGTGTTCCTCCCCCTAGGTGGGAGTTGAGCGGGTGTTCCTCCTATGGGTTGAGTTGAGCGTCTAGTGTGGGACATTGTTAGAGCCTAGTTGGTGTAACCATGTATGATATTACGTCATAAGAGGGGATATACCGGGGGTGGCGTTGATATTATCATAGAAATGTGTTTCATGAGTACCATGATCGACCTTGTTTTCGAATAATGCGATAGTTGGGTGAGTGATGTTTATATTGATATAAATGTACTTTTGATATTTGTATTTATTATGTTTTATTGATATATGAGTCTGTGATCTCTGTAATTAGTGAGAGTGTGGTTGTTGTCGTTATGAAGAGCCTCAAGCTCCATGGTTGAATGGTCCGGTTATGGTTTAATGATACATTTTTGTGAATCCATGACCTCGTGTACTATATGTTGTGTGAGGTTATAATGATGTACAGAGCTGGTGGCTTAAGGTTGTTTATGAGATATGTTTATATATAAGTATTCATATGAGATTCTTTGCAGTTCAGGGTTGTCTAATTTTAAGAAATTTTTTGTTGAATTTTCTTTAAGCTTCACAAGATTTATTTTGGATTTAAGATAAAAATCTGGGTTGGTTCTGTCATAATCAATGCTCAAAATATTATGAGACTTTTGATCTTCTTCAAATATTTAATGTAGAACTTCAATTTCTTCCCTTATTTCATAGATCTTTCATTGGATCTGAAATATAATAATTTTTGGTACTTCTAGCAGCTAGTCTCTATATTCTTTCAGTTTTTTTTAATTTCTTTTTCCTTTTTGCAATTCTTTATAATATAGTTTAGCTTCTGCTAAGAAATCAAGTCTGGTGCTATAGATTCTCCTATTGATGATGAAAAATAATTGTTTACCTTCGAATAATGAGGATGAGTTTATATTTGCAGTATGTCAAATAAACAAAGGGTGTGTCTAGATCCAAAGGTTGGTTGTGTTGGTGCTGGCAAGGATTAAAATATCTGTATTGAGGGATATATCGGTACTTTAAAAATAGGAGATATCAAATATATCGGGGGAAATCAGAAAAAAAATATCAGGATTTTAGGAAGATTGGTTTTTCAGAAATATTTAAATTATTAGATTTATATATAAATATTACAAACATCAACTTTATCTACATCCAGAATGAGAATCTAAATTGTTGATATGACACACACTAGTCCACACAAATACAATAATTAGACCAAGACATATGACCCATATAATACGAATTATAGTATTGAATATGATACTCATATATCTATTTAGAACAACTAAATGTTTCCTCTATAAGTGGATAGTAAGGATAAATCAAACTAGATGATTGATCACCGATTTCTGTGCATTGATTATAGCCATATTGTTGTCTTCTTGAGATTCATTTAAGGTTCCAATTGCACTACTTAAATTGATAGACTCAACACTTAGCATAACTGAAGCAACATCCTGATCATCATTTGCCCCTCTAGCCATGTTATCCACTTGTGCTCCATAATTAGTACTTTTAAAGTCATAATCATGATCTTGGGAGGTATGAACGTAATTTTCTTCAAGTGAAAAATTATCCAGTCCTCCAACTATATAAGATTGTCCATATTCAAACCCGGTATTTTCACCACCGTCTTCGTCATCATTTGAACTATCTGGAGTTGTTGTGCCGCCCCATGCATCATCCATGTCTAAATTATATTCTAGGTTTTTGACAACCTCTTCAGATAATACCCTCTGTACGTCGATTCCATTGGTAGTTGCAGTTTCAACCACTTTAGGATGAGGATTGTCATCGTTATCATCGAGGTGTGAAGGCATAATCCAAGTTTAAGTTGATCAATGTCATCATGAATTGGTTCACTTGTAACATGAAGTAAATCGATATAGTTGTTTTCATTTATCTCATTATCTCTTACTTGTTTATCGATTAGATGAAACTTTATGTTGTAGTAGCAGTAAACAAACTTTTCCAACATCTTATATGCAAGAAGGTTCATTTCCTTCGTACGGATAAGAGCAAATGTGCTCTAGTTTCTCTCGCAAGCCAAAAAAGAAGTCGTTTGTGTTAAAACACGCATTGTAATTCTTGATAACTTTGATGTAGAATACCCTCATTGTGACTACGAATCAGCTGAAAATGAACTACTGTCATTAGCTAACTACTTAATTAACTAGCTACCACTACAAGATAAAACCCTTTTAGAGACAAAATTATCTATAAAACCTAAGTATTGTTCCTAAAACCTTTGACGAGAGACAAAATTAAAAGATTGTCACTGTTTTCTCGCGACCCGGTTTTGGTTACTGGGCCTAAATGAAGGTGGCAGAACTAGAAAAGAAACTTGAAAAGGAATTGGAAAGCAAGATTATTTGAGGTATTGTCAGTAGCCCAAGAAAATGGGTTTTTGGACCTTATACTCCACCAATGATCATGCCGGCCTTGTTAACAATGCCATGGCTATCCCAGTCCACAGTTGCCAACTACTCCTTTGCACCAGCACCCAACAATTGAAATCTGTGCGATATATCATTTCTCTCTATTGAAAGATCGATATATCTAAAAGGATAAATGAAAGATAAGGCAAGAAAAGTGAAAAATTGAGAGAAAAAGCTTTGTATTGATATTGCCTACCGTGTGTATTACACGAGTGAAAGACTTGTAATACAATTGGGACATTAAAACTAAAAATTGTGTAATTATCTTTTTACCCTTAACAGCCCCCCTCAAGCAGACGGGAGGGAACCTAGCATCAGATTGGAGAAGACAGAAGAGTTTCCTGGTACATGATCCAACTTCTTGAGCTCTGTCTTCACCAGAAAAACATTGAATGACCCAAAACTGATGATCATGTCTGCTCCTCAAGATGCGATGGAGAATCTTGGCTAATCAAGCAAGACACATATTGACAACATAAAGACAAAGATAGAAGAGTGTGTTCAAAGAATTGGACGTCAACTCTTTGGCCTGATTATGAGAAAAACCAGCCTCGGCATTCTTATGAGAAACTCATCCCTGAGGTGAGTGAGGTCTTCAATTTCATGTATAATATTCCTTGAAGCATTTTCATTGTGTGAAACAGCCTCCCTGATATCGAGCTCTTCATTTCCATGTATAATACTCCTCAAAGCATTTTTCGTTGTCCAATATGCTCCCCCTTAGTTTCACGTTCTCAGCCTTTATTTCAACAAGAGCTTTCTGCAAACAGACAACTTTAAATTTTAATTTCTTCATGCTATCTTTCAACTGAGCTTCTTCTTTCTTTACAGCACAAGCTTTCTTCTCGGTGCTTTTGAGAAAATTCAGCAGCCTATTTATTTCTTTTTCCATAGAAGAGCTTTCTTCTTCTGAATGCTTGGCAAAATCCACCAACTGAAGTTCTTTCTGCTCCCAAACAGCCTTAGAATTTTGTAACTCATTCTTGCATTCTTCTACAGTACTTGTAAGAAGATGAATTTCACGTTTGGCATCATCAGTCATGGTTTCCTACTTTTCATTGTTTGCTTTCAAGACCATACCAAAGTCTTCAATAAGTGATTTACAATCAAATGCCAAAGTTGAGTTACCACTTTGTTGTCGAGAAACAACAGCAAAGAACTGGGGCATAGTAGGTTGCTGTTCAAATCCACTAGTGTTGGTAGAAGGAGAAATACAACTACTTGAGTTTTTAGACATGGAATAAAATGGAGTTTAACTGTAATTAAATGCTCCATTGGATTGAATTCCACCATCAATTTTGGGATTTGTAATATGAGCTTGTACAGGAGCAGAAGCATGCTTATTGAGATCATAACCTTTTGCCATCATTTCAGCCTTGAACTTCTCGAAAACAGATGTAACAGTTTGCTCAATCTCATCTTCAACAATCAACAAAAGAGATCTCAATTCTTTCATTGAAATAGAGGAGCTTATTATCTTGATTCTTATTATAGCTTTGATGGTAGCAAACTCTGATGGCAGGCCATTAACTACTGAAAGTATTATCTCTTCATCGTCCATAGAAACTCCTAAGATATCAAGCTCATCACAAATTGACTTGACTCGCATTAAGTACTTGTCAATAGAGGCTGAGCCCTTTTGAATGTTGTACAATGAGGTCTTGAGCTTCATTATGTTATACCGTGAAGTATCAACATATCTCTCTTTAAGTCGACACCAAATTTCGTTAGAAGTCTTAATGCCAACAATAAAGGAAAGCACATCACTAGACAGAGTAGCAGCAAGAATGGACATAACACAAGAATCATTTTGCACCCAAACCATGTACTCCTTTGACATATAAGACATGACCCTTCCTTCTATAACCATGTGTTGTGGTGGACAAGGAAATGATCCATCAATATGTCGAATGAGACCACAACCAGCAAACATAGTCTCTAACAGAAATTTCCAAGTTACATAGTTGGAGTCGTCTAAGCGAACTGAATTATGTTGTGGAAATTGGACAGCAGAGAACTTTGTAGGACAGCACTAATATTCATGATGCAAGACAACAGATAATCAATAACTTGAACAATACTCACAAATCTTCAGATACTCCCAACACTTCAAAGTTCAATTCCTCCCGTCAATACGACAAAAAACACTCATTTCTTTCCCAATTTGCATCGGTCAACAACCAAACACTATAGGAGACCCCAAATCATAACAAAAGAACCTTTGAACTAAAATCCCCAAAATTCTAGGGTTTTTACTTTTCCTCAATCTTTAACACATCTCCATGAATAACTTGCTTCAATCAGTTTCAGATTACTCCATAGCTTCGATAACAACGAATGAAATCAACAGATCAATTTCAACAACAAATGTGCAGCTGAAGCGAAAAATTGAAGAATCTTCTTCAAAGAAAAAGCTATAGGATCTTATCTGAGGAGAAAACCGGAGCCTCAAAGTGAATCCTCGCCGGAATAGTCCGCCTAGGTCTTAACCTGGGGCTCTGACACCATGAAAGCTAGGCAAGAAAAGTGAAAAATTGAGAGAAAAAGCTTTGTATTGATATTGCGTACTGTGTGTATTACAATCGAGTGAAAGACTTGCAGTATATATACAATCGGTGAGTATCTTAAAATCAGGGTTCGGATCAATACGGACAGATATTGATCAATTGGAAGGCGGTGCAGGCATGGATGTGGACTCGGAGGAAGAAGGGGAGGGAATGAGTTTGAAAAGGCAGGCAAAACGGCGTAGATTGTGGTGCGGAGGTGGGGCCGATGGTGAAGGAGGGCGGCTCAGGGAGGATTACGGAGGTGCTGAAGGTCCGAGAGGAGTGGATCGCATTAATGATAATTTTTCTCTGATGCTTGCATTCTGGATCTAATTGAAACGCCTGATTCAAATCTAAAAGATGGGCAGCGGGAAACTCAGGATTTGAATCTTGCGGAGAGTGGATTCCCAGTTTGGAGTTGGGCCGTGTTTGTCCGGGTCGAGTAAAGGTGAGGTGGAACGGACTAGTGGGCCTTCTGTTTGGAGTTGGGCCGTGTTCATTCTGCTCTGTTACCCTTTGCACCTGGTTTGTCTATGCAAAGAACTGATAATGTATAAGGATGCAAAGAAGGGGAAGCTTAACAACGGTCTAACGCTGCTTAAAAAGACCCTCCCAAATTTTGCTGTTTAAGTGCTCATGCAAATGTGAAAGACAAAATCAGCGGAGATTGTGAAGTGCCAACCTTACTACAATTGGTCATAATAGTGTAGATGTAGTTATTCATGTGTCTGTTTTTGCTTAGCTTACTGCCTGGGCGATTGTCTATGACTGGATCATAAATATGGATAAAAAGACCAGACTTAGGTAAAAGGGCGACGTTTACTAAAAGGGAAGGCACAAGGGTTAAAACTGGACCACCATTACCATAAATTATGTTGCCCAATTTGCAAAAGGAAAAAATATTTAAAATGAGGTGAGGTGTGGTCAAAAAATCAATAATAAACCTGCGTAAGAAACAAAAGGAAAAGTTTAATTCAAGAAAGAAAGATTCAATCAGGTCCAGCTCGTGAGAAGTAATATCCAAGAGAAATACCTGGCTACCTAGCTTTCTAACAAAAGAAAACTCGGATTCGGATTGTGAATTGCTAAAGCATCATACTTATAAGTCGGATTGTGATTCTTTCAAGAGTAAGTCATTCCGGTCAATGAAGTTTCAATATAATTTTATGTTTTCTTTTATTTTAATGCAGACTCAATGTTAGATTATTTGGACATCCCATACAAAGGTCTTAAAAATCGAAATTTTCAGCGAAAATTTTATTTTTTTAGATATTTGAAATTTCTTTCACATTCCAAGCATTTCTCATCAGAAATTTTCGATATTTCCTGATATTTTCGATAGTTTCTGATATATTCTGAAAATTTCTAATTTTTGATTATTTTTTTGCCTAAAAGTTTCTAATCCTCAAGTTAAAATTCAAACGATTACTTTAATTCATACATTTACTTTAATCCCTTATTTTTTAATCCAAAAATTTATAATCCACCAATACCCTTACGACAAAAATCTGGCAATGTCTTATGTAATATATTTTGTCTTATGTGTTGCAATCAAATGATAACTCGTGGTCACAGTCTAAAGCACAATCTTTCAATGATTATTTGTTATAGCCAAGGTCAAGTAATGCCCAATGCCTACTACAACTCCCAGTATGAAAACTCACTGTTAGTCCCTCTTGACCCGTATGGTTAGCATATAAATCAATACATGCAAAACTACAAAGCTAATGTATCATTTAATGATTATTCTTCACAATACTTTGAATACTCCACACAGAAAGATGATGAATATAGCAAAAATTTTGTACCTCATAGATCTTCTACGTGGTTTTAAAGTACTCATTTAACGGTTCAACACTTACATTTTCACTTTAAATTACTACAACTCCTTATAGATCAATATTTATTCAAGGTTTTCTTTTCAAATATAGTACATAATATAGTAAATAAACATCTCTTAAAAATTCATTTAAAATTTCTGTGATTTTCTTTAAATTTCCGTCAATTTTCTTAATTTTTTTTACATTTATTGATATTTTCTCAAAATTTTCATCAAAATATTTGTTTTTCAGAAAATCGATATTTACGTAATCGTCGAAATTTAAGACCTTGTCCGATATACACATTCTCATGATCTATCCAGTATCTATAACCCAGCTTAGAATCACCACCTGTTCGAAAAATTCATAAATGTGAAGTAATTGCTGGGTCGATGCAGCGAAAAATGGTCCTGAGAGATTTAGACCTCTCACAGTCACAGCTCACTTTTGTACAAGAAAGGAAATGCTGCGTTGCTGCTAATCAATCCAGTGGGGAAAATCACATCGGGATCGACAAATCAAAGACTCGGCTGCTTTGTGACTTCGTCTCTACTGTTTCTCTCTTTCTTTCTTTTAGTAGACCAACACTATCCGACTAAAAGTGGAAGCAAGCAAACCCTAGCTGCTGGCTAGCCACTCGATCCCTGTGGACGAACTGTGACTCTCTGTGAGTGAGTGACCATTCAACTCTTATTGAGCTCAACCGCTCAGGGAGCAGCAGCAGCAGCTGTGCTCAACCTGATTCGAATTCTCCTCCCCTTTTTCCCCGATCACTTGTTCGTATATATCTTGAATAATACTTTCAGAAAAGAATTAGGTTGGTGTATATATCGATAATATATAAACATCTGTCAATGATTAATCTGGTATGAAGAATTTGTATTATTAAACCAGATTAATTTCTCACATGCTTTCTGGTAGGTGATCTTGTTGCTTTCCCTACCAACAAGAAATATAAATTGTATTTGGTAAGGAATTATTGGTTGAGTTTTTTTCAACCTGGGGGCACTGTAATGATGAATAATATGGAAGGTGAAAAAGCTAGCTAGCTAGATCCCCGTACTTCCATTATTCACTACCTTCAATCAAGTCTATACTCTATACAGTAGTTTATTTATAACAGCCAAAGTTTATATTTCTACATTTAACTATGTACCCTGGTGAGTTCGATTCCTTTTCTGCTGGGGTCGAAGAAATTATGAATGTACTGGAAGAATACAACAGCTCGCATTTTCTCCCATTTAAACTCCATGAATGCTACATTGCCTATGTTAATATATGTCTTAAACCAGCCATCTGGAGGTACCAGCTATTCGGGGATCTCGCTGCCCGATCAGCGAGTTGTTGTGAGAGGATTCAAGTCAAGGTGGAGATTTGTTAATATATGTCTTGAACCAGTCATCTGGAGGTACCAGCTATTCGGGGATCTCACTGCCCGATCAGCGAGTTGGGGTCCAGGGGCAACGCGCCCTGGTTTGGGGGTTCGGGGGCGCGAGCGAAATTATTCCCGCGAGCGAAAGTCGCGCGAAGGATCTTTCTCCCGCGACCGAAACTGCCCCCGCGAGCGACAGTCGCGCGAGTGAGACTGTTCAACCAGTGTCATCGGGGGCAACGCCCCCAAGGCCCACGAGTCCCTGTTATGCTGGGTTATGGTTTCCTATTGGGTTTAGTATATAGGGTTTAGAGTCCCTGTTATGCTGGGTTATGGTTTCCTATTGAGTTTAGTATATAGGGTTTAGAGTTTAGTATATAAACGTTCTAGACCTAATTGTATTAAGCACTCGGTGGTTGTGTTTCCTCAAGATAATAAAACTGTTCTCTTCTGCCGTGGACGTAGCTAACATATCGTTAGTGAACCACGTAAATCTGTGTTCTTTCTTCCATCCGTTACAACAAACTGGTATCAGAGCCCAGGAGGAGTTCGAATTCTGGGAAGAAAGATGTCTGGTTTGACCGTGAAGATCGATAAATTCACGGGAAGAAACAGTTTCAGTTTATGGCAGATCAAGATGCGAGCTTTGTTAAAACAACAAGGGATGTGGGCGCCGCTTGTGAAGAAGCCGGGAGATCCAGAAATCGCTGAGATGGACAGTCTGGAGGAGAAGGCACACTCGACAATTTTGTTGTGTCTTGCAGATGATATAATCACCGAGGTCGCAGAGGAGGAAACTGCAGCTGGTCTGTGGTTGAAGCTTGAGAGTCTATACATGACGAAGTCTTTAACTAACAAGTTGCTTCTAAAGCGACGTCTGTTCAGTCTGCGAATGGAAGAAGACACGACTCTAAGAGATCACTTAGATCAGTTAAACACAATTCTATTAGAGTTGCGTAACATTGATGTTAAAGTTGATGATGAAGATGCTGCCCTAATTCTGCTGGTATCTCTACCTTTGTCGTATGAGAATTTTGTAGATTCTTTTATTGGTGGGAGAGATACTGTGACTCTGGAGGAGGTTAGATCATCTCTTCATACTAGAGAGATGCGTCATAAGGCGACCGGTACAAGTTCAGACAGTCAGGCTGCTGGGTTGGTAGCCAGTGAAGTATGAGACAGGGAAGCTCGGGGAAGAAGAAATTCAAGAAACCAGTTTCAAAGAGTTCCAAATCTAATGATGTCTGTAACTACCATAAAGAAAAGGGACATTGGAAAAACGAATGTCCAAATAAGAAGAAGGAGCATGAGAAAGCATCAGGTACTGCTGTTGTAGCAGAAGTTGACACCAATTCTGAAGAGGATTTGGCCTTGGTTGCAGATGCACACACACATCACAGGGATGTGTGGATTTTGGATACCGGGGCGTCTTATCATATATGTCCACGTAGAGAGTGGTTTTCAACCTATGAGCAGATAGATGGAGGCCATATTTCTATGGCTGACAGCCATGCATGCAAGGTGGTTGGAATAGGCTCAATCAAAATACGGACACATGATGGTAAATTCTGTACATTGAATGATGTTAGGCATGCTCCACGCATGACGAAGAATCTGATTTCTTTGGGTCTACTAGACAGCAAAGGGTTCAGGCACACAGGCTCATGTGGAGTCCTAAATGTCTACAAGGGTTCCAATGTGGTTCTGAAAGGTGTCAAGCGGGGTACTTTGTATTTTCTGCAAGGTTCTACATCTGTTAGGTAGAGGAGTCATCTGGTACATCTGGCACTATTGTGGTGCATCTGGTACATCTGTTATTACATCTGGGGCAGAGGAGTCATCTGGTACATCTGGCACTATTATGGTGCATCTGGTACATCTGGCACTATTGTGGTGCATCTGTTACATCTGTTATTACATCTGAGGCAGAGGAGTCATCTGGTACATCTGGCACTATTATGGTGCATCTGGCACTATTATGGTGCATCTGGTACATCTGGCACTATTGTGGTGCATCTGTTACATCTGTTATTACATATGAGGCAGAGGAGTCATCTGGTACATCTGGCACTATTGTGGTGCATCTGTTACATCTGTTATTACATATGAGGCAGAGGAGTCATCTGGTACATCTGGCACTATTGTGGTGCATCTGGTACATCTGTTATTACATCTGAGGCAGAGGAGTCATCTGGTACATCTGGCACTATTATGGTGCATCTGGTACATCTGGCACTATTGTGGTGCATCTGAGGCAGAGGAGTCATCTGGTACATCTGGCACTATTATGGTGCATCTGGTACATCTGGCACTATTGTGGTGCATCTGGTACATCTGGCACTATTGTGGTGCATCTGGTACATCTGGCACTATTATGGTGCATCTGGTACATCTGGCACTATTGTGGTGCATCTGGTACATCTGTTATTACATCTGAGGCAGGTACATCTGTTATTTGTGAGAGGATTCAAGTCAAGGTGGAGATTTGTTAATATTTGCCTTGAACCAGCCATCTGGAGGTACCAGCTATTCAGGGATCTCGCTGCCCAATCAGCGAGTTGTTGTGAGAGGATTCAAGTCAAGGTGGAGATTTGTTAATATATGCCTTGAACCAGCCATCTGGAGGTACCAGCTATTCGGGGATCTCGCTGCCCGATCAGCGAGTTGGGGTCCAGGGGCAACGCGCCCTGGTTTGGGGGTTCGGGGGCGCGAGCGAAAGTCGCGCGAAGGATCTTTCTCCCGCGACCGAAACTGCCCCCGCGAGCGACAGTCGCGCGAGTGAGACTGTTCAACCAGTGTTATCGGGAGCAACGCCCCCAAGGCCCACGAGTCCCTGTTATGCTGGGTTATGGTTTCCTATTGGGTTTAGTATATAGGGTTTAGAGTTTAGTATATAAACGTCCTAGACCTAATTGTATTAAGCACTCGGTGGTTGTGTTTCCTCAAGATAATAAAACTGTTCTCTTCTGCCGTGGACGTAGCTAACATATCGTTAGTGAACCACGTAAATCTGTGTTCTTTCTTCCATCCGTTACAACAGCCTATATATCAACTATCTAACCTAGGCAGTGTTCTTTTCTCAATTCAATTAATTTCATTCTACCATCCACAAACATTATTCTTCTCATCATTGCTCTCGCAAATGGCAATGCAACTTCCCCCACCCTCACCCACTACTCTATAGAATCTAGCCATCTCAATTAAACCCAACGGCCAAAATAAGAGGGGAATGTTTCTAATTAACGCAAACTATACTCGATTGATCTTGTTAATTTTTTGATAAATTGCAACCCCAAGTCCCTAAGCAATATACCTATTATATGATGTCACACCGAAGATGTAAGTATCAAGATTTTCGATCTCCCTCAAAAATTTAGAAATCCTGAAAGTAGTTTAACTGATTTTGTTGAATAAATTACAAATCCACAGCCGCCTAAATCAAATGAATAGAGGAGTTGGGTTGAGTTTTTGGCTTGTTTTTCAGTTGTCAGTTAATCATATAGATGATGCTTATTTTGACCAGACAGCTAGAAAGAGACTCTTCTTCTTCTTCTTCTTCTTTGAGTGGACCTCAATATCACCCATTTCTCTGCATTTTCAAAATGAGAATTTGAGACCCAATGCAGCTTCTATCTGCATGCTCATCACGTACGAATTAATCTTAATAAAAATAGCTAGCTATGTTATGAATTATTAAGTCTACTAACAATGAATAACCCACCATCTTGATGCTCTAATTTTGTTTAAGTTCGGTCGTGTTCTTACTCGTTAGTTTAGTCGCTTGAGCAATCATCATGTAAGATTCGATTCTAGCAACTCATAAGGCTCCGCAACTTCACCCATCTATTCATTCTTATAATGCAATTTGGGTACACATCGAGTTTCTAAGGCTCCGCAACAAAAGTGGCGTTGAGGGATATATGGAGAATTTTTGTTCATGAGAATAACATGACGAGTGATCTGTTTCTATACCCTCTTCAAATCATTTCAATTCAGACATATTACAGTAATACAGTTACATATAATATAAAGGCATATATAATAGGATACGTACCAAGCATAAACCCTACGGTGCTCATATACGTAAAGCGACATCGGTTGGATTTGGTCAAGTAGGGAACCAATGGCCTTAAATAGACTTATACCCAAGACCAAAGCATACCATAGCACTATACTAGTGTATTTAATGTCTTTATGTTTTCTTGGTTGTTGGGATGGGATATGCTAACGCAACATCCAAGTAAGGAGGGGCCAAAAATACCAATACGAAATTACAAATTCCCAATTCCCATGCCAGAGAGAGAAAGAAAGAAAGAAAGAAAGAAAGAAGAGAACATAACAGAAAAGAAAGGAAAAGAAAGCCAAATGCTTTATTGGACTTGCACTTTCTCT